>JBBBDQ010000310.1:87500-752500 GCA_037127315.1 Ascarosepion bandense
ATATATATATATATATATATATATATATATATATATTTTTATGTATATATATATATATATATACATATTTTTATGTGTATATATATATATACACATTTCATGCCCACCCAAATTTGCTTTAAAATATGTCATTGTTTGGTTATTTTCTTTGATGCCGTATATGAAAGCATCAGAACCAAGTGCTTGAAGTACATTACATCCAGAGATTACATGAATGACTCAAAAAAAAAAAGACTGATTTTTTGTTGCACGTCCTGAAGATTATATGTGAAAAGTGAACTATATATATATTTTTAAAATGTTTTATGACATGTTTATTAAATGAATTCAAATTTAAAACCAAAGTTCATTTCTCAATGTTCAGTCATTATAAAAACACCTGTGAATTTCATGCTTTTTCTATAATTCTAGTGTTAAAGGGCTGCCAAAGGACCCTTGCATCAGAAGAAAAAAACTTTCTTGGTGCGAAAAAAAAGGTAAAGGTTAATGTTGTTGTTCCAATGATTCCATTTAGGAAAACTCTCAGTCTATCATTGCAATCTGGAACTTTTTGAATATTCCTGAGAAATTATGGAGACAAGCTGCCAAGGAAATTAATACTTGAGTGGATTTTAAAACATATTGTAAAATATGTTGGTATAAAAAGTCTTGAGTTATTTGCGAAATTGTACAAAATAATAAGACAAGTGCATTAAATTTTGAAATCGTTCATTCACATTTTGGCCAGTAACTATCATGATGAATGCTAGGCTGAAATTGAAAGAAGCTAGATACCAGTGAATATAGATGACCAAAGAATATTCTGGTCTACAAAATATGATATGGACAGACAAAAATTGCTTCAGTCTTGAGAAATTTGACTACACACTTTTTGTGTGTGATCTCAGTTGTGAATAATCAAAAATGGTTGTTCATGGGTTTGGTGGTGGTTGTGGAGGAAGAAGAAATATGGTTTTGGGTGGCTTTACTTGCCCATGGAACTTTGAAATCATTAATGTACTATGTTGTATCACACATCTTGGTCTTAAATCTACTAATAAACAGAAGTAGATCTTTTCAGCAAGACAGTTTAAGTTACCATTTTGTTCTACCTGTGTACCTCTAATCACATTTAATTTATAAATATCTTGCTTTGATTCCAGATCTTAATCCTACAGAAATATCTTTTGAAATGACAAGAAATGTGTGCACTGACAATATCCAATATACAGCAAGGGAAGACATTCTTCATTCTACTCTCTTTAAATTAACAAACTATACTTGATTATGCCATTCGGATTTTACAAGTAAAAAGTTCATCAATAAATTATTAACGTTTTGTGAAATAATGTTTCATTAACAAAAAAAAAAGCACAAAAGTCATTTTTTTTTGTTTTCATAATCATTGTGTATCAGTTTGTAAAACTGATATCCAATATTTTTTAAAAAAATCATCCATTTCTTAAAATGAATAAAACTTTATAACTATGCAGAAAATACCCATTATTTTGAAGTATTCTAAAACTTTAATGTTTCTTTTGAAGTTTCTGTATAGTACATAATCAAGAATATATATATATATATATATATATATATATATATATATATATATATATAACATAGTGATGATCCACTGTCTTAATAATATGTATAGGAAAAACTACTAAAAAGTTGTAAGTTTAAAAATGTATTGTTTTGACAGTATTTATTTATTTCTATTATTATATTTGATATTTCTGACCGTCCTCGGCCTTTCATCAGAAACAAAAGTTTGTTGATCATCCATCTTTGTTCTTACTGGATAATTGATTTTTAATGGAGTTAACTTTTTAGCACTATAACTTCTAAAATTTTCTGTTTTGTTCTTTATAATATTTATGTCTCTGTTTCAAATTAGGTCACTTCAGCTCTAATTTCTTCCAGTGACATAGTGTTATTTTTATTTTTTGATCCATTTTTGGTTCAGCTGGACTCTTGTCTGTGGTAGTGATTGGGATGTTATGGTATGCTATTAAGGCAGTAAACACACTGGATTGTTTTAATATTCATTTTGTTATTTTTACATTTGACTCAGTTTTTTATTAGCATGTGGAAAATGTAGGGAAATAGTTGAATTATAAAATCCATACTGTTCTACAAATTGCCAAAAACTGTTACTTTTATACAGTCTGTTGTTATCACTTACTGTTGTGTTTAGAATACTGTAAATATATCTTTCATTTTCTTTAATGATGTTTCAAAATGTACATGTTCTAACATGTTCCATTTATGTGATATTATTCCTGGCCACCATCTTGTCATATTGACTATTCCTTTGCATTTATTTAAACTAAGGTGACCACTATATATAGCTTTTTAACATTTCATTTCTTAGCACTTCTTTTATAACAGTTCTGTGTTTGCAAAAGAATAATTTCTTTAACAATGACATTTCACTTTTGTGGTTAAAATAAATCTTTATTCCTTTTATTTTATGTTCTTTATCATCCTTTTCGCATTAAATACATTATTTCTTTTAACTCTGTATCTGTTTATATTTTTTATTTGTTTTATTCTCTTACCTGCAATTTTAAGAGTTTTTGTAGTAGAAGGTTGATGTTATGTCTTTTCTCAATTCTTCACAAGGTGCAAAGTATAAACAAGACTCAAAACTATAGCAAAACCTGAATGAAATTTACACTTATTGACAAACAATAAAAAATGCATAAAAAAGTATTTACAATCTTTTTTCCTTTTGCCTGCCTTATTACAGCAAAATAACCAGTTTAAAAAATTGAAATATGAGCTCAGAAAATTTTCTTTTGAAAAGATATTTATTTGAAAGTCAAAACTGAGCAGGAAAAGGTTTACCAGAGTCAACAGGACTTTAATTAAAATTTCTTCTCAAGTGGAACCACAAGAATACCAATACCAAGATGCATCTCATTTTCTACTATATATATATATATATATATATATATATATATATATATAAACAAGAATTCAGGAATTTTTTCTGTTTCTTCTTTTGGTTCTTACTACTTTCATAAGAAATAGACAAGTTCATCCTTAGTGACAGCCAAAATTCTTTGTTATTTGCAAACCGCTGTCTTAATGACATTTGCTTGTAATCAACAAAATCATTCTTTCTTTCTATTCTTATCAAATCCTTCTTAATACTGATTTCTTTTGAATTTTTCCTGCAATTTACTTAATATATTTTTTTTTATATAATTTTTATATTCTCCTCTCAAGAGGAAGATAAACAAACTTAGTCTATCATATTATTTTTAATTGTTTTATAATTTATTTTATTATTTATTTTTTTAGTCTCTAAGATACTCATTCTTTCACCTCAGTTTCCATAGTATGGTAATTTTTCTTGTATTGGATACCTCCATATTCTATCTGGAGCTGTTGTTTTCCAGCAAATGTTTCCCTTCTTCTCAATGCCATCAAAAATTTCTGACAGTGTAATGGTATGTGACATTAGTCTCATGTACTTGGTGATAAGTGTTTTTGGTCTGTCAATAATTTAAATTTTTATAGTCAAATTGATATTATCTCTCAAATTGCTCATATAAGGCATTTATTTCAATTTGTGCATATATAGTTCTTGAGGTATAGGCAATAAATTACTTAATTTATTGCTCTTTTTTAAATTGTTTCACCCCAAGCAAGGTGGTACCACCACTGATGCACTGGGGGTTACATAAGAGCAAAAGTTTAGGCAAGAGGAGAGTGAAGAGAAAGACGGACTAGTTAAAGTGGGTGTCAGAAAATAAACGAGAAGGATGGAAACACAGATGTGAAGACAGTTGCAAAGGTAGAGAGAAAGGAAAAGAACAAAATAGATCAAGATATACAGGGTGATGTAGAAAGAACTGGAGTCAAGTGGATAAGAGATGGTCATTGACCTTGTATTTAAATACCTGGAGATTGTAGCCGTCATGAAAGCAAGTATACGGAAGAGAGTTCCACAGGCAGGAAGTACAGGAAAAAAAAGCTGCTGGAGTAGAATTGATGGCTGCATTTGGTTGATCTAACTGTAAGCAGGTGGGACCTTGTTGCCAGTCTGGTTGCATGAGTAATTCTAGTGGCAGAGGCACCAGTGACTTAAGTTCATCGGAGCAGAAGCCATGAAAATATTTGTAGAATAGACAGAGGGAAGCCACATCCCGCCGGTGAGAAAGTGGCTGGAGTTGAGCTGCCAAGTTGGGACCTATCACATTACAGTTTCTCCTTTGGAGCCTGTCGAGAACACTCAAATGAACAGCTGGGGTGCCTGACCATATATGACAGCAGTATTCCATGCGTGGACGGATGGTTGATTTGTATATGTGCAAGATGGAATTAGGCATAAAAAAAACTTCCTGGCCCGACACAGTGACTCAACCTTCCTAGCAGTGGATTTAGCTATTGACTCAATGTAATGATTCCACTTGAGGTTGGAAGATAGAGTAAGGGTGTCGAGGTGCAATATGTTGCTTTCAGGGAGACTCGGCTTATGCTTATGGGGTGCAGGAGAGGTTGCTTGTGATGGTTGACAGATAGCAGTTTTGTTTTTGAAGCATTGAAATTTACAAACCAGCCTTACATAATGCTGTTAGCAGTACAAAGCTACTTGCATTGGCAATAGTTTTGTTTGTAAGGTCATGGAATGTTAAAACAAGTGCTTCAGTTAAAAGTGTTTTTCCTTATTTCATTTTATTCTAGTATTTTTAATGCTTCTTTTAAACCTGTATCATATTCATGTCTGTTCAGATGTATTAAAATATCATTAACGATTATAACTTTGAAATGATATTTTTACACTTACAGAGTTTCCCTTTCACTGAATATAGCCCTGTAATGTTAACCATTGTTTTCACATTTGCCATGTTTTAGGATTCGTGAATGTGCGTTGTGGTACAGTGGATATCGGCTCAGAACGAGAAACCGGGGAGCCGAGTTCGAATTCCAGTTGAATCCATTGTATTCACTTACGCACAAATACCCTCACAAAGCGAGCGGTGGTGATGGAATCCCAACCATAGTCTTAAAGAAATGTGCCCCTGAACTCTCCTCTGTCCTTTCTAAGCTCTACAACCTCTGCCTATCTGCTTCCTGCTTTCCTGCCTGTTGGAAATCTTCCTCTGTCGTTCCTATATTTAAAAACACTGGAGAACCCTCAGACCCTGCAAATTACCACCCTATCAGCTTTCTTCCGATCTTTGGCAAAGTGTTTGAAGCCATTATCAACACCGAGGTGGTTCAGCATCTCACAGCACACAGGCTCCTCTCGGACAAGCAATATGGTTTCCGCTTCACCAGGTCTACTGCTGATATGCTAATGATCATCACCGAGTACATATACCAGGCACTCGACAGGAATGGCAAAGCCCGAACCGTTGCATTGGATATATCTAAGGCGTTCGACAGAGTTTGGCATGCTGGCCTTCTATGTAAACTGGACATTTGTATAACTGGACATTTGTTTGAACTAATCCAGTCATTCCTCTCTAACCGCACAATGAAGGTGGTATTAAACGGACATGCCTCTCAGAACTACCATACAAACGCAGGTGTCCTCCAAGGCTCCATCTTAGGTCCTACACTCTTCCTGATATACATTAATGATCTCCCTGATTCCATAAGAGCCCAAATAGGTTTGTACGCCAATGACACCACAGTTTACTCTTGCCTCCTACAAAAATCTGGTGTAGGCGTCAAAGCTAACCTCACAGCCGAGATTGAAAAAGACCTCCAATCCATATTGGACTGGGGTAAGAAATGGCTAGTAAATTTTAATGCTTCTAAAATGAAGCTACTCTCAATTAACCATCATCGACAATCTCACCTACCTCCCATTAGCATGGACCAGGCTTGCCTCCCAGAGAGTAAAACACTACGCCTCCTTGGTCTCACACTTTCAGCGGACCTCAAATGGAATGACTATATCGAATCCATTGCTAAATCCGCTGCTATGAAAGTCGGTTCTCTGTGTAGGACCCGGAAGTTTTTTCCGTCTAAATCTATCCTGCACATTTATAAATCTACCATCCGCCCGTGCATTGGATACTGCTGCCATATCAGGTCGGGTGCCCTTGCTGTTCTCCTCGGGCTTCTCGATAAGGTTCAGAGGAGGGTCTGTAATGTGATAGATACCGACTTGGCAGACCACCTGCAGTCTCTCTCCTACTGGCGCGACCTAGCTTCCCTGTGTCTCTTCTATAAATACTTTCACGGCTTCTGCTCCGATGAACTTAGATCACTGGTGCCCCCTAAATACGAATTTAAACGAGATACTAGATTAGCAACTAGATCCCACCTTTTTACAGTGAAACTGATAAAATGCAGCCGTAACTTCTACTCCAACAGTTTCTTTCCTCGCACTTCCCGACTGTGGAATTCTCTTCCACAGGATTTCTTCCCTGACGGCTACAATCTCCAGGAGTTTAAATGTAAGGTCAATAGACACCTCCTAACACACTAACCTGCTCCCATTCTATCAAACACTCTTCCCATCTGCCCAACCCTCATTCTTGCTATCCTTACTCATCTGTCACCTTCCTCCTGACATTCCCTATGTCTAACCACTCCTTCTCTTTACCTTCCCCCATGTAGCCCCATGCGCAATAGTGGCAGTGGAATGCCTTGCTTGGGGTGAGATGATTAAAAAAAAAAAAAAACCCTTGGGAAAGGTATTAATCCATCTCTTCCTTCCAGTTATGGGTTAAATACCAGGACAGATTGGGTTCTATAGACTTGGTCAGCAACCAGTCTACCACAGAAAGCAATGGCAACCTACTGCGGGATAATCTTCCCAGTCAGTCTTTCGAGAAATGATCGCCCAAGCGTGTATCACGTATGGCACTTAACTGACTGACTGACTGAAGTTAGCATTTTCATGTGGCTGCAATAAAGATATTTAAAAAAAAATTTTTTTTTCTTTTTCAGTTTTGTTTTTTTTCTTTTTCAAATTAATATTTTTTCTTTTACTTCTGGTGCAATGATTTATTGTGTTGGCCTGCAACGAAGCTTTAATGTATTTTTGGTGGCCCTGAAGCAGACTACCACCACGTTTAATTGTGTGTTTTTTTTTCTTTCTTTTTTTTCAGCGCAGTCCTATCGATTACCTTCTTAGCTTTACAATTGAAAAATTTCAATATTTAAGCATTTTCTTAGGTGGGGGGATCAGTTTCTCATACAACGTTAAATCGAGCCTCCATTTTGAAACCAGTCACCGGTACGACATTACTGCCACCTGTAAATGTGTTCATTATAAAATTTTTTGGACTTTTTTCAGTGCAATACTATCCTTTATACACCTTAAACTTTACGAATGACAAAAAAAAAAAAAAATGGTAAAAATTTTAATATTTAAACAATTTTAGTGTGGGGAGTTTCTCATATAGTGGATGGAAAATGGAGGATCGATTTGCTATAACGTTGTATAAGAAACTGCCCCCCCCCACCCCAATTTGTTTAAATATTGTAAATTTCAAATTTTTTTTTTTGATAATTGGAAAGTTTCAGTAACAATCGATAGAACTGAGCTAAAAAACAAAAATTAATATAACAAAGCGACCCCAATGGTCGCTTTTTTTTTCTAATCATATCACCCCGAGCAAGGCGGTAACGCCACTGATGTGCAGGGGGCTATGCAAGAGTGAAAAAATTTGGAAAAGAGAAAGCTGGAAACCACATCCTAAACAGGGAACAAGGGATGTTATGTTAATTTCGTTGTGGATTGAAAATGAAAGATCGATTTACTTTAACGTTGTATGAGAAACTGACACCCCACCAAAAGAAAATTGTTTAAATATTCTAATTTTTCAATGTTTTTTTGATAATCAGAAAGTTTAAGTAACAATCGATAGGACTGCGTTGAAAAAGCTAAAAAAAAAAAAAAAATGAAAAACAACGAAATTAAACGTGGTGCTAGCTTGCTTCTGGTCCGGTGTATTTTTTAACACAAGGTAAAACGGATTTACATGGGGATCCGAACAGAAAGAATTATTTCACGAATATGATATCGACGAATAACATTAAAATAAAACTTTAATAAGGAACAGATCGAGACAGATAAAGGGAAGTAACTCCATTTGACTATTATGTGCAGTGATGGTAGCGATAATAGCACTCCATAATTTCCTGTCCTTTTTGTAGCTCTTAGTAAATTTTGTCTTTTTATTATCTCTCTTAAACCTGTATTGTGATCAATTTACACAAGTTTGTTAGGTAGCTATTTTTCTCTGTTCTGCTTGCTTTCAATCTGTCCTGTGAGTATCAGATTTTTAAAGCCCTCTTTCTTCATTACATGCACTAGTAATTTTAACTGTCTTGTTATGATGTTATAAGCATCTATTTTGTTTCCATTTTCCCTAAAGGTTATCATTGATCACATGTTCAGTCCATATAGTATTCTCAGCAATCTGTAGAACTACATTTTATGGCCTAAAGTTTCTTCTTCATTTGTGACGAGATTGTCATATACGAGTTCAATACTTCTCTATATGTAAGAGTTCAATACTTCTTTCTTTGTTTGTAACAATATTTTCCTGATCCTTAATATTTTACTTAGCTTTTGGAAGGCATTTTTAACTATTCCAAAATTCCTTCAGATATCAGTGTTGCACTTTCCATCCTCTGTTAAAACACTTCCAAGACATTTAAATTGTACTTGCATGATTTTGTTATCTCCAATTTGTAATTTGCAGGTTGGGCCATTCCTTTTGCTAACAACAATCCATTTTTTTTTTTAAATTGATGTTTTTTTCTTTTCTTCTGGTTTTTCTTTTCTATCTTCTGTAGGAGTTCTTGTAATTTGCTTTCATTCTAAAAAAATAAGCAGTGCCACTAAAATGTTGACAAAATTTAAGATAAAGTAGGCGACCTCACATTTACTCACTGCATTTTACAAAATCAGGTGGAGTATGTAAAAATGTTTACTTTTTACTTAATGAAAATAATGTTTGTGTGATTGTTTGATAATGCTTGTGTAATGTTTGGAGATTAAAACCAAAAAAAGTATAATCACACTCCTGATAAAGATTAAAGTAATATAGAACATCACCAGTGCAACAATAAAGAAATGAATGTGTTTTTTAAAAATACGTTATCTATGCAACTAATATTTTTATTCTATACATGTTTATTAAACTTAGTAGTATGAGTAATTTTATTTTATATACAGTAGTTTTTATTTATATTATTTAAATGATATTTTTGAGTTTAATTCATTGTTTTTCTTAGATAATTAATGCCATAAATTATATAATTGCTTCCAATGTGATTTTTAAAAAATAATTTCTGAATTTAAGAAAATGTATTCAAAACAGAGTTACTACTGATAAAAATGGTAGAGTTATTGAAATGTTAATTGATTGAATTCACTTGAGTTCTTTTCCCCCTGGCATTCAAGTGATTCCTTTATTTTTATTTTGTCCATAAAATTATAATATAACCAATATTTTAATCAGTAATACTGATTTATTAAACACTACTGCATTATTTTTCAAGGCCTCTCAATTGCAGTAACTAATGTTACTCAAAAGTGTTGTTTTTTTTTGTTTTTTTGTTTTTTTGGGGGTTTTTGGGGGAGGTTTTTTTGCCATAGCAGGATGTAACAACACAACTATGAAATTCAAACAAATTCAAATTCATGGATTACTTACCTTCACTGGCAGGATAAACCATCTACACAGAAAATGAAGTCACATACAGAAAGATAAGGGTTAAGAATATAAATATTTTTATACTTTTATGAAACAGAATGGTCAGAGGTGAGAAATCTCAATTATTTTTCTTTCATACTTCCATCCAAAAAATAAAAGTTGCTAAAAGGTAACAAAAATTAAAAAAAAAAATTTCACACTTGAAAATGACATTAAACTTAAGATTTTTTTTTGATTGTTCAAACATATCTTTAATAAAAGAAACTCTTGTGATAAACAGTAATGAAATAACACTGAAAAATTACAATTATTTGTTTTGTAAAATAAATATTAAGTGAAGATTTTTTTTCTTGTGCATCCTGAAAGAAAATGTTTTATCTCAAAAAATTAAAAAAAAAAAACTTGAGTTTCATTGAATTATTTTTGGCAAAATTAGAAATGAATTTTCAGTATATTTACACTTGATATTGCATAATTTACTGCAATAACATCACTGGGGATTTTTCTTAACTGTAAAAAAATTTTCAAAAAAAAACTCCCTAAATTCATAAAATACACACTATCAAAATTGAAAAGGGTGGGTTTTTTAAACAGATCACAAAAATTATTTCCACAATTTTTTTCTAGTAAAAATAACCCATTCACCAAATTGTACAGTGTGCAATGGATAAATTATCATCTTAATTACTAAAAAATGTTTAATTTGATAAATGCTGCCATAATCCTTGCCTTCAGTTCATCTTTGGTGTTACAAGGAGTTTTGTTGGTCTCTTGCTCAACTGCAACCCCACACATAATAAGGGGTTTTGCAGTCTGGGGAGTTATATGACCAGATGTAAGAGATGATGTGGTTGCAGAAATTGTTTATGTGGCATAGTGCAGAATCTTGTTACCAAACATAGGGTCTTCCAAGACAGCACTACCTCCTCACAGCACTTGACGTAGGCCTCCATATTGAGTCTGAGAACCAACTGGAGGATGATAGATTAGTTGAAATTAACAAGTCTATTCAAAGGAAACTCTTTTCATATCAAAATGATCAGACTGAGTGTTCCAAGCTGCAAATCACCATCAGACTCATCCAACTCTTTCCAAATCCTCTTCACTTCTCAGATTGCCGCTAAAATACTCTGAAATGTTCGAATGCCAAGCAGTAAATCATGCAGTTTTCAAATTTATGGTGCTCTTTTTCCACACAAGGGGTGCCCAACTGACTCTACTATACTGTGTAGTCAGTGAAATAAAAAATAATGCACATGCACGAAATTAAAAAATTATAAAATGGCAACAATTTACTCATATCATTCATTACTGAATAAGTACTGAAAAGTTCCTTTGAATTGGATTATTCCTTGAGTTCTGGTAAATATTTTAAAATGGGGTAGCATCCATTTTGGTACTATTGTATACAATATAAAAATATGGCTACTGTGGTTATCTAGTCTGCTTGTAAAAAAAACGAAAATTTTTTCAGGGGAAAATTTTTGTAGATTATCATTTATTTAACTCTTTCCTCTACATTTGTCAGAATTGAAAAATATTTATTTATTTTATTTTAAACACTTTTGGGGGTCATTATTCTCCTGTGTTTGAACAATGTGCAATCATAACAAGAAGAAGAAATGACTTTCAATTTATTGATTAAAACACCCTACAGAGATTAAAACAAGGTAGAAGAATCTGCCAATAGCATAGACAATAGCATAGAATCTACCAATAAACAAAAATGTCTGTTATCATCCTTCAACTGTCGATACATGAATATCAGAACATTTGATTAAGTTGATACAGTGAAAAAATGAAGAGTAGAACCACTTGGAGGATGATAGATTAGTTGAAATCAACAAGTCTATTCAAAGGAAACTCAATTACTTTTCGCCATAATACCGATACTGCATTTTCTGTAATATTGTGGTGAATACTTCACTGTTTACACATTTTGCAATCCGGTGTAAAATCTAATTTTAAACAATAAGAAAATGATCGACCCTGTACTGAAGGAAAAAAACGAAACCAAATTTCGTGATCCGGTTTAAATTATTTTCTAACCAATGAAAAGCAGCAATTTACAAAACTGAGAGAAGTTAAAAAGCCAGTGCAAAAAAGTTGAAATCAGTCAGATGGGAGTAGAGATCGGATCCACCATGATGTGACAAAGGAAATTTCAATCTGCTGAACTGGACATAACTTTTCCGAAACACATCACTCTCCCTTTTCTTCTTGTGTGCTATTCTCCTTTATCTCTTCTTTGTCATCCTCACCATTCACGCCATCAACAAACAGAAGACTGTTTCCAACTACCTGCAGATATCTCTATATAAACAGACACTTCAACTGACTTCTAAAAATTAATGTTAAGTACAATTTTCCTTTATTGCTTTACCTTCTTTTCACTTTCTTGCCAGCCATTGAAAGAAAGAACGGAACACAGACTTTATCACTACTTTGTTAATCTTTTCTGCATAAACACATTTGCTACCTACAACTACAAACTTTGGATTCATTTAACTTTGTACTACACTTTCTCTTTGAATATTTACACATTTAATAATTTCACTTCCTACTTATTGGATGTTATTTCTCTTGTCAAAAGTGTAATTCGGAAAAAGCTGTCTATGAAGTCGCTATTTGTCCAGTGGAGGACCCTAGTAATAAAAGAGTTTATATAGAGATATCTGCAGGTAGTTGGAAACAGAGACTGTACAACCACAGACACTTGTTTTCCAATGCCTCCTTGAAACATCAAACTGCCCTATCTAAACAGTACTGGAATATTAAAAATGGAGGATAGCTAAATACACTAACACTCCCAACAATTTCATGGATTTGTGCAATTTATGCCTGGAGGAAAAATTGATGATTATAAAATATAATAATACAAAGGAACTCCTTAATTAGTACAATGAATTAATGTTTAAATGCAGACATAAAAATAAATATAAAATAGTCTAGATAAATCCTGATTGTGATTTAAATTAGTGTAAATTAAATTAATTTACATTAATTCAACTTAAAAAGGTGTTTATTTTGGGAAAGGTCTGGAGTGTACTTTTAATATCATTTTACTACAAATTTTTTTTATATTTATAATTTTTGTGTCTTTATTTTTATAATTATTATATTCATAGTTATATTTTTAAGATTCTTTTTTCTTCATTTTTGATAGAATGATGATGATTATTATTATTATTAATGTCATAGAGACATTTTGTTTGATACATACATACATACATACATATATATATATATATATATATATATATATATATATATATATAGTAATGGTTGTTACAATGGTTTATAAATTCATAGTCTCACTACACAAAAATTTTTGCATTTCAAAGCTGCTATGTGCACTTCTCATCAGGTGATAAGTTGAAATATAATGCTCTACATTGTATCGAGCAGTCTTTATAAATGTAAATGCATGAACAGCAGGTAAAAAAACTACGAATTCTATAACTTTGTTTCTCTCTCTCTCTCTCTCTATATATATATATGTTATTTTATTTTTATTATTTTTTATTATTATTATCTATTATTAGTATTATTATTATCTAAGATGTTTCTTTAAGATGGTATTTTAATATTTTATTTACTTTTTCTTACTAAGAGTTGTTATTTTAATTATATTTATAATAAATTACTACTAGTGGTTATATTGTCATTTATATTAGGATGTATGATTTATAATTTATTTTACACCATAAATATACCCCATAGTAGGTATATTTTAATTTAAGAGTAAATCCCATGTCGCGTTTCTAAGAATGCGTATAAGTGTAATAGACGTTGGTTTCGATCTTAGACGATTATTTTGAATTATTTTAAATTCTTTTCTTTCTTTTCTTTCTTTCTTTTTCTTTCTTTTTCTCTCTTTTTTAGGTTTATCTTTCTAACTTTTCCTTCTATATTTAATTATAACTTTTATTTTTTACTAATTTTAATTATTTTAACTGAATTTTTAAATTAATATGAATTTTTAAAATAATAGTAAATTGTATTAAAATTATGATGTACAATTTATTTTTGTACTGTAAATATATCTCATATTTAAAACTAAATTTCAATGTTAAATTTTTCACGTCATGTTTTTATAAGAAAGCAGATGAGACATTAGAGACTCTATTTCTATACATGAAGTTAACATTTTATTTCTCTGGGTGCTGTTTATTTTCTTTTTATTTTACTTCTTTGTCCTTTCTTTTTTTCTTTCTTTCCATTAATCACTCGTCTACTTTTTCTTTATACTGTTTTTTTTTTTATTCTTTGGGGTTCTTTTTAAATGAGCGAGAAATCTTTTGTAAATTACCGTTACAAATATCTATTCTAAATATGGACATGTGAGCGTCTGTGTAAAAATAATTTGGGGGGGGGATTTTGAGGATCAACTGTTGTACCATTTGGGTCTGACGAGTCACAATAATAACATCATTATGTGGTGAAATATGTATTACTCAATGAAATTGTAGTAAATCAAAAATCTTTTCTAAATTATATTACTCTGTTAAATTAAATAAATGAATTTAACATTGAGTTCTTTTGAGTTCGTCTCTATCGGAATTTAGCTGGATAGTGTACCAAGTGTGCTACGTTATATATATATATATATATATATATATATATATATATATATATATATATATATATATAATAAAATGCGGTTTTCTTTCCATTTCGGCTATACACGACCAACAAGATTGTATTGATTCACAAATGAACACAGTGGAAACAAGCGACAAACGCGATGAGGTAGAGGATTAAATAAATATTTTATTTCGTATATGTACAGATGGTAAAAGAAAATATATCTTAGGTAATTTAGAATAAAAAAAGATAATGAAAATGGTATCAGCAATGGGAATTTGATTAGGATTTAAATATGAGACAAAAAGGGGGATTCTCTTATCAGAAGGGTGAACAGTACTTGACAACCAATACAAAATCAACTGACATGCATTTCAAACGAGAATCAAATTTAAGTTAAATTTAAACATTCAGAAATATGGACTTATCTGAGGTCCACAAAAGTTTCTCGTTTTTCTTTCTCTTTCTTTTCAGTGTTTTTGTGTGTATCTCATTTCTTCCATGTTTTCTCTTTCTTTTTAATTTTTAAAAATTTTCTTTTCCTCGTAGGATAGAAAGTTTTATCGGGGAAATAGATTTGTTCAGTTCTATGTCCTTTATCTTTTTCTTTTCTCTTTGTTGAGTAGAAAGTTGTATTAGAGAAATAGATCACACTTTAATTTTCTTTTCTTTTCGTCTTGCCTAAGGGTTGAGTTGAAACTTATTTCTTTTTTTTTTTGTTTCAGTGTGACGTTTTCTTTTGCTGTGAATGTCACTGTCATTGTACTAAAGCTGATTCCTTTTAATCACATTCTTAATTCCGAAATCTCATTTCAACGGGATTTATGCTTATCCATAGCAAAACCATGGCGGTTATAACGAATCGTCTGTTCAGATTGAATTCTAAACTAATACTAATTTCGTACGTCAAAAAATTTTGCGCCAAGGTTTTGGCGCGAGACTTCTTATTTCCAAATATATATTTCTATCCGTGTGGGCAAAAACAAGTCACTGAGTTTGGTTTTGAAGTCGTCGGGATGTCTGGAAGGCATCTGGTCAGATCACCATGCTATCACTTGATCATGGAGGGGGAATATACACAATTTATAAGATGCACAATCTACTTACATGCATGCATGTTGAAATAAAAACGGTTTTATCTTATTGTGTAAGAATCATTTTGGTTAGAAGGGAGATTTATTTCAGGTGGTACTTTTAAAACTTGCACCGACCCTTGATTTCACGTTGTTGTCCCCTTTTGTGAAGCAGCAGGCGCTGTGGGCCAATGGCAGAGGCGCTTTCAGTGTACCCTCGTTGCTGACTAATCACAGGGCACGTAACTTGATGAGGGAACAGGAAGATTTCACCCCAGAGACTTGGACCGGCCAGCGGAGAATAGTAGCAGTAGCAACACGGGGCTCAGGCAGGAAAGACGTCAGACTTTTTGCTGCGGTGGGACCGCGTGATGCGAAACCAGCAATGTGTTTGCCCCAACATTTAGAGGGGCATTAGCCGTCACTCATCTTCGAACACCCGAAGTGTGTGTTTTATCTCCATATTCACGGGATATAATTGTTGAACTATTTTTTGCAATGTAGAGAACCTACACTCGACTGGCTAATCGTTGGTTATTCCATTAACCAAATCGAATCGCCTAATTGTGGTTTCCGGAATCCCTTAAATATTCGACTCCATATTGAATTGTTGCTGCGATTGAGAAACCCTTCGAATGCTGGTTGACCAGAGCCACTACCCTAAAGAAAACGAGGAAGAAGAAGGAAAGGAAGCGTCGGCCCAACAAGTCCCTGAAGAAAGAAGTTTTCGGTTACGGGAACCTTGTCTTGTCAACATCCCGCTAATTCGAATGTATGATGAGAACGCCATTTGCAGTTCCACCTTTTCGTAAGTACTTTGTGTGTGTATTCGTAAAGCACACCTTCCTCTTTCCCTCTTGGCTAATTCGTAACTTGTTCGCAATGTTTTATTGTATGTTCCGCGATCAGTTTTGACGCTAAAATACCTATAATTTTAGCAGTTTTCCTGTCTTTATTGTACATATTTCTAATGCTAATCATTTACATGTTAAACGTAAAATCCTTTTTATGTATTCTAATTTTATATGTTGTAATAAATAGTTCTGTAATTAAGACGCACGCATTTTTAATTTTATTTTGCTTTGCCGTAGCGAACACTGCGTGAGAGAGAAGAGTTGCTCCCCTTGAACGCGGGGGAAAATTTAAGGAGGTTAAATTATACCTCCTAGGAGGATAAATTCTTATTCTACTTCTACTAGAGTTGAACGTGTTGTTTTATGGTAAAAGAAATAATCCTTTTATTTTTTTCTGCTAAAATTATAAGAAATAATTCTTATAATTGGCGCCAACTTGCACACTTTCTGAAATGTACTGGCTCTTTATTTAGAGTAGTTTTAAATATGGGGTTTTATTTTATTTTTAATAAAGTTAGGTGTGAGTTCGTAATAGTTCTAATCAAAATACCGTCTGTTCATACGTTTGTGTGTGTTTATTTACTCTTTTCGTTTCACTATCCGTTTTCAATTATTTTTTAATTGTTATTTTTTAATTATTTTTTCTTACCTTTATTTTCTTAATTCTTTAATTTTAATTTTTTAACTATTATTTTTAATTCTTAATTCTTTAAAAGAAATACCCATTCGAACGCTTCGTACAAGTGGTAACAAAGATGAGGACAATAGTACGAATAATGAAAATACTGTAGGAAGAGAGTGGTTTTAAAGATTTAGAATTGTTTACATTCTTTACATTGTTCGGACTTTTGTCCTTGCCTTTGTTGCCATATTCACGACGTTTCGACCGTTCTACGCTCCGGCCTTCTTCAGCTGATTGGAATTTTGAACGGAACTCTTTATTTTGTTCACTGGGTTAGATTGTGCTAGTTCCACGAGCTATGCCTCTTTCAGATGTCTCTGTATCAATTATCTCTCTTGAACTCAACTCTCGAAGTTTTTGTTCACCTCTGCTCACAACTCTCTGGTTAAGTCATTGGATCCAACCAACGCTTTTAGCGACTAGGCCATGTATCTTTGAGGGGGTTAAATAATTACAATACCTCATCTCAGAAATATAGACAAATATTTAGAATTGTGAAGGAATCTCGGTACTACATAAGGTAAGTTAATGAAGATGAAAATGAGATGAGATAACACCTAAAATGAGAGAAAAAACAATTTCACAAACATTTCAAGAAAAACAGCGGTAATGTAAATAAAATTCCATTGAAGGGAGAAACTAAATACTTATGGTAGTATGAATCTAAGCAGCAAAAAATTATAGATGATATCTGTCTTCCTTTCAATTAGACTTAAACGATCATACAGTAGTGTGCACTGCATTTTTTGTATTTTTGTTTTTTTCTTCTTCATGCCAACGATGTCAATCTTTGTCAATGATAGAGGGACAATGATTAAATTGATTCCTTTCATTTTTTCTTTTTAATTTGTTGCAAAAAAACAAAAAACAAAAAACAAAAAACAAAACATATCTATAGCAATATTTTCATGCCATGTTTGTAATATAATAAATTCTTAAGAATTAAGAATGAATTAGTATAACCACACAGCAATTAAAATAGCCAAGTGAGCGATGATAACAGAATAGAATTCGGAGTGTACTAACTAAAATCTAAAAAGAATTAACAAATATCAGATGAGTAAAAGAAATGAGAAATTTTGCAATACATTCTCTGGAACATTCTGTAGTAAATCAATGCGAATATTTTTTTTTAATTCGAGGGGAATATATTTTGTTTTATTCGATCGATTCCGTTTTTTACTTTATTTTTTAATTTTTTTTAAATTTTAGTTTGAGAAAAATGCTTTCAGTGTCTGATAAATATTAGAAGCATCAAAATGTTTCTATTTGAACCTGCAAATGGCACAGTAATAAAGTTAACTTAACAACAAGTTGCACATATTTCTTTGTACTAACAATTATTTTATGCAGAATGTTCTTGTCAAGTCCTTTAAAGATGTCTTAACAGAATGATCCCACTTGATCTAATAGGGACTTCAGAAGAGTGGTGGTGTTTCTCCAGCTTCAGTTGTCGAGATGATGATCTAGCGAAATTTTCCTGATGGCTTCATTTCGATTGACTGGATCTATATCTGCAATTTTATTTTAAATTTCTTTTATTTTATACCCTCTTAGTTAAAGTATTTTCATTTACTTACAAGTGAATTTTAAGACATTCCTTCTATTTTATTTTTTAATACGAGGACGGAAAATAAAATTCTAGTACCTTGAAGAACAATGTTGAAAAAAATTAACGTCGATAAGTACAATTTTCCTTTATCACTTTTTCTTCCTCTTAGTCTTCACTTACTTGCCGGTCGCAAATGAAAGAAAGAAACAAAGTCTTTACTACAACAAACGAACTCTGGATTCATTTAACTCTTTTACTACTATTTTTCTTATAACAGTTCCATAGTTAATAATTTCACTTCCTACAAATTGATGTATTCTGTTCTATAAATAAAGTTCCACTCATGCAAACGAAACACTTTTATTCTTTCAACCTTCTGATCTGGAGTAAATTGTGTGGAGTTTGGTTATGTTTGGCACAAGGCCATTTTAGTTAAACATGATTGAGCTCCTATTTTAAATTTATATTCAGCTTATTTCGAGCTTTCAAGCAGTAATAAGAAAATACTTTCAGAAAATAAATAAACATGATTATTATAAATAAGGGAATCCAAGAATTTCAAAAAACAAAATAAATAGCATCAGAATAAAATGAGAGTTTCCTGAGCTTTAAAGTCCATCCAAATAAAATTCCTTTTTATAACTATTCCACTCGATGAAAAGGTTAGTTTATAAGTAACTGTGTGCGAAAGTTTTCAGACAAGAAAATGAGTACAAGTATCAAAAAGAGTGTGAACAGTAGCAGTAACAATGTAGTAACTTGATCTCTCTATGATGTATGTATTCACTTCGAGAATCCTTTTCCCTAATGACGTTATCGGATAGTATTTCGCTTTTTTATGTGATCTAATGAACTCGGCTAAGCTCCGAAAATTAGGAAGTTGTTAAAAAATCAGGCCAAAACAAATTGTGTTTTTGTCATGTGGTATGCTTACGTATGCATCTGCATTACTCGAGGTCAAATGTGATTGAGTAGGTGATTTAAAAAAGATGGAGAAGATAACCAACATATTCAAATGCACGCACAGATTTCATCAGTTGTAATTAGATTAGACTGTAATGAATATGGCATCCCAAATTGCATGTATCTTCTTCTTCATGTACCGTGTCCCTTCAGGACGTATGCTGTAATGGACTTCCGCTTGACTCTGTCCCTTGTCGCTCAGTACATTTTCTCTTGGTATCTTTTCCAAACCCTGCTCCGCCATCCTATCAAGTAGATCTCGCGCTGCTTTCTCACGTCTCGCTTTCCTTCTATCCGTTCTGTTATTAGTTTACGGTCATATCACATTGAATACACTGGTTCTCGTTCGATCACCGAAGTTAAGCAACGTTGAGCCTGGTCAGTACTTGGGTGACCGCCTGGCATTGCCAGGTGCTGTAAGCGTTTAGTGAAAGATGTGCGTTGTGGTGCAGTGGATATCGGCTCGGAAAGAGAAATCGGTGAGCCGAGTTCGAATTCCAGCTGAATGCCCCGCATTCACTTACGCGTTGGTACCCTTGGGAAAGGTATTAATTCGTCCCTTCCCTCCAGTTATGGGTTAAATAACGGCGGAGGACTTGAGACTCTGCCCTTAAACAAATCCCAATGAATCTTCCTCATCGAGGAGGAAGCCGGCTAGGGTGAATGCAGCGTGTTTTTTTTATGCTTTTATTCGTCCCGTGAGGATTAAATTCAACAGTCCCTCCTTCCTCATTACGTGTCCCAGCAACATCATCTGTCTCTTCTTGATGTTAAATATAAGTTTTCTTCTCGTTTGCATCCTCTCTAACACCTCATCGTTGCTCACGTGCTCCGTCCATCGTATCCCCAGCATCCTTCTGTAAAACCATATTTTTGCTGCCTCAAGCCTCTCCATCCCCGATGTGATCACCTCATGGATGAAGGAGAGGCTTGAGGCAGAAGAACAGATATCGCATAGCAATCCAGAACTCTCTTCTTTGTTTCCAATGAGATTTTCCTCTGTCAGTACTCTGGTCAGCTTCTGAAATGTGTCCTTTGGTCATATCAATGCGTCTTTGGATCTCCATGTCGCATCTTCCATCCTCTGTCAGAACACTTCCCAGATATTTAAATTTCTTCACTTGTTTTATTTTAGTTTCTCCGACTTGTAGTTGTCATTTTGGGGTCTTCTTTTTGCTGATGACCATATATTCAGTTTTCTTGAAGTTTATGCTCAGTCCTTTCTTCTCGATTTCTTTTGCTACCTTCTGTAGAAGGTTCTGCATGTTCTTTTCCATGTCTGCTATGAGCACCGTGTCGTTCGCGTATATTATTGAGATTGTGGCAGCAAATGACGAATCCTGGCAAAGTTTTTATTTCTCTCATAATTACATCGCTGTACAGAAAGTGATATTTTTATCTCGCGAGGAGTTATCAATACCCCTTGATATATTAACCGCCCCCCGACCCCCCGAAAAAAAAAAAGGCAAAACAAGACAAAAACAAACAAACGATGCAGAACGGAAGCAAAATGCAGGACTGGCTGAAAGTTTGTGGAATATTGCAAGAATAAACAAAGGTTTGATTGTGGAAAGGCATACCTTCCGTTGTCGAGTGTCCACACGTCTACTACTGTACGAGCTGCTGTGCTTATTACCATATCTTTTCCATGCCTAATGGTCTGTTATTGGTGGGCAAGCTCGCTACAATACTAAATTCGGTTTGTATTAAAACATTGTACTCAGCTCGATTAACATTGGTGAGGTAGAGCTTTGTAAAAATAACACATATTTTTTATGCCTATAAAATTCGTTGCTCATTTTGTGTAGTATGCGTATAATGTTTCGGAAATGTGGTTGTTGATTTATTTTTAAGCATTTACACTAGCCACATTTGCGAAACTGATAAAATGTATTTTGCCAAGCGGGGTTTTTTTTGTCTTGCAAAGTGGTCGATATCGAGGTGGAGATAGAGTGTTGATAAGCACAAAAAGTTTGGTAATTTAACCTGCAGGTTCATGCCGACTTCGCAGTTTCGTGAGGACACCGTTATGATATTCTCACTCGCCAGGGCTTGTTTGCCATTAGGTTCCGGTTTTTTCTTGTTTATATAAAGCATAGTGTGATTTTTGTGGGAGAGGTTTTGTTCGTGATTGGTTGGTTATTCTCTTCCTTTTTGTTTCTTTTTCCTTTTTATTTTATTGTGCTTTTATGCAACTTTCGTTAAAATGATAGACAAGGTACTGTGGTTAAATGTTTTACATTATTTTTCATGTGATCTTATAATTTTTCTTTTCTCGGTACATAATCTGACGATTGCGTTTAGCATGAAACAGACTGTCACCTCTGGACGTTGAATTCAGTGTCGACTTTTAGATATACATGCGATCAATGCCGTCAGTATCTACTCAGAGTAGGTAGTTTGTGACCTAGAGGTAAATTTAGTAAATCTACAAAATTAAAATATTTTGGATTTTATGCATAATAATCAGAGTAATCTTCATAATTTTATTGGATTAGGTGCATATTATGCCACAGAAGGAAACTCTATTATTTTATTCAAGGTAGGCACTGCCTACATTGCCTACCAAGACGACACGTCCCTGATATATATATATATATATATATATCTGTCGGTGTGTGTGTGTGTGTGTATTTCAATAGTGTCTGTACAGAGTAAGCATAATGTTTATCAACACTGAAAACATTCGGAAGAATATTAAAATGAGTGTGAAGTGCTTTCAGTTTATTTACACCCACCTAATGTCAATTGGGGAGTGTACGGCTATATAGATGAGGTGCTGCCTTATGTTAAAAAATTTGAACAGATTGCTGTTAAGTTACCTAGCATTTCCTGTACATGGCTACCTAAATTTCTGTCCCTTTTTTTTCTCTGAAGAAGCATGTACAATAAGTTCTTCCAACTTTTGGGTAGTACCTCGTGTATGCAAGACCATCTTTTGCATCTTTTGACAGATTTTGTACATCTTGCTTCTGACTGATTCGTTAGAGTACGATGGACAGTTTACTGGTAACTGAATAGATTTTGAAAAAAAAAAAAAAAAAAAGAGTAAACTAATTGTTGGGGCGTCTTCCCTGTTTACACTAATATGGACTCTTCCTAAGACTATATATAGTAGTAGTCATCAGTAGACTACAAGACTGCGTTTGACCGTGTTGTTCTTTCATTTATTTGGACTTTCCTGAGCGCAGAAAAAGAACTTCATTTTTGACTTAAGTTGAAATTTTTATTTGGTTTATAAACTTTATATTATTTGATATTTGGTTGTTTTAAGTTTCGTTTTTCGTTTCAGTCTTTTATTTTCTTTTACTTTTTCTTTTTTTCTTTTTCTTTTTTTATTTGGTCGGCTTCGGCCGCCATATTATTTTCTTTCTGTTAAAATCGTAAAGTCCTACGTTTTAATTTTGATTCCTTTTTCCTTTTTTGTTTAATTGATAATTTCTTATTTTTCTTGACTTGAAAAGGAAAAAAAAAAACAGCGAACGTTTATTTGGAAAACAAAAAAGACACTTTCAGTTGACTTTTTAAGAAGTTTATTTTTATTTTTTCCCCGTTTAATTTCTCCTTCTCGGTTTTAGGCCGACTTTTAATTTTTAATTTTGTTAACCGTTTATTTTTTCAGGCTTTCTTTTTTTGTTATTCTTTTGTAGTTTTTAATCTTATTGCGTTTTTTTTTTCTGAATTGACTTTATTGTCTGTAATTAATCGTCAGCCTTTAATTTTGGACGAACTTTAATTTTTTGTCGTTTGTTTAGTACTTGTATTTGGCTTTCATTTAAAGCAAACGTCTAATTTTTTTTTTTTTTTTTTTTTGCAGACTTTTTTTTTTCTTGTTTGTGATAATTATTTAATTTTATTTTCGTCTTCGGACGAGACTTTTTCTTTTTTTTTTTTTTTTTCGTGTTATTTTTTTGTATTTATATATATCGTTGTGTAATATTGTATTCTTTCTGTTTCGTCTTCGGACGGTTGTTTTAAAGCCTTCGGGCTAAAAGTTTTTATTTTTTGTATTCTATACTTGGACATATATATTTTTGCCCCCCCCCCTCATTGTCGTATTTGTTGCTGTTAATTTTTTTTGTATTTAAGAACAGTTCCCCATTCCTTACCCCCTGCCCTTCTCATTATTACTATTTTAGTGGAAAAATAAAAATAAAAATAAAAATTTTAGTGTAGTTTAGTAAAAGGCGCCAAGATGGCCGACGGTGGTCGGTCGGTGAAAAGAGACCTGTTTGGGTTTTCTTCTAAAGCAGACCCACCTGATAAAAAGAAAAATATCCACCCAAATAATAACGACCATGAAAATGATAAAAGCAGCCCTGCTTTAAAGAATTCTGGAAAAAATGTGCAAGAAGCATCTGACCAGAAGACGGCTGGGGAATCACCCTCATGCTGGAAGTCCCCGCTAAGTTGTATAATTAACCTAGCGGGGTTCTTGGAGAGGGCCATAGGGTACGAGCACCTTTTAAAAGAGGACGGACTTTTGGCTAACCCTTAGGAATTACTTAGGTTCGAACATAAAATGGTGTCAGTCTTTGTAGTCGACAAGCGGTCACGCAAAATTTGTCGTTCTGCAAAAGACACAGTAATCCGAACACTGCTGTCCTTGGGGATCAAACCCCCAACGAGTAATTAAGGGTACGAGATACTTCATGTGGGACGTGCTGTTACCCATGGCAGAAGACTGCCTGGAGATGGTGTTATATATCGCCGTACGACGACAAAACAACAAACACGCATATATAAAAATATAAGGTTATATTTTTATTAATGACGACGAACCGTGTGGAATAGAGAACAGGGGAGTGAGAGCGCACATAGAATGGGTTGACGGGAGTGTAGTCTTGCCTGTGGTGTTTCTCTGCTTCCACTGGCCGTTCTCTGCTAGCGAATCCGTGTGTCGAGGTCTTTATATAGTCTTCTAGAACCGGGACTTTCCTTCCGGTTTTGCCTCGCCCACGCAACGCCCACGTAATTCCCAGAGACACCTGTTCTGTTTGCCTCCGCAGTCATTTCCGCCGCTGTCGGAAATAAGGTCAAACGACATCCGCTCCGGCCTCGACAGGATGTATTTCACAAACACCTGTCTTGTCGTTTCGCCGACCCCTTCACCGACGGGAAACACCATCGCTTGCATCACTTCCTCGGGTGGGGCCAGATTGTTATATTACACTCCTCGCCCTCCCATTTTCCAAAATGTTCACCTAAGAACATTTTAAGCGCAACACCCTCACCCCCCCCATGCCACACAAGCCCGACAATTGTACAAAACATGTGCACGCCGAAACAACAAAACATGTGCACGCCGAAACAAACAAAACAACAAAAAAATATATATATATGGGGGAACCTACATCGGCAACCCAACAATGTTCGTGTCCATTGTGGAATTCATAATGTTCTTTTTTTTTTTTTTTTTAAGTTTCTGTAACTTTCAATGTTCGTTTCCTTTCTCGACTCTGTCCATACGCGTAGACGCCTCGATGCACGACCATATGATCATAGGCGGTAACCGCGCCCCAGTTTCTAAACTGACATCGAGTAAATGACCTTTGACCAACACCATGCGTGTTTCCGCTCGAGTTTATTGTTACACATGTAACTTCATTTAATTTAATTTAATTTCAAACATACTATGTTTGAACACAGAAAAATGGCCATTATCTGCAGTACATATCATTCATAGTCTGACCGAGAAATGTTCAATAGAAAACGAAGAAAATTACCCTGATTCCAACGTTAATCCGCATGCAATTTACTTGTGGAGGATTGGAGGTTTCATCTATCTTAATTTAGTCTAAAAAAATGGACCCGTGACTCTTAATTCATTAGTTTGTATCTTCCGCATGTTTTGATATAAGGAAGGTGACCTAACTATTTCACTTAAACTATCGTTAATCCTCCCACTGCTTTCTTTCCCAATCCTATAGCATATCAGCCAATAAGTCTACAAGACTTTTCAGTTGTTCTTTCTTTTTGTTCCGATCAACTGTGGAATCTGCAGGTCTATCCGTGCTTTTTGCCCCAACAGACGTTTGCCTCATTTGGACATCTTCGCTACTAGGTGATTCCCTAGAAAAACCCTGATCTACATGAGTAGATCCAGACGTTTCACACTTTGAGCTATCATCCTCGAACGTGGATGAAACATTATTTATACCACCGATTCTATCATCACTATCAATAGTTGACACGTTTTTATTCGCCATTTTACGTCGCGTCATGATGCGACGCTCCATTAATGGAACATCAGACTCATCGTCTGATTCCACACGTTGGTGTCGATTTTTGTGCACTGGAAAGTCGGTCTGTTCCGCTCCGGATTCGTCATCCGAATCACTGGATTCTACTGGAGCAGCCAATACAATCTTTCGTAACGGCCTATCGGAAGTAGGGATTTTCCATTCATCAATGGACGCTGCCCGAAGATGCTCAGCATACGTCTTAATGACCGAGCCGGTTAACTGATCTCTAATTCTATAAGAGACCGGGCCAGTCTTTTCAACGATCACATAATATGGCCGCCAGCGCACATCTAACTTCCCTTTCTTTTGGTGATTCTTATAGTACACCAAATCACCAACCTCAAAAGTTGTATTTTTCGTCTTACCACGCGACTTATCTATCGCGGCTCTCCTCGCTTTTCTTATATTATTCCTAACTAAAGTGAAGCTACGATGCATTTCCTGTAGTGCAATTTGGTGATGCTCATCACCATAATATATGCGACGAGGCCTCAGTATATTGTCCAAGGGCAAAATAACATCCCTGTTGTAGAGCAAGTAATACGGTGAAAACTTAGTGGTTTCGCTCACATTTGGTTAATGTAAATATCCCACGACTGTTCGTTGTTGCCGATTTTTTTTGCTAGAACATCATGCATTGTTCTGTGAAACCTCTCAACCTTACCGTTGCTCTGGGGGTGATAAAAAGAAGTTGTCACATGGTGTATATTTAGGTCTTCTAATGTCTTTTTCATTACCCTGTTGACATTTTCTGGCCCATTATCAGTTAAAAGCTGAAGTGGTGTCCCAAATCTGGGGAAAATTTCGTCAACTAAGAGATGCACCACTGTTTCTGCCTTCTTGTTAGGAACCGCAAATGCCTCCGGCCAACCACTGTACATATCTATGAATGTAACTATGTATTGGTTACCTGAATGGGTCTTTGGGTAGGGTCCTGAGACATCTAAAGCAACCTTTGCGAAAGGAAAAGGAGGGAAGTCACATTCCTGTATGTGGGGTTGCTGCTTCTTTAGGTTTCTTGTCTGACACGGGATACATTTACCTACGAAATCATTTATTTCTCTAAGTAAACAAGGCCAGAAATACTTTTGTTTTATTGAGTGGAATGTCTTATCCACCCCCATATGGCCACTGTCATCATGGTATTGAACTAGCACCCTTTTTCTATGGTGAGATGGTACATACAGCCTGATGAGGGGTTCATCATCAGGTTGAGACAAATAGTACACCACCTCATCCATTACTATATATCTCTTCTGTTCTGCTTTGGTAGCCCTACCATTTCGTAATCTAATCTTCAGGTCTAAGATGTTTTTGTCTGATTCTTGCTCCCTGATTATGTCTATTCCTTTCAATGTGGGCCGTTCGGGTGCCTCTGATGAATTTCCGACATTTTTATGGGCTGCTAATTCTTCCGGCTCCATTAGGTTGGAGTTTATAACACTAACCAAGTAATTTCTATCATCTATATCTACTGGAGAAGCAATATGGTCTTCGTTCACATCAACAGCGCGTGATAAGAGATCCGCGCAAACATTATCCTTACCCTTAAGATACTGTATGTTGCAATTGTAGCCAGACATGCTCAGAGCCCAAGTCTGTATCTTCTTATTTTGTATGGGCGAGTTAAGTAAGTGCTCCAGGGGCCTATGATCAGTGTATATTGTGAATGTTGCGCCATGCAGGTAGTGATTCAGTTTTTGAAGAGCATAGTGTATGGCATAAGCCTCTTTCTCTATAGTTGACCACCTCGTTTGTGTGTCACTTAATTTATGGGACAATAAATAAATTGGTTTTTCTACATCCTTCCTATTTTCCTTATCGTACACCACCTGGGATAGGCATGCGCCAATCGATTGATCGGATGCGTCAGTATATAACCTATACGCCTTATTTGGGTTGGGATAGGCTAGTGTTACCATCTCCGCGAGCTTCGTTTTTAGTGTATCGAAAGCTGTTTGGCAAGCATCGTCCCATTGGAATCGTGCATATTTCCTTGTCAAATTGACCAGCGGTTCGGCTATATCAGAGAAATTTCTAATAAAGCGGCGATAGTATGAGGTCATCCCAATAAAAGCTCTTACTTGCCCAACAGTGGTTGGAGTAGAAACTGACTTTATAGCCTTGACTTTATTGAGGTCTGGTTGTATTCCCTCTTCACTTATCTTGAACCCCAGGTATTGGGTCTCTTTCTTAAAGAACTCACACTTAGCTGGCTTCAGTTTAAGGTTGTGCTTACGTAGACTACTCAAGACTGTGTCTATATGTTTTAAATGATCTTCCACCGTATTTGAAAATATCAGAATATCATCTAAATATGCCAGAGCAAAATCTTCCTGTTCCTGTAAAACAACTGACATTAATTCCTGGAAGATGCCGGGTGCGTTTGCAAGTCCAAATGGCATAACATTAAAATGAAACAGACCCTTGTGGCAGGTGAATGCACTTTTTTCTTTGTCATCATCATGAAGCTTAACTTGCCAGTACCCTGATTTTAAATCAAGCTTCGAAAAGTACCTTGCCGAACCAAGTGATGCCAGTATATCATCGATGACAGGAAGAGGTCGAGCATATTTCTTTGTAATCTTATTAAGTGCTCTAAAGTCTACACAAAATCTCTTACCACCGTCTTTCTTTTCTACTAAAACTATTGGAAAACCCCACGGGCTATTGGATCTCTCAATTACACCTGCCTGCATCATTTCGTCGATTGCTGAATCCATTGTCTTTCTTTGTTTGAGGGGTGTGCGATATGGGCGTTTTCTTATGGGCTCATGCGTTCCAGTATCGATACGCATCTCCACAGTATCGGTTCTGCCCAGGTTCTTGTCGTCACTAACGAACATGTCCCTATTTCTTTTTAGCAATTTGTTAATTTCAGGCTTGAATTCCTCCGGTACATGTACCTGTTCCAAATCTACATCAGGACTTTTATTATTTTGTTTATCGGGCATAGTAATTTCAGTAATATTACCTGCCCTTTCCAATTTAGCCAGCGGACACCCCCGTCTCAAAGTGATTGTCTGGTTAGTGTTATTCATTATCAGCAACTGAAACTTACGAGACTTTGGCATTTTTACAACTGCGTTGGCTACTGATATACCACATAAGTTGCTAACATATCCACTACTCAGCTGTTCGATTTCATATTCTTTGCCACGTCCATTTCTCAGCCTGGTTAATCCCAGACAAGCATGCAGGTGTTGAGGTCTTAATGTTACTTTTTGAGCTAACCTAACAATAGAGGAAATATGAACATCCTCCTCTAATGCCACGTATTCTTCACCAATCTTCAATGCCCCCAAATCGAAATACATTCTCACCCCGTTCTGCATCAGCCAATCTCGGCCAAGTATAACGTTTCTATTGAGATTTTTCACGACTAAAAAATCATGGGGTATGGACTTACTTCCTATCTGGACCTGTAGACGACAAAGGCCTTCAACGTATAACGGGGATCCATTCGCAGTTCGAAGTTTAATGTCCCTCTTTTGCAGTTCAAGTCCCAGTCGCAATTTTTTAAATACCCTACAGCTTATAACCGATACCTCTGCTCCCGTATCTACCAATGCCCTATAAGGTCTACGTTCTATTCTAATAAAGATGGAATTTGGCGCGCCCATATTACCAACTATGTGCGTTGGTACCGTCTTGTTCCGTTCGTTGGGCGTCGCACGAACGGACCTCTGCCGTTTCCCGGGGCGCGTCTACAAAATTTCGCTATGTGGCCTTCTTTCCCACAATTCCAACACCTAACAACGCTCCCGTTCCTCTCCCGCTCACGAGTTTTGTATTTAGTTCCCCTATTACCACCTTTTCTATTGTTCTTATTCCTATTATAATCATTATTAGTATTAGATTTAGCGGGGCTTACGGCTTCTATCGGTACCCGTCTCCGAGAGTGGCAAATTTCCATAGGCTCCTCTTCGTATTCAGAGTTTGCGTCGAGTCGAATTTTCCATCTCAACTCAGATAACGCTTTCTGATAGGCAGCCTCTAGTGTTTGTGGCTCATCCTTCATAACTGCCATCTTTATTTCCCGATCCCTTAGACCTTTTATGAAAAATCCTAGAACTTGTTTTGTCACAACTTCATTCCTCACGTCAACCCCAACATATGCGCCCTCCGCTAGGCGTACTACTCTCTGCATGTAGTCCTGCACCCCCTCCGTTCTACCCTGCTTAATGTTCACTAATTCGACTAACCGTGCGTCGGGGTCTAAAACCAATCCGTAATATTCCTTTAAAGAAGTTTTTAACTCCTTCCATGTGAGTTGTGGGTTATTAGAGATTAGTCTATATACATAGTGTCCAACAGCTCCCCTTGTTGTGAGAAGAGCTGCCTGACACTTGTCTTCTTCTGCCACGCGCACAACTTTAAAATACCTCTCCATATCCTCCAACCAAGCACTATAACCACCATCTTCTTTGCATGCTAATGGCTGTATATTTTTTAAAAAAGATTCTCCCCTTAAAGTGTTCGACACCGAACAAGCCACATTTCTCAATTCTAGGGTCAGACCATGAACAAAATCGGCAAAAGTATGCTGTTCCATTTTTTTTTTTTTTTTTTTTTTTTTAACTAGACTTATTATAAACTTATGAACAAGAGCAGAACACACACAAGATCGAATCAAAAGTCACCTACCTTTCGTTGATGTCGTCCGGTTGCTTTCTATTTTCGTCTTCTATCTGGTAGTTTTAATTCCGTTGAATTTCAATTGTCGCCGTGGTAACCAAGCTCGTATCTATCTGTTTTGTTGTTGTTGTTGTCTTAAAACAGCAAGTCACTGGGCACCAATTTGCGTATGTTATATATCGCCGTACGACGACAAAACAACAAACACGCATATATAAAAATATAAGGTTATATTTTTATTAATGACGACGAACCGTGTGGAATAGAGAACAGGAGAGTGAGAGCGCACATAGAATGGGTTGACGGGAGTGTAGTCTTGCCTGTGGTGTTTCTCTGCTTCCACTGGCCGTTCTCTGCTGGCGAATCCGTGTGTCGAGGTCTTTATATAGTCTTCTAGAACCGGGACTTTCCTTCCGGTTTTGCCTCGCCCACGCAACGCCCACGGGATGGAGTTTTGATATTATGATCGATAAGGAAGCCTTAGACTCCATCCCCAACTGTTTGGACTTTTGTGGCCGGAAGATACCGGTCATTGTGACCAGTAGAAACCCAAAATGCTGGAAGTGTGGCGAGACTGGTCACCTCGTCTCTTCCTGCCCAGGGATGAAGGCCCCTGGACTTCCGGCCACTGGCGACCAAAATACCCCTCTGCTTGAAAATGTAAAATCCGCAACGCCTGTAATGGGCCTAGCAGCGGCTCGGACCGGTGCGGTCAAACCTCCGGTTGGGGCAAATCCCCCATTCTCCCAGACTCCAACGCCTTCCACAAATGTGGCTCAGGAGAAGGATGAGGGTGAGTAACAAGTCGTTGCTAGGGGCAGAGGTAAGGTCCGAACAGCGGGGCTTCAGTCCCATGAAGACCCCAGGACAAAAGACACCTACAGTCCCATTCCCGCCATCAGCCCCGAGGGTGACACCCCAGCGTCTTACGCTGAAACAGCGTCAGAAAGTCAAAAATTAAACGAGCCTTCCTGGGAGAAGATAGAACAAATTAAAAAGTTAAAAGAAGAGCTGCAAAAAAAAAAAAAAAAAAAAAAGAGGCTCGGTAAATCTAATTCAGTAGGGTCTACAGGCCCTTCGACCTCTGTCCCGTCCAGTCCATCCACCAAAAAAATCATGGCTCCTCCACCAATGACAAGATCATTAAACCCCACCCCATCCAAACTCACTGTACTAAGGAGTTCCTCAAAAAAGGTTCCTGTTCAGAACACTCCTATGTCCACCCCCAGTCCCTCCCCTTGCCAAATTCCCAAATCTTCACTCAAGAAAAAAGAGAAACGTTTAAGAAGCCCCTCTTCGTCTTCTGACACTGAAAAGAAGACGGAAAAAAAGAAAAGCGAAAACAATTTTTAACAAAGGAAAGCACGTGTGCAAAGTCTCGGACGAACAAGCAGAGAAATCTTTGGAACTAGCCAAGAGGCATAAAGAATTGAAAGCCTTACGGAAATTTAGTAAGTTACACGGAAAAGATATAGAAAACCCCACAAATTTTCCCAGGGCCAAAAGAGTTCTAACTGTGGTTAGAGCTGGCCCTGGTTCCTCCAACGTGTGGAAAATGATGGAGGAGGCGAACAGCGCCTTCTTAATGGACCCTCTAATGTCCTATTGTAAGGATGAAGAGGCTACCAAGTTGAGACAGTTCTGTGCCGGGAAGCTACAATTTTTTGTTCACCCCTCCCTGTATAGAGCTATGAAACTAACATTTCCCCTGGACGTTGGCGGCCTGTCCTATGATGGATCCATCAAAAGTGACATGGGTACAGGACCAATGGGAGAGGCCGTGGGTGTCCTCTCTCCGGCTTTGTTCAATATGGAAGCGCAACCTTAATCAGTTCGATCATGGCACTTTGGTTAGCTAGTTTGAATGCCCGGGGCCTGAGATCGGTGTATCGCAGAGCGAGACTCGTTCGTGATCTTTAGAGTCTCGGGGTGAATGTATGCTGTTTGCAGGAGACCCTCACGATCATGAGAATATTCTGTCTAAGGATTTTCATCTTTTTTCAACATGTTTTGATGGACGTTTGAGAGGTGTATCCTGACTGGTAAGCAAGTCTTTGGATGCGACGTGTGCCCTTGTTTTCGCAGATCCGGCGGGCAGACTTTGCGTTCTGGATGTTACCATAAAAGGTAAGGCCTTACGTTTCATTGGGGTTTATGCGCCCAATGTCCATGCTGAGCGGCCTGCTTTGTTTCGGCAGATCGAGCCGTTTTTGACGACATCTCGTTCGGTAGTGTTAGTGGGGGATTGGAACGCCGTCCTTGACCCAGATTTAGATCGTATAGGTTCAAATACGGGTACTAACAATCCTGACGTGAAGCCGTTTCAGGACTTTATCGACAAGTTCGATCTTGTCGATAAGTATCGTAACGAGCATCCGCAGGAAATAGTGTGGACTTGGACAAATAGTGGCGGCTCGGCTTCGGTGGTACGTTCTAGTTACCTCGACCGAGTTATAATTAAAAAAGTCGACGTAGGGCTCGTAGAATGTCCAAGGTTTCATTCGATAGTTTATTCGGATCATAGGCTTGTCCGGGTCCGGGTAAATTTATATAAGCCTAAGCCTAGGTAGGCTACTACTGGAAATTGAACGCCTCATTGTTTGATGACAAAGATTTCCAGTACCAGCTGAAACTAATGATTCAGCGGGAGTTGACGGGGGCTGTCATTGGGAACAGGTGGTGGGATAAACTAAAATGCAAAATTAGGTCTTTTGCTGCTGACTATAGTCGTCGGCTCAATCTAGCTAGTTTAGCAGAGCGAAAGGCGGCAGAAGAAAAAGTTGATCGGGCTGTTAAATCCCGTGTTAGTGGGGACGTAGCCATAGCTAAGGCCTCTCTGCTTATCAGGAAGGACCATGCTCTGGTAGTTAGGGCTAGGTTAAAAAGAATGTCTTGCGAGGCGACGAATATGGCCGCTGAACTGCGGTTGGAGGAAGTCAGGAAAGCTTCTGAACGACATGTCGCGTGCGTCACATTGCCGGATAATCGGACCGTGACTACAAACGCGGGCATATGTGAGGCATTTCGTGATTACTTTCAGGAACTCTTCACCAGGGAGCCCGGTCTGAGCTCTGCTCAGTTCGCCACCTATTTGGCTGACTTTCCCCGCCTTGAGGCGGCTGAAGCGGTTGGGTGCGAGGGGCCCATAACAGAGGATGAAATCTGGGAAGCGCTGAAGCTAGTTGGCCGGGATAAGTCTCCGGGATTAGATGGTCTACGAACTGTACTTGAGGCTGTCGCCCGTGCTTGTCCTTCTGCTAGAACTGATATTCAGCAACTGGATGAAGCAGGGGTATATACCTCAACGCTTCACCAGGGGTGTTATCAAGTTACTACGCAAGGATAAGAACGGAGGGGATGGCATAGGTAATTTTCGGCCCTTAACTATGTTAAACACAGAGTTAAAGATTTTGGCCAGGATCCTAGCCCGCCGTTTGCAGCTTGTCCTGCCTAGTCTGATTGGCTCGGAACAGACTTGTGCTGTGAAGGGCAGGACTATCCAGGACAACCTTCATATGATACGCTTGATCATTGAACAACTCGACAGTGAAGCCGCGCTGATCAATTTAGATCAGTCCAAATCATTCGATAGGGTTGACCATCGATTTCTGGAGTCTGTCCTTTCAGCCGCTGGTTTCGGGCCTTACTTTCGCTCCTGGATTTGCCTCTTGTATGCAACTCCCGGTGCGCTGGTGGAAGTGAATGGGGTAAGATCGAAGCCTTTCCTATTGTCTCGCTCCATTCGTCAAGGTTGTCCGTTATCGCCTTTGCTCTACGTGCTTGTATTGGAACCATTCCTTCGTAAGTTAAAGACGAATCCGGTCCTGCGGGGAATCTCACTACCTGGTGCTACCACCTCGGCCAGGTATTCCGCCTATGCTGACGACGTTTCGGTTCTGGTGTCGAGTAAGGCCGAGATTGACGAAGTCAGCAAAGAAATCAGAGGATACGAAAAGTCTGTTGGCTTGCGGTTGGGTGCGTGGAAGGGAGTTTCTCTTCCGGACCTTTCCTCTGGACGGACGGACCGATCAAGATACTCGGCGTCTTCTTCGGTCCTGATCTCCAGTTGGAGATGAATTGGTCAGCGGTGCAGGAGAAGGCCGAGGCAGCAATTTCATTGTGGTGCCGGAGGAATCTTTCCTTAAAGGGGAGGGCAGAAGTATGTGCCTCGCACATCTACCCCATTCTCCTTTACCATCTTTCTGTGCTGCCTCTCCCGTGTGCCATGCTAATGGATTTAGTTAGGATGTTGTTCTCCTTTTTGTGGGAGAGCAAGTCCTCTCGGGTGTCTCGCGAGATCTGTTACCTGCACTCTTCTGTGGGCGGTCTAGGTATGCCTCGCGTTGAGATTCAACATTGCGTTCCTAGATCGAATGTGTCAGCAAACGGATGGGGAGGGCGACTTCTGGAAGGAAGACGCCCATAAGAACTTCCCATCCCTGAGAAGTGTGCACTCGTCTGAAGAAGAGTCCAGCCGTTTACCACGTGGCTAGTGCGCCTTCTATCGTGAATGTCGGATAGCTCTGAAACGACTCCAACGGGCGACGGATGGTCTCTCCGACGTCCAGGCATTGTCGAGTAAGGCATTATATAAAATTTTAGTTCGGGAAGCCGCTCGGGATGATTTGATTGGCGACCTCGGTCTCACGAAGCAGGAGGCTCGCACATTATGGCCTTGGGCGCCCGGGTTGAAATGTCTCACTAATGATAAGGCATCATTCACCTAGCTGGTGATACGTAGAGCCCTCTGGGTCGGCAAGAGGCTTTGTGCAGCGGGCTTGGAGAAGTCTCCAAACTGCGTGCGATGTACTGGGGAGGTGGAGTCTGTGGACCACACCTTCTTTCAGTGCATAGTTGTAGTACCGCTGTGCAAGTTTGTTGAAAGCATCATGGTTCACATTCTGCGCGGAAAGTTCTTTGTCCACGAGGCCAGTTCTGTCTGTAGTAATGTGTTACCGCCACTGACGAAGGCTGATCACTATGTGTTCTTTTGCTTGCTAGGAGTTATGAGTGTCGTGATATGGAGGACGCGCCAGAAGGAGCTCTATGGGGACGAGAAATTCACCTCTTCCCAACTAATCTTGTTCTTTAAGCATCAGCTTAAAATCAAGATTAGGACGGAAAAAGCAGGCAGCTCCCTCCATCAGAGTTTGGCAAAAGGTGGCTACATCTTGGGCGATTGTGCCGAGTGAGAGGAGCTGACCTAGAGTGGCATATCGATGCCGGTTAGGCATGAGAATTTTGTTCCTTCCATTTTGAACCGGCATCGATATGCCACTCTAGGTCAGCTCCTCTCACTCAGCACAACACTAATAAACTAAATAAAATGAACATTCTTTTTTATTTAGATTTCTCCAGTGAATATAAATATGTGAATTTAAATTTGTTTTACTGGAAAAAAAAGTGTTAGAAATGATTGCTTTTTGGAATATATTAGCGAATATATTTCTTATTTAGAAACAGAAATTATCTGAAAGATTAACAGCTCGATCAAGAAGGAATTCTTCCCCAAATTCATATGCTGTCTCATTTGGTCAGTTTTTGTGAAGTGGATTAAGCCAAGACTTTTATCTTAAATCTGAGAGCAACCCGCATGGGGATAGAAAATTAATTCAATAAATACACAAAAATAGAAAAGGGTGTGTTTTCTTACCGGACTTATTCAATTTTTACAGTGAATAAAAAATCCAGCGAGTATTAGAAATCCTACAAAAATTCATTATTGACAGCTACAATCTTAACATTGCCGTATACCCGCTGTGCTGGCTGATGTTACATGTTTCGCGTATTGGACAGAAAGTTTTTTTTATTATCCTGGAAGCGACTTCCGTCTGTGCCAATGTGGTACCATTACTGATAAAGGATCAGCACTACGTGCATTAAGCGAATCGTGATGTAGAGGACACTTTCAAGGAGCTGGCTATCTCTGAATTACTGCAGTTCAAAGTTAGTCCTTTTTCATTTAATATAACAGAACGAAAGCTTCCACATAAATGATCTCACTATGCGTGAAAGTGTTAAAGTTTGGTTAATCCTGGTCAATATTACGATAGGTCATCTTTCAGTTATGTTCTCCAGTATGTGAAGCACCTTCTATACACTTACTGGAAAAGAAGTGAAAAAGAAAAATATTAACAAGTTTATTTTAATATAATGTCCTATATATACATCGATCAATACAATTGTTGAAAGGGTGTCTGATGATATGTAAACATAATATACAGTTCCTATTCAACCATTTTCATTATTCTTGCTTTACTTTTACAATTACACGTAATCCCCTTTGACTCATAAGCACAAAACATACCCTCTGACCTAAAAATATTTTACCTATTAATTCAACTTCTAATAGTATATTAGTAAAGGAAATGCTGCATATTTTATTACTGGTTGAATCGTGTGACGGACAGACGGACACGGCTCTTATTATAGTATAGAAGAATAAGATATGAAATAGTGATGGACGGATGGACAGAAGGTCGGACGAACGCAGATCTTATTATAGTATAGATTTGTCCTATTCTAACATAGTCGTTTTTATTAATGTTTGAAATAATGTATGTCCTTTCACTATAGATAAAAACAATCATAAATAAATGACACGTGTAACATTAACCGTTAAGTCAGTAAAGAAAAAATACCTTGTATGTCTATGCATATGTTGCTGTCTGCAACATATACACGTTTCACAAAATAGCTGCACGAAAAAAATGATTTTTTGGCAGACTTGATGTTTTTGCTTTATTCTTATGTTTTGCTTTCTCGGATTTTATTACTCGTGTGACAGATGATTGATGTTCGAGGTTGATCGATATATGTTTACATGCGCGTATGCGTACATACGTGTAGAGATCTACTCATGTCACGTGGTCTCATTAAATAATATCATTCACAATATTAGGCCATAAAAGTAAGAATGACTGCATCTGTCTTGTCATGTATCCGTGAATTTAAAGGTAGACATATGTATACATCGGTGAATAAATAAATGGCATTTGCGTGCCAAAAGTAATGGAGTTTGCAGCTAAACGACGCTGAGCCATGCGTTCTCGAATGCTGCCCACTGTTCTCCTTGATATTTTCAGGATGAGATGTATGAAAAGGCCTCTCCACCTTATCCTAGAAAATGCTCGATTGGGCTTATGTCAGGCGAACGTGGTGGCCAACACTATTCGTCGGAAGTATTCAGAATGCTCCACTTGATCAATTTCGCGCAACATGGCTAAACGATGACAGTATGCATGCTTTTTCTGGAATAGCCCATCGTTATTGTGGCATATGAATCGGTGTAAATGGTCACAAAATATTGTAACGTAGCGTCACTGGTTAATGACATGTTTAGACGAAACACTTCATACCATTGTGGAACCAACCCCAGCCTGCACTGTGCCTTATTGACAACTGAGGTCCATAGCCCTAGGCAGTCTGCCCCAAATCCGAACTTTATAATTAACCAAAAGCGTAACATCGGATCTCACTAAAAGTTGACAGTCCTCTAGGATCAAATAAGGAGTTGGAATGGGTATTCTGCTCCAGTATCTCATGAAATTTAACGAATGCTGAACCGACTTAAGGGATATGCATCTGATACCTTCTTCATTGAATGTGGATGTTATCTGAGTCAGTGTGATGCCTCTGATCCAGAAATTTAAGGACATGTAATTGGCTACTGCGCGGTTCCATCTGGTATTTATGGCACGAAGCGGTACCATAAATCAACGGTTGTGAAGTATTTCCAGGATTCCTGAAACAGAATATCTAATTTGTTTTACACCTAGCATGATATCCTCTTCGAACTTCGATAATTCACATCACCTTGTTTCACATATGAATAAAGGGTCACTGCCGACATTTGAGTTTGAACACGCTCATCAGAGAATAAAAATAGTCGATCTCGTTTTGATGTAATTAGAGGAATCGTGCTGCTGTGATCTGTTGCGCAGAGTTGTTCGCCAAAGCCAAATTAACACGAATGGTCTCGTCAAACTCTTCGTGATTCAAAGCCACCTCCGCCGCTATTGAGAGAGAGAGAGAGAGAGAGAGAATCCCGATTTTTGGAGGCGATTGGGTGTCGACAAAAAATAAAAATGCCATCATCAGGAAAACTGTTTTGATTTGAAGGCGCACTGCACATCATTGTCATTTCTTATCTCAAGCAACTTTGTAAACATTTCTTATCAGTCGTCTTCAAATTTCTCTGTCTTACAAAAGTGCTGCATGTACTTCTAGATTTTCAGATTTTTATAACGAATAATGGGGTTACACTGAGATATTTTTATGTCATTGTTCATCCAATTTCAATGGATATTATTCTTCCATTTGCTATTGTTGACAAAATAATTTCCATAATATTAACTATCAGTAACTTAACTTGCATTGTCTAACTTCGATATCAATATTAAGTCATTCTTTGATTTTGGTTTCTTGAATAAAACATACATCAATGTTATAACAAAATCTCGAGTCAATAAATTCTGCATTTTATTTTTTTTTCACAAATCCTCTAACATTAAATGTCCGATGGTAAAAATTTTATATGCAAATTGAAGTATTTACAAAGTTTATTCAAAAAGTTCTTAAGTTTTAACTTTCGGCAACCATCAGTACCTTCTCTGCTAGCTAATCTACAGCATGCATCGATATTAATTTGAATACACTGTTCGTTGCATTAGTGAGATGTCTTGTCAGTTCACGATCGTGCAATGAACACACACACACACACACACACACACACACACACATTAGTTATCTACATACAAGCCTGTTCACAGCTCATCAGTGTGGTTATATATATATATATATATATATATATATATATATATATATATATATAAAGAAAAAGTGCAAGCAATTGTGAATGTTTTGTTTAAAGTGTAGATTTATTGTTATTAACATTACTTGCTTTTTGTATAATATATTAAGTGTCCATAATAATATTTGTGTCATACGTGTTTCGAGTCCAAAGTTGCCTCTCTTCAGGCAAATAAACTTGTAACTTTACATATCGAGATCAGTTTGCCTCTCTGACGGACGAAAATACTGTGTATATATAGATAAGTGGTCGCTGAGCAGGCCAGAAAGTTCATATGCGTGCGTGTTTGGTTTTTTTTTCACACTCGCTCGTTAAATCTCTTCCGTTTTGGGATTCATTTACCTTTCGTTGGCCAGAAATTTTCTTTTTCTTTATACATTGACTTGCGAAATTTGATTTCGTTTTTTTTTTGTCCTTCAAAATTGTTTTCAGCGATTTTGATTCAATTCTACAGTCCGTGTATATCCTAGTTTTTTTTCATGTTGTTTTGTTGAGGGAAGGCTTGTATTTTTTTGTAAATATTTCTTCCCGCATCATGACCGTGTCCTAATCTGAATTTTGGTAGGTAGGTATTACTCTGAATTCATCTCCACTACATTCGTGTAAGTGGTGGAAATGTCCAATTTCCTGTTATTGGTTAGTTTTTTGTTACTTTTGTGCAGGGCTACTCTTTTATTTAGGCCTTGTGTCGTCCCCACGTATATTTTTGCGCATTCATCGTATTTTAGAGCATAATTACGTTTTCAGAGTTGCAGCTCCGATTTGTTTTTATTTCGAATGTAGATGTATTTTCGAACTTGAAGTGGTTTCCTTCTATTATTATACTGCATACCCGACATCTTTTTTTTTTTTTTTTTTTTTTTTGCATTTTGGGACCCCCTTTGTTGTGTGTTTTTCCAATTTTGATGAGGTTTGTATGTTTTTTAAATTTTTGGGCTGGTGTTTGCTTTTAATTATTTTAGTTGTCTTTAAGATTTCCTTTATCATTTTTGTTGAGTAATTTTATGTGTCTTTTCATCTTTGTAAATAATTCTGGGTTGCTTTAATTGTGTGTGGAGACGTATGCGAGAATATTTTCTTCTTTTTCATTTTTTTTTTAAGATTCCGGAGTGATTCTAATGCCATTTATTCTCCTAGTTGCAAACCCTTGTTTATTAGTAGAGTGGGTTAGCCTCTTATTTGTAGCGTTTCTCGTAGTTCCTCTAGGTGTAATTTGCGAAGTATTTTGTCAGCTACTATTGATCAAATTCATCGTGCTAGAAAGTAGGGGATGGATTTTAGACCATTTTTTTTTTAGGGTGGTGACTCTTGAAATGGAGATATTCTTGGGCGTCTTGGTTTTATGGTAATTGTCTATGTATAGTCAATCAGCAGGAATTAATTTAAGCACATTTTGATACATTCAAACGATACGGATTGTCTATTTAATATATTTATTGAATTTATTTCGTTTTTCTATAGATTGTACATCCAAATCAAAATACGGTACAAATTGTCTGAGTCATTATCAAGAACTAAATGTTGGATACATCCTGGAATTTTTTGGAGTGCTACAATTCCAAATCAAATATAGAAGCATTGAATTAGTGATGTCGCTTTCACAGAGTACCGGAAAAAGTATATATCAAATACATTATACATGTCATTATAAGCATTTTATACACTTAGATATGTTATACACACTATAGAATATCGTCTCCTCTTGTGTAATGCGGGTTGTTTTTTTTTTCTGTATAATAATAATATAATTGTTTACTATACTGACAACATTTAGTTCTTGATAATGGTGGAAAATACTCGAACAAAACCTGCACTTTTCACAGATTATCCACGATTGTAATTTAAATGTACATCTTATTCGAAAATTAGGAAAATACTATTCGTATTGGTTTGTGAACTGGCGATATTACCAGTTACGCTATACTAATATAAACTTTTAAACAACAAATATTAACACGCGGTATTAAGAAAGGACAAGTACATGGCAATAACAAATAGGCATTTAATAAAATACAAACAAGTAACAATACATTACGAATGTTTAAGTAAGTCCCAAACAAGAAGAATGCTCAAGTTGTCCAAATGAACGAAAATGTTTTTAGCAAATGTGGTAAGGAATTACATACCGTTAAACCAGCAAATGGTCCTCGTGGCTATCCCACTTCAGCCGGGAAGGGAACTGACCCCAGATAAAAAAGATTTCCTGAAAAGGGAAGATAACTATTGTCTCCCTACAAGTACCCACTCCCTAGACAGGTTAATTAACCTGCACTGGAAGTACTACTAAAATCGAATAAAAATATAAACTACACATGCATATCAAAGTAAAAAATAAGAGAAAAAATGTTCTTGCTATAATATAAAACAGGAAGAGTTCCTTTAGAAGTGGAGAATATCCTCCAAAAATAGTATTACTCCCCAAAATCAGGAAAAATTTACTATTTCGATAAACGTTTGGGTCGTCTAACACGACGACCAGCTCTGGTCACAGTCTCTTTTACTACCTCAGGTACTGATGGTGCTGGAGGAGTCACTCATGTATCCATACCAAATCACGTAGTGTTCAAAAAGGCAAGCTTTAATCTGTCCATAGAAATGTTTTGTGTTGCATTGTTAATGCTCCCCACAAAATATTTCAAGTGTCTTTCGAGGACTTTAAAAGGTCCTCTGTAGAATGGCTGCAATGTTTGAGACTAAGTCAAGTCCCGCACAAAAACATGTGTGCATGTCTACAGGAGTTTAGGCACATATATTGGCCTTTGAGCCTGAGCAGAAGACTTATATGCTAAGTTCGCGATTCTTGCAGTAAGCCGATCGACGAATGAGTTCATATCTAAAACCTTTTGTTGGGGTTGCAGAAAAAAACTGTCCTGGGAGTCTGAGTGTAGTGCCATACACTATCTCAGCAGATGAACATTTCAGATCATCTTTAACTGCGGTGCGAAGTCCCAGAAGAACTAATGGTAAATGCTTCATCCAATTTGCCTGATTCGTTGTGGCCCTTAAGGCTGACTTGAGTGTAGGATGAAATCGTTCCACTAAGCCATTTGCCATGTCAGACATTACAGCATATACCACAGCAAAGACTTTTGTGTCAGGGTGTCTCGTTTTGGAGTCCCCGCTGTAATTACTACAGACAGAGGGCGGCAATTTGAGTCCGACCTATTCAACCAACTGATGGTAAACAGTAGTTTTAATTCTCTTACTCCCTAAGATTCTCATTTGCTGTGGTATATGCTGTAATGTCTGACATGGGAAGAGCCTCACACCAACGGGAAAAGCGATCAACACATGTCAACAGATATGTCTGACCCTCACATGAGGCTAGTGGTCCTGTGATGTCCACGTGCACATGGGCAAATCTCTCGTCGGGTGATGGAAAGGATCCAGGTGGTGAGTGGGTATGTCTCCCCACTTTAGCCCTCTGACATGGCACACATGTCTTCGACCATTGCCGAATATCAGTTTTCATGCGTGGCCAAACAAATCTGTCAGTAATTAGCCGTATTGAGGCATTGGCCCCTGGGTGGGACAAATTGTGGATCGAGGAGAATAATGTCTTCCGAATTGACTCAGGCACGAAGGGGCGCAATCGTCCGGTGCTGGTGTCACATTCTGTGTTTGGAACATGTATCTTCAATGTCAAGGATGTGTGGTTCTCTCGCAGAAGGTGCTGTAGTTGCCGATTCTTTACCTGGGCTTCCACAAATGGTTGGTATTCCAAGCTCCCTTATTGGCTCCCTTGATGAAATGGATATCCGAGGTAAATTGTAGCAGATAATCCAAATGTCTGGTTTTGCGTGAGGAATATTTGTCCGAGTTTAACTGGAAGGTCCCCAACAAGGGCTTATGGTCCGTCAGTAAGTAGAAGGGCCGCCCTTCCAACAAATGTCGAAAGTAACGGACGGCTGAATACTCTGCGAGGAGTTCACGTCCAAATGTGCTGTACCTGGATTACGTAGAAGTTAGCTTCTTGGAAAAGAAGGAAATTGGTTTCCAATGGTCACCGATCTTCTGATGCAGTACTGCACCTATACCAATGGAAGAAGCGTCAACTGCCAAACACAACTCGCTACCTGGAACAACATGAGACAATTCAACTGCTCGGGACAATAAAATCTTAATTTGATGGAAGGCTGCCAAGGCTGGTTCGGACAAAACTATGTCACAATTTTTGACATCAGTTAAAAAATCAGTCAAAGGTTTAAAAACCTGCGCACAATTTGGCAGGAACCTTCGAAAAAAATTCACCATCCCTAAAAACCGCCGCAACTTTCTCATGGTATCTGGCACGGGGAAGTCAGAAATGGCCGCCAATTTAGATGGGGAAGGTGAAATTCCAGCTGAATTAATGCGGTGACCTAGGAGAATTACTTCAGACTTTCCAAACTCACACTTTACTGGGTTGATAACAAACCCAAATTCCTCAAAACGTTCAAAACGAGCTGTAAATGTTTGATATGTTCTTCCATGGAAGAACGTCATCCACGTAGGCACAGAGAAAATGCAAACCGTGCAATACATGATCGATAAACCTTTGAAAAGATTGTGCTGTGTTTCTCAGTCCAAACGGTACATATAGGAACTCAAACGACCCAAATGGTGTTGTTATGACAGTCTTTGGAATATATTCGGGTTCTACCGGAATCTGATGGTAGGCTAGGCTCTGATAATTTAGTAAATATAGATTTACCCTGAATGATGGCCGTTACATCGTACATATGCGGAATGGGATAACAGTCAGGTTTAGTGGCAGATTTTAGTGTCCTATAATCGCCACAAGCGCGCCAGGTAGCACCACTTTTGGGTACCAGGTGCAAGGGAGATGACCAGTTACTTTTTGATGGCCGGATAATACCTAGTTCCATCATTTGGTTAAATTCCGCTTTCGCCACACTCAATTTTTCTGGTACCAGACAACGAGGACGGCAGTGAACAGGAGGACCACGAGTAGTAATGTGATGTGTGATATTGTGGGTAGACTATCCTTGTGAAAAGATGGTTTTGTAATGCTCTCAAACTTTTTTAAGAGCTCACAAAATACCAGGTTATCTTCTGTGTTAGCCACAGTTGGACATAATGGAATTACATTATGAATGGCTCCCGGCGATCGCATATTTGTCTTAGGGTCTGTCAGACAACGTCTGTTAACATCAATGAGATAACCAAATTTGTGTAAGAAATCTGCACCCAATATGGCCTTCTCTACATCCGCAAGGACAAAAAAAAAAAAAAAAAATGGGTGAAAACCCGTCTCAGACCCAAATTCAACGTAAGGCACCTCTGACCATAAGTCTAAATGATTGACTTATTTACGGTCTGTAGAGGAAGTTTATGAGGACCTTTTAACTTGTCTACTCTAGTGGCAGGAATTAGAGATATTTGCGCACCACTGTCTATAAGAAAACGTATACCAGTAGTGCGATCTGCAACAAATAGAAAGCGACAAATATCACCCACGCTGGCGCACCGTGTCGCCTCCGGTTGCCAGCTTAGGCTTTTCCCTGTTGTGAATTGAATGGACAGTGGGGCTTACAATAATTAGCCCTATCTCCAAATTTTCTGTGCAAGTAACACATGGTTCCTTGCTAGCAGCTCTTGCACGACCTCTACTTTGGGAGCGGGGCATGCTGACCTTTTGAAAACGTCTCTCTAGGTCTTCCATCCTGGCCTCTAACCTCCGTTGTCCTTCTAAGAGTCTACCCAGCGGATCTGGTTCTTTCGTCTGTACGGCGGAAACAGGAGCAGTGCATCCCGAAGTTAGGTCTGCTACGTTGTCCGCTATTTTAGCCAGTTTTTCAACGGGTGCATCTTCACCCACTGCAGCTAAAACAGCGTGGTACGCAGACGGCAAACGCTGGAGAAAAATATGACGTATAATGCCATCCTCGTTACCATCTCAGCTAAATGTTGCAAACGCCGTACAAATGGCGACGGCTTGCTATCTCCCAATTGTTCCTCGTGTAGAAGTTGGGACAATTTCTTTTGCCGTGACATCGACGTTCTTCAAACAAGTTCCTCTTTTAACTTTTGATATGGCTTGTCTTTCGGCGGAGAGATAATAATTTCTCTCACCTCCTGGACGGCTTCGAGAGGCAACTTGGAGCCGGTTAAATTAAATTTTGTTTTGTAATACCTCTCAGTTTGCACCCCGACTCTAATTGTGCGAAAAATAAAGCAGGGTCTGCTTTAAAATATGCTAGGCTGACAGTGTTCACCGCCGAAACGGCGGCCATTTTATCCTCTTCCATATTGGGTATTTTCTATGGGAAATGTTGCCACACAGAAATATGCTTCACTATGCGAAGCACAAAGGATAAAACGTAAAAAAACTAAACTTAAAAAAAAACAAAAACGAACACAAATATTCAAAACCGAAGGTCAAATGCAGCTATCTCTGCTACCAACCTCCTACTCCCCTAATGGGTGTTGTCAACAAAGCAGTAAGCCAAAAATCAGTCCGCACCCAAGAAAAAAGGAGCAGCGCCAAATTCAAATTTAGGATGGGCGAAGGAGCAAATGAAGAAGAAGGACGCCATGTTGACATGTGATACGTTCATCCTCGTCAATGATTTGTGTAGAGATAGAAATTTTTTTTTTATACACGAAGTTAACAGTTATTTTGCAATTTGCAAAAATAAACTGACACGTTGGGGTCACCACTTATTAGTATTGGTTTGCGAACTGGCGATATTACCAGTTATGCGATACTAATATAAAATTTTAAACAACAAACACGTGTAGTAAAAAAGGACAAGTACATGACAATAACAAATAGGCATTTAATAAAATACAAACAAGTAAGGATACGTTACGAATGTTTAAGTAAGTCCCAAACAAGAAGAAGGCTCAAGTTGTCCAAATGAACGAAAATGTTTTTAGCAAGTGTGGTAAGGAATTACATACCGTTAAACCAGCAAATGGTCCTCGTGGCTATCCCACTCCAGCCGGGAAGGGAATTGACCCGAGATAAAAAAAAGAGTTCCTGAAAAGGAAAACAACTGTTGTTCCCCTTAAGGGAAGATAACTATTGTCTCCCTACAATACAATACACATTTAAACAGAAAAAAACTTGGATGAAATTAAAAAGACTTATAAATATATAATTTTTTATTATTTCCACACAAACAAGGCCACTAGCGTGTAAGTGTTTACTGAAAGTCAAAGAAACAACAAGGACAATAAAATAACAGGATTTAAGGAGACAGAAAATGACGACTGACATTGCAGATAAACTTTTGAAGATCAAAGTTGACTGTAAAGCAAAAAGCAGAAAGAGAGAAGTGCAGGAGAAGAAACTGTTAGCATAGAACTTACGGTTGCTACTAACAACTTCAGTACCACATATGTGTGTGTGGTGTGTGTGTGTGTGTGAGAGAGAGAGAGAGAGAGAGCATAAATGAATGACTATCTTTTTTTTCTGTTTTCAAATTTAAAAAAAAATAGACCCAGAAAAGAAATTAGAATTTATTCTAGATATAGAAATTCATTCAGAGATATATTCGATCAGAGAGAGAGAGAGAGAGAGAGAGAGAGAGAGAGAGAGAGAGAGAGAGATGTTTTTACTTGTTCGATCTTCTCTCATCTTCCTGTTTCTATGTTATTTAATATTTTTTTATATATGTATCTACTTATCTTACGTCTGTCGGTCATTCAGTGTATTTATTATATAAATACATATTCATGTTTTATATGTACAACTTTGTCACTTGTATAAACATTCATTCTTAATTCAATATTAAAAAAAAACTTCTATTCATCTTGTTTCTTTGAACTGCCTTCGCTTTTTTTTTATTACGGTTTGTTTTTGCTATTTATTGCTTTCCATCGATTCGATTCTGCAAATCAACATTGATTCTTTCTGTCACATACTTTGTGTAATTAAAACTTGTTTTTAGTGCAGAAAAACCAATATTTTCGAATGCGACTTTAACTTAAAGATGTTCGTATGTGTCTACAAAAGCTTTTAAAGAGATGAGAGCTAAATTAAATCTTATTCACAGTTTGTAATACTTTTTGAAATATAATGACTAAAAAGATTGGATTGCCATACAATATAAAAAAGAATGTAATTCAAAACGATTTGCTCAGATTTTGCAATACAAACAAAATTTAAAAAAAAACTCTGAAGGACAGCAACAGCGGTGAAAACTATTCATGCACTTTTGAATTTTCAGAACAAATAATAGATGTGAAAGTAATGTAACGCTTATCGGCGCAGCAAGTCCGGCCTAGTCTGTTGCGTTTACTTTCGCACCATGCTACTCTCCACCCAGTTGAATTGACAGCGCTCCAATCAAGGAAAAGACAACTCAGAATTCGAAGGAAAAGGTAACGGGGAAACCACTCCACTGTTTTTCCAAAGACGTTATGAAAATTCAGATAAAAAAGAAAAGGAATTTGTAGAGAGCCATGATTGCCTACACCCTAAAGGGATTGAAGGACATTAAAAAATAAAAACTAACGTGTATTGGCAGTAGGATGTTCTAGGTACCTCCACTCATTTTCGATACCTCAATTTAAATTTAATTTTTAAAAAGAAAAAAGTTTTCCTGAAGCTTTAATTTTAGCTTTAATTGAAAGCCAAGAGATTAAATTTACTAATTACAGTAAGCTAAATACCTTGGTGTATTTCAAACCGAAATTATATTGATCGGAATAAAAAAATTTTTGGATTTTTAAAAAAGTTGTTAAATTTTCAAATTTTCCGCCATTTTTCATCGATTGTAAACAGAAACCGTTTTAAAAGTTTTAAAAAATCTTACAAAAATAAAATACACCTCGCTGACTATTCTATTCAAATTACCGACTTTAAACTTACTTTAAGTTGGCTTGAAACAAGAATTATTTGCTTACTTCCTGAAATAATTTTAAAAAAAGCATTTCTCAGTTACGGTATCCTTGTTATTACATCTGTCAACACTTGTCAAGGAGGCGTTAATGATAGTACAGTAGCCGGCCCAAAAATGCCACGTATGGAAGACGAATTTGGTATAAATCTTATTCATACAAATCGCTTTCTTTTTAAATTTTTAACTATGTTAAAATTAAAAGTTTAACACAGTTTTCAGCAATTATCCAATATTTTATGGAATTTTTGTTAGTTTATCTTTGTAGGCTTTTGAAGATGTTTTATGGAAAATAAAAATTAAAATAATATAAAACTTTCTTTTAAAAAAATTGTACAATTTAATAACAATGAAAATAACAGCAGAGGTAACTCAATAATTTATGAAATTTTATGGCATTTATTAATTTTTATTTTCAATATCTATTTTTCATATTCTTTTTAGGTACCTCCACTAATTCTGAATTTCTCAATTATTTTTTCTTTTAACAAAATACGAAAATTAGAAATTAAAATGTAAAAGTTACTTTAATGATAAATACCATGTACGGCCATCCACATGAATAAGATACGGGCAATCAAAAATGCACACAATTAAAATGTTAAAATGTTTTAATTATTTTAAAAATTGATGGGATCAATCATTTGTATAAAACTTTTCAATTTTTGATTATTAAATGTAGTCTTCATACATTAATTTCATACCCTAGCCCGCCCAGTTAAGGAAAACATTTTAAAATATTTTTGAAACTTTATATATTATTATATAACAAAAGAATTTTAAATGAAAATAATTCTTGTAAAAATTCATTATTCATTGAATTTTTTTTTCAGACAATAATATGCTTAATTTATATTATTCATAAAAGCAATCAAAAGTCTATCCAAAAAATTCGGACCTACTTTTTAGAAAATTGGGGACTATTGGAGAAAAAAAAGACAGTTGATTAGCATTCTCCAATGACTAAGCAAATCAAAAGATTTGTCTTTGCAAATTGTCGAAAATGCAAAGAAATTTCATTCTTCTGACTACTAGTAACAAAAACGCTGATCTTAACTATTGCTGACAGGTTGTTATAATTTAGACTAGTTAAAAGAAAATAAATCTTCGATTAATTCATGTTTTGTATTTTATTTTATTTTTTTTACAAATATTTTCTTTTAGAGTGACTTTATTTTGTATTCTTTGTCTCAAGTTTGTAAAAGAATAGGTTTATATTGAATTCAAAATGTAATTTTTTTTTCCTCCCTTCTTTAATGTAAAAATATTTATAGCGTTTTTGCTTGCCCTCCCCATTCCACTAGCAAAAAAAAAAAAAAAAAAATACCGCGTGCTACTATGTGTAGTTCCGTGCCGGTAGATTAAAGATGTTCTGGAGTAAGCCAAAGCAAGTCACCTGAACAAGAACACCCACGACGTCTATGGACATGGAGAAGCTCAGGAGGTGACACGAAGAACCAAATAGACTACATAACGATAAACAAAAGATTTAGGAACGCAGTAGTCTAATGTAAAACATCCAGGTGCCGACTGCGGAAGTGACCATGTCCCAGTCATCTGCAAACTAAGAATAAACTCCGGAGAATGAAGAAGCCCAGCACATCACTAAGGCTGCAATACGACACGCTTGTGGATGACCTCACCCTGCAGAAAGAATGCACTAACAGCGTGAGAAAGAAATATGAAGAACAAATTAGAAAAGGACACTCAAAATGGGAAAGGAAGCGATGTTGATCTCAGCGAACAACATTACCTCAAAGGAAATCAGACGCAGAAGAAAAAACGAGTGGATGACTGAAGAGATTCTCCAAATGATGCATAGGAGACAAAAAATAACGCCAAGACATGGAGGAGAGTACAAGAAACTACACAGGGAGATAAGGAACAAATGCAGACAGGCTAAAGAGGAATGGCTCAAAAACAAATGCGCAGATGTAGAGAGACTGAGCAGGACCAATAAAGCAGAGATGCATAAAGAGATAAGAGAACTGACAGGACAAAAAACCTGCTCCTCAACAGGATGCATAAAATCCAAGGATGGAACAATCATATTGGAGAAAGAGGAAATACTCCAACGATGGGAAGAGTATATAAAGGATCTTTTTTGCGGCAGAAAAGAACAACCGAGAATACACAAGGAGGAGGATGGACCGGAAATATTAAAATCCGAAGTGGAAGCTGCAATGGCCAAACTGAACAGAAACAAAGCAGCTGGTCCAGACGGCGTCGTAATAGAGTCGTAATAGAGCTGCTGATAGGTAACGATTTCAGCAGTTTTACAAGGATAGAAAGAGGCGTAAGACAAGGATGTGTCTTTTTACCGGATCTGTTCAACTTGTACAGCGAGAATATTTTGAGGACCCTAGATGACACCTTGAACAACATAAGGTATGCAGATGATACAGTGCTGATTGCAGACACGGAAAGGAAACTACAAGACCTCCTACAAAAGGTATCGGTGGAGAGTGACAAAAAGGACTACAAATAAAATTTAAGAAAACTGAATGCATGGTCATCAGCAAAAGGTGCAACCCAAAATGCCAAATAAAGGTGGGGAATACCAGAATCAAGCAAGTACAAAAATTTAAATACCTAGGAAGTGTTCTAATAGGAGATGGAAAGTACGGCACAGAGATCCGAAGGCGAATTGGCATGGCAAAGGACGCGTTCCAGAAGCTGAGTAAAGTACTAAGACACAGGAACATTTCACTAGAAACAAAGAAGAGTGCTGGATTGCTATGTGATGTCAGTTCTTCAATACGGCAGTGAATGCTGGACAATATCATCGAAAATGAGGACAAAACTGGAAGCAGCGGAAATGTGGTTCTACAGAATGATGCTGCGGATATCGTGGACTGAGCATGCAAGCAACGATGAGGTGTTGGAAAGAATGGCAACAAAAAGGAAATTAATACTGAGCATCTAGAAGAGACAACTGAAGTTCCTGGGACATGCAATAAGGAAGGAGAGCTTGGAGAACTTGATACTGACTGGTCAGATAGAAGGAAAAGAGACAAAGGAAGGCAGCGGATAATATATTTACGGGGCCTGATCAGGTGATGACGGAACGGGGGTTACGAGGTGTAACAGGAGCAAACATACTAAGAGCCACAAGGGATAGGGAGACGTGGAGAACCATGATCGCCTACGTCCTGAAGAGACAGGGCACATAGAAGAAGAAGAAAAATGATGACTGAATTTAATTATATTAGGCTTATTGGGGCCCAATATCGAATCTTTAAGCATTTCTGGAAATTAATTGGTGGGGGGTAACATATGTAAAGAAAATATTTTTACCAATATTTTATAAAAAGTAATTATTTCAAAATTGATTTCAGTCAATTATAAATAAGTTCTGAAATTTTCCTCAAAATCCGACCATTATTTGATTTTTGCAAGAATTTCAAATTTAGCGTATCTTTCACGGTCAAAAAAGTGCATTGCATAATATTACGCTTTTTTTACGTAATAAACATTGCGTCAATTTAGGTCTCACACTGACGTAAGAAGAAAAAAGGTTTTCTACAAAAATTTCGAACGTGTTAGAAATAATTAAAAAATTTAAAAAATAATTAAAAATGCCTTGATCTATCCTTTTAATGATAATATAAACATTTTGCCGATAAAACTTTGTTTTTACTTAGTTTGGGGTCTTTTTCCTTCATACTATGCTGTTTTTTCAGCGACTTTTTGGAGGTACCTAGTACATTGCATGTAGGCCTTCAAATACCGATGACGACGTTTCACTCTGCGTCATTCATGCCAGACGCTGACTACGTCCCTACACATAACGACGATTCATAAGCCTGCTTAATCAAAACAACCCGTATTATTTTCCTGGTAATTAAAGTTGGCTTTATTTTAAACCAACGTTCTTGTCCTGTCTTACAAATAGCTTTTCTCGATCTGCTTGCGGTGTTAATGTCCTCACTTGCTCCTCAACAATACTCTCGAATATATCATAGTCACGTGTATTTCCACACAACTACATTCACTCATTGTACGTATACACAAGCTACAATCACGTGATAATCTTGCTTTCCCGCTCTTTTACGGGATGTATATATAGCAGACATGTGCTACACCCAGCCAGTAGCGGCAGAACTAGAAAACCCAAAGGAAGGCACTTCACAGCTGCCCCTAATAGCATGCTGCTATTGCGGAGTACGCGTTCTTCAATATCAAGCAATTCTCTCACGCACCCGCACTAATTGCAAGACTCAAGTAAATGCCTTTTTATTTCTTTATATAACACTTGTACGAATTTTGCCAGTTGGCACAAGAATTTTAACAGTCACAACATGTAAGACCAACTCACCTTCTCTTATTAATCATTCTTCTAAACTTTACTAAGATGAACTTATCAACGGACTCAGAAATTTTCACCAATCTTCTAACAATATTATTCCTAACACAACTTACATATGACACTGATAAATCTTCCAGTGACAAAGAACTTTACAACTTACCTCAATTGCTGTAACACAATCCTATGCACAAAATGAAAGACATTCTAATCCAACACATTCAACGTCTGTACAAAGTATGTAATTCTTGTTATTTGTTAATACACTTTTATAAATACAAATAATGCTTTGGCCATTTTATTCTATGTTCCATTTGTTAATTTCATAAATGATTTGAACCGTATAAAATAATTGTTGGAATGCAGGAATTTAGTTAGGAAGTTCTTTGGGAAATAGCCTTGTGCCATGTAAAAATTCAAACCTAAATTTCTATGCATATGAGGCCCTAACAATATCACACACAAAGCGTGCATATGTATCACAATCAAAATCAAAATTCTAGTGTCGAGCTCGCTGGATTGAAAGCAAATCAATAGAGCAGCCGTCACAGAAAGTATAGTTGAAGTTTAATTCGAGAAAATTCGCACACCTCGCTTTAATAAAATTTTGTAAGTAAAAATGAAATATCTCTGTCATTCTATCATCAAAAGCAGTTATGAATTACAGAAATCGCGTATTAACCGTGAAGACAACAAAAGGTCATGTATCTAAATACTCGCCAGGCGTGGGTACTGTGGTTACTTTTAAACAAACCCTACTATTTATGTTTTGTCATTTTTGTATTATCTGTGCCAACCCTATTGGAATTGTCTTCTTCAGCCTGTTTGATCTGTATAATTCACAAAAAATGTACATATTATTACGTGCTTTGTAAACATTTTAATTCATATATACGATGGAGCACTGAAAAGTTCTTGCTAAAACAAAGAAGTCCTTTTCAAGGAAAATTTCCTTCTTGCTCAGATTTTGAGAAGTGGGGTTGGTTCGAAACTTTTTCAGCTCTCACTTTTATTATCGTTTATATGCAATCTTCGGTTTTTATATTTCTGATTTTCGTAAAGTATCGCGTCATCGTGCATCATTTTGTAGTGCTATTTTTTAAAAGCTGCGAGGTATATTTAGTATGTTGGTTCTTAAATTAACTTTTATTGATGCAAGTTTAGTCGCTGTTGTGAAGGCTTCTCGTATTTGCAGTCGTTTTGACACTTTTTTGTGTATTAATCGGGTTTCTTGTTCTGCTTTGTTGCTTTGTGGGTTGGTGACATGTCATTTATTTGTGCATGTGCGCGTATATATATGTTCAGAAATATATTCAGCACTTGAAAATTATGAAGAATCTGGAAGGTTTCTATGTATATAATGAATTTTATTTAAGTAAAGGATAAATCTTTGTTATATACAAAAATATATCTGTTAGCTTGCCTAATCTGTTTCCCCTATAAAAATGTATATTTCAATTTTTAAAGGTCATATATCATTGTAGAATAGTAAAAATACTTATATATTTACATACATTCTCTTCCTCCACCTCGATTCCACTCATACACTATAATCCTGTAACTTTAACGAAACCGAACTTAATAAGAGATAAATTATACTTTCTGATTTACTAAAAATAAACGTAAAATATAAAAAGGCACTTGATGCCTCTCTTATCACAATTGTTTATTTTATATATTTATTGTTACAAACAACGCCCACAGAAAGTTTTCTTCCGGAGGATAATATTTGTTGCTAAAAGAATCAGTATGAGACAAACACAATTCAAAAATAAACTCCAACTAAATCGATTTTTAGAAAAGGATTTAAAAGCCACTGTAATTTGCTTATTTCATTTATTGCATTTTTGTAAATAACATAGATATATTACATATATTTTGAAAACAAAAGAAGAAATAAATTCAGAGTAGTTAATCAATATTCAATTAATATTTATTTTAAGGATGATAGGAATAAACATTGAAATATCATTAAAATGTACTGCAAATAGTTATTAAATATTGGTTGACGACACAGGTACATTCTTCAAAGTAAAATTAATTCTTTTTATTCAAAATCTTGACGGTATATGAATATTAAGATAGGACAAATAATATTTTTATTTCTAATTTAGCAAAATTAAATGCTTCCATTAAATCTTTTTCAGAAATTGATGGGTAAAAGTTTTTCATGTCATATTTGATGAACGTGTATTTACTTTTGCATTTAATTTTTTGGAACCAGGAAATGCAACCACTTGTGTTTTTCCACTGGTTTTTTTGAGTTGCTGTTCTTAGCAATTCACAAATATTTTTTAATATTTGATGGCTTGTTTTGCCCACTTCTGTTTTTGTTGGATTAATAAGTCGGTATGATGGGTTGTTGGTAAAATCATCCTTGTTGTCTTTTATTGTAAGAAAAGCTTGTTTGTCAGTTAAGATTTGTATTTTATTGTTTACACACACACACACACACACACACACACACACACACACACACACACACATATATATATATGTTTATTTTATTTGTTTATTGTTATTATTTTACAATTTAGTTTATTTGTTTAATTTATTTTATTGCTTATATATATATATATATATATATATATATATATGGTTTCTATCCTGGGAGAAGAGAGAAAGGATTAGGAAGATATGTATCAGACAATAATTATATAAACTTTGTAAAAATTAATATCTTAATAATATCACTTTATAAGCAAACATGTTTTGCAACTATCTTATTATGAAGAGAACTGTTTAAATTTTTATTTTCTCATCACCGGACACAGTAGTTGTTACGTCAGCAGTAAGTAGTGGTTGAGAAACAAGATAAGAGTAAAGAAAACTGCTAACGTTTCAAAACATTTCGCTGAAAAGTTTACAAATCCAACTGAAGAATTTCAAAAGCGACAAAAGAAAGTTGTGTCCCAAAAATCACACTGACGCATTTAACATGTTCATTATTATTCGGAACGTTGGAAAAAATTGACAGCAAAATTATACGGAGGATGCCTATGGAGTTTTGAGAAAATCTATTGAAATTTCTTTTCAGAAAAATATGTGTAAACAGATGCCATCAAAAAGATAAGAAAGTGGGTGGCTGATCTTGTTAAATGAACATATATCAGAGCAATAAATGCAACAGACTTGCACAATTTGTTTGCCTAATGAAATATTTAATTTGATATTAAAGAAACCCATGCCATTTATTTTAGGCATGCGAGTATATAGCTTTTATTATGCAAGTTTATTTTTCACAATAAAATTGATATTAATGAAACAATGTTGGTAACATATTCAGGATATATTGATGCAAACCCGCGGATGTGAGTTCTGGTGCAGTGGATATCGACTTGGAATTCACTTACGCACAAATACTCTTGGGAAAGATATTAATCTGTCTCTTCCCTCCAGTTATGGGCTATATATTAAGACAGATTGGGTTCTATAGCCTTGGCTGGCAACCAGTCTCCCACAGAAAGCAATGACAACCTACTGCAGGATAATGTTCTGCTCAATTAGTCATGTCTCCTTCAAGACATGATCGCCCAAGCGTGTATCACGTATGGCACTCAATTAACTAACTGACTGGTACGATCTATAAATCATATAACTCTCAGCTTATTAAAATCCTTATGAAATATATTGATAAGTTGTTTTTCGATGTTCAGTTTTATTATGTAATTTACGTGCAATAAATTCTTATTCATAAATAAATCCAAAAGACAGAGGTTCCATAAACATTTGATTAGCCCCAAATCTATTCTAAACGAATAAATTATTTTATTATTTCAAGGTTTTTAATATTTAACTTTTGACTTTTTGATATTTTATAACCTTCATGAAGTTTTCATTCATTAATTTTGCCAATTCTATTTTTTCACTATTAACAATACTAGCAACATCTAGTATAAGCAAAAATAAATGCGTCATTAACGTATTCTATCGGAACCAGATCCACCCCAATATAAAGATTAAAAAATCCACTAAAATATAGTTTATCGGTACATATCACTTCATGGTGCCAATAGATACCTAAAATTTATCATTTATTATAAAATTTAAAACATCTAATTTAATTATTACCAATAAGTGTGTCTCTGTGCCGTTTCATATAACTTTGGTATGTTGATTTCATTCTTCTTTGCCCTTTCATCCCCTTCGCATTGTAAGTACATTATTGTGGCACAACGAATAGTCGTTTATCTCTGTGTTGCTCGTTCTTTCTAGCCTTAAAATAGATATTTTAGGAAAAAAATAAAGGACCTTTTTGTCCAGAATTTGCTCAGACGCTTAGTCATGCCTTTACCATGTCCATGTTGTAATTGCCTATTTCTTGATATAAACGCTGAGCTGCCTTTCCAAATTTGTTGCTTTGTTAAATTTAAATTAAACCACCTGCCTCGCAGTTCTTAACGCCTTTATTGCTATATTAGACCACTTCATGGCTGCTGGTAGGAGTGGTTAGCATTTCCTTTTCTTCTTTGTTCTCACTTGCTCCCTTCCTTGTATCTCGCCTTTCCTTTTCTCTCTTTATTTTTGTCTTCATTTTTCTTTCAGATTTTTTACCTAATTTGAGGAATAAAAACTTTCGCTTTTCAATGAAATTCGTCTGTGTGTTCTTGCGAATTCGAATTTAAACTGGCTGTCTAAAGCAAGATGCTTTTCGGCATTTTGTCCAGGGCAGCACACTTGTATTTTTTAAAACTAAATTATCTGAATACTCATTAAACACATCTATAAAAAATATACAAGAATGACCGTATATATTTTACTTATTTTTTATCTTATCCTTCTGTCGGATTCTGATCCATATTTTATCCACCTTTGACACCAAAATCATAATTTTACTGAGTGTTACTGTCTCTCGTTTCTTCAACACCACAATAATACCTGATAATAAATACTCGTTTTGTTGTTTCCACGTCTTGCTGCTTCTCATTTTTACGGGTATGTTTTGTATATCTGAATGTAAGGGGTTTTATAATTATTTATTCAGAGTTATAACCCCTCTACAACATGATGTTAATTAACTTTAATTTTAGTGGTTCCAAAAATAAGAAAATGTTAAATACTAGGATGTAGCCAGCAAAATTTTGTTTACCATACTCACAGCATATCTGGGATATTCGAAATTACTGGAACAAAACATGAACTTCGGACACAATTGTTAAAATGACAATATCTTGTTTGAAAATGGATATATTTAAAAATCTAAACAAACAGACTTTGTCAATTGAATTTAACAAAATTGTTTGGATTAATAATTGGTGTCTAAATTGTCGTTTTCTTTGGAACAAAGTCAGTGGGACTTAAAAAAGAATTTGAGTGGAAAATAAAGAAACCAAAGAAAACGATTACGTCTATGAGATAGATATTCCATTTTGTAAGTCAGGGTGAAGTTTGAACAATTCAGTCTTTAAGATAAAAATGTCGAACGCAGAACATTTAGATTATTTTTCAGCCTTTGTATTTTTTAGGCAAAACCAAGCATATTTATTTACTTGTCGTTTAAAAAAAAGATGCGATGAAAATTTGATTTATCTCGGCGATACGTGTAATAATATAAAATGATAGTATATTACTATATAAGTATTTATCCGGTTACTTACTCAATCATGTGACACAAGGTCGAGTTTCATGTCGAATGGCAGTGCTCGCATGCATGAACTAGGAACTAAAATTGTTTAAGCCTTTTCATCACTTTCTCTTTTGAAGACGACTCGTGTGCCAGGCTGATCTTACCCTCTCCCCCAGAAGGAGAAGTAATTGTAATATATGAGTGGGCCCGTGCGGTAAAAAATGACGGCAAAATACTTATATCAATATGCAGTCTAAAATAAGGCATTGTTAAAAAGCGAAGACGTGGCAAGAGCTTTCATGACTGGTAGTAAAAAGAATGAATTGAGCCGATGTTGCCTCGCTACTGTTTCTCTCTCCATGAGCGTGATAGGAGGGATATAACAGGTGTAGAGGATCATCCCTTGTTCCCTGTTCAGTATGTGGTTTCCGGCTCTCTTTTTCTGCTCAGACATCAGTATTGGTGCTTCTGCGATTTTACTGCGATGTGCGTGGTCAGTGGCAACGTCTTTTCATTGTGAGGGCACCGGGTTGGCAGTTTTCTGGTTGCTGCTTCCGACTGGTAGTTAGGCGCCCTACCTCTTGCGTAGAGTCAAAAGCGGCTGCTTTGATCAACAGTTGCATAATATCGGGGTTCTTGCAGCGCCATGTCACGCATGAATAGGTGGCCCTGCAGGCACTTTCGGTGGGCAATCCCCGAGGCCACACTTTACTGCAGCCTGCGCCAGTTCCCTTCGGTGCATGTCGCAGCTAATGACCGTTTGCCTCCTTTACTCGAGGTCTCTCTTCAACAACAATATTAAACATGAACATCCATATCTCCGCAAAAAAAGCAAAACCAGGTAAATTAAAATCACCTAAACCTCTTCACATTTCCTTTACTAAAATCCGGGGTATCCGAACCAACTTCAGTAGCGTTGAATCTTTCTTACACCAAAAGTCCCTTGACATCCTAGCTCTTTGTAAAACTAATCTCAACCCCACAATTCCGTTATCTAACTTCTCGATCTCTGGTTACTTTTCCCTCTTCAGGAAGGACTCCAATGTCCACATGCATGGTCTTGGTTTTTATGTCAGTGACCACCTTTCTCTTGCTAGGGTGAATTCTTTTTGAATCCCTACATCATTCTTATATGTGTTTCCGTCTCTCCCTTCTAAACTCAGTTAGCTATCTCTTCGTTCTCTACCGCCCCACTCATTTGTTCCGTTCTTGACAGCATTTCCAGTAATATCGACGAGGCCATTTCCTCCCATCCGTTTGCCCATATATTTGTGTCTGGCGACTTTAACGCCCATCACGCTAAATGGCTGGAGAACTCCGTCACAGATCTTGCTGGTGTACACACCATGAAATTTTCAATAACCCAGTCCCTTACACAGGTGGTGGAGTTTCCTACGCGTTTCTCTAATAACCCTAATAGACACGACTCACAACTAGATCTCTGCTTTACCTCCACCCCTGACTCTTGCAATGTCAAGCAACTTTGCCCTCTCTGAAACTCTGACGATGCGGTAGTTTCCGTTAACATCTTCTTCCACTCCCAGTCCAACTAAGAACCTCAGACAAACAGAATATCTTACTGCTACCAAAGAGCTGATTGGGACTCGTTCCGCAATTTGTTGTGTGACGTCCCTTGGAACAAGGTATTTAGCCTTCCCGTTGAAGTCTGTGCGGCTGAGGTCTCCTCTTGGGTTAAAGCTGGCATCGATCTTTCATCCCTGCCAGGAAGTTAAGACTTAAATCCCACTCACCCCTGTCTGCTCGGTTGCCATCACCCACCGAAATCATTTCTTTCGGCCCTACCGAAGTCACGCGTCGGACCATAACAGGCGCCTTTTTGCCTCGGCTCGCAATGAGTGCAAGAAGATATTCAAAGCTGATGTTTGCAGCCAGAATGAAGCAGCGCATAGCATCTCGTAAGTTCGGTTCCAAAGGCTACTGGAGGCTCTGTAAAAGCGTGCTGAACATCAGCAATCCCTCAACCCCCCTCTAATCAACGAATTTGAGGTCCTCACCTCTTCAACAGACAAGGCTGAGTGCTTTGCTTGCAGATTACCCACCAACTCGACACTGAACTCGTCTGGAATATCTGTACCCGACTTCCCACCCCGAACCCAGGCTCAACTGACTGACATACTCATTAGTCCCTCGGTGGTCTCCAAAATAATTTCAAATCTTGACCCCCATAAAGTGAGTGGTGGCGACGGAATACCAATCATTGTCCTAAAATATGTGCTCCTGAACTCTCCTCTGTTCACTCTAAACTCTATAACTACTGCCTCTCTGCTTCTTGCTTTCTCCTCCGTTGTTCCTGTATATAAAAATACTAAAGCACCTTCTAATTATCGCCCTATCAGCATTCTAACGATCTTTGGCAAAGTTTTCGAAGCTATCATCAACGTCGAGGTGGTACAACATCTCACTGCCCACAGATTATTCTCTGACAAACAGGATGGTTTCCGTTTCACCTGGTCTCCAAAGCGTTTAATAGAGCCTGGCATGCTGTCTTTCTATGCAAGCTGCGAGGTTATGGTATAACTGGACAATTGTTTGACCTAATCCAGTCATTCCTTTCAAATTGCACAATGAATGTAGTATTGAACGGACAAACCTCCCAATACTATCACACGAACGCGGGTGTCTCTCAAGGCTCTATTCTAGGCCCTAAGCTTTTCTTTATCTACATTAAGATCCCAAGTAGGCATATACGCTGACGACATTACAGTTTACTCCCGCCTCGATTAAAAATCTGCCGAGGCTGACAAGGCAAACCTCGCTACCGAGCTTGAAAAGGACCTCCAATCCGTGGTGGACTGGGGTAAGAAATGACTCGTGAATTTTAAAGCTTCCAAAACTAAGCTGCTATCTAGTAACCATCATAGACATTCGTTCCTACCTTCCATTAGCTTGGATCAGGATAGTCCCCCTGAAATTAAAACACTGCGCCTCCTCGGGTTAACTCTCATATCACACCTCAAGTGGAATGAATATATAGAATCCATAGCTAAATCCGCTGCTAAGAAGGTCGGTTCTCTGTTCAGGGCCAGGAAACAATTCTGCACATATTCAAATCTACCATCCACCGGTGTATTGCATACTACTGCTATATCTGGTCAGTTGCATGTGCTATTCACCTTGGAGTCCTTGACAAAACCCAACGGTAATGTGATCGATCCCGACTTGGCAGCTAGGATAACACTGTCACAGTGTGACTTCTCTGTGTCTCTTCTACAAATACTTTCACAGCTTCTGCTCCGATGAACTGATACTGAATTTACTCCAGCTACAAGATTAGCAATTAGGTCCCACCCCTTTACTGTGAAACCAATAAATTGTAAACGTAAATTTTACTTCGGCAGCTTCTTTTCTCGCACTTCCCTTTCACTTACTTGCTTTCCCGACAGCTACAATCAAGAATTCAAATGTAAAGTCAATAGACATCTCCTGTTTCACTAACTTGCGTCCTCTCTCTCATGCTCCTTTCTCCGTCCACCCACTCTCAACAGCATTCTTATCCTTCTCTTACCCTTTTCCTGACACCCCATGTAATCTGTCATTCTTTCTCATAACATTCCTTCTCTGTAATCCACTGCACCACAGTGGCAGTAAAATGCCTTGCTTGGGGCTACACAATTATAAAAAAAATACACAGTACAATATGCTAAATGACATACTGACAGTCGAATAAGTATGTTAGTTTATAATTAGACCTGCTCCCAAAATTCACCAAATTGCTGTCAATAACGTCATCAGCAATATAAGATAAGATTCTCCGAAAAACCATCAACCTAGATCACAGTTATTACAGTTCCTTCTTATTCTCAGTCTTTATTTGTTTAGACATGTTCACTGCCCCTTATCTCTTACCCGAGATTTTGAATGACCGGTATTTTGAAAAAAAAATGTCAACTCCAGTGAAAATTTTAACATTTCAGATGAACATGGATGCGCCAAAATATATGCTCACACACACACACACACACACACACACACACACACACACACACACACACACACACACTCTCTCTCTCTCTCTTTGCTTCACTGTCTCTCTCTCTCTTAAACACACACGCACTCATTCACTCTTTTTTTCTGTTTCTCTCGCACACACAAACATGCACATCAATATATTTTATTGAAATCCAATTTGTACAAAAAACCTGATTGCCAAAATATATTTTTATTAGAAAATTTTAAATGTTTAAATTACATTTTACCAGTCTATGTATTAGTAAATCCGGATTAAATTTGTAAAGAGACTTGCTAAAGTTTATAATTCTTTTACTTGATTACTTTTGACCATGACTATTCATTATGATAAATGTCACTGCTATCATTAAGTAGTTTTTTAAATTAGTCTGTTAAGAATCATACAACTTGACAGCGTCTAAGATATTAATTCAAAACATTTTAAATATATTTTAAAATACATTTCCTTGTGGTGAAAAATATAATTCTTAATGCGGGTTGTTTCTTTTGTACAAGTATAGCTTCAAGTTTAAAAAAACAACAACAAAAAAACAAAACAAAACAAAAGTTCTTTACAGATTGCCGTAGCACATGAAAAAAGAAGTACTAACTGCATAGAATTTTTCAGGACGTGGGCGATATCTTCCTGTCCCTTAATCAATTTTGCCTTTTTGTTATTTCTTCCAGACCATCCATTCATCCATCCAGCCATTCATCCATCCATCCATCCGCTCATCCAGCTGCTTTCCTCTGTCCATTTTTCCTCCAATTTGTCCCATGTATGTCAGATTTTCCAAGCCATTCTACCTCATTATGTGCCCCAGAAATTTCAACCGCCTTTTCTTGATGTCAAGTATAAGTTTCCTTTTGATATTGTTCCGAGGATGCATTTATATATATAAATAATATTACTAATGTATATAAAGTTACAGTAATGCATTCTATTGAGTCCTAAGTGTTATTCCAAGAAAATTCTAATTCATGAAGTAGTCGTAAAAATAAGGAAATTAGGAGTAGAACGTTTTGGAAGATTGTAGAATGTTCCAGAGAGTTCGAAAGGTTCTAGAAGTATGCAAATTAGGTGTTAGCCCCTATAAAAATAGGTTTGGGGCAGTGAGTAGTCAGTTGATAGCAGGTTGGGTTGGCCTCTACAGCTCCGGTTAAGATTCAGGATGTATATCCAGCCGAAAGAGTCCCTAAGTCGACGACAAAAAACTAAAACTTGAAACAGTTGATAAAAGGATGTGTTGACCTCATCAGCACCGGTTTCGATTCAGGGAAATATTCCAGCCGAAAGAATCCCTCTAGTCGACGACAAACAAAAACTTGAAAGAGTTGTTAAAAGGATTTTGCTGTCATATCAACCCCGGTAAAGATTCTAGGATCCATATTCGGCTGAAAGAATCTCACAGTAAAGTCCGAACAACTAAGACCTAAAAGAGAACCACATGGAACTATCTGGGTAAATACATCTTTATGCCTCTTTCATTGAACAAGCCAATAATTAGTCTTTATATACGCATTTAAGGATTTCAAAAAAGTATAGCACTTAACTTCCCCGCTAACCTAACTGGGTTAAGATACTTGACTTATCTTCCCCTTCTCTCCTCGTAACACTTTGCCTAAAAGTAACTATATGAATTTTGTATATTTGTAAATATTTTTGTCTAATGTTTTGTGAATTAAATGTTTGTATGTATTTTAACTCTGAGTTTTGCTTAATCATTATTATTTTTCTCTTATGTTACGATTAACACGTAACAGTATCCATTCTTTCAAAAACCTCGTTGTTATTCACATGTTCAGTCCATGGTATCATCAGCATCTTTCTGTAGAACCACATTTCTGCTACTCCAAGTCTTTTCCTTATCTTTGCAACTATAGATTCTTGATTATTCTAATGTCCTTCCCAAATATGTCAAAGTTGCTGAGCAGCTCTAACGGATCTTTGTATTGTATGCTTTTGCCTAATCTATAAAACACAGGAACGCGTCCTTCTGCATTGTATTGCCTTTTTTGATAACATTCTGAGTATAAACAGCGTTCCTTTTTCCGGTGTCCATGGATAACCCACGCCGTTCTTGTCTTATCTCTGGACTGATTTTACAGAATTCGGATGATGTGTTTTGTTATGAGGCTCATTAGGCTGATTGTTCGGTGGAGTTCGCATTCTTTTGCATAGGTAATTCTATGAAAATAGATCTGCTTTGGTTTTTCGGTATGTCACCACTGTTTCAGATTTCGTTTATTATTTCAGTGATCTTGTCTATGTCGAAATTGTCTAAGGCTGCTAGCATTTCTACTACAATTCTACCTGGCTCTGCCGTTTTATTTCTGTTCAATTCGGCCAGTGCAACTTCCACTTCGGTTTTTATATTTCCAGTCCGTCGATATTTCTGTGTATTACCGGTTGTTTTATTTTGTCGCGGAAGAAATCTCCGGTGTATTCGTTTAATCTCTGAAGTATTTCCTCCTTTTTCTAATATGAGCGGCCCGTCCTTGGATTTTATACAGCCTGTTGATGAGCATGTTTTTTGTCCTGTTATTTATCTTATTTTTATGCATATCTGCTTTATGTGTGATACTCATTCTCTCTATTTCTGCACATCTTTCGCGGAGCCATTCTTCTTTAGCCTATCTCCATTTGTTTCTTATTTCTTTGTGTAGTTTTCTGTATTTCGGTCCGTGCCTTGGAATTGTTTTCTGTTTCCTTTGCATCATATCGAAAATCTCATTTGTTTTTTCTTCGTACATTTTCCTTTGAGATGATCTCGCTTGCTGATGCCACTGAAGCTTCTGAAGCTTCTCTTAGTGTGTCCCATTTCGAGTTTCCATTTTTTTCTCTTGTATCTTTTTTTCGCACTGTTCATATATTCTTCCTTTACGTTCGGGTCATTCATGAGTCTTTTATATTGCAATTTGGGTGCTGTGTTAGGCTTCTTCGGCTTCCATAGTTTTGTTCTTAGTTTACATATAACAGGGAGGTGTTCGTTTCTGCAGTCGGCAGTTGGATAGGTTTTGCAGTAAACAACTGCATTCTTGCATCTCTTGTTGCTAGTTATGTAATCGATTTGGTTTCTAGTATCTCCTCCATGTTCATAATCGACTTAGATGTTCTTGGACTAGGTGTTGGCTATTACCTGGTCATTCGCCATACACCATTGGATCCATTTTTTCTCCGCCTTCATTGCAGGTTCCTAGTCAGAATTTACTAGCTATTTCACCATCCCTCACCTCGCTTACTTTGGCATTCAGGTCTCCCATGATAATTATACTTCCTTTTTATTTACACCGATCCTTAGCGTTGTCTAGCCTAGAGGAGAAATTTTCGATTTCTTCTTCTATATTTGTTCTGTGGCTACATACACAGTTATAATAGATATGTTGAAAAACTTTCCTTTCAGTTTAACTACAAGAATTCTTTCAGATAACTGACAACATTCCAAACCACTTTCATTTTTCTCTCTGCCTGCATATATAATCCTGTGCTTGTCACTGCCAAAAATCTCTTTTGTTTGGCCACCTTGTTTCACCAACTTCTAAAACGTTGATATTTAACCTAATCCTGTTTTATATTTTCCAACTAGCCACTTAGCGAGAATTAATTTTGTTTAATAAGAACAGTCGTTGGATGACGGCCAGGTGACACCTGTTGCTCATATCGCTCCTTACAGGGCCAGGGATCAGTTCCGAGTAATTTAATCCCCTTTAGTTCGTTTTCACATGTCACTACTTACCTGGCGAGGAGTTAATTCCATTAGACTTATCTAACATATTTTGTTTGATAATTGTCATGATATTTCTTGGGATTAATAGTGGAGTGGTTTCCAAAAATAAAAAATAAATGTTAACAAAAACATCATTCAATTCAAACATTGATCGCACAGCTCTTTTGTATGTTAACTTGACACTTATCGAAACGTAGTACTATATATTCTCATTTTCATTATTACATCACATCGTTTAAAAAATCTGTTAACATATTGAAATATTAGTAAAAAAAGCATTAAAATACTATACAGAACTCATTGTAAATATAATGCCTCCGGGCCGCCTTGTGTTCGCCGAACGTAAGGGGCCTTTAGACATTTAGCATTTAACTCCTGCCGAGAGTCAAGACTCTGAGTCAAAGTACATTTCAAAACAGGTTTATTGAAACTCGGACAAGGTAAAAAAACTGAAAGAAGAAAGACATTGTTTAGGAAAACAATATAACAACAAATGAATGGAAGGGGAAAACATTCAAGTTAAGCTGCGTAACGGCGGGTTCAGAGAAGAAAAATGGAAAGTCTGCACGTGGGGGAAGATGAACACGGTTCGTTGAAAAAAGGGGGAAATATTGCGAGATAAATTCAGTCTGTATTTGGGAAAGGAAAAAAGATAAAGCTTACCGGAGATGTCGAAGGGATTTAGTGTGACAGAAAGAAAGAAAGAAGGCGCATGCCGTCCGCACGCCGTCAGCGAAGCTGTCGAAAAGGCCAGGGCACCGGCGGAAGTAACCGGAGTAAGGTGAGAGAGACCCTTTGGATAGGAGGGCTGGAAGGGAGGTAAGCCGTAGCAGACTGGTAACATGATACTCCCCGCCTGACGTATGACACGTCATAAATAGTTATTCTTTGGCGCTGAGAAGGACAATTTCAGTGATGGGTCTAAGGAGGAGTCTAGCGCAATTCCCAGTGTAGATCTTGACCTCAACTTTACGTACTAGATTGTCCTCACTAGGGAAGACTCGGGTTATAAGTCCTAGAGGCCACTTGTTTCTGCTGGTTTGCTCGTCCCTGAGCAGCACCACGTTCCCCGGTTCAAGGTTGGGTACCTCCGACCTCTATTTGGAACGTTTTTGGATCGAGGATAGATATTCTCTTCTCCACCTGCTCCAAAAAATCTCGGCCAGATGCTGAACGAATTTCCACTGGCTTCTTAGGATGTCCTTGGGTCCGTATTCACGCTCGTGCGTGAAGGGAACACCTGTTTTTTGAGTGAGGAGGATAGCAGGGGTGAGTATCAGGGGTTGATCCGGATCTGACGACACAGGAATGAGGGGGCGGGCATTGATTATGTAAGAGACCTCCGCCAAAAATGTGGTGAGCGATTCATGGGTCATCCTATGCTTGTACTGCAAGAACATGGCATCCAATATTCTTTTTGCTATGCCGATCATCCTTTCCCAAGCTCCTCCCATATGTGGAGCATGGGGAGGGTTGAAAGACCAGGTGCACTCCTGCCCTGCCAAGTATCTAGAGACTGAGCTTATATCTATGGGAGACTCGATGCCCAGCTCCCTGCAAGCGCCCACAAAGTTGGTTCCGCAATCGGAGCGTATGTGCTTAGCGGGGCCGCGGATGGCGAAGAAGCGTCTGAGCGCGTTGATGAGGCTGGAGGCGGTCATTGATTCAATGACTTCAATGTGAACACCTCGAGTGCTCATACAAGTAAACATTACCGCCCACCTCTTGCTGTTGGCGAGTCCGCCTCTAGTTCGGCGTGAGGAGACTACCCAAGGACCAAACACATCTAAGCCGATGTTGGTGAAGGGAGGACTAGTGCTGAGACGGTCGGCAGGAAGGTCAGCCATCTTCTGTGTCAGGGTGGGGTTCCTGAGTTTTTGGCAGGTGACGCAGCGGTGAATGTGCCGGCTCACGCATCTCTTCCCACCGATTATCCAAAATCCTGCTGCACGGATGGCTCCCTCGGTGAACAGACGTCCCTGGTGTTTGGATTGCTCGTGGTAGTAACCCACGATCAAAGATCCGACGTGGTGTCTCCCAGGGATGACAATAGGGTTTTTCTCTCTGGTTTCGATCTCTGCTTTGCCAGTGCGACCCCCAATCCTCAACAAGCCGTGATTGTCGATGAAAGGATTGAGGTCTTTAAGCGGGCTGCCTTTAGGGAGATCCTCCTTGCGTGCTATACTCAAGAGTTCTTCAGGGTAGACTTCTTCCTGCACCGATCGGATGATGGTATTTTTTGACTGTAAGAGTTCCTCGACAGTGCGTGTTTTGGGGCAATAATGCCACCCTCTACATTCACCTCTTGAGGTGGTATGAGCTTGGTGGAAGGTGCCAGCGATATGTATGAGATTGGCTAGGGCTCTAGTCAACGACAGCCAAGTGGAAAACCTCTCAAAACGCAGCGTAGTGAGCTGTAGATTTGCCGAAGACGTAGCTAACGTGGACACTTGAGGACGGACGTCTGCGTCTCTTTCTGGATTTATTAGATCGTAGCCGGGGTCATCCTTGCCTCCTGGCAGAGGAAAGCTGGGGCCATTGAGCCAGGTGGTGGTTTGCAGGTGGGATGCGGGCACGGAACGAGTGCCGAGGTCAGCGGGGTTCAGGTCTGTGTGTATGTATCTCCACTGATCGGGGTGAGAGGATCTTCGTATCCGCAGTACTCGATTGCTAACATACACATAGAAACGTCTAGTTTCGTTGTGGATGTAGCCTAACACCACTTTGCTGTCAGTGTAGAAGGTGGTGGAATGAGGCTTCAGGTCAATCTCGGAAGAAATCAGCTCACTCAGTTCCGTTGCAAGGAGGGCCGCGCAGAGCTCTAGTCTTGGAATCGAGTGTTCAGGTCGTGGAGCTAGCTTTGCTTTCCCCATGACGAAGCCAACGTGGCTTTTTCCTTTACCGTCGATGACTCTGAGGTAGGCTACTGCAGCGATGGCTTTAGTGGATGCATCGGAAAAGATGTGCAGCTCTCTGCGTGCCGCTTTAGAGGGAGGTAGAGTTGTAAACATCCTAGGGATGAGAATCTCGTTTAGGGCCTTTAAGGAGTCTCTCCACAACGACCAAGGTTCGTACATCTCCTTGGGTAGGGGGGAGTCCCATTCGGCGTTCTTGTCCGTCAACTCCCTCAGGATGAATTTTCCCTCGATAGCGACGGGGGCGGCAAATCCCAGAGGGTCTTTGAACGGCAAGGGAGCAACCCAGTTGTGGTCGGTGTCCCTCTCGACTTCTCGTTCCATGAGGTTGAGGAAAGCAATATCCTCAATGGAGGGGGCTACCTTTTCGTCATCACTGGTCCGTTGAAATATGTAGCCATCGTCATCGGTGGAGTAAAGCCCGTTTCCGATGTAGTTCTCCTGAACTTTAAAGTTGTTCGGGCATAATTCGAAAAGGGTAGGGTGGCCTCCCTCGGATACATTTGTATGCATCGTTTTCACCACGGTGGGTGGGTGAAATCTCCCTAGGCAGACGTTGCCTACTATCACCCACCCCAGGTCCAGCCTTTGTGCGTAAGGGGCGTCATGGGGCCCGTTTATGTGTTCACGTACCTTGTGAACTCTCAGGATATCACGTCCTAGAAGGAGCATTATAGGGGTTTTAGGCTCCGGAGTAGGGATGAGGTGCGCTATCTTCTTCAAATGGGGATGGTGGAAGGCTGCCTCAGGTGTGGGAATGCTGGACCTGTCGTCGGGTATTCTGTTACATTCCACCAAGCTGGGAAGAGGAAGGCTGATCTTTCTGTCCAAGGATTCCACCTGGAAGCCTGTCGCTCTTCTTCCCATGGTTTGAGTTACTCCTGCGCAGGTTTTAAGGGAGTATGGGAAACTGGGCTCGTTGCTGTTGAATCTATCGAAGAAGCTTGAGTTTGCCAAAGACCGGTTGCTCTGCTCATCGATAATGGCGTACATCCTCACTGCCTTGTCGGGTTGATCTGCAGGGTAAACGTTGACGAGGCATATCTTGGAACAGGAGTTCTCCGAGAGGTCGCCGCCACAGATTTGAGTGCACTGCGAAACTACTCCGGCAGCTGCAGGGGTTTTATCCTCCCCGCCGTCCTTAGTGGCGGGTTTAGTGCTGATGGTCTCTGGTGGTGGTCCAGGATGGAGAGCAGTGTTGTGATCTTTGCTGTTGCATTCATTGCATGTAACATCTGCTTTACAGAATCTTGCCACGTGCGCGGTGGAAGCACAGCACTTAAAACAGATGCCCCTGTTTCTGACGAAGGTCTTGCGCTCTGTCAATGCCTTTTCTCGGAAGGCCCGGCATTTCAGCAGTGGGTGGTGGGACTTCTCATGTAGCGGGCAGTACTGGGTCAAGTCCCTTGCTTCACTGTGGGGACGTGTGGTGTCGGAGGGCGTAGGAGATACCATGGTTTTGTGTACCGTTACAATTTTTTGTTTGTTTTCTTTACGGGAGAACCCGCTAGCTAGAAGATTGACTTTGAAACTAGGATCATTCCTGATCCTAGCTTGTCGTGATACAAAGCTCACGAATACCTCGAAGGGGGGAAACATGACTCGGTGTCGTTCCTTGTAGTCGGATCCGACTGATAGCCATTCATCTTGAAGCGAGGGTGGTAACTTGGCCACAAAGGGATGAAGGCCTCGAGCAGTGTCCAGGAAGGCAAGGCTGGGGAGATCTCCGTCCTCTTTAGCGGACAGAAGTTCTGTGGCCAAGTCGCTGAGGTCCCTCAGTCTGGGGAATTCACCGCTCGATAGTTTGGGAAAATTGTCGATTCTTCTGAAGAGGGCGTCTTCAATCATTTCAGGGGCGCCGTAACATTCCTCGAGTCGCTCCCATATCCTTTGGAGTCCCCTTTCAGGGTGGTTGAGGTGGGCTGACCTTAGCCTCTCGGCATGTTCCCGTGACTCTTTGCCGAGCCCTCTCACTAAAAGGTCCATCTCTTCATCACGTGTGAGTCTGAGGCGTCTTACGGCGCCTTGGAAGGACCGTTTCCACTTTTTATAATCTTCTGGTCTATCATTAAAAGGTGGCAAACCAGTGGTCATAAGTTCCCGCCGGGTTAGATACCTCATGAATTCCGTGGTTTGTTGAGGCTGGAGGATGTCCCTAGTGTGAGAGGGATACCAGTTGTCGCGTGGTTCATTGCCCCCGATGTGTGAGTTGGGAGAATGGTAGCTTATGACGGGGGGTGTCGTTTGGGCGGGTCTATCCAGATTAGCCAGTCTATGTGAGGCGAGCTGGCTTACCTGAGCGCTCTCTTCATTGGGAAGTGGTAGGGGTCCAGGCATCTCTTGTTTTGGTTGCTTCGCTTGGTCGGCTAAATACTCCCTGACCCGTGCGCTGGGGTCGACCGGAGCGGAGATAAGTTTCATGCGGTGATGGCTGGACCGTTCGCTTTCCTGTTCGGCAGCTTCCCTTAAGACTTCTGCTTCGGCTGCGGCTACAGCCGCTTCCTTTCTAGCTTTTATCCTCTCTAGCTCCATTTTAACCCTCAGTTCCTCATCAATGTAGGCCACGCGTGTTCTAGCAGCTTCCGCCTTCGCTTGGGCGGCAACAGCAGCGGCCGCTGTGGACGACCTTCGGGAAGTCCGAGAGCGGGTTGAGGAGTGGGTCCTCGAGCGACTCGACAAATTTTCTTCCATAGTTGGGGTGAGGGAGCAAAAGGTGGTGACCGGGTAGAGACACTACTCTAGTTGACCGTGACGCTCGAGTTCTGACGGTCCAGGACCGTTAAACAACTTTCCGTAAGGAGGGAAAACGTCTTTCTTTCACTGGAATTTCTACGGGACATCTATCTCCGTTTTTTTTACTATAATGCCTCCGGGCCGCCTTGTGTTCGCCGAACGTAAGGGGCCTTTAGACATTTAGCATTTAACTCCTGCCGAGAGTCAAGACTCTGAGTCAAAGTACATTTCAAAACAGGTTTATTGAAACTCGGACAAGGTAAAAAAACTGAAAGAAAGAGAAAGACATTGTTTAGGAAAACAATATAACAACAAATGAATGGAAGGGGAAAACATTCAAGTTAAGCTGCGTAACGGCGGGTTCAGAGAAGAAAAATGGAAAGTCTGCACGTGGGGGAAGATGAACACGGTTCGTTGAAAAAAGGGGGAAATATTGCGAGATAAATTCAGTCTGTATTTGGGAAAGGAAAAAAGATAAAGCTTACCGGAGATGTCGAAGGGATTTAGTGTGACAGAAAGAAAGAAAGAAGGCGCATGCCGTCCGCACGCCGTCAGCGAAGCTGTCGAAAAGGCCAGGGCACCGGCGGAAGTAACCGGAGTAAGGTGAGAGAGACCCTTTGGATAGGAGGGCTGGAAGGGAGGTAAGCCGTAGCAGACTGGTAACATGATAGTAAAGAAAAACTCAAAATACTTGAAACTATCATTACACCCAACCCACCACAACATTATCTTTCACCACAGGAGGCGACATTTAAAATATGTTTCCTTGTTGCGGAAAGCTTGATATTTAAATAGTTCACTCCATAAGTATTGTTAACACACAGATGTCCAAGTAATTGTTAGACATGTAAAAATGTACTGCATTAATTTGTTTCCTCGCTTGTTCTTTTGTAGCAGTAAACAGTAAAGGAGTATCCATCTGAAACATGAAGAATGGTCGTAGATAAAAATAATAACATTTAATAGTTGAGAAATAAGATAAATACTTAAAATATCATTGTTTAAAACATTAGAAATGTTTGATGAAATGTACAACATTATGAAACTATATAAAATCATTTCAAGTATTTTTAATTTGCTCCTTTAATGCCAAGAAAAGATGACGGTTGAATTATTTTTTAGAGCGACATAGTTTTTTTTAAAGACTTTTATTGGAAAAAGGAGCTGTACCAATTCTGAGACACATAATGAACTAAAGTTTCTTTTTAATATTCAAAATATATACCATTTACCTTTAGCTACATATCAGCCTAGAGTCACTTTTATACAACACACATATTTAAAGTGGAGATATTATAATCAAATAAATAGAGAAGTTAAATATCTTGGAATGTTTTAACAGAGGATGGTAAATGTAAAACCTAAACAAAGTACTAGGAAACAGGAATATTTCGTTAGTAACAAAGAAAAAAATTGTTTAAATTGGTATGTAATATCAATTAACTTATATGGAAGTAAATTTTGGACATTTTCTTTGCAGATGAAGAAATTACACGAGACAACAGAAATGTGGTTCTACAGAAGGATACTGAGAATATCATGGACGGAACCTGTGAGTTACGAAGATATTTTAAAGGGAACGGAAATAAAAAAGAATTAAATTCAAAAACAGAAAGAAAAAGTTGACATTTATGGGGCATATATATATATATATATATATATATATATATTAGGATTAATGTGAAGAAGTTATCTATTTAATGCTTTTTATTGTGCAGATAGTTGATTTAAAATATAACAAAAATAAGCAAAAGTAATTAACCATCTGTAGAACCACTCACATATCAAAATATTGAAGTACACCAAGATCCGTATAAATAAGAATAAAACCGGGAACAGAAAAGCAGATTGAAAAATAGACGCTCAGGAGTAAGGACATCATAATGATGCGTTCAAGAAATTTCAAAGGCGGCATGACTCGGCATGACAAACTACACTACATTTATTCTATCAACACTCTATCTCTCTTTTTATGACAAAAACCCGCTTGCCAAAATATCTTCTTATCAGTAAACCACAGGAAAAAAAGTACCACCTTGGCATTAAGCATCATCACAACTCAACAATATGTATATATCTGTGTGTGTGTGTGTGTGTGTGTGTGTGTGCGTGCGCGCGTTTACTTGAATAGTAAAATCCGTATTTATTATAACATATATTAAAACATCTCGCTCATTAGACTGGTAAAGTTTAATGCCTTTGCAAGCCATTGTAATGAATTCCTTTCTTACAGCGTGCTCAACAATTTTGTCATGAACAGATGTTGTTTTATATATAAAGTAGACAAAAAAAAAACTTTTAGTGTAATAAATACATTGATAACTGACGCATGAAATATTCAAAGATACAAGATAACGATTTTACACCAGCTTACGTCCTTTTCACGAAGCATGTAAAATTATTTACTGTCTGAATCTCTCGGTTATTTAATCGTGAGGGTAACATGTGCAAATATATATATATATATATATATATATATATATAATATTGCAAATATTAACTGGCAAACAAACTTTCCTTACAATTAAAGACCACAAAGATGACTTTCCCAAAAACCCATCATAAATCCAATAAAAACAGAAGTAGGCAAAATAATCCATCAAATATTAAAAAAAATATTTGTGACTTGCTAAGAACAGCCACTCAAGAAAACCAGTGGAAGAACACAAGTGATTGCATTTCCTTGTTCCAAGAAATTCAAAAACGTTCATTAAATATGGCATAAAAACTTTTACCCATGATAAAATAAGGAAAGAGCTTTTCAAATTATTCAAAGAACTAGATTTTGATATATTAGTAGAAACAAATAAAAAAAGTGGTACAATATTTAGATGTGAAATTTAGTTTACAAACTGGCAATGTCTCGCCATACATGAAAACAAAAACTAAGTTAACATACATAAATACAAAATCCAACCACCCAAAAAGTATAATTAAACACATTCATAAAGAAATTGAACACAGACTAATAATTCGTCAAACAAATCAATATTTGATGAAAAGAAAAATATCTATGAAGATGCAGTAAGAAAATCTGTCCATAAAAACATTTTACAATATAATTCTCAACGAAACAGACAAATAAAAAACGATAATAGAAAACGAAACATTATCTGGTTCAACCCACCATATAATTTAGAGATAAAGACCAAAATAAGACAAATATTTGATAAACTGATAGATACTTTCTAAAATGATCAGAACTAAACAAAATTTTCAACAGAAACACAATCAAGCTAAGTTATAGTTGCACTAGTAATTTAGATAATTTCAAAAATGTTCAAAAATTCCCTGCCACGTGAGCGTTCAAAAAAAAAAAAAAAAAACAAAAACAAAAAAAAACCAAAAACACCGTTACGTGAGCTTTCTTAAAAAAAAAGGTAGACGGTAAATTCAGTAATTGCAAATCACCTGAAGATACCACTCATGGTAGAATCCTAGGTAGCGTAATAACTCGTTTACAAATAGAATATATATATATTCTATATATATAGTTTCAATAGAAAAGATTATACACTACAGAAATTAGAATAGATATCCCTAATATTTGAGAAAGAAAGGTTGAGGCGGGTAGTTGATTTTTTATTTACTGGTTCTCTCGTATTTCTTTTTATTGTATTTATCATAAAGAGATTTGTTTTAAGGAGAAAAAGAAAAGAAAAATAGCCAATACAATTATCATTATCTGTCGTCAATGGCAGTATAAACTAGTCAGAACGTGGCATAATGTGGCCTCAGCGTTGCCTACCGGAAATACATGCAGAAACACCTACCAATACACGACATGTACCCCGATATTATGCGACTGTTGATCAGAGCAGCCCCTCTAAGCGCTACCAATGAGTTCGGTGTCCCTACTACCAGTTGGATGCAGCAGCCAGCGAACTACCAACCCAGAATCCTCATAATGGAAAGTCGCTGCCACTGATTAGTCTGATCACCAAAAAGTTAACTCAGTTAAATCATAAGAAAAAACCGCTAAACAGGGACCAAGGGGTGATTTTCTACTCTTAAGTAAACATGAACAGGCCAGGTGATAGGTGAGTCTATCTACTCTTATTAACCTGATCATAACACAGGAGCCTGGGTAATTTTATCGAGACAGAAACACTAGGAAAGTTGCTGAATAAGGTTGTAGACCTAATCTAGGCCAAGGTGTATGTGTGTGTGCGTGTGTGTGTGTGTGTGATCCTGTGGTATAATTTTGCAAAATTCTAACTTTGTCATTTTATTTTAATATTTAGTTTCAGAACAAAGTTTCCAGAACATCAAAATAATTATTTAAAATTCAAGATATTCCAGATGTGAACATGAAAAAATGCTATGCATTTGATAGCTCAAAAAGGAAAGTGAAAATACTTTTAATCTCAGTCGAATATTGCATTTCACAAAATTCTATCAAACTTTTAACTCGCATATAGCAGTAAAAGTATTAAATCTGATATACTATTATAAAAGATTCTACTCGAAATTTATTTGAGGTGGGATTTCTACACAATAAGTTTCAAAATTTCAGATTGTAGTTTCTGGGGTGTATTTTTGTTTGTGCCTAACTAAAGGTAATTGCATTAGCAGATAGAATAATTTAAACTTCTCTGTGGATTCCTGATGGCTCTAGGAAAGGTCACTCAGATGAAAGGTGTGAAAATCTTCATACCAAAAGAAATATAAAAAACAAAAGTCTTGTTGCTCGCTTGTCAGGATTCGACTTTGAACATGAAAGCAGAAAAATAAAAATCTGTTTCCTTTGAGAAAATTTCACTACTGCCATCTATGAAGATGAAAATACAAAGTGAAGAAGAATGGAGTTGAAATCGTTTATAATCCACTCAATCAAGTGCTGCTCCATTCTGCAATGTAACATATTACTCAACGTCCCAGACCTGAAGTATAGATGGTGTCACTAATAAAAAATCCATATAATTTTTATGAAGTACTAACCTTCAAATGTCTCGTTACAAAATTTGGGCCCAATCGGATTATTAGTTTATAAATTGCAGTTAAGTGAAGCTATTGTTGCAAATTTTCAAAACAATGGGAAAATCTGAATTTCGTGTGTTGATAAAGAATTGCGTTATGATAGGAAAAATACTGTTCAAGTAAAGCAATGGCTTGATGAGTGTTATTCGGACTCTGTTCCGTTAGAAACAAGAGGTGGTATGCTGACTTTAAACACAGTCGTATAAACACAAATGATACTGAACGCCCAGGTTGCACAAAATCGGCACTTGTCCCGTTAAAACACCAAAAAATTCACAAACTCGTTTTGGTCAATCATAAATTGAAATTACGTGAGATAGCAGAGAAGTTGGGCATAGCAGAAGGCATTGTATTCACCATTTTGCATGAACATTTGTCAATGGGAAAGCTGTATTCAAAATGGGTGCTGCGTTTGTTCACAGTCGATCAAAAACAACAACTTGTCGACAATTCAGAGTTTTGTTTGCAACTGTTTGAACGCAGCAAGAAGGTGTTATTACGTAAATATGTGACAATGGATGAAACATGGATCCACCACTTCACTCCGGAGACAATTTGGTAGTTAGCTGAGTGAACAGCAGCAGGTGAAAGACGCAAACATCAGCAAGCAAGGTTTTGGCCTCCGGATCTTGGGATGCGCAAGGTATTTTGTTTATCTATTATCTTAGAAAGGAAGAACCATCAATAGCGAACATTATATAGCTCTATTGGTGCGTAAGAAATCCCCACAAAACGACCACAAATGTAGAAGGAAAAAGTGATCTTCAAGACAACGCACCGTGTCACCAGCCGATTGAAACGATGGCAAAACTACATGAACTGCACTTCAAATTGCTTCCGCATCCACTCTGTTATCCAGATCTGGCCCCCAGCGACTACTGGCTGTTTGCAGACCTCAAAAGAATGCTCCATGGAAAGAAATATGGCTCAAATAAAGAACTGTTATCAGAAGCTGAGGTGTATTTTGGGGCCAAAGACCAATCGTTCTACAAAAAAGACATCGAATTGTTAGAGAAGCGTTAGAATCAGTGCATCACTCTAGAAGGAGACTATGTTAATGAATAAAGTCGAACTTTGCCTAAAAGTTGTTGTTTTATTAGTTAGGCTCAGGATTTATTGAGGGATGTATTTTCTTTGTTTTTTTTTTGTTTTGTTTAAAGTTTCTCCACAATGAACAGTCATATGATATTTGATCTGTATTTGTCTGGATCTGTATTTAGTTGTGTCAATGATATAAATGAATTCATTTGCATGCATGCATCGGCTCTTAACATGGAGGAAGAAGAATATCAACATATTTGTCTGTTAAATACGAAATTTCTTTTGGCTTGTCAAGCATCTTTCGACGTCAATAACTACATACTAGGACTAGCCTTTAAAAATAACGAATTTCCTGTTTTAAATATTCTGATAAGTCATAATTCTTAATTGATTGATTGAATACGTTCCTTGCAAATTCATCAACTATAGAATGCCCATGGAAATTTCATCGTTGAATATTTGAACTTAACGGAATATTACAATGACAATCATAAATATGAACGTAGATCAATATTAAAGTCTTAAGAGTTACAAATGAAAATATTAAGAATCGATATAATTTTCCATTTCACTGAAGCAGACTTAACACCTATATTTTGTTATGTATACCTTGTGTTTTGTACTAAAATCAAATAGAGTATTTGATATATATTTTTATTCAGTTCTCCCTTGCAATCAAAACAAAGTTATCTGAGTCAGTGGCAGGGTGTAACGGTCATGCGGAGGGAGAAATACACAGAATTATAATATAATGCCCTAAAGTATTTTCAGTTGCAATATTTATTATCATGATATTTTCGCCTCCTTTAGAATTCAAATTTTCTAATTGATAGAATCAAAAGAGAAAATGGAAGACGATAAACAAAAAGACGAAAAAATATCATAACAATAATTGCAGTTATGATAATAATTAAGATAATGTACAATAACAATAATGATCATAAACAGATCATTATTAAGCCAATTATAATTTTAAGTTTCTTTTCCCACAAAGATTTATTGGATGAGAAAAGATGAACAAGGAAGAAAAGAAAAAAAAATATATATAAATTCATATAGATACTTTACTATTTTATGGGAATATATGACTTTTTATTCTATTCTTAAATTGCTGAAACTCACTCAAAAGTTAATCAATCAAAATGTAATATGATTAAAAAGAGAGCTGCTGAGCAATTTATTAGGTTATTACAAAAATAATGGCCGCTCAAAGTGTTGTATTTAGAAAAATTGTAGGTGAATTTTGGTATACATAATAATTAATGTGTGCTCTTTATTAATTTTTAATTTATTTTCAGATAGAAATATTATTGAAGCTTAGAAGCACCTAATTATGAAGATGACAAAACATGATCGTTTACTTTTCTTGCATGAGTTCAAGCTTGGGCACAGTGCCTCCAAAACTTCTGCCAATATCAACTGAGCAGAGGGAGATGGGTCCAAAAGTGATCGTACAGTACGAAGGTGTTTCCAGATATTCCTTACTGCAGATGAGAACTTTGAAGATGAAGAAGTTAGAGAACGGTCATACAGCATTGACAACGAACAATTGCAAGCAGTTGGTGAGCAAAACCCACATTAACGTGTCAGAGAAATGGCTCAGACGCTTGGTGTCAGCACTGCAACAGTTTCACGTCATTTGCAGAGTACTGGCAAGGTGAAAAAAGCTAAATAAATGAGTTCCTCATGATCTCAATGAAAATAAAAAACTTAGGCGTTTTGAAGTGTGCTAGATGCTCTTTCTGCGTAGCAACAATGATCCCTTTCCTGACTGAATAGTCACTTGCGATGAAAAGTGGATCGGTTATGAGAATCTTAAATGATCAGGTTAATGGCTTGATCGGGATGAGTTCCCCAAACATTTCCCAAAACCAAAGTTGCATCATCAGAGTATTGGCTGGTGGTCTGCAATTGGTTTTATTCATTACAAATTTCTGGAAGCCAATCAGAACATTAATAAGGAGTTTTATTGCAATCAACTTGATGAAATGCATGTACACCTGCAAAAAATGAAACCTGCATTGGTGAATCGACGTTGTCCAATTCTACTCCACGTTAATGCGCGGCTACATGTTGCAATAATGTCGTTGTAAAAGCTCACAGATACACATACTCACAGACTCATATACGAGAGTTTACCACTTCATCCGTATTCTTCTGATCTCTTAATAAACAATATTTATTATAATTTTCTTATTTACAAGAAGGTTATTTCTTCATTTGGTCTATTTATTTGAAAATGTCTTTTAAAAAATCATATTTTGTAAAAGCACATTTACTTGGATATTTTAGTGTTTCATGAAATGATGAAAATATATACTAAAAATAAAAGATAAAAACTAATTTAGTAATTCAGCAATCTCAAGACATTCGGATGAGGAAATAGAATGATTTTAAAATAACCTCAGTTCAAGGTTATGAACGGAGAGAAAACCAATGGCACCTTTTTGATGGTCGGTTTCTATTGAAATATAAGGACAAGGGAAGATGGAGAATATAATGCAAACAAATTGAAACAGAGGAGAGGAATGGATGAAACAAAATGTTTGTTAGCGTCCCAGAAAAAGGCAAAAAATGGCAATTATGAACACAATTTTTCGAAGAGCCATAGACGGATACAAATGAAAAACACAAAATGAATTTGATTCAGTAATTGCTGACAAAACACATACTGCTAAACATTTTTTCGCTACAAATAAAGATATCATCAACGGACAGCCCGATATATAGTAGCAATCTTTCAGAGGTGAGAACAGACAGACGAATGGTTCCACATGAAAATTTGAAACGTGGAAAAAGTCTAGGCGAAAATAGCATAGCCACAGACGTTCTGAAAAATGCAGAAGTAGAATTATATAAAATATAAAAACTATTTATCCATTGATTAGGGAATAGAAAGGTAACTCGAGACAAGAATCTAGTACAAAAGTGAAAAAAAAATAGAGGAATATAAGTGGAAAGAAAGAAAAAATAACAAAGAAATAAAGAAACGGTGAGAAAAAAATAAAAGCGAAGTAAAATGGAAGATGGAACAAAGAGAAGAAAGAAAGAAAGACTGAAAACAAAAACAAATAAACATTAGTCAATCTTATTTTATCTCTGCAAGTGGAAAAGAAAAAAGAAACGCTCAATAATGTCTTCATTACAATTACAGATTAAATGAAAAAATATGTGGAAAGCAAAAGATTTTAAGAGGTGAAAAAATGCAAGTTTAATTATAATTACTTATCTATGTTTTGTCTATCCATACCTGTTGATCATTATCGCCCAAAAGGATAGGAGCATACAATCATTTTTTACTTGAGGCGTTCATGTACTTTAAAATTTCTAATATCTTTATAGTAGAGGTATCGATATTTATTTATTTGTAATCAGATTTCTCATTAATGTAGAACTAATATAGGTGTTAAATTCTCCACTGTATTCTAGTATAGGTGTTAAATTCTCCACTGTTAGACTATCTATTTTGGAATAAGTTGTTCAATTATTTCGAATCGAAGTATCTAATTATTTACTTTTCTCTTGATCTTTAAGATTTAGTCGACGATCGCAATTGTAGTAAGAAATATTCCTGTTTTGTCGCCAACTGAACGTCAAGGCAGTATAATATTTTAACATGCTAAATTTAGTAGTAAGTGTCAAACGAATCTAAAAATGTTATGCATATGAATAAATTTATTTCTTGCTTTATCAGATATTTCAATTTCTATGCAGTATGTATATATATATATATATATATATATATATATATATATATATATATATATATATAGGGCCGTAGCTGATGCTAAAAAAACACCGGGCACAGAGAAAATTGCCCGGGTTTATTAGTTGACAATGTGATGACGTCATCAATGTCTTCCGTTTTCAGAAACCATGATTTTTTCGGATTTTTTTGGCTATTCCAATGAAAATTAGGCACAGAACGTGAACGAAAGCAGGAAACCGGATTCGAACTTTCTGAGTATAACCAGTCTTTTCTCCCAAAATTAATAAACAGATTTTTACTGCCTTCATTCGAATGTTTTCTTCGTTTTTCTTTCTTTCTTTCTTTCTTTCTTTCTTTCTTTCTTTCTTTCTTCGTGAATTGTTTAGTTTGATTTATGACGGAGACATTTTTTCCTTGCCCGGATTTTCACTATGATTGCACTATGATTATATATATATATATATATATATATATATATATATATATATATATATATATATAAACTTTGGCTTGAATACTGTGATGACAGTCACGATACATGTATATCCACCAGCGCTCTATCTTCGATATCGAGTACTCTTCCCTGTATCTAAAATATAGAAAATCTGCTATATATATATATATATATATGTTGCAAAGTAAAATCCTTTACATTCACCTAGATAAAGTTCACCAGAGGATGAAACGTTTCATCCTCTGGTGAACTTTATCAAGGTGAATGTAAAGGATTTTACTTTGCAACAAGTATTTTTTGCAACAGAAGTAAAAATATCATTAGGTTTTTAAATTTAAGTACGTTGATAAATATTCTTCCGTAAAGAAAAGCTTTTCTTTCACCTGTATTTATGTTGCTTTTTTTACAGATACTTTTTATTTATATCTGTATTTTGACACACACACACACACACACACACACACACACACACACACACACACACACACACACGTGCTTATATGAAGATTTTTTCAAGCTGCATGTAGTGTATGAAAAAAAATGAAGCATACATAGATATAAACATACTTAGCTTAACAAACTTCTGAATATCTACTTCTGTGTAAAGTTACACAGAAGTAGAAAATGAGTAATTATCATGATTAAGTATTCAAACATCCTGAGTTTTATAGTTACACCATTTTGACTATTTTAACCTGAAGTCTTCTTCACGTGTCTGTTGTGTCTGATGTTAAAGAACAAAACACACACCACTCACTTGCTACCCAGGTTTCGAACACACAGGTCTCTTCAGGTAAGCAGAATATTTAGCTGCCTTCCCTACTTGAGACAAAATGTGGCACAAGGCCTTTATAATGGGGGTAATCCAAGTCAGAACTGAATAATTTTTCCCAGACGAGATTCTACCCCTCCGCATAGACTCGTCTGAGTTCCTCTCCGCCTGAAGGCAGAAAATCTGCCAATATCAAATATTACACAAGCGACTAATCGCTTCAAGCAAGTAATAGTCTGTATGTTCAAGGCGGAACCTTCTCACGCTCACAATAGAGAAGCTTGACATATCACAAGGGTCGTTTGATTGAGCAGAGGTTTCTGAATTTATAGGATTATATGTTTTGAGTAAATTAAATGAATTGGTGCATATAGACGACCACGGGCTGTACAGAGATGACGGACTCATGATAGTGCCTGATAGTAGGAGGGAAAATGACAAAATTAGAAAAGCACTGTTCAGAATCTTCAAGAACCTTGGCTTTGATATCGAGATTTACATGAATAGAAAAATGGTACAGTATTTAGATGTGGAGTTCGATCTGAATAGCGGCACTCACTCCGTACATGAACCCTAATATTAAACTGAGGTACGTGTATGTCATGCCCAACCACCCTGCGAGCGTAATTAAGCACACCCCTAAAGGTATTGTGTGTACGTTATCAAGAGATTCTTCTTCTATAGAAATACTTGAAGGGAAGAAGGAGTATGAGTTGGCGTTGAAAGCAGAGGGACATAGTTTTAAGTTGGTATTTAAACCTAATATGAAATGGGAGGTATGACACAATAATGAAATGTTGTTTGGTTTAACCCCACGTTTAATTTAGAGGTGAAAACCAATATAGAGAAGGTATTTTTTAAAATATCGGCAAAAAACACTTCCCAATGTCCTCTGAATTCCCTTTAACAAAGATACAGCAAAATTGAGCATCAGTAACTTAGAAAAAGTTGTAAAAAGACATAACGCCAAGGCTTCCAAGGGTCACACGGAGAATGAAAATGGTGGTGACTCATGTAACTGCAAAGACAAGGGCAATTGCCAACTAAGTAGTTCTTGTAAAACTGGAGGTGTAGTATATAAATTCAAATGGGCAGAAAAAGGTTTATGTGGGATGCACAGCTGGCAGCTTTAAGCAATTTGGTATAATTATAAGTCTTCATTCAGGTTGGAAAAACACAGAAACTGTACCAAACTTGCAATCCACGTGTGGAAGTTGAACGAAATGAACAATAGAAGACCCAACGTGAAATGAAGTATACTTAGGAAGGTCTGGCTGTATAGTGTTAATGACAATGCTTTCAAGTTGCGCCAGGAGGAAAAACTGGCTATTGTCACATAAACAGACCTGAAAAATTTATTGAATGAAAGGTCTGAAATTATGACGGGGTGTAGGCATTTACGAAAATATGTTTTAGAATTATACGAACCTGGTTAAGGGCGTTAGTGTGAGTTCACTACCCCTTCTGTGGGAGTTCCGGCAGCTGTAGGCGTGAGGAGGTTTCCAACTCTCTTTCGTCAGGCGTGGGGTTAAGGAGGCTTCCCTCCCCTTCGGTCGATATTCAGGTTACTGTGTATATAAGCATGCGCCTTGAACTCGCAGACTACTGCTTACCCAAAGTGATTAGCTTAGGCATCATTTGTTATTGTCAGATTCTCAGCTTTCGATTCTCAGCTTTCAGGCAGAGAGTAACCCTAACAAGATATGACCAGCTAAGACCCAGTTACCATGTGAGCAGGGACAAAGTAATCTGTGATCAGTTGTATCACTCATTTTCCCCACGTTAAAAATCGACCTTGTGTCGCAACTCACTTTAGTGGAGTAAATAAACCCTAGCCTTCAGGCGGAGAGTAACACAGACGAAGCTATGCTGAAGGGTAGAATCTCGTCTGAGGAAAAGTAAACAATCAATTTTGGCTCGGGCTATAATGGCTCAGGTAACCCACATTAAAAAAACCTTGTGCTACATTTTGCCTCAAGTTCTGCTTGAAGCGATGAGTCGGACTCATGTTGTCGGACTCTTTGCTTTCCGGTGGTAAGGAATCTAGACAAGGCAATGACAAATGGTAGAATCTCGTTCGTGGAAAAGTAAACAATCAATTTAGCCCGAGATATACGGCTCAGATTACCCACATTAAAAAAGCCTTATGCCACATTTTGTCTTAAGTAAGATGACAACTAAATATTCTACCTTGATTAAGCGATTAATCAGTCGTTTAGGTGGTATTTGCCATTGTCGGAAATCTTTGCCTTCGGGCGGAAAGAAACACAGGCGAGGCTATGCCGAAAGATAAAGTCTCGTCTGGGAGATTTGACAATCAATTCTTGCCCGAGTTATATGGCATGCATTACCCACATTAAAAAGGCCTTATACCACATTTTGTCTCAACTGGGAGGCAGCTAAATATTCTACTTTCCTGAAACGATTAGTCACTTGGCGGTGTTTGGCACTGACAAAATCAATGCCTTTGAGCGGAGAGGAACATAGACGAGGCTATGTCGAAGGGTAAAGTCTTGTCTGGGGAAAAGTAGACAATCAATTCTTGTTCAAGCTATATGGCTCTGATTACCCACATTAAAGTGGCCTTGTGCTACATTTTGTCTCAACTGGGTTGGCAGTTAAAACCAAACGAGGCTAGTCTCAACTGGGTTGGCAGTTAAAATCAAACGAGGCTATGCAGAAGGGTATATTCTCGTCTGAGATATATGGCTCGGATTACAAACATTATTAAAAAAGCATTCTTCCACATTTTTCCTCAAATGTGGAGGTAGCTAAATATTCTCGTTGCCTGAAGTGATAAGTTGCTAAGTAAGCATTTGATATTGTCAGATTCTCTGTCTTCAGGCGGAGAGTAACACAGACAAGCTATGACCAGCTAAGTCTCGCTTTGAACCCAGTTACCGCATGAGCACGGACTAAGTAATATTTGCCCAGTTGCATCAGTGTAAGCGCTCAGTTTCACCACGTTAAAAACCAACCTTGTGTCTCAACTCGCTTCAGTAGATTAAATAAACTCTCCGCCTTCGGGCAGAGAGTAACACAGACGAGGCTATGCCAAAGGGTAGAGTCTCGTCTGGGGAAATGTAGACAATTTTTGCCCGAGTTATATGGTTCTGATTACCAACATTAAAAAGGTAATGTACCACATATAATATCAATTGGAGAGACAGCTAAGTATTCTGCTAGTTTGAAGCGATTATTCATTTGGGTGCTGTTTGTCATTGACGGACTCTTTGCTTTTGGGCGGAGAGGAACCCAAATGGGTCTATGCCGAAGGGTAAAGTCGAGTGTGGAGAAAAGTAGACAATCAATTTTTGCCTGAGCGATGCGGCTTGTATTACCCACACAAAAAAGCCTTATGCCACACTTTGCCTCAGTTGGGGAGACAGCTAAATATTCTACCTGTCTGAAGCGATTAGTCGTTTGGGTAGCATTTGACATTGTCAGACTCTCTGCCTTCGGACGGAGAGTAACTCAGACCAGTCTATGCCAAAGGGTAGAATCTTGTCCGGCGAAAAGTAGACAATCAATTTTTGCATGAGTTATATGGCTAGGATTACCCATATTAAAAAGGCCTTATGCTACGCTTTGTCTTAACTTGGAGGTTGCTAAATATTCTGCTCTCCTGAAGCGATTAGTCGCTTGGGCGGTATTTGACATTAAAACGGCCTTGTGACACACTGTGAGTGGGGAGATAGAGAAATATTCTGCTTGCCTAGGTGTTCGAAACCTAGGTTGCAAATAAGTGGTGTGTGTTCTGTTCTTTAACATATTGTTAACTGTGCATATTCAGTTCAGTTGTGTTAGGTGTGCATTGAACACTACCGTCTGTTGGTTTAACCAGCCACTATTTGGCTAGTATATACAAAGAAGAGAGAAAAGTTAGATTTTTAAAAAGTTTAGAAATTTAAGTTCTTAAACGCATACATACACATATATTAAAACATCCTGTTTTCAGATAGTAAAAGAGACTTGTTATTAATTTAAGTAATTAGAACTCCGTCAATATTAAAATTGGGGCAATTGTAATGACTGCAGATTTGTTTAATCGCACCTTTTTATCTCATCTGGTTCATAATTTTTCTTTTTCCATGGCTGTATTTATTTTATCTGTTCCCCACTCCCTTAGTGAGGGAGCCCCTTAATTTTGTTTAAAAACAGAATACAGCGGCTTCTCTTTCCTTTATTTGTGGTTTGGACGGGTCCAACTAACCACAGATTTTTTTCATGTCACCTCCCTCTTCATTTTATGTCATTTATAGAAATTTTATACATATACATATGAATATCATCAAATGTTCAAACTCATGGAGTGATTCTATTCTATTTAGTCTCCCCGGAAGCATGCGGTATGATAGGTTAATTGTCGATGGATGTTCTTGTGGTAACTGTACAAATTGTAAAGAATAACTGAGTCGTGATTCTGATTAGCTAGGTATAAGATAGTAAGTAATGACCCGCCTCAGTAATTTTCCCCTCCCCCTATTTGACCTTGTGCCACAATTGTATTTTTATGCAATAAATCTCGAGATGGAAGCAAGACTAGACACCACCAAGAAACTTCATGCCACTGACCCGGACATAAGGTCCAAACACACATTCGTTTTCTTTCTCCTTCTCGAGTGCTATTTTCTTTTATCTTTTCCTTTTCGTCCTCACTATTTTCACCGTCAACAAAGAAGGCAACAACAATAACAACAGCAACAACAATAACTACAGCAGCAGCAGCAACAACAACAACAACAACAACAACAACAACAATAAGACATTTCAACTGACTCCTAAAAAATAACGTTGCTAAGTATAATTTTCTTTCATTGATTTACCTTCCCTTCACTTTCTCGCCGCCCATAAAAAGAAAGAAAGAAACACAGACTTTATTCTAAGCCTATTAATCTCCTCTACATAAACACATTCTGCTATCTACAACTACAACTCTGGATTCACTTAACTACGTACTACATTTTCTCTTTTAACATTTAACTCTTACAAATTGATGCTATTCTGTTAAAAAAAATCTACTTTAACATACAAATGAAATACTTCTAGCCTTCTGATGATTCGGATAATTCTAAGTTGTAGGGAGTTTAGTCATGTTTGACATAAGGCCAATTTAATAAACATTCAACATTCTTTCTACTTCAGAATCGCTGATTTCTTAACAGCTATTTTCAGGTAACTTCCATCTCAAACTCTAATCTCTATGACAACAAATATAGATGCCGCCGTTTGTTTAGTTTATTTATTCTGTAGCCGTTCTTGTTTTCGTTTCTACCATGACGTTAACGTCAGCAGTTTTATTTATTCCTGATATTTTACTGACTGTGGCAAACTACAATTTCGTTCTAATGAAACCCATAAGTTATTCCTAAAAAAATACTAGGTGATGTTTTTTTTATCGCATTTGATAAGAATCGAATGTAAATTAGTATCGATAAAGTTCAGCCATTACCTAATGTTTAGTGTACTGTTTTTTTTTATCAAATGAGTATAAATAATTTTTTCATTGTTGCTGTAATCAAATATTAAATATGATTTTAGAAAAAACAATAAGATCTGAATCAACCGGTTTCTAATAAAATCTGGATTTTACAGAACGAACATAAATAAAATATAATTAATATTTTCTTAGAAAGAGTTTGTTTACTGGGAATGTTTTTCACAAATCTGGAGCAGTTAGTGTTAACGCCCAGAACTTCTACAGGAAATATAAGTTTAAAGAATATTTAGAGTTCAAGTTACCCTCTACCCAGTGCGGTTAGAAATACAATATCCGGATATAAGGCAGAACACAGTATATATTAACTTAGGAAATATCTATCTATCTATCTATCTATCTATCTATCTATCTATCTATCTATCTATCTATCTATCTATCTAATTTTTAATTTTTTTTAATCATTTCACTCCAAGCAAGGCAGTTTTACTACCACTGTTGCGAAGGGGGTTACATAGGGGAAACTGATGAGAAAGAGAGGTAGGTTATAGGGGATGTCAGGAGGAGTGTAATAGACGGATGAGAATACCAGTGTAATGGGGGTGGAGTGGAGAGAGAAAAGAGCTTGAGAGAAAGGATGCGAGTTAGTGAGATAAGAGATGCCTACTGACCTTTCATTTAAATTCCTGGAGATTGTAGCTGTCGAGGAAACAAGTATATGGAAGAGAATTCCACAGGCGGGAAGTGCGACAAAAGAAACTGTTACAGTAGAAATTGTGGTTACATTTTATCAGTTTCACTGTAAAAGGTTACCCCTATGTACCCCTTAGTTGCTAGTCTAGTAGCTCGTGTAAATTCATACATAGGGGTAACCAGTGAGCTAAGTTCATTGGAGCAGAAGCCGTGAAAGTATTTGTAGAAGAGGCACAGGGAAGCCACATCACGCCGGTGAGAGAGTAACTGAAGCCGAGGAGCCAAGTCGGTATTGATCGCATTACAGATTCTCCGTTGGATTTTGTCAAGAAACCCTATAATTTTAGTCAAACTAAACACAGTCTACCTTGCCTACCCAGGCAGTACCACTCTATATAAGCAAGATTGTGCTTACTTTGACTGAAATGATAAAGGTTAAGTATTGAATACAAAGAGTAATTGATTTCTAATTCATTAAAGGCGACAAAAATGATACCAAGGCATGGAAGGGAATAAATACAATAAAATACACAAGGAAATAAGGAACAAATGCAGACAGGCTAAAGAGGAATGGCTCAATGACAAATGCACAGAGGTAGAGAGATTGAGCAGGACCAATAAAGCAGACATGCATAAAGAGATAAGAGAACTGACAGGACAAAAAACCTGCTCCTCAACAGGATGCATAAAATCCAAGGATGCAACGATAATAATGGAGAAAGAGGAAATACTTCAGCGATGGGAAGAATATATAAGATCTTTTCTACAACAGGAGAGAGCAACCGCGAATACACAAAGATGAGGACGAACCGGAAATATTAAAGTCCGAAGTGGAAGTTGCAATGGCCAAACTGAACAGAAACAAAGCAGCTGTTTCAGACGGCATTGAATAGAGCTGCTGATAGCCCTGGAAGAATTCGGCATAGAGAAAATTACAGAAATAAGTGAAATTTATAATAGTGGAATAATACCAGACGACCTATGCAAGTCGATTTTCAAAGCACTGCCTAAGAAGCCAGGTGCAAACGAGTGCGAACTACACAGAACCATCAGATTAATGAGTCATATCACAAAAATGATCATCCGAATCCTGATGAATAAAACAAGAAGCAGAATCAGGCCAGGAACAATGCGAGTTCGTCAAAGACATCGGAACAAGGAACGCCATATTTATGATTAGGATGCTCTCCGAAAGAGTAATACAAATGAAGAAGGACTTGTACCTATGTTTTATTGATTATGCGAAGGCATTCGACAAAATACGCCACAAAGAATTGATGGAAATGCTCAACAGCCTCGACATTTTTGAGAAAGATATCAAAGTAATTACGAATTTCTACTGGCAGCAAACTGCCTGCATACGGACAAGTAACGAATACAGCAGATTTTCAGATAGAAAGTGGCGTAAGACAAGGATGTGTCTTTTCACCAGATCTGTACAGCTTGTACAGTGAGAATATTTTGAGTACCCTAGATTCTATGCCAGGATTTGTAATCGGAGGTCACAATTTGAACAACATAAGATACGCAGATGATACAGTGCTGATTGCAGACACGGATAGGAAACTACAAAATCTCCGACAGAAGGTAGGTGAAGAGAGTGACAAAAAGGACTACAAATAAACTGCAAGAAAACTGAATACATGGTCATCAGCAAAAGAGCAACCCAAAATGCCAAATACAGGTGGAGGATACTAGAATCAAGCAAGTACAAAAATTTAAATACATAGGAAGCGTATTACCGGAAGCGTTTTACAGGAGATGGAAAGTGCGACACAGAGATCCGAAGGCGAATTGGCATGGCGAAGGACGCGTTCCAGAAGCTAAGTAAAGTATTAAGACACAGGAATCCTTCACTAGAAACAAAGAAGAGAGTACTAGATTGCTATGTGATGTCAGTTCTTCAATATGGCTGTGAATGTTGGACAATATCAACAAAGATGAAGGAAAATTTTAAGCAGCTGAAATGTGGTTCTACAGAAGAATGCTGCGGATATCATGGACCGAGTATGTGAGCAATGATGAGGTGTTGGAAAAAATGGCAACGAAAAGAAAATTAATAGTGAGCATTAGGAAGGAACAACTGAAGTTCCTGGGACATGTAATGAGGAAAGAGAGCTTGGAGAACCTGATACTGACAGGCCAGATAGAGGGAAAAAGAGACAGACAGAAGCAGCGGATTAAATATTTGAAGGACCTGAGCAGGTGAATGACAGAACGGGGTTGCGTGGTGTAACAGGAAAAAGCGTGCTAAGAGCCATCAGGGATAGGCAGTCGTGGAAAGCTATGATCGCCTACGTCCTGAAAGGGCACAAAGAAGAAGTTATTTCAAAATTCACAGCAGATTTTCTGTAACTGGGGTTCATGTTAGACAAATAGAAATGCTTTAAAGTACAATACAAATGCAGTAGTTTCAGAGATCTCTTCACCTATTTTGCTCCCAACCCCATCGTAGGAAAAACTATATCTACAAAAAGTAAAAACAAAAGCAAAAAAAAACAAAAAAAAAACTATTAAACCCACATGTTTTTTGCGTAGGCAAGAAACATGCAATGTCTTTATGCCCCGCTAGAATGGACGAATGCTATAGATGCGAAAAGCAGGAACATTGGGCTAAAGTTTATAGATGGGGGCGAAAAGGTATCTTGTTTGGTATCAGTGGATACATTTGGCTATCAACTACAATGACAGAGATCACGGCTAACGAACATCCACTAAAAGCCTTGATTGACACGGGGAGCACAAAAAGCTTCCTTAACACAAGCACTGCCAAAGAAAATTCATGGAGAACCTACCTGTGTCTAAACAATGTGGAGGTGGCTGGCGCATCTCTTTCCTAACAAATACTAGGGTACTGTTTAGTTGACATAGAAATAAAGAATACTTTATACTAAGAAGTAAGATGTCTATTAATGAAGGATTTATGTTGCAACCTAATATTAGGGCACAACTTGTGTCAATAATCTATAGTAGAAAGACCTTTCGCAGGCTCTAAGCCACCCTTTAAAATCTTCGGCCTAGAAGTTATAAGAATGCTGTAGCCAGCACTTTTCAACACTCTAAGACCCAATTGTAAACTGGTAGCTACTAAATTTAGGCGACACACGGAGTAGGGTAAATTGTTTATCTAAAACGAAGTTACTCGTATGTTGAAAGAAAGTACAATCGAACCAAGCCATTTGCCGTGGAGAGCTCAAACTTTCGTATTCTCTTCTGATAACAGGAAAAAGCGAAAGGCAATCGACTATTCCCAAACGATGAACCAGGTTATTTTTCTGGATGCCTAGAATAGACTTGTTGAAAGAAAAAAGTCAAAAACAGTTTATTTAGTACTCTGGACCTCAATAGTGTCTATAAACCATATATGGCCTTCGAGTCTAGCGGCAGGCTCTAACAATTTCACAGAAAACCATTTGGCGTAAGCAACGAGGTAACTAGCTTTCAATGAGTGATAGATCAAATAATATCGAAAGAGAACCTGCAAGACACTCATACTTCATCGAGAATATAACCATTTGCGTAAAAAATCGAGCGGAACATAACAGAGATCTCAAATTATTCATAGCGACAGTTAAAAGGTTCAAGATGACGCTTGATCAAGACAAATGCTATTTTAAGCGCAAAAATATAAAACTATTTGCATACATAGTAAAAATAGAATACTGTCGTCATATCTGGTCAGGTATCCCTGTTGTTCATCTCAGGGTTCTCGACAGGCCCCAAAGAAGAATGTGTAATGTGATCGGTCTGGACCTGTCAGCTCGACTCAAGCCACTTTCTCACCGGCGGGATGTGGCTTCACTTCTACAAATATTTTCATGACTTCTGCTCCGACGAACTTAGGTCACTGGTACTCCGTCCACAAGAATTTACTCGAGCAACAAGACTGGCAACAAGGTCCCACCCTTTTAGAGTTAAACCTACTAAATGCAGCTGACAATTCCTCTCCATCAGATTCTTTTTTTGTACTTCCTGTCTGTGGAACTCCCTTCCGTATACTTGCTTTTCTGACGGCTACAACTTCCAGGAACTTAAATGCAAGTCAATTCCCATCTCTTACCCACTTGACTCCAGTCATTCCCTCGTCCTTTCTACATCACCCCGTGTATCTTGTTATTTTCCTTCCTCTTTACCTTCGCAACTGTCTTTACATCTGTGTTCCTATTCTTCTCTTACCCTTTCTCTGACACCCTCTGTAACTGGTTCTTTCTCTTCACTCTCCTCCTGCCTAAACTTTTACTCTCTTATGTAGCCCCTCCACTGCGCATCATTAGCGGTACCGCCTTGCTTGGTGTGAAACGATTAAAAAAAGAAAAACAAAAAAACAAAAAAAACAAAAAAACAAACTCTAAAATGAGTAATCTATTACTCAGCTTATTAGTCCCAAAAGATTTACCCGCTTTACGTCGTGCATTAGGAAGTTTTGCACACTATGTTCACTGGATGCCGTCAATTAAAAAAAAATGCATCCTCTAGCAACTGTATCAAAATTCCTGCTATCTCCCAGAGCAGAGAAAGCATTTAACGTGTTAAAGAGGGACATAGCAAAAGCAGCCATTGCTACGCCTGATCACACACACTATCTCTCAGAATGCGCCGTAGCCACCTCTTTCGTGAAGGCCTGTTGCTTTTTTCTCTAGAACTATGTCTAAATTAGAAAGTAGGCATTCGGTATCAGAGAAAGATGCCTATACTATTGTCGAATTGCTGAGAAAATGGAGGCATTATTAAATTAATTACAAATAAAAAATCAGTCGCAAGAAAAATGAGTAGATAACCAGATGAAGGATGGTAATCTCGTGTTAATCATTCGACGTAACATACCGCTCCGGTAAAGAAAATGTAGTCGTAGCCGCCCTCTCGCGTGTATGTATCTAAGCTGATAGCAAAGAAGAATTAAATTCTTTTATATAGAGAGTTGTGTCACCCAGGTATTACACGCATGGTTCACATGAAAATCGGAAACCTTCCCTACTCAGTAGAAGATATGAAAGAGATTACCAAGTCATGTAAGACTTGCGCTGAAAATAAACCCAGGTTCTACCGTACGTACACCAGCAAGGTCATAAAAGCCACAAAACCCTACAAAAGAATAGCATTGGATTTTAAAGGTTCACTTTCGTCAAAAACTCTCAACGGGCACATGTTGCCAATAATCGACGAATATCTGCGGTTTTCTTTCGCGATACCCTACACAGATGTATCCGCTACAACCGTAATACAAGCCCTTTGCTCAGTTTTGACCCTCTTTGAGCTACCCACGTATATTCTTTCGGACAGAGGGACTTCATTTATGTTAGAATTCGTACGGTGATTCTTACAAGAGTAAGGTGTAGCCGTAAGTATGTATAACCCAGTCCGAATGGTATAATCTGGAAAACTGTTGATTTAACCGCTACTGATAAATTCCTCCCAGTGGCCTTGCATGCTATTAGAATGCTGTTACGCAACACCTCATAAACGATTCCTTTCGTTTTCAAGAAGTTCGATTGGAGCATCTTTACTTTCTTGGCTCTCGAAACCGAGAATGATGTTACTAAAAGTACATACGCGACTCAATAAAAACGATAAAATTGGTAGATCATGTGGATCTACTAGGTGCCAACCTCCAGCATGCGCTTGTCCGTTACCCGAATGGAAGGGAAGACAAAATCTTATTAAGAAACGTGGCTCCAGCAGGGAAGGAAGGGCTCAGTACACTTCAACGGATTTTGAATAGACAGATACAAAGACATGATATCCCTCTGAAGTTTATGAAGAACGCTCGAGCTCTGATCTCTCGAGTGGCAACGAACGGGTTTCTAAGAAGAGAGAACACCCACTTACGACACTTCAGAGGACGAGAGTCACACGAAGACAGCAAAGAATGCGTGCTCAGTTTCAGGACTTCTTTCCTCTGTAGGAATAAGGCAGGGAAGAATGTGGTATGATCTATTTCCCCTATGAATGGATTTCCCTGAATACATGTATTCAAGAGAGCCTGTATTTAGAGTTCATTAAATCTCACTTTTAGTCGGATACTCTAGCTTCAGTCAGAGAGGAACCCAAACTAGTCTCTGCGGAAAAGCGCAGTGTATGGGGAATTTTTGCCTGAACGTACACGCTCGGAAAGCCCAAAGGTAAAAGTAGGCCTTGTACCACATCCTGTCTTTGTGAGGAGGCTCGAGTAAATACTTAGTTCTTTAAAACTTGCATTGATGTCAATACGAATTCTTTCTGACAATTCTACTGCAGTACCTATCTTTGCCAGGTCTACTGCTGATTTGCTTACGACCATTACCAAGTACATATACCAGGCCCTCAATAAGAACGGCGAAGCTCGAGCTGTTGCCCTGGATGTCTCCAAAGCATTTGATAGAGTCTGGCACGTTGGCCTTCTGCGCAAGCTACAGAGATATGGTATCATTGGACGCTTGCTTTTTTTGATTCAATCGTTCCTATCAAACTGCATAATGAAGGTTATCTTGAACGGGCATGCCTCCACATTCTATTACAAGAATGCGGGTGTCCCCACAAGGCTCTATCCTAGGCCCGATGCTCTTTTTGATCCTTATCAATAATCCCCCTGATGCAATCAAATCCCAAGTAGACATCTACGCTGATAACATCACCATTTACTCCTGCCTCAGTAAGAAATCTGCCAAGGCGATCAAAGATAACCTTCAATCTGTGGTGAACTGGGGTAAGAAATGGTTCGTAAAGTTTAATGCTTACAAAACAAAGCTGCTATCTACTAACCACCATGACAGTCCCTCTTGCCGCTCATCAACATGGACCTAGTTAGTCTCCCCGAAAGCAATACACTGTGCCTCCTCGGCCTTACTCTTTCTTCCGACCTCTTGTGGAACGATTACATTGAATCAAAAGCTAAATCTACTGCTAGGAAGGTTGGGTCACTGTCTCGGGTCAGGAAGTTTTTCCCGTTTGAGTCTATCTTGTACATATACAAATCAGCCATCCGCCCATGCATTGAATACTGTCATATCTGGTCGAGCACCCCTGCTATTCATCTCGGGCTTCTCGACAGGATCCAGAGGAGAATCTGTAATGTGATTTGTCAGCTCGACTTCAGCTACTTTCTCACCGACGAGATGCGGCTTCTCTCTGTCTCTTTTATAAATAATTTCATGCCTTCTAATCTAACGAGCATAGCTCACTGGTGCGCCCTCTAGCAACCAGACTGGCAACAAGTTCTCACCCTTTTACAGTTAAAAGAACCAAATTCAGTTCTTTTAATCTATCATCTTCTTGTTTAGCACTTCCGGTCTCTATAACTTTCTTCTCTGTACTTGTTTCCCAGATAGTTACAATCTCCATGACTTTCAATGCAGTATCAATTGCCATCTCTTATCTCCTTGACTTGAGTCCTTCTCTTATATCTCTAACACTTTTTGTATCTTGTTATTCTCCCTTTTCATTCTACCTACCCAACTCTCTTCATGCCAGTATTTCTATCCTTCTATTGCCTCTGTAAACGGTTTCACTCTCCACTTATGTAGGCCCCTGCGCACCAGTGACGGTACTGCCTTGCTTGGGGTGAAACGATTAAAAAAAAATTAGTTAAAAAAGACAATTCTACCAAAACATCCTATTTTCATACAGCCATATCTCATGCATTCTTCTCACACATGTTCATATTTTTCAATTTTATGTTCCTGAATCGAGTAGATTAATTAATAGACCAGATAAAATTTATCAGGACGCAAAGCAGTTTAAAAGAACTTAGCTAGTAATGCAAACAACGTTCGCAACCAATTATGATTCTTCAAACAATGATTTACGGGACTTTTAATTTTTTCTTAAATGTCCTTTAAGACATTTTTCGCATGGTTGACGCAATTTTTATTGAAAATTCTAAAACAATTTTTGTATCCATAGGAGAGCGCGCGCACACACACACACACACACACACACACACACACACACACACACACACACACACACACACATTTCTACCGGTGTATAGATATTTACTTCGGCTTCCCATTGAGAGGTAATGTGACAAAGTTGAGTTTATGATGGGGAACCTGAGCGCGTACACTCGGGCCAGTGCTCAAAATTGATCAGCTTCCGCAACCATCGGCTGTGCTGGCTTCGGTGAAGACCACTGATTCATCCCTCTAGTGCAATTGAGTGGTGCAGCATGAGGCATCTTTTCTCCATGACCAGGCTCCTCTCAGTATTTCTGCGTATATGTCTGCGATCGAGCCGATCGATAAACCCTATCTGGCACATGTTTCAAATCATGGATCTGTTGATACATCGATTGTTTTAATGAGAGAAACATTAGCAATCTTCGTGCTCATTGAATTTTCCTTGATTGTGATATATTTGGGATTTTCATAAAAGTGTAGTTGTGGATAATATCATGTTCATTTCATAATCTTAGCTTAGTTAGCCTAAAGATTAAGAGTATGGGACACCCAGCAACTCTTTATTAATGGCCAATCAGGCTATTTCCCTAAAATCATTACTACACACTTAGGCACCACTATTTATATGTTGTTGACTCTGACTAGGAAACTGAATAACAGACCGCAATAGTCAACAATATTGTCAACAAGAATAAGTCATCTTCATCTATTTCCACATCATTTAATTCACAACTATGCACGTTATTATTATTATTATTATTATTATTATTATTATTATTATTATTATTATCGGTGTATTACATTTTTAATGATGATTAAAAATAAAATGATAGAATTAATAAAAATTGAGGTCATGCATTTGTACTCATGTGCATGCATACGTATATTGCACACATGCATATACAAGATGCATTTCATATATGCGTGTGTGTGATGAGAGAGAGAGAGACAGAAACAAAGAGAGAGAGAGAGAGAGAGAGAGAGAGAGACCAAAAGAAAAAGTGAGAAAGAGAGCGAGAAAGTTTTATAAGCAACAATTTATTTTGAAATAAACAACATATCCATTTTCAGTATGTATGACTCTGTTAGTTTCTTTCAGGAAAAGTAAATAAAATATATGAAAGGGCCGAAGAGGTAAGATGTAAGAAAGTAAGATTATTTAATAAAACTATATCAAATGATACATTTAAAGTATACTTTGTATTTTGTTAAATTTAGCTCATCATATTTTGTGAGCTTCTGATAAGAATTAAACAAGCTGGATTTATTTTTCACAAAAAGACACGAAAAAGTGAAGAAAAGAAAATAAAAGAAATAGGGAAGAAAAGAAAATGAAAGAAAAGATTTAATGTTGGATTTTAAAATATATTCATTTTTTAGGTTGCAAGAGTGCGAGATATCGGATTTTTGTAAGAAAGAATCTCTGTTCTAAACAATTTTACCTTAAAAAAACTCATATTTTTTTTCTTGTAAATAACTATTAAAATGTTCTGAACATGATTGTTAGTGTTAATGTATTTAAAAAAAAAATCATTGCTCCAATTGGTTTTTAACCGAATCCGCTTGCTTTGGTAGTGGCAGCATATTTGTTCTATCTGAAAAGTTATTTCAAATGGGTGTCTTTTACAAAACCAAAGTTTACTTATACTAAAGTTTCAAATTACTTTCTAGTGGTTTTTGACCTGAATTTCATACTATAGACAAACCTAACTACTGTTTTATAAATTCGAAGCAGTGGTACTCTTTCTGTTGTGAAAAGATAAAAAGACTACGGATGAGACCAGAAGCTACTGAAAATAATCATTAAAACTGCATTCACTGCAGGATAATTTCTATTAAATAGCAGTCCAGCACCCTTTTCTTTGTTTCTAAGGAAGTTTTCGTGTTTTTTCATACTTCATTCAGTTTTTGGAAGACACCATTCGCTACTTTTAAGCGCTTTTTGATTTCTGTGACACATTTCTAATGGTCTGTTAGAACACTTCTTAGACATTTAAATGTGATTGATTTTGATGCCCCTAATTTGTAGTTCGTATCTTGGTTTGTTTCTCTTTCTGACGGTCATACATTTTGCCTTCTTACAATTGATAGTTCTTCCTTCTTGATTTGCAGATACTACCTTGTCTAGGAGATTTTGCAGTTTTTTTCCGTGTTTGCCATTAACACGTTCTCACATGCCTATTAAGGTTGTTAGAATATTGCTTACCAGCAATAAATCCAGGGAGAACTCACTGATCTTTTAGGATCACCTTCATGTATAAGTTAAATAAATCTGTTAAAAAAGATCCTTGTCTTACGCCTTTTTTTATTTCTCAGTTCGTTTTCTCTGTGTATACAGGTGCTTTGTTACAAATAAATACTTTACATTATTGTAATATATTTCCAAAGGAAACAAAGTTTGCTTAACAGTTCAAATAGAAGTTGGTATTATACCTTATCAATAAAGCATAAGCATATATGTCTTTCTGAACATGTGTGACTGTTCTGATCATGACTATGAAAATTTTTCTTCCAGTGTATTTAACTAATGCACATTGCTTTTTTTAATATTTCGGTCTAATACTGCAACGCACATAATCCATCACGTTCTAGGCTTAATTATGTTGCTGATTGTCTAGTGGAGCTCGTATTCATTTGTACTTGGCTTCTTAATTAACTTTATGAAGATGGATCTACTTGTAACAATATTTAGCATGGCAGGAACGGAAAATTATGTTAGTTTTATTATTATTAATTATTACAAATCGAAAAGAACCAACTAGAAAATATTTATTCCGTTCCAATATGAACAGAGGAAAAAAGACGATATTTTTTTGCTGAGAAAAGATTCACTTTTTCAAAGAAAAATTGCTAAGGGACTAAAATAACATGAATCAGAATTTAACACGTGAAATTACTCATTTAAAGTGAAACAGCGAAGCCAAATGAGGTTTCGGGGTTGGACAGTAATTGTTGACAGAAATGGTATCGCCTGAGAGAATTTTTTTGTTTATTTTTGTTCTTCTAAATCCTCGACGACACAGTTGGTATCAAAACGAAAGAGACAGAAAAGTGATAATGACATTTTTTATTTTTTTTCAAAACAAAGAAAAATTTTTTATATTTTATTTTTTTTCAAAACAAAGAAAACTTCCCGGCTGAATTTCGGCATATGCTAGCTGGCATGAACAAAATGTCAGAAGTGATGAGTGAATCTCTGTAGAACGCGATTGGAATCAGTGCCTGTGAATCAGAGAGCAAAGAAAAAATGAAAAATTCTACTTTTGTGCTTTTCTACTTTTGTGCTTCCAAAGCACAACTATGGGAGGTCAAAGAGTTTATGGCAAACTATAGACAAAGTTAAAAGAGAAACATTTTGTGTATTGGGGAATTCAACTAAGTGCAAAGTTTAAGTTGATTTGTTGACAGAGAGAAAAGGACAATTAATTAATTATGAGAATGACTAAATTAGAATTTCCCTGAGAAAAGAGGTGACGTCATGAAAATAGGTCTGTCCAATAGGCTGAATTGAATAGAAGATAGAAACAGCTGACGTCATGTAGTGACTCCGCCCAAGAGAGAGAGTGATTTTATTGGCTGCAAGAGCCAGAGACTAGTTTTTGCATAAACACACCCAGTGTCCGTCGTCCCCCACACCAGTAAAACATGGACAAGCATAAATACAGAGCCCCTAGGGATCAAAGTTAGTTCCAGAAATAAGCGCGAAGCCATTCGGCGCTCACCGCAGGGCCGGCCGCTTCCTATAGAGTTCCTGGCTGAAGATTTTACACCATGCCATTGGGTGCCAACCGTAGAGAAGCCTACCGCCAACAGACCGAAAAAAATTAAAGTCAAACAGTACCGACTAAACCAGAGTTACAAGAAGTGATTTTGACGACGAAGTTTTGAACAGCCAACCATAGATAAGGAGAGACGAGAAGTGATTTTGCCGACAAAGTCTTGAAAGGGCCAACCAAAATTAAAGACGGACAAGAAGTGATTTTGCAGACAGAGTTTTGAAACTGACGGCCTTACCCACCATACTCAAAAACAGTTCTTCGGCAGTTTCCGTGAAGCTTCGGTGTGAAGTGAAATGATGTCAGTTCGAGTCGCCACAAACTTAAAACTCCGACCGGAGGTGAAGTGATATTGCCAACTAAAAACTTGAATTGATAATAGGAAGAAAAACATTTCGCAAAGTATTACTTAAAGAAATTGGCTGAAACTTCCGTTCCGTTACCAGATTGATAAGAACAGGGTTTGGGATGAAGACGATTAGTGATTGTATTTTTTCTACTTTTCTTTTGTACATAAATAGTTTCTACAACTTATGCAAGCGTCATTCAATTTATTTTTGGTGCCGTTTTCATTTATCCGTTTGTGTACGCACATCCAGCTTGGTTTCACTTGCTGGAGAGATATATAACGAGAATTGAACGTGACTTCCTTGAGATCAAATTCACAACGTGAGCAAGGGAGATCTTCGTTGGAAAGGTCAACCCGAGGATCAGCTGCTGTATCGACGCCATCAACGACCGACGGGCCCAGCGTCACATACTCAGCTCTTCCAAAATGTAGCCAATGTTGTATATTACATTTATTATTTCCATAATCTTATCAATCCCAAATCATTTAAGACTAAAGACTGATAGCCTCTAGTCCTATTACAAATGAACTATCGCATCTCAATAAACAAAGCTAAACCAAGTAAACCAAAATCGTCTAAACCACTCAACATTGCCTTCACAAACATCCGTCGTATTCGTATCAACCTATGCAGCGTGGAGTTCTCTTCCTCCACGAAACGTCCCCTGACATCATAGCGCTTTGTGAAACTAATCTTAGCCCCTCAATTCCCTCCTCTGATTTCTCGACTCCTGGCTACCTTCTCCTCTTAAGAAAGGACTCCACTGCCCATATGCATGGTCTGGGGTTTATATCAGCGAACACCTCCCTCTAGCTAGGGTGATATCTCTCGAATCCCTTGAGCACTCATACATGTGTTTCCATATTTCCTTTTTAAAATCAGTTAGCTATCTTTTCTTACTGTATCTTTCCCCTTTCTCTCCTGATTGCTCCATGTTAGATAGTATCTCTAACAATATAGATAAGGCTACTTCCTCCCACCCATTCGCCAACATATTTGTGTTCAGAGATCAAATTGCCCACCACGTCAAGTGGCTGAAAAACTCCGTCACTGATTCCGCTGGCATTCATGCCATGAACTTTGCAATTACTCAATTTCTTTCGCAGCTTTGTCCCCTCGATAATTCAGATCATGCTGTCGTCTTCATTAATATTTTTTCTTCTCCCACTACCACCAGGAACCTCCTATCAACAGAATTTCCTACTGTATCAAAAAGCAGAATGTGAATCGTTCCGCGATTTTTTATGCGACGTCCCTTGGGAAACAGTGTTTAGCCTCTCCGTTGAGGACTGCACCTCTGAGGTCTCCTCCTGAGTGAAAGTGGCATCGATGATTTTATACTGGTAAGGAAGTTCCGTCCCAAACCTCATTTGTACCTCAGGTTCTCTCCCGCCTGCTCAGCCGCCATTGCTCACAGGAACCACTTCTTCAGGTTATATCGAAGCCACGCTTCTGACCACAATAGATGCCTACTTGCCTCTGTTCGTAATGAGTGTAAAAGGATCTTGAATGACGCTAAGCTGTTGTTTGCTGAGAGGTTGAAGCAGCGTATAGCAGCTCGCAAGTTCGGCTGCAAACGTGTGTTGAACAACAGCAAATCCTTCATCCTTCCCTTAATCAATAAATTTGAGCCATAGCGGACAAGACCGAATGCTTTGCTTGCAGATTTTTCTCTAACTCCACACTTGACTCTTCTGAAGTATACGCACACGACTTCCCTCGGCCTCTCTCCTCAGGAAGCTTTTCTCCATCTTGCACATATACAAATCAGTCATCCGCCTATGCATTGAATCTGTAATGTGATCGGTCTTGATCTGGCAGCTTAACTCCAGCCACTTTCTCGTCGACGGATTTTGGCGTCTATCTGTCTTTTCTGCAAATATTTTAATGGCCTCTGCTCTGACGAGCTTAGCTCACTAGTGTACTCTCTACAAGAATTTACTCGAGCAATTAGACTGGCAACAAGGTCCCACCTTTTTACATTTAAATCAACCAAGTGAAGCCATCATTTCTACTACATCAGCTTCTTTTCTCGCACTTCTCGCCTGTGGAAACCCCTTCCACATACTTGCTTCCTTGATAGCTACAATCTTCAAGAGTTTAAATGTAATGTCAATTGCCATTGAATCCCTTGACTCGATTTCTTCTCTTGTTCTTTCCTCAACACCCCTTGTATCTTGTTCTTTTCCCTTTTCACTCTACTCTCACAACTCTTTTCCCACTAGTATTTCCCATCCTTCTCTTGCCCTTTCTCTGACACCCACAGTAACCGGTTTCTCTTTCTCTTCGCTTTCCTCTTATGTAAACTTTATGTAAAAGGTCCTTTTATTTAGCCCCCGCTCCCGGCGCACCAGTGGCGGCACTGCCTTACTTGTGAAATGATTAAAAAAAGTTAGTTTGATTCAATTCATGTTGTATACGCGTAAAAATAAATGAACTAAAATAAAATAAAAATAAAACTTATTAAGAAATTTTTAAGAAAACTGTTACACATTTTACTGATGAACAATAGAATCAATAAAAAAAATCCTAAAAGAATTAATAAAAAAATATCTTTGTTGGATGTTTTAGAAGATCTCAATCACTGATAAACAAACTGATATTATTTACTGTATGAATGAAAGACGTTTTACTATCCAACAGAAGTCTATAGGTATTATTTCTGGATTGGTTCATACTGTTTTAACTGAGATCTTAGGGATGAGCTTTTGACTCGCTTCCAGGTTAACACTGAGAATGTCCACCACAGATTAATAACGATGAAATTCGGAAAGATTAAAAATGGATTCATCACTTCAAACCTGAATCAAAGATTCAAAGTAAATAGTGGAAACACTCTGGATCTCCACCCCAAATAACGCTGACAACGCAGGCAGCGTCTGTTGTCAAGATGATGTCTTCCGTTTTTTATTCTGAAGTCGTAATCGTGATAGACTATTTGAAAAAAGAAAAACTATTAATGGACATCACTTCTTCTTCTATGTACCTTGTCCTTTCAGGACGTGGGCGATCATGGCCTTCCACGTCTTCCTATCCCTGGTGGCTCTTAGCACGCTTTCTCCTGTAACGCTTTCTCCTGTTCTGTCATCCACCTGCTCAGGCCCTTTAAATATGTTATCCGCTGCTTTCCTCTGTTTCTTTTTTCTCCAAGCCCTTCTTCCTCATTGCATGTCCCAGAAACTTCAGTTGTCTCTTCCTGATGCTCAATATTAATTTTCCTTTCGTTTCCATCATTTCCAAAACCTCGTCATGCTTAATCCACGATATCCGCAGCATCATTCTGTAGAACCAGCTGCTTCAAAGTTTCCCTTCATCTTTGTTGATATTGTTTAACATTCACTGCCATATTGAAGAACTGACATCACATAGCAATCCAGTACCCTCTTCTTTGTTTCTGGTGAAAATTTCCTGTGTCTTAATACTTTACTCAGCTTCTGGAACGCGTCTTTCGCCATTGCCAATTCGCCTTTAGATCTCTGTGTCGCACTTTCCGTCTTCTGTTAGAACACTTCCCAGATATTTAAATTTTCGTACCTGCTTGATTTTACCCCACCTCCACCTGTATTTGGCACTTTGGGCTACTTATTTTGCTGATGACCATGCATTCGGTTTTCTTAAAGCTTATTTGTAATCCCTTCATGTCACTCTCTTCCCCTATCTTCTGTAGGAGGTCCTGCAGATTTTTCCGTGTCTGCAATCAACACTGTGTCGTCTGCGTATCTTATGTTGTTCAGATTGTGACCTCCGATGACAAATCATGGCATAACATCTAGTGTTCTCAAAATATTCTCAATGTACAAGTTAAATAGATCTGGTAAAAAGACACATCCCTGTCTTAAGCCTCTTTCTATCTTTGTATAACTGCTGAATTCGTTAACTGTCCGTATGCAGGCAGTTTGCTGCCAGTAGAGGTTTTTAATTACCCTAATGTCTTTCCCAAATATGTCGAGCCTGCTAAGCATCTCAATCAATTCTTTGTGGCGTATTTTGTCGAACGCTTTTGCATAGTCAATAATGCACAGGTATAAGTCCTATATTGTCCTTTCAGAGAGAATCTGTGGAGGGGCGTAGGCCGCATTGTTGGTCCTGTGGGGCGGCTGGCCACCTGGCAAAAGTGTGCCCCTCCAGAAAACATTATGTACAGTCAAAGAGTACGGAAACGTCAGCGACACCGGTGGCGAAGGAGGCACCGGCGGTGCAGGACGGAAAAACCAACCTGGACAAAAAATCCGGATGGACGAAGGTAGTTAAAGGGAAGAAAAAACAAGACTCCCCAACAAAGAAGGCGGCTTCTCCCTCTAAAAAGAGAACAACAACAACCGCAACAAAAGCAACAACAACAACAAGTACAACAAAAACAGCAACAAATACAGAAACAACAGCTACCAAGCAAAGACGCAGAAATGTAGGTGGAGGAAATGCCCCCACGCTCATCGTCCTTGAAAAGAAAACGAGAAGAGGAGGAACAAACGACTACCAAAAAAAAAAAAAAAAGAAAAAAAAGAAAAAAAAAGAAAAAAAAGGGAAAAAGGAACTCATTGAACGAGGCAGGGCAGAACGAATCATGGACACCCTCAGGACCCAATCTGCCCCTGCATCGCCTGCAAGACACCAAAATATAGTGGAGAGGAGCCATTCCGTTTCCCCGGTAAGATCCTTTTCATCTCCTTCCCCCACACTTTTCCCTCAACCAGAGACACGCTCCCCACAACCAGAGACACTATCCCCTCAAACAAACAAACCCTCCCCCAAACCGGACAAATCCCCTCCAAAAGAAAAAAAGAAAAAAAGAAACATTTCACAAGTGAAAACATTTGTAAAATAGACAGGCAGGCCTCAAAGAGGGATCTTTCCTCACAGAAGAAAACCCTCCTAAGGCCTCTATTCAAACTAACATCTATAGATGAAAAATCAGTCGAGGATCCAGCAAATTTCCCAGATGCCCCCCGGGGTGCTTACACTAATTAGAAACACCGTATGTAACTTAAAAGTATGTGATCATGTGCAGGAAGCCGTAGAGGTATTTCCAAAAATAAAAATGGTCCAGACGGGTTTTAAATATCTGCAGAAGTTGTCTCATTTTTGTTCTGGAAGGGTCCCTGTAATTCTCCACCCCTCACTTTCCGGGGCCTTAAAACTAACATATCCAACGGACGTCGGTGGCGTTGTCCAGGACGGACGAATTACGTCCGATATTGGTACAGGTAACCTTGGACAATGCATCGGGGTCCCTACTGCCTTTGATTTTCGCTCCGTATGTGACCAGAAGTAATTTTTCTGCTGTCTTTTTCAGGTCTAAATAGATGTCAAATAAGTTAGCCAGTATGAACGTGAAGGGCCTTAGGGATCGGAGTGGGGCTGCCCGCTTGCTTCGGGACCTCTTGTCCTTCGGTGTGGATGTCGCCACGATCCAGGAGACTCACTTTGTTTGCAGGTCCGGTGCCTGTGTGCTGTCTGGCGACTTTGTCGCCTGTTCAGCATATGGGAGCCGGCTGGCCAGAGGAGTTTCTTTACTGGTTGAGCGTGCCCCGAACGCGAAGGTGGATCTTGTCCATGTCGGTGCCAAGGGCCGGCCGATATTGCAGTGAAAGGCAATGCGTTTCGACTGGTTGCGGTTTATGCGCCCAACGACCGGGAGGAGCGCGTCTCGTTTTTTCGGCGGTTGGAGCCCTTCCTGGTGGATTCAACGCGACTCGTCTTAGTGGGGGACTGGAATGCCATCATGGACCCCAGGTGGGGTAGAGGGTGAGGAGCTAGCAGGAAGGCACGTGATCGTAGCTTGGTTGATCTCATCGAGGACTTCGGTCTAATCTCTAGATACCGGGTCGATCACAAGGGTGGGAGAATGTGCAGCGGGCGTTAACTAGGGGAGTCATCGGGAATAAGTGGTAGGAGAACCATATGAATAGTATTAGGTCTTTCACCACCAAGTTCAGCAAACGGCTCAAACTAGTTAAGGCTGACAAGGTGAAGACATTTAGAGCTAATTACTCCCGGGTGGTGGCTGGTGAGGATCCCCTAGAGATAGCCATGGCTGGGTGGGGGCGTGGAACGGTCGAATAGCGATCGTTACAGTGGCCAGCTAGATAAGCAGGATGTCTTCCGAGGCTGTGAATATGGGCGCAGATCTGCGCGGGGAGGGGATTCGCCGAGGAGGCGACCGGTACATTTGAGAGGTTCGCAACCCGGAGGGACACACTGTTCGGTCGACTGACGACATGTGCGAGGCATTTCGGCGGCGTTTCTAGATCCTGTTCACCAAGGAGCCTGGTCTCCGTGATGAGGAGTTTCGTAGGTATTTGGCTGACTTCCCCGGCCTTTGCCGGCTGATGCAGCTAGCTGCGAAGGAGAGATTACGGAGGGCGAAGTCTACGCGGCTTTGAAGAAGGTCGGCAGAGGCAAATCGCCGGGTCTCGATGGTTTGCCCTATGAATTGTACTTGCGGCTGTCGCACATCTTTTTCCAGATTTTGACTGTCGTGTTCAACAACTGGTTCTGGTAGGGGTCCATCCCCAACCGGTTCACCAGGTGTGTGATCTCGCTGTTGAGAAAAGGCAAGGATGTGGGGAGGGAGCTAGAGGGTTACCGACCCATAACTCTGCTAAACACAGAGTTAAAGATTTTGGCCAAGATCTTGCAAAATCGTTTGCAATTTGTTGTCGAGTCTCTGTTGGGACCTGGGCAGACTTGTGCTGTGAAGGGCCAAACAATTCAGAGCAACCTGCACCTGATACGCACGATCATAGAGGGGATAAATGACGACGAACAAGCCGGCTGATCCATTTAGATCAGTCCAAGGCATTTGATAGGGTTGACCATCGTTACCTGGTGGCTGTCCTGCAGGCAGCTGGATTCAAACCCAACTTCCGCCGCTGGATTAGCCTCCTGTATTAATCCCCCACGGCTGTGGTACAGGTGAACGGAAAGTTGTCGGGCGTTCTGGCGCTGTCTCGGTCGCTTCGACTGGGTTGTCCACTGTCACCCCTACTTTATGCTTTGGTGTTGGAGCCCCTCCTTCGCCGGCTAAGGGGTAGGGCGTGCAGTCCGGCCCTACGTGGAATTGCTGTTCCTGGTGGTGCTCGAACCAGGGTTTCCGCATACACCGATGATGTCACTACTTTCGTGTCCTCCCGGAGTGACATCGAGGTGGTACAGAAGGCGCTTGAATGGGAAGAACAGGTGACAGGGGCCAAGATTAACCGCAACAAGTCGTCCGGCTTGTGGTTAGGTGCCTGGAAGGGTGTTACCCTCCCGAGGCCCTTCGACTGGACGGACGGCCGGGTCTACATTCTTGGAGTGTGGTTCGGGCCCGATCTACAGTAGGAGAAAAATTGGTCTGAAGTACTGGCAAAGGTAGACGCGTCGGACAAGACTTGGCGTCGAAGGAATTTGTCCTTAAAGGGTTTGGCTGAGGCGTGTGCTACATACGTCTTTCCCATTATCCTTTACCGGTACTTCCACTTTGTAAACGGCGTAGGAAGGCGATCGAGCGTTTTCTATTCTCCATTCTGTGGAGAGTACACAAACATTACGTCGACAAACGTGTCTGTTACCAACGTCCATGTCATGGGGGTCTGGGAATACCATACCTGATGGGCCATAAGGTTGTTTCAAGGTTGTTTTTTTCCCAGGCGAGCGATTTTGGGAGACTCATTGCTTAGGGAGATAGTGAGGGACATGTTCCCTAGCCTTACTATCACATATCGAGGCGGTGCCGTAAGCCTCGAGGGCGATCGAGTTTTCTCCTCGAATGTCTGGCGGCCCTGCGGGCCATTCCACGGTCCAGTGACCTTTCACGGCCTAGGAGAGTCTTCTATCGTGGGTTAGTGGAGGGCGTCGCGAAGGATTCATTACGTGATGTGCTGCGCTTGTCGGAGGATGAGTTTCGCTCGTTCTGGTCTTGGGCGCCAGATAGTGATTATCTCAGCAACTCTGAGTTTTCGCTCATCTGGCGATTAGCTCGGAATCGGTTGCCTCATATGGGGCCTGGCGGATTTGCCAGATTGTGAACGCTGCAGCATTGGCTTGGAAGAAACGGCTTCGCACGCCTTCTACCATTGTTCGTGGGTTCGCCCTCTATGGGACCGGGTCGGCGAGTTGACTGCTCGTATCGCGCCGCGAGAGCTTGTGCTCATTGATCGTGCATTCGCCTGCGACAATGTGTCGCCCCCGTTTTCTGGGATGAAGCGTATGGTGTTTCTGTCGCTGCTAGCCACGGCTCGAATGGTGATTTGGACGACGCGAAAGGAGGAAGTCTTGCGAGGTCAGCGTCTTTCATATCAGGATCTGAACCGTTATTTTGAGCACCAGCTCAAAATGAAGATTAGAACTGATTGGAAACGTTTGACTTCGACAGACTTCAGCAAAAGGTGGGTAAATGTAGCAAGTCTGGTTCGCTTGAGCGGGGCTAGTCTTGATTTTCTCTTTTAGATCTGCTGGTTACATCGGGGTGGATTCCTGGTTAAGGTAGCTCTCTTTTGTGTACCTAGTTAAAGTGAACGAATGTGTTCCTAGCCTGTACCCGGCTTTCTCTTTTGTTATGATCCAAGTCGAGATTCCCACCCTCCCCAGTTTGTTTTGGTCTCCTTTTATCTCCTCTGGTTCAGCCTTTTATTATCCCATTCCATTAATTTTTTACCCCACTCCCCACTCCCGTAGCGAGCGTGCTTCTTGATTTCGCCGTTTAGCGGAATACAGCGGCCACTCTTTTTTTCTGGGATGGACGGTTCTTACTAACATTGATTATTATTTTAGTTAAAAAATTTGTTGTATTTTCAGTTTATTTTTGGGTTCATTCCCCTCCCATCATTTCATTTTTCATTAAATGTTTTATATTATATTATATATAGCATTGTACATATTATATTATATTTTTATTGCCATGGGCTATTTCCCCATTTTTTAGGTGTCTCTTGTAAGTTTCTGGCATTGTGGTGTATGAAGGATTAGGAGTTGATGGATGGGTTCTTGTGGTGATTGTGCAAATTGTAATGAGTGAATGGGTCGTGATAATGTTTAGCTAGGTATAGGATAGTTCAGTGAGTACCAACCTTTCCCCCCCACTTTTCGGCTTTGTGCCACAATTTTGTAATTTTTTACAAAATAAATAGTGAGGAATCAAACAAATAATTTAACAATAGTTCGTCACGACGGAACTGTGACGACGAAAAGTTTGAACACGGAAAAGTCTTTAGTTCCTGACAAACGCAAAAGTTACGAGAAAAAACCGTATACGCAGCGACAAATTAAGTAAGTTACGCTTAACTACTATTTTCTGTTGGTTCTGTAAGAGAATTCGTGCTGATATTTGTGACCCTCCCCTCTGTGAAAAAAAATTATATAAATTGGACATAAAGTTTTTTCTGTAAAATTCAAAATGGAACAATTTCAAGCTTCCATGCTTGAGCTTATAAAATATCAAATGCAACAGCAAAGAGAAAACGAAGAAAAATTTCAAAAACAACAATTGGAGTTACAAGAAAAAATGTTACAAATGCAACTGGACAGTGAGAAAAGACAGCAAAAATTTCAAGAAGAGAATGCCAAGAAATATGTGGAGATGCAAGAACTCCTAAATAAGGTGATTCTCGAAAAAAACAAAAGCACTGAAGATTGTACTTTTTCGCAAAACACAATTTGGTCAACAATTGAGAATTTCACGTATAATCTGGACGAGGATACAACTTTCGAGCGGTACTACCATCGGTATCAAGATTTTTACGAGACTGATTGTAAATCCTGGTCAAATGAAAAGAAAGTAAGACTCCTTCTTAGAAAACTAGGTACGTACCAGCACAATAAATTTACAGATTTTATTCTGCCAAGAAATACGAGATATTTGGAATTCAACGAAGCAGTAGGTCTGCTAAAAGAATTATTTAATCCTAGACTGTCGTTATTTCACAAAAGGTGGCAATGTTTAAACCTGCAGAAAAAAGAGGATGAAGATTACACGACTTTCGCGTCACTTGTAAATAAAACTTGCAATGACTTCAGGTTATCGGAACTGACAGCGGATAATTTCAAATGTTTAGTTTTTGTGCAGGGCCTAGTATCCAATAAAGACAGTGAAATGAGGAGCGGATACTAGCTGAGCTCGAAAGCGAACAAAATATCTCACTGCAGAAGCTTACTGATTTTTACCAGCAATGTGTCAGTATCAAAGAAGATGGCAAAAAAATTGAAGAGTCCGGGGTAGCAAGCGTAAAAAAAAATTAATAAGAAGTCACGTTTTCGGTCTCTGTCTCCGAGACGGAAGTATCACTCTCCGATGAGAAGTGAGAGAAAGTACGAGAAAACCACCCCCCTAAAGCTTGTCACGGCTGTGGAGAATGGCATTGGTACAGTGATTGTCCATTCAAACGCAAGACTTGTAGAAACTGCAATAAAAAGTTAAAATGCAGTAGAAACTGCACAAAAGTTCAAATGCAGATTCAAAGACAAGAGTCACGTGAAAATAACAAGAACGGAAGAGCTAAACAAGAATATAAGAAAATATTTACAAGTAAAAATGCTAAACCAATCAATCAGAATGCAGCTCGATTATGGAAGTGATATATCGATAATAAACGTAAAGACGTGGAAGAAACTAAATAAATCATCGTTAATAAAGGCAAACAAGGTTGCTAGAACGGTTACTGGAAAAAAATCAAATTTGAAGGAGAACTGATTTTGAATGTAAATTTCAATAATGAAACAAGAAGATTAAAAATGTTTGTAATGAAAGGAACTAACAACTTGTTTGGCACAGATTGGATGGATAAGTTTGACTTGTGGGATTTGCCTATAAGTGCATACTATAAAAATATCAACGAAAAGACTGATGAGATAAAAAAATTAAAGTCGGAGATTAAAAAAAAAGCATTCCCTGAAGTGTTTTCGGACGGCTTAGGGAGGTACACGAAAACAGCTGCGAAAATTCGACTAAAGAACGATGCGCAACCAGTATTTAAGAAGAAAAGAAATACGCCTTACGCGGCGATCGAAAAAATAGATATAGAATTAGACAGACTGTCAAAATTAGGCGTGATATCAAAAATCGAATACAGCGACTAGGCCGCACCAGCGGTTTATGAAAAAAAAAAGAAAGTCGGGCGATATTCGTATATGTGCTGATTTCTCAACGGGGTTGAATAATGACATTCAGGACTATCAATATCCACTACTTAGCCCAGAGGAAGTATTCTCTAAATTAAATGGCGGGAAATATTTCACAAAGACTGACCTCAGTGAGGCATATTTACAAATCCCAGTTGACGATGAGAGTTCGAAGCTCCTATGCATAAACACGCATAGGGGGTTGTATAAGTACGAACGTCTAGCATTCGATGTAAAAACGGCACCAGCAGTGTTTCAGAAAACCATGGACACTATGCTGTCGGGGTTGGATTTCGCGATTGCGTACCTCGACGACATCCTGATTAAGAGCGAAACAGCCGAGGAGGACATTTACATGAAGTGTTCGTGAGGATACGAAATTATGGCTTCAAAGTTAAGGAAAATAAATGTGATTTCTTATTAGAAGTAATCCGATACTTGGGACATATAATCAACAAGGACGGGAAAAACCTGATCCAAATCGTTCCTCAGCAATTCGGAACATGCCTGAGCCGAAAGATGTGAAAACATTACAAAGTTTCTTAGGGTTAGTAAGCTACTACCAAGACTTCATCCCTAATCTACACAACTTGCGAGCGCCATTAAACGAATTATTACAAAAGGACAAAGTATGGCGTTGGTCGATTGAATGCAAGCAAGCATTTGAGGAAATCAAGGATAGGCTGACATCGGATCTATTCCTTGCACATTACGATCCTAAACTAGAAATAATAATAGCTTCTGACGCCAGCGCACACGGAATTGGCGCGTGTATTCTGAATAAGTGGAAGGACGGAGAAATGAAGTCAATCGCACATGCGAGCAGATCATTACGAAAAAGAAGCTTTGGCGATAATCTTTGCTGTAACAAAATTCCATCGGTATATCCATGGGAGACATTTTATTTTGCAGACGGACCACAAACCGTTGTTTACTATTTTTGGTTCAAAAAAGGGACTCCCCACTTATACGGCAAACCGTTTATTAAGATGGGGGACGATATTGTTAAATTACAATTTTAAATTGCAACATTTACCATCAAGCAAGATAGGACACTCCGATGGCCTGTCTAGACTTATCCCTAAATCAGTTGAACCATTAGAGGATCCAGTGATCGCTGCGCTAAGATCAGAAGTTGAAGTAAAGAATATTCTGACTGACACAATAAGGGAACTAACAGTTTCATTAACAGAAATTAAAAAGGAAGCTGTAAAGGATGAGTATATTAAGGACATAAAACCAAAGATAGCTGAAACGGACGTGCGGACATCAGGAACCTTTTCACTGTGCGATAATGTGGTACTCTACAGTGAAAGAGTAGTAATTCCTAAGGCATTGCAGAGAAGAATCTTAAAGGACTTCCATATGGGGCATCCAAGAGTTAACCGTATGAAGAGTCTAATGCGGTCTTATGTGTACTGGCCGGGAATGGACGCAGACATTACGACCATGGTCGGTAAATGTAAGGGGTGTGCTCTTGCTGCAAAATCGCAGCAAATTTTACAAAAACCCTGGCCTAAGACAGACAGACCATCGCAGGTTCAATTGACAATTTCTATTACTTGGTAATAGATAGCTATAGTAAGTGGCCTGAGATTTTCCAAATGAAAAGACCCACGGCGGAAAACACAATTAGTAAATTACATGAACTATTCGCCAGGTTCGGTGTAGTAGACACAATAGTGAGTGACAATGGAACTCAATTCACAGCAAAGGAGTTCAAGGATTTTTGCGAAACGTTTCAAGTGGAACACATAAAAATTCCACCATATCATCCACGTTCAAATGGATTAGCAGAAAGATTTGTGGATACCCTAAAAAGAGCACTGCAACTATTCTTGCAAGTATATAGAATAACTTCAAACAAAGCCGCCGAACTTATGTTCGCGAGAAAGGTTCGATCGACATTCGACATGTTAATTCCTAGTAAAAAGACACGTACGCCAACCACGATCACACCGAAAAGGAAATTTCATGTAAATGAAAAAGTTTATTTTAAAAACTATAAAAATAATACTGTATCCTGGCTACCTGGTGTAATAAAAGAACGTGTCGGAAACATGTTGTACATGTTACAAGGTCCAAAATTCATGCATAGGCGGCATGTAAATCGAATAAAAAAAAGTATGTCAGGAAAAACTGTAGACACACCGCTAAGGGAAAATGAAAACGTAGAAGTATTGTACGACACGTTTGACCTACAAATGGCTCAAGAGGAAAAGAAGTAAAAGAAAGGAAATCCACCAGAAAAAGAAAGGCTACTCACCATTTAGTAATGGAGCCCAAAAGGAAAAGATATCAGGACTGACTAAATAAAAAAAAAAAAACCCAAAAAGGGAAAAAATCTTAGGAGCGGGGATGTTAGGGCGCTCTCCACCTTTGTTCTAATAATGGACTATTCCTATCACTACATAAAGTGGCAGTGGAAAGACCTCGAGCATTGCGTTCAGTGTTGACTGCTCAGTGTTCTGGTGTTCTGGTTGACTGTTCAGCTCGATACCAAGTCAGTCGAGTATTTCCGGTAGCGAACCGGAAGTGTGCTATACACGGACTCTACGTCTTACTACTATACGTCTTACTAAACCCTTGTTCCTGTACTCTACTAATAACGCTGTTGTACATATATTTCATTTACTTTATTTCCGTTGTTTGTGATTATTTACTCAACTATTTCTGTTACACACAACATAACAGTTACACAAGCCTGTAATGTGATGCGATGACGTTGTGACGCAGATGAAGTGGATGCATTGTCTCTGCAAAGTCGTAGGGGTTGGCACCTTGTAGAAAACTTGAAATTGTTATGACATATGATAAGGTAGAAATTACAAAAAAAACCCAACAAAACAAGCGTTTCGTAGAAGTAAACGATTACAAAAAGCCATTTTCCATTAATTTTTGGCGCACTCTGTGTGTCAATTGAAATTTTTGTTCGCATTTCAAGGTATCAGACCTTTATCTACCAGTGTCTCGATTTTGGTTGATTTTGAGTAAAGCGTCTTAGAGAAATGCATAAAAGTGTGCAAAAGACCACCCGAAATTATGTTTGTCCTTGATTTTTGGTGATTTCTACCGTAACCTGTAAATCAATTTGAAAATTTTTTGCGTACATCAAAGGTTTATATCATGAACGACAAGTGACCCAATTTTGGTTGAAATCGAAACAAAGGTTTTGGAGGAGTAGGGTTCGTTAGAATGGAGACGCACAAACACACACGCAGATAGACAGACATTCTATTTTATATATAAAAATATCAGAAATCAAAGATGGATTTATGCGTATATCACTCAGTAGAGCCTCCGTTCTAAAGGGGAAATCTGACAGGGAACTCCAGATAAATGAAGAGTGGATTTGGAAGAAAACTTCCGCTCAAAACTCTTTTATGCACAGTAGAAGTCAATACTTCAAATCGATTGAAGAAAGGTGAGACTGAAGATTGGTTTTTGTTCAGCATGCTCTTACATAGACACCAGTAATCTCTAAAACGAAAATTGTGAGAGGCTATTCAGTGTCTTAATCTATCAGCAAATAGTAATTTTGCTTCTTTACGCTTGCACTCATTACGAGCAATGACAAAGAAAAGTCTGTTATAATCAGACCTCTCGCTCTAATATAGCCGGAAAATGATTTCCGTGGGCTATAGCGACTAAGCAGGTGAGAACCAATAGATGATTGTGGTTTTACTTGGTATTTCTGTGATAGAACGGAAGCTTCGATGTCGCTTTTCAGCCAGGAAGATACTTTAAAGGAACATTTCTGAACAGGATAATTAAAAGTATTTCAATGGGAATCCTGAAATAAATCAGGAAGATTTTCTGTTAATAGAAAGTTTGTGGCTTATAGTAGAACGGAAAGAAATATCTATAGACGCTACCATATGATCGGAATTGCGAAGAGGACAGAGCTTCAAAGCACGAAGTGGAGGTAAAGGAGATCAAGTAGAGAAACGTATCCGTCAGAATTACTGCAGAAACACGTTTACTATTTCAGTAAGATTGAGTCACAGAGAAGTTCAAGGTTTGTATGCCAGTAAGGTCAGTGGCATTAAAGTAATTAAGCTAATATGACATTGTTGGCATTGAAGTCACCGAACATAAAGATATTTGCTGACGGGTGTAGATAGAGGGCCTTATCTATACCAACAGAAATTCTATTTAGCATGTAACAATCAGGAAGGGGAACGATAAAAGAAGAGATAACTGACTGAGTTTCGTAGTGAAAGTCGGAGGCTCATGTAAGGACAATCCGGAGAGTCGTTCATTTACCATTGGGAGATTTCACGAACATAGACACTAAGTCCATGGTGTAGAGACCTTCCGAAAGCGAGGAAGATAGCAAGAAACAGAGAATTCACTGAAAAAGATTGATGAATTCAGATTAGTTTCACAAAGAACCAAATTGTGTGGAGAGTATTCCAAGAGATAGGTATCAATACGAATGTATTAATGTTGGAGAAAGAAAGTTTTGAAGCGTTTAGGTGTTTTTGGGCGAAATGATTTAGTTTTATTTGGTTTATTGCTTTTGGTCATGGTATGTTACAAATGGAAAAAAAAGGTCAATAATAATAATAGCTGCCGGTTGTCTAGGTTAACATGAGCTGACTGGGAATTAGCACAGACAGCATTATAGCCTAGCCTCAGGGTTGCCCACTGTAAGTGCTTGCAGAAACACCTTTCCATGCGCGACGTGGCACTTCTAGAACCCAGATATTATGTGACTGTTGATCAGAGTAGCTTCTCTAGGTGCTATCTAAAAGTTCAGTCTACTATTTACCTGTGTGAATGCAGCAACAAGAAAGCTGCTAAGCCGTTACCCTGGGTATGAAGCGTCCTAGCCACCTAGCTTCATCAGATAAAAGTCCGCTTTAACCACGAGTTCTGCACATTCACAAACTTGTTTCCAGCGCCATGTGATTTAAATATTACCATAAACAATTCATTTTTTATCGTCTGTGAAAATCATACTCCGGAATGACTCCACTTCGGGGAGTAACTGCAAATAAATCGCCACAGAAACACGATCAAGTTTGTTCTGTTCTGTGTCACTTACGTTTTGAGTTTTCAAAAGAACCCAAGTCTTTTCAAATTGCGAAAGACAGCTGAAATATTAATTTTTAGACTCTCAGCAATGTTCATTAATTTGTGTAACTCAAAGTCTCCAGTGCCAATAACCGCCTTTCTTTTGTGTCGATGCTGTGAGAAAAACTCTTCCAAAATATTCATGAGCACCCCATGTAGTGTAATTTTTTTCTCCTGTGTGTCCATTTACTCCGTTTTCATCTTCATCTGGAGGATGCTTTCAGCCAACATTTTAGTTGTTTCTTCACTACCACATGGTATTGCTGCTCTTAGAACTCTAGATCTTTAGTACCTCCTAAATAGTCTACCTGCTGACCACGGTTAACTTTCTGATCCTGGTTAGCACGGAGATAGTCCTTTTGGCCACCACCTACAGTGTTGACAGCCCTGTAAGGAGTTCATTACCGGAAATATTTTTTCATTTGTGCTGGTAAAGTGCGTGTCATCATTCTTTTTGAGCCTAGAAGAGCTCCAAAACGACTCGACCGATCCGACTGCTGGGGCGGCCCTGCTATTTTGGCCAAGCTCAGCACTCAGCACTAACAATGAAGGAAAAAACACACAAAACAGTCAAGAAAAAACAAAATTGTGGCCTATCTTTCAAACACAGGCCTAAAAGACAAAGCATGAAACAAAAATCACAACACTTACAAAATTCTGACGAAGAACAACACAGATTCTGATAATGACTTTAAGAATGACTGCAAAATATCTCCCCAGATTGAGAGAAGAAACATACAGATATATTCTAAGATTTCTTTATAGCCTATAAGATAGGCCAATTTTCGGGCTGATCCGATATATTTCTGTTCTTTCTTGTCTTGAATGCTGCGATCACTCGCCATATCCCTTTTTGTGTATTAACACCATTCTTAGTTTGTGAACGTTTTTTGCCACGTTACAGTTGATTTGCCGAATTTTGTTTTACATAAATAGTTGTTTGGTATTAGTTTTACCCTGTTATTTTCTTTTTTCTTTATTGTTTATTGTAATTTTTGTCCATTCTGTTTGTTGGGCATTTCTATCAATTACATTTAACTATCCAGAATTTTCTACTTAACATATTTGGAAAGGAGAGGAGTATTTTAAAACCACTTCTCATAACATTAGACATGTCTTTTATGGAACAATTCTTTGATTATTAAGCTTCGATTAATTCCTACTTTAGTATTTTCAAAATGATTTTCATTATATGAATCTCGTAGACCATATTTTGATAGTTTTTGGCGTAGAGCAAAATTACCCTCAGCCCGAAATATCTGGAATTTACAAAGTTAACAATGTGATTATAATATAGCACAAAACCCACTATTTTTCACTCAGTTTTCGCTAAGAAATTTGCATGAATTCTTTTCTTAAGAACGTTGAGAGTAATTGAATGAATGTTTGAATCTACCTGTTCTCTATTAGTAAGCAAAGTGATAAAACTTCCTTGATGAAAAATCGTCAACCAGGCTACACAAAAAGATTAATAATTCCTTACAATTTGCATACTTCTAAATTCTATTTTTTTTTAATTAAATTTATCAAAATAGTCTCTCAGCAGGAATCACAATGTGAAAGTACTAAAAGAACTGGTTCCTTCCTAGCATGTTGATGTGTATATGCAATCGCCTTGAAGTTAAAACTGCCAAAAATATTACGTTTTTGGTGCGCGCTTTAGGTAAGGAACGTTATATCCGTAACTATCGGATTATGATTACCTTACCTACTTTACCATTAGCTAATTACTTACTTATTTAGCTTTTGTCATTTTCTTAAGGCTAGGGAAAACGTTTGTAGTTTTTGTTTGGTACTCAGTCAATATGAAATACATTAAAGGCAAGATTAAAACGATGTCAGTGATTAGAAATCGTTACCGAGAAAAGTGTTTTAGTTTAAGATTATTTTCATTTATTTCTTGTGATTTGTTATCTTTTGAAGTAGCACTACAACATTGCGTTATCTCCAATTCAAAAAATGGCTTTTGTTCGTTCTTTTCCTTTCCCGGTGGGAAAAAGCATACTAACATGATACCCCGTTTCCTATAAGCAAATCAACTGATAATCACTTCAGCTTGAGAAATTACTTTTGAATTCAAATTTTAGAATGCTATATAGTTTTTTTGTTACTTTCAATATATGTACTGCTCTCGTCGTCATATTTCCCATTAAGATTGCATAAACTAATAACTACGATGGTGGAATAATAATTTTTTAGTATTACAACCAGTAGAGTAAAAAGACTTTCCTATTACTACCAGCAGATTTTAATAAAAAATAATAAGATTGTTAAATTTATGTGTATATGCGATCACCATGAAGTTAAAACTGCCAAGAATATTAGAAAGAAAAGACTATAAAAATGAAAGATAAATTTGAATAAATAATATTTGCCGAACAGGAACCACTATCACTCTCTAAATATTTATCAATATTATTATTTTTATTTCTGCTATGGTCACACTACTTACCAAGTCTACAGGAAGACCTAAGATAGGTAGTGGTTTGTTGTGATGGTTACATTTCATTAGGATCTGTTTTTGTCTACAGAATCTACCAAATGTAAATCACGTTTGTATTTAAAACTTTCTTTCATGATAGAATATTCTTTCTGTTTTCGTGTTGTTTGACTAATTGTATTATCAAGTCCTTTGTTGCTTTGATGCATATTAGTAATCGAATAGTTGTTGTCTTGTATAACAATTCTAGCTGAATATGTCTTCTTCCACCTTCTTTACGGGGTTTGAATGGTGCATGTTATGCTTAGAAAGAAGCTTTTTTGTCTTAGAATCCATTAATTTGATGTCATTTAGAGTCCAGTTCAAGATGTTGAAACTATATTAGACCATTGAGAATTGACATAATTCTGTTCTGAGAATTAAGTTCAGTTTTTAATATCAGCCGCACTCTTCTATAGTACTCTTTTCGCAATTTTTTTTCAATTTTTGATGGTGAATTAGTTACAACGTTATACTTACAAGCTTCTTCTTGCTCTAAATCATTGATTGTCATCCCAGGGTTTAAGTTAATAGAGGAGATCTGTTGAGGCGATGCTCGTAAAATTATGGCTTTAGTACATTTATTCAAACTGAATATAATTCCAATGTCATCCTGAAACATTTTACTGTTTTCAAGAGACCTTCCATCTTACTATCATTCCTAGCATACAAATTTAAGTCAGCCATGTAAAATAGATGGTTTATTTTCTTTTGGGATATTTTATTCCGTCTTGTTAAGTGTTTTTTATTAATGCTATTAGAGATATACAAATAGTAAGGAAAACAAAGAGTCACCTTCAAATATTCATCTGTTGATGATTATTTCATCAGAGTGCCCATTTATATGATTGAGGTGATGTGCTGTTTTCTAAATCAACATAGGTGTTTCACAAGAAAGAATGAATCGGCCTCTCACATCTTTCCTGTTGATTCTTCTTTCTTTTTTCAGATTTTTATTTATTCAACTAAATATAGCGAAACTACGCATTGGACGATGGAGCAGATCTTTTGTATGAAGACATTGCAAAACTAAGTATTTCAAGATTGTTCAAGCAAAATAAACACGTAAGTTCAATTTCAAAACATTTCCAAATAGGAGTCAGATTTTAAAGTTGGACAAGAACTTTGAAGCGCATGGCACTTGTGAAAATCGTAAGGCAACGGGTTCCTCACAATCTGGACATCCATTAACAATCCGAACACCCAAGAATGTCACTAGGGATCAAGTGTCAATCAGAATCCATTCAGATCTTTTCAACGGAGAAGTCAAGAACTTGGAATCTATCTGTCTTCTGTTCAACGCTTTCTGACGAAGTATCTCAAGTTTTATCCCTACCGGGTACAGATCAAGCACTAACTGATCTAGGCCGATACGAAAAAGAGACTTGCCATTTGCCAGTGATTTTCGAAAAAAATTCGACTATGACAATGAATATTTGAATGATGTCTGGTCTTTAGGTGAAGCCTACTTCCTTGGCATTCTGTCTTGCAGCCATGCTGTGTTAACTGCTGACAACTCTGGGTATAGGGTCGTTCAACAGACTTTTCAGACCTTGCCATTTTTCTGTCACCCCCAGTTAGCAGGGCTTCCAGTTTTCATTTTACACACTGATGCCTGGCCCCATATACAGCCTGCTTGGTAGGTAGACCATTTGACATGTGCATGAGAGCTGCGCTTGTTGGTGGAATGGCGTCATAAGACCTTCGCTTGCCTCATCAACTTTGTCCATAGTGCTGTTCATGTCATACATGAGGATGACGAACTTCTTGCAGGATATACGAACTTGCTTGCAGGATATACAGAGTTGCGAGAACAGATAGCGATCATCTTTGAGTACCTGCTGTTTCATGTCGCCAGAAATTGCAGCTGCCTCTTGGCAAAAGAAGTCTGCTTTGTTCTTTCCGATGTTCTTATAGAAGAAAGCTCCGTCACCCATACCATTGAAAAATTCTTTGAAGGCAACTTACCTTTTTCAAGGTGAGTCCTTACAAATTCAGCAGTACTGGGACGTACGATGGTTTTTGAGTGCAATGTGAGCAGGTCTTTTGATTCTTCCTGAAAAGGATTGCCCAGGTTCTTTATTTCACCAAACAATTTCTGGACCTTGGCAGAGAATTATTTCTGAGTGCGCGATATCTTCATTTACTACTTTGGGCAGTGACGTCAACTCATACCGTGGCATTAGTACGCTAACCTCTGGTCAAGACTCCATCCATCTACTTAGTTCAGCTATATCCTCAATAAACCCAATAGAACCACCATCATCTTTCACTACATTGGCCTGTTCATATGCTTGGTCAGTGAACAAGCTAGAAAAATCCCTGTTAGTCTTGTGTACCATGAAATTTGATTGAAGTACATTAAAGACCTCAGGGCGAGTGTGTGTCAAAGTGACCATGCCCCTAAGATGGATGGGGAGCCGTCTAGCGTAGTTCACATTGTTGTTAGCAAAGAACAAGGAGATTAGAGCAGCCAGTGCTTCGCAATACAAACCAAAGTTAACCTCATTGAAAGACATGACCAACGAAAACGTCATCAATTCCATTGACAACATAAGATCTTAGAATTGAAATTGAGGACTCTCTTTTCTGAGTTTGTCACGTCATTCATTAAAATCCAAAAATGGTCTGGGTGACGGAGTTTTCTTTTATAACTCAATCAAAAATCCAGAGCTTCTTCATTCTCTTCTACGCAATGATTCTCATATGATGCTCCATTTGGAGCATGTAAAGGCAGTACGCTGTAACTCAGTGAATATGGCGTGTTCTTGTGACACTTATGACAGAAAGAAAAGATTCTGCTATTCAAGAAGTTACCCTAGACATCTGTCATTTATCCACCCACTGATTTGAAGTAGGGTTTCAATAGACTTTAATGCAGTCATCTCTATGTGGAAGTCTTTAACATGACAACACATTTATCCTCACCATACAGGTCAGGACAGTCTCACTGGACTTGTTTCATAAGTGCGTAAATAGGCTGGTCTGAGGTTATCACAGGGACCTATCCTGGGTTGAGGTGTGCAATAGTATTCCTAACTTTGTTGATGAAGTAACTTACAGTGGCAACTTAATCAGCTTCATCGCGAAGGCGGGACAGAAGTGCTGTAATACTCACTTCAAATGCATGACCACTCTTTTCCTTTGCATAATGGGCTGACCAAGTGATGTTAACATTGTCATGTACTTCTTGTGTGAGGCTAACCTTCTGCTACCACACATATTCATTGGTTATAAGGAGACTTGGCAGAGATTAATATGTAACATTGCTCTTGGGCAAAGAAGAGTTCTTTGTTCTCAGTGTATCTTCAATACCACCTCCTTCATTTAATCTGGATCAGACTAACCTGATGGATCGCCTGAAATTGTGGTAGTTTTTTTTGCTATAATAAAATAACCATCAGAACTACACTCATAACGGGTTGGAAGAGACTTTAACTCTTTTTTTGTATCAGTCTGACAGAGGCAACATTTTCTCTAGTCAGTTTTAAGAGTGCAACTCAACGGATTGATGGATTAGACATATGGAACTGGTTAAGACCGAGAGTTTATCCTTTTGTATTTTTTAAAATCTTCTGCCTTTTCTAGTGCTTACATTTGTCTCAGTTCATTCCAGTTCATCAAGTACTGATAATTCTAAGTTTTTCAATTTCTTTCTCTATTTTTTTAAAACTGTGAGACTGCCTTTTTTAAAATTTTTATCTTTTTTTTTTTTAATTGCTGCTATTACTGATGCATATATTGCTTCATTGAGACTTATGTGGGTCTACTTAATCTAGAATTAATTTAAGTGCTGCAGTATAGTTGAATAGTTTTGAAGTAAGTTAGAAAGTCATACTTTTTTCCATATTTCATTATTTTCTATCAGACTTATATGCTTCATGATTTCTTTCTTGGCTTCTTGTATACTATTCTTGTTTTCCATAAAATAATTGGGTTTAATGTGTTTTGGACTCGTTTTATTGCTGCCTTGTGAGCGACTAAGATCATGCCTTCCCAACTCTTTTAAACTTTCAGCATTATTTTCTCAGTAATTTGTGTGATGTTTGTACTTTTTATATCCATTTTTGGTTCTCTTTCATGTTCTGTTGATTCATCTATTCTGGTTGCAGTTCTTTTTATTTCTTTAACTTCAGTATCTGTCACTCGACTATTTCTCATGATGTACCTACTTACATCAGCTATTTTATTTTCGTCAATGCACTTTATAATTGCTTGTCCAAAGTTTCCTCAGCAAATATAATATGTTAGACGAATGATTTATTTTTAGGTTTGTGTAACGCTTCATAGAATGCAGTCATAACGAGTTTATATTCCTTACGAAATCATTTTACCTTTTCTTTCTTTAATTGAATGATTTTCGGATCTAGTAGGGGAATTCGCAGGACCATCATTGGAATATTTCAATTTTGGGGGTCTGAAGATTCATTATTTATATGGGAATTTGTTCATATGGCAGATGTTTTGACGTCATGTAGATTTCTTCTTGAGGGAAGGGATTCCAGTTTATCTACTGCAAGAACCATATTGGACTTTTTTTGATTTTGTTTTCACGAATGGCGCAAGGGTCCAAAAGTTCATCCAAAGTTATCCGGCACATTGAGCAACGGTCTCTTACGGACAGGGTTCCGAAGCCTGTAGGGGATCTTTTGCGACGTCCTATCACAGCAGCCATTTACTCTTCGGCATGATTAACAATTTGAGTTGCGAGTTATTGTTCGGAGTTTTTTTTCTCCAAGATGGATTACCAAGAGACAGAGACGCAATTGAAATTTAAAAAGACGTTAGAAAAAGAAGCTATTCAACAAAAGAATATTATGTTTAAATAATACATCATATATATATATTTAAAAAAATTTAAAAAAAAGTTATTCCTATTTATTTATGTATTTATTTATTTATTTTACTGTTTTACTTCCTCCAGTTAATTAGATTGGTTAACAAAAATATTATTTTTGTTGTTATCATCACTAGTTTTTTTTACCGAAATTAATTGAAATAAAGTAATGGTTAGTAAAGATTAGAATTTATCCTACTGTGAAATTTAAATAATAATAATAATAATAATAATATTTCAAGGTGATTCTTTGACTCCATTACTATTCTGCATATCATTAATAGCACTAAACAGTCAACTTAATAAGACAGAATGTGGTTATAAAATAGGCCAAAAGAAAATAAGCCATCTATTTTACATGAATGACTTAAAGTTGTATGCTAAGAATGATAATGAGCTGGAAGGTCTTCTGCAAACTGTAAAATGCTTCAGCGAAGACATTGGAAAGAAATTCAATTTGAATAAATGTGCTAAAGCTACAGTTTTACGTGGATCGCTACAACAAACATCCTCAATTAGCTTAGACCCTGCGGTAACAATAAAAGAATTGAAGCCAGAAGAAGTAAATGAGAGTGAAAAAATTCACCATAAAAAATGAAAGAAATAGTGCGTAAAGAGTACTATAGAAGGCTATGAATGATATTAAAAACTGAATTGAATTCTCAGAACAGAATTATGGCCATTAATAGACTTGCAATCCCAGTTGTCCAATATAGTTTCAACATCTTAAACTGTACTCTAAACGACATCAGGCGAATGGATTCTAAAACAAGAAAGCTTCTTTCTAAGCATAAGATACATCATCCAAAGGCTGATGTAGACCGTCTATACATACCCCGTAAAGAAGGTGGAAGAGGTCTTATTCAGCTAGAATTGTCACATAAGACAACAACTATTGGCTTACTAACATACATAGAAACAAGAAAGGACTGGATGATACAATTAGTAAGGCAACATGAAGAAAGAAAGAAAAAATATTCAATAATAAATGAAGGCAGTAAATACAAACAAGATTTACTTTTAGTAGATTCTGTAGAATAGCAAAACAGAAGCCAAGAACCAACTATTGCGGCAAAAAAAAAAAAAATTAAAATGAATGCCAAAGATAAAGCTCTTGAACAGATGAAACAAGACAAACCTCTGCATGGCCAATATCCAGAACGTGCCAATAAATCCAATGTTGATAAAGTTAATACTCATCGATGGTTGCGTGCATCTGGATTAAAGTCTGAGACTGAAAGCTTTATTCTTGCAGCGCAAGACCAAAGTTTTTTTGCTAGAAACTTTCAGGCAAATATTATACATAATAATATGGATCCAAAATGCAGGTTTTGTGATAAACAGCAAGAAACAAAAGACCATCTAATTTCAGGCTGTTCTGTACTTGCCCCAAATGAATATAAAAATCGCCACGATAGAGTAGGGCAATATTTACATTGGACAATGTGCAAACACTATAGAAAATCTGTAAACAAACACTGGTATGAACATCACCCAGCACCGGTTACAGAAATAGAAGATGTCACAATTCTATGGGATTGCACCATCTACACAGACAGAAAATTTGAAGCAAATAGGCAAGACATTATTTCTAAAAACCGGAAAGAGAAAACTTGTCTGTTGATTGATATGACTTGTCCAGCGGATTGTAACAGCAACCCAGGAATTTGAAAAACTGTCAAAATATAAAGACCTGGAAATTGAAATAGAACAAATGTGGAAGTTGAAAACAAGAGTTGTGCCTGTAATAGTAGGTGCACTTGGAATGATAGAAAATGGAACAAAACAACACATTGAAAGAATCCCTGGAAACCCCAGCTTAAGAGATATACAAAAATTGTCTTATTAAGTACAGCCCACACACTAAGGAGAACTTTGTCTATGTAACGCTAGGGATGATGGGGATGATAGAAAAACATGAACTGGAGCCATAGCAACACGCCATGACCTGCCTTTTGGATCCACATTATTATGTATAATATTTGCCTGAAAGTTTCTAGTGAAAAGACTTTGGTCTTGCGCTGCAAGAATAAAGCCTTCAGTCTCAGACTTTAATCCAGATGCACTTAACCATCTGTTCAAGAGCCTTATCTTTGGCTTTCATATTTTTTGCCGCAATTGTTGGTTCTTGGCTTCTGTTTTGCTTTTCGACAGAATCTACTAAGTGTAAATCTTGTTTGTATTTACTGCCTTCTTTTATTATTGAATATATTTCTTTGTTTCCTCATGTTGCCTTACTAATTGTATCATCCACTTTTTTTATATATTTTATAAAAGAACACTTTCGCTTTCTCTTTATATATATTATTACGATTAGTTTTATACTCATTCAGGGTCTTCAGGGTCTAAACCAGAGAACTAAGATCAAAAATGTCTTCATGATATTTTCTACTGATCAGTTTTGTGAAACGAAAACAATTGGTTTTTGGCCAAAGAGAATCTCTCTCGAAATGTTCAGCATTTTTACTTTACTAGCCATTCCAACTATGAATCTTTTCTATTTTTCTCTCCTCATTTCTAAAATCCTCCCATTTTGTTCGTGTTCATTCTGAACTGTCGTTAGTTTTCATTTTTCATTTTTGCTTGAATTCTTTAAATGTAAGTCATTTTCGTGTATTTTCAATTTTAATTTTATTTGTTTATCTATTTTTTTCTAAAATCTGATTGCTGCTTCTGACTAGGTGGTTTGAGTTTTCCTGGTTTTGTTTTGTTTATTGAGATGCGGTTGTTCATGTTTGTTGTTAGTGAGGAGAGACCTCGAGTAGAAGTGAAAGACGGTCATTGACTGTAACACGCGCTGGAGAGGAGTTGCCCACCAAAAGCACTTGCATGGACCCCTATTCATGCGCGATATGGCACTGCAAGAACCCCTTTATTATGCAACTGTTGATCAGAGCAGCCTAGGGATCCTAACTACCAGTCGGAAGTAGCAATCAGAAAACTGCTTATCCGGTACCTTCACAATTAAAAAAAAAGAAAAAGAATATAGCTATCTTTTCTTTCTGTACCGCTCCCCTTTCTCTCACTACTGCTCCATGCTAGACAGTATCTCTGACAATATACATAAGGCTACTTCCTCCCACCCATTCGCTAACAGATTTGTGTTCGGAGATCAAAATGCCCACCATGCCAAGTGGCTAGAAAGCTCTGTCACTGATTCTGCTAACAGAAGTAGTGGATTTCCCTACGCGCTTCTACAGCATCCCTACAGCACAAGCTTTACCTCTGTCTCTGACTCTTACCAAACATCGCAGCTTTGCCCTCTCAGTAACTCTAATCATGCTTCACATCCACTCCTACTAACAGAATTTCTTCCTGTTACCAAAAAGCAGACTGTGATTCGTTTCACGATTTTTTTATGCGACGTTCTTTAGGAAAAAGTGCTTAGTCTTCCCGTTGAGGACTGCGCCTCTGAGGTTTCCTGGATGAAAGCTGACATCGATGCTTTCATACCGGTCAGGAAATTCCGTCCCAAACCTCATTCGTCTCCCTGGTTCAATCTTGCTTGCTCGGCCGCCATTACTCACAGGAACCACTGATTCCGGTTATATCGGGACCACTGCTTCAGGCTATATCGGATCCTATTTACCTCTGATTGTAATGAGGATAAGAGGATCTTGAATGACGCTAAGCTGTTGTTTGCTGAGAAAGTCCAAAGACTATTGGCTGCTCTGTAGACGTATGCTGAACAACAGCAAATCCTCCATTAATCAATAAATTTGAGGTTTTCGCGGTATTTATGGACAAGGCCGAGTGCTTTGCTCGCAGATTTTCCTTCGACTCCACATTTGAATCGTCTGGAGTATCCGCACCCAACTGCCCTCTTAGAACTGAGGCTCAACTGAGAGATGTTTACATAACCCCTCTCTGGTATCTAGGATAATTTCAAAACTTGACCCCTGTAAGACTGGCGGAGTCGACGGGGTTCCGGTCATCGTCTTAAAGAAATGTGCCTCTGATCTCTCCTCTTTAAACTCTATAATTACTACCTCTCTGCTTCCTGTTTTCCTGCATGCTGGAAGTCTTTTTCTATGGTTCCTGTATTTAAGAACCCAGGAGAACCCTCGGACCCCTTTAATTATCGCCCTATCAGCCTTCTATCAATTTTCGCAAAGTGTTCGAAGCTATCATCAGTGCTGAAATAGTTCAACATTTCACCGCTCATAAACTATTCTCGGACATACAGCGTCGCTTCCGCATACTCAGGTCTACTGCCGATATGCTAACAACCATCACCGAGTTCATATACCAGGCCCTCGATAAGACTGGTGAAGCTCAATCTGTTGCTCTGGACATCTCCAAGGCAATTGATAGGGTCTGGCACGCTGGCCTTCTGCGCAAGCTACAAGGCTATGGTATCACTGTACGCTTGCTTGGTTTGATCAAATATTTCCTATTAAACTGGGTAATGAAGGTCGTTGTGAACGAGCATGTCTCCACATCCTATCATATGAACGCGTGTGTCCTCCAGGACTCTATCCTTGGCTCGGTGTTCTTTTTGATCTTTATAAATGATTTTCCTGACGTGATCAATCCCAAATACTACGCTGATGACACCACCATTCACTCCCGCCTCAGTAAGCTATCACCATTCACTCCCGCCACAGTAAGCTATCATCAATGCTGAAACAGTTCAAAATTTCACCGCCCATAAACTATTCTCGGACATACAGCGTGGCTTCCGCATAGTCAGGTCTACTGCCGATATGCTAACAACCATCACCGAGTTCATATACTAAGCCCTCGATAAGACCGGTGAAGCTCAGCAGACAAAGATAACCTCGCTGCTGATCTCGAGAAAGACCTCCACTCTGTGGTAGACTGGTGAAAGCAACAGTAAATTTTAATGCTTCTAAAACAAAGCTACTATCTGTCAACCCCTACAGGCAGTCCCTCCTATCCCCAATCAGCATTGACCACGCGAGTTTCCCTGAAAGCAATACAATGCGACTCCTCGGCCTCACCCTCTATTCCGATCTCAAGTGGAACCATTACATTGAATCAATAGCTAAATCCACTACTAGGAATGTTGGGTTATTGTATCAGGCCAGGAGTTTTTTTCCCGACTGAGTTCATCTTGCGCATATACAGAAAAACTATCAGTCTGTGCATTGAATACTGTTGTCATATTTCATCGGGCGCCCCTGCTATTCATCTCATGGTTCTCGACAAGCTCTAAAGAATCTGTGATGTGATCTGTCCTGACCTGGCAGCTCGACTCAAGCCACTTTCTCACCGACAGGATGTGGCTTCCCTCTGTCTTCTACAAATATTTTCATGGCTTCTTCTCCGATGAGCTTAGTTCACTAGTGCTCCTTCCATAAGAATTTACTCGTGCAACAAGACTGGCAATAAAGTTCCACCCTTTTACAGTTAAATCAACCAAATGCAGCCGTCATTTCTACTCTCAGATTCTTTTCTCGTACTTTCCGCCTGTGGAACTCCCTTCCGTATAATTGCTTCCCTGATGGCTACAATCTCCAAGAATTTAAATGCAATGTCAATTTCCATCTCTTACTCACTTGACTCCAGTCCTTCTCTCGTCCTTTTCCCATCACCCCGTTTATTTTGTTCTTTTCCTTTCTCACTCTACCCTCGCAACTGCTTTCGCACCAGTATTTCCATCCTTCTCTTGCTCTTTTTCTGACACCCCCTATAAACAGTTCGTCTTTCTCTTCGCTTTTCTTCTGCTTAAACTTTCACTCTTCTTTTATGTGCACTAGTACCGCCTTGCTTGGGGTGAGACGATTAAAAAAAAAGAATGATCTCACATATTTTACATAGATAAAGCTCTTCGTAGTGTGTCAGCTGTACTTGTACATGTTTTGTATATCTTTATTATTATTATTAGTAGTAGTAGTTGTAGTATTTCATGCCTTTTCATGTTCCTACTAAGTATATAACATCCAGTTACTAGAGATTAAATGACAGTAAGCTTATTCAAAACACAATTCCCATTATCCTAGCGAACACCGTTGTCTAGACAACAACCTTTCTTTTGATTTCTAATTCATCTAATCTCGATATCAAATTTTAATTACGTTTCCAAGCGCGCCAATTAATATTGGCGCGCTTGGAAACGACTTTAAATTTCATGTTCCTCAAGTTTCTCATTTCTTGTTAAACGGTCTTGATATTTTTAAATTATTTTTCCTGTTGGTCCCGTTGGTTTGAATCCTGTGATGAATACGGAATTAAAAGTCACTCTCTTCTTTACATTGTTTACAAATTTCGCAATCCAGTGTAAAATCTAATTTTGACCAATAGGAAAAAAGGTAGACCCCGTATTGAAGGAAGAAGATGAAGCCAAATTTCGCGATCCAGTGTTAATTATTTTCTAACCAATGAAAGAGAGCAATTCACGAAACAGAGAAGTTAACAAGCCTATAGGAAAAAGTATTTTGCTAATATATAGAAAAAAGTGTGGAGTAAGTCAGATGGAAGCAGAGATCAGATCACCGCCACAATGTAAGGAAGAAATTTCAAGCCACAATATAAGGGAGAAATTTCAAGTTCTTTCTCTTTGTTACGTGCTATTTTCCTTTATCGTTTCTTCTTCTTCGTCCTCACTATTCTCGCCGTCAACAAAGAAGAAGACACTTTAACTGACCCCTGAAAATTAACGTCGATAAGTACAATTTTTCTTTATTGCTTTACCTTCCTTTTCACTTTCTCGCTGTCCGCTAAAAAAAAAAAAAAAAAATGAAAGGAACACAGACTTTATTACTACACTGCTAATCTTTTTTTTGCATACACAACTTTCGCTACAACTACAAACTCTGGAGTCATTTAAATCTATACTACACTTTCTCTTTGAACATTTACATAGTTAATAATTTCACTTCTTACAAATTGATTTTATTCTATTCCGTAAATAAATTTTCATTTAAACATACAAACGAAACAAACGAAACACTTTTATTCTTTCTAACCTTCTGATGATGATAATTATAACTTGTAGGGAGTACGGTTATGTTTGACACAAGGCAAATTTAATAAATATGACAGAGCTCCTCCTATAAAATGGGGACCCCGCAAAGAACACGCAGTGAAATTCTGATCTCTATATGCTCATCATTTTTTCCTTGTTTAGCTTCGATGGGGTGTCGGCACCAGAGTATCAATATTTATTTGCATAAAATGTACAAAATGTGCCACAAAGGCTAAAAAGTGGGGATAGGGAAGGACTGTCTTTCTCTAGTTTTACCTTAAACTAAGCTAGTCTCACTCATTGACCCATTCGTACTCACAATTTCCTTTCACCATAACACATTTATCTTTAACTGTCGCAACCACCAAAATACTTCATTTACTCAATGAAAGTTCCAGTATGAAATTATATATATATATTTCGCGGTAGAGGGGTGAAAATCATAACCCACTGATTATGTACAATGAGAAAAAAATATATGTACAAGAAAAAACGAAACAATATTAGTATCAGGATCCATAGCAGTAAGCAAGAAGATCTCGATTTTTCTTTCTTTTATGTGCCATGTCTCTTCAGAACGTCGTAGGCGATCATAGTTTCCATATCATCCTCTTCCTTGTGGTTCTTAATATATTTTGTCCTGTTATTTCTCCCAAACCCTGCTCTGTCATTTATTTGTTTAGGCACATCAAGTATTTCATGCTCTGTTTTCATCTCTATCCAGCATCAGATTCTCCAAGCCCTCCTTCCTTATTACGCTTCCCGGAAACGTCAGTTGTCTCTTCCTGATGTTAAACATAAGTTTCCTTTTAGTATTCATTCTCTCTAGAACCTCGTCATTGCTCACATATTCGGTCCATGGTATCCTCATCACCCTTCTCTAGAACTTGTGTTTCTGTTGTGTATCGATTCTTCGAAGACGATTATTATTTCGATAAAACAACCAATGCTGAATCTCCTTTGATAACCGCAACTTCAAGGACCAATATTTGTATACCAAGACAATTAAAATTAAACTGCAACCAAAACGACATATGTGTTGTATACACCTCGATGGAACGACGATTATTAATTCGATGATGAGGTCCAAAAACTTGTTATCTTTTCTTCGATATTCTCACTTAAAAAAAGGACGTCCGTAACTCATATATATAAACAAATATAGACAAGATATCATTTATTCGCTCTTCAGGTGACGTGGTTGTGGACTACGAAGTAGTGTTGGAGGTGTCAGCACACACGCATCGAGCCAGCCAGAGGCCTTGCTCGTGCGCGGTTTTCCCTGTGTCTAGGTTCCGATCTCAAATCCCACCGACTGCTTTTACTCCTAATCCATGATTTATGTAAGCGACTACATCATCTTTTAGCACATTGTTTAGATAATTTCATGGTCCATATTAAATGACCTTGGCTACGCTGGTTTCATAACAATCAAATATTTTTCTGACATGGGAATTTTGCCCGCATTCTTAATTTTGATAACAATCAATGATTTATCAGAAGTATATATTTTCTTTTGCTAGCCAGTTTGCATAATTTTTCATAAAAAATCATTTCTTCGCTAAATTATGCTCCAGCTCTGATAATATACAATATTTCAAGTCTTTCTTTATCTTTGAGAAAATTGTCCAGCATTTTTTGCCATATAGAAGGACAGATATATTGGCAAAAAATATGAAGCTTCTAACATACACTTAAAACAAGTTAGGGTCATGATGAACAATAACGAGGATAGAAGCACCACTATTCAAGCTAAAAGAACGCCAACACGTTCTAAGAAATTAAGTAACTGCCTCAATTGTGGTAGAAGCCATGAATTTCGCCGTGAAACCTGTCCAGGATTTGAATCAAAATGAAACATATGTGGTAAAGCTAACCACTGAGTAACAGTTTGTTTATCAAGCAAACCAAAACCAAGACAAAAATCAAGGTCCCGAAGCAGAGACCATAGAAAATCAAAGTCAGAACATCAACCACAATATCGGAAGAACCAGTCCGAGAAAAGGCAATACATAAAAAAGCTTTTGTTTATGTAAACATAAAATTGCCAAATAGGAGTTCATGGGTTGCGACTGAAATTGACACAAGAGTCCAAGGAACACACTACCAGTCTCTACATTTCGTAGAATGTTCCCAGAGAAATTAGACGTTGATGGTTTTCTAAACAAAAAAGAAACCCAAACAAGGGACAAGAAACTGGTAACATATAACGGCACTCCAAATAAATGTTATGGTAGCATCAACATTTAAATACAATGAATCAAACTGGCATAACAGCACTTTCTACACTGTAGATGTACAAGGGCCAGCAATTCTAGGACTACCCTCACTAGAACAGCTCAAAATATTACCCTTCACTGCACAGTCAAAAAAGAAGATGCACACCAAACTCCTGCAGTAACACCAATCAATGCAATCAAAGACCTGATGCAGATGTATCTAGACTGGTTCGATAAAATTAGCTCCATGCCAGAGTCTGTGAGACTATCGGTCAACAAAAGCATACAACTACATATTGATACACATAGGAAAAAAGACAGCATAAAACAGGAACTTGACAACATGGTCAAAACAATATCATCAGAAAGGTGACAGAACCAACAGACTGGGTTTCAAGCTTAGCATACTCACATAAAAATGATGAGAGCCTGAGAATCTGTTTAAACCCAAGACACCTGAATACAGCGCTCAAAAGACCACATCACGCAACTTCTACAGTAGAAGACCATTTTGCAGGTACCAGGCTATTTTGTAAACTTGATGCTAAAGCTGGTTATTATTCTACACACCTGGACAGCAAATCTCAACTACTCACAACATTCAATCTCCTTGTGGTAGGTACTGCTTTCAGACATTATCATTTGGATTGAGTGTATCAGAAGATATTTTTCAAATGAAGATGGACAAGATACTTGAACAAGTTGATGGCGCAATAGGAATCGCTGACGAATTTGTTGTCTATAGCAAAACAAAAGAAGAACAAAACAAGATTCTGTACAGGCTCATGCAAGTAGCTGCTGATAATGGTCTTGTGTTTAATTCAACAAAATGAGAAACCAAGTCAAAAAGTATATCTTTTGTCGGGATGACCTATAGTGAAAATGGTGTCAGCCCAGATCCAGAAAAGCTCAAACGCCTACAAAACATGCCTTACCTAACTTGTAAGAAAGATCGACAAGAATTCTTAGGTCTTATCACATACTTATCACCGTTCATTTCTAACCTGGCTGACAAGACACATACACTAAGAGGACTGTTAAAGAAGGATGCACCCTTTCTTTGGGAAGAACACCACAAGGAATGTTGTGAAAAAGTCAAAATAGTAACCAGCCAAGACTCTACAGTGACATATTTTAACACAACTGAAATACCAGTACTACAAACCGATGCAAGTTTGAAATGACTTGGAGCTGCATTAATGCAAAACAAAATCTCATCGCATACGCATCAAAGTCTCTAACAGACACTGATGCATAGAAAGAGAACTTCTTGCAATTGTATTTGGTGTCCAAAGATTTCATACATATCTATATGGGCGTAAATTTAAAGTACTTACCGACCATAAGCCACTCATCATGATACTACAGAAGCCACTGACTAGTGCACCTCCTAGACTACAACGAATGATAATCAAGTTACAGGGATACCAGATGTAAATAGAGTACATACCATGACAGGAATGATTCTAGCTGATACTCTAAGCCGTCTCCCCATCACTGAAAACACTGATACGATTGACATGAATCTTCGAGTCGATTTGGTAAAATTCAGAAGTGCTCGCCTGAATGAGATAAGAAAGGAAACCAAGACTGATCCAATACTTGATCCAAAACTACAAGAAATCATAGCAACAGGATGGCCAGACTCAATTAAGGAGCTACCGCCAGCAATACGGTCATATTGGCCATATAGAGATGAACTATCTCTCAACGATGGTATCATCATGAAGGGGTCAAAAATTATTATCCCTGAAACTCAACAGAAAATTATTTTGGACCAGCTGCATTAGAGCCATCGAGGTGTTGAATAAACACGTCTTCAAGTCAGAGATGCTGTATAATGGGAGCGAATTAATGCTGATATTGAGAACATGATCAAGAAATATTCAATATGCCAGGAAAATCTTCCAGCACAACCAAAGTTTACAGCCACATGACATCCCCAGCAGAGCATGGGAAGTTGTCGGCACTGAAATGATCAGGAATACCTTATAATTGCTGATTACTACAGCAAATTTCTAATTATATGGAAATGACTGGCCTGACTACAAGCAATATGGTCATCTCAGCAATGAAGCAGATATTGTCTGAACATGATATTCCTATCAGAGTTGTTAGTGAAAATGAACCAGAATATTCCAGTGAACCATTCAAAGAATTTGCTCAACAATGGCAATTCGATCACATAACAAAAATCTGAACAATGTTTTCCTTTCTATCTGGTAAGGGGGATGTAGTAATATCATGGAACTATTTTCCTACGCGCAATACCCGTAACCCTTTGGCGTAGGAGTATATAAGTAACACTTCACTTCACGCCTAGCATAGTTTAGGACAACACACGTATTTCCTCTTATGTATATATGTTAAATAAATCACTAATAATATAACGATGTCTCTATTACATTTTACCACGCCTCGACACATCAACATCTTTACAGCCTCGACACATCAACATCTTTACAGGGTATATCCCAATTCCTCAACCAGTAGTTGAACATCAGTGCTAGCATAGGAACAAAAACTGGCGACAGTCTACACATCACAGGTTCAACCCCGAAGTATTGTCTAGGCCAGCCTGTTTCAGCGTTTCTCAGATATCCTCCTCAATTATGGCCCCTTTGCACCCTGTCGCTTCAACCGTCTCGCGACGGGGAAAATCGGTTAAATAGGCGTCACGGTGACCAGCTCGCAGAAATAAGCTGAAAGGCCTCACAATTTGCGTAGTTAATCTACCTCAATTGAACCGGCGGTTAAAATCAGCTGCAAACAACCTGATAACAGATTTAATATAATCCCACCACTTATTCACGATCGCGTTCTCCGTCAATTCCCTCTGTAATAATTGATCACGAAATCCTTCACCTCAAGCAGAGACGTGTTGAATTTCCAATAACCAGTCAATGTAGGGTAGGGCTTATTTAAGTTTACTCGCACCCAGACAAGCCTATGATCCGAGTAAACTATAAAATGGAAACCCTAAGAGCCCTACGGCGACTCTTTGAAATAGAACCCAGTAAATGTAGCTCACACGAACTACCGTATCTGGGCCACCCCTATTTGTTCACATCTACGCTGCTTCCCCAGAGCGTTTATTTCTAAACATCTACCAGATCAGATCTGTCGATCACGAAATGCTTTCACATCCGGATTGTAAGTGGCCGATTTTATCCCACTACGGTCTAAATCGGGATCAAGGATAGCGTTCCAATCACTCAGTAAAACTACCTACCGAGACGTCGTCCAAAACGTTTCGATTTGCATAAAAAAGGAGTCCCGCTTTGCCTGGTTTGGGCGCATAAAATCATATGATGCGAAGAGATTTATCTGTCATGGAGACATTCAAGACACAAAGCCTGCTCCTCCTCGGATCCGTGCACAGAAAGCTGTCAGAGACCTGCTGATCAGCCTAGAAACTCCTCTGTAGTGACTATCAAAATAAACTGAGTAGTGTTGAAACTTCGACAGAATAGCCTCATAGTCGCTGGCATTCAGATGGGTCTAAGCAACAATAATTCACCTCAAGACACTGGACATCGCGTACAAGTCTCGTCCTACGTGACCTCGATCTCAGACCCTGGCCATTCAAACTCACTAACCAAAAAGAGTTATTGAATAACATTTGCCTTGGAGTTGGGCCTCGCTTTGAAACAGTCGGGGTTAGTACACCGACGACCTCTTTCATAGAATCGCACTCCATCCCAGTATGATGCCATCTTGGAATATGCCGCCGAAATCCCAGGGAAATGTTATCTTTAAAACCCTGTAGAAGGAGGAATGAACAAAAACCGGGATCCTCCCACAACAAAAAATATTTCAGTTTTTCCAGTTTATCATTGTCCGTGATGACTATTGGTTTGGACACGGGGAAACTTTTCTTCGCTTCCTCAACCATACTTCACGTCTGCCGTGATCCTGACCTTATGCGCACTACAGTCAGACCATCTTGGCCCACAGAAAGATAGGAGGATCCTCCAAATCCTTGTCACCGCATTTCTTAATGGCCAGGAACACTTTCAAATTGCTAGTCTTCCTCAAAAGTCCTTTTCTCTCTCCCCACTGAAACCGTTCTTCCCCGTGTTATAGGACAACTTTGCTTTTCTACTGTCTCCTCTGGAGGACACCTTTGGAGTACTCCTCTGGAGGATTTCTTTCGAAGACTTCTCTATCTTTTCCCTGGCACCACGCTGTCTTTCTTGGCAGGGAATAGGCCAGAAAAACAAAAGTAACGCTAAAAAATGATAAAAAAGAAAGATTTTATAGATTAACTAAAAAGTGTATATATTTTGAAATCCTTAAAAAAATATCTACATATAAAACAGAGTAATTTAAATGAGGAAGGTAATTACTATTTGATTAACAAGAAATTTTACTTATTTTTCAATAGATTATGCTCTTAACATCATTAACATGTAAATTAAAAACATATCTACTATGCTCTTGATGTAATAACTGAACGCATAGCAGCAGCAACCATTTTGTCAACTAATTTTTTTGTGCGGGTCAGTCTCAGTATTATCACTGGATTTTCTTGATATTAGGCATCACGACCATACAATGTGTGAATAGAATTAAATGTGATACCAGTATTTAAAATTATTAGGAATCACGACCATTTAATGTGAATAGAATTAAGTGTGATCCCAGCATTTAAAATTACTTCTATATATGCCATTCAAATACTTGAGGAATTGAAGAATTTCATATTGAGACACTGAATTCATACAAGTTTCGAAAAAATTTTAAAACATTAATATATTGCGACTCATTCATGCTATGTTCGCAGTTAAGGTAAAAAAAAAGGATTTAATGATATTTATTCCCCTCTCAGCGAAGGAAAAATCGACACAAGTTTAATATGGATTATCATATATGTACTTGGATGTAATGACAATATTTCCTTCTCTTAACCAGGCCTTTTAGCACGCAGTTTTGTTTTCTTAAGCTCTTCTGAACCCCACCAAAATGTTTCGGAGTCAGTAGTTAATAAGTCACCATATTATGGTCTTGAGTGTCGTGCCTTCCGAAGCAATAACAAATACTTCAATTCTTATCTGTGCTTTGAAAAATGGTGAATGTCGGATGCTTACTACAAAGAAGTTGAGGGACTATACTTGAATCTAGGACAGTGCTCTCAGCCACATAACTAAGTTCTGGAAAACTGATTTCTGGCCAGAAGACTTCTCCAATTGGAACCTGAATCAGTTTGACTATACGTTTTGGAACTCATCACGGACAAGTTATCAAGCTCCAATGTCAATAATCTCAAGATTGCCATCACGCCAAAGTAGGTTAAGATATTCAAGAGTTTTGTAATTGCGTAGCTTTTCTTGGTCAGGTTGAGGTTGTAATTAAAATATTGGAAGTCATATTAAATAAATTATTCGTCATGATATTCTATATGAGTTGCATTAACATTATTTTGTATCAGTAGATGTTTTTTAAATGCATAAAATTAATCGAGAACCCACTTACATTGCCATCAAAAAGTAAGAGGTCTTTGCTGCTTGTAATTTTTCAAGCCTATTGCCATATTGACGGAAATAAAAACGATGAAAAAACTATATAATTTTGTAGAGAGAGGAACATTTTATACGCATTGTATGTAATGATGTACATAAAAATAGTGAAAACCAATCTTAATGAGGCAAATTCTGACTGAAATTTAAATGACTGAAACCGTTCACATTCGACATATGTTTGCATGTTGTATATGTACTTATATTTATACACTAAAAAGAAAAGCTGAAGAGTGTGAATATCTGTAAACAAAATCCAATATTAACTTGATCAGTAAGTTACATCACTATATAAAGGGACGCTACCAAGTTTATAAGTCGAAAATCTTAATTTAAGACATCTTAAATATTGCAAAAGAAAACTCTTTTGTGATATAGTAGAATTTTTGGGAATCCAGAAAGAAAGTTACTATCGGTTTGGTTGCATGACTTGTATATTAAATGTCATTAAACTGAATTCCTTCCTTAAAGATATTTATAAAGTTTAGTTTAGCGACATAATATTGTTAACGATTACAAACCTTGCACGAAGCATAGACGTTAAAAGAAAATTATATAATACGTTCAAACATATAACAAGATCAGTAGTGAGATCATTATTACTTTGAATTTAAAATTGACATTAAAGACTTTGTTGTTGCAATGGTAGAAAAAGTCAGTTTATATTTTGATCTTCGTAACTCAATTCGTTGATTTCAAAAGTGATTTTATCTTTTTTTTATTCTGACACTAAACATAAAATCAAGTATTTTTATTTATGAATAAAGTGTCGCTGCCAACATATGAATTTGAACATGAATCGCCAGAGTACATAGTCAACCTCGTTTTGATGTAATTAGAGGAATCATGCTGCTGAGATTCAGTGACATTGTAAAAATAATATATATATAAGCAATTTGCAAAAGAAAAAGAAAAAGGTCTGATAGTATTCTTGGAAGATGTTATTTCTATTATATGCGATTTTAAAAAATGAGGACGAATATTGGTTTGAACGCGAAGAAACGATAAAAAAGATCCTAAACGTTGTAATAGGATATTGAGTATTGTTCGCATTGAAATGATGAAAAGAAAGTTCGTTTTTAAAGAAAATTGTCCCCTGCTGAACATGAAAAGTATGTAAATTTTGTTTTGAAAAAAAACAACAACAAAAAACAAAAAAACAAAAAAAACAAAACAAAACAAAACAAAACACAAAACAACAACAACAAGAAAAAAACAAAACAAAACAAAACAGGTGAGATAAATTTTGATGAAACAATAGTAATATTATCAAACATTTTCGATGGTAGGAGCTAATTATTTAATCCCTGTCAGCAATGTTCAGCAATGTCTTAACTTAGTAAAATGTGACAATGATGGTTTTGGCACTTATGCAGGAGTCGTGAATCGAGAATGAGAGAAAGTCAAGGTAAATGAATTAACTCCAGATTTATTTAAATGCCTAATATTCGTGCAGAGCTTAACTTTTAATAAGGATGTGGAAATAAAATCCAGAATACTTGCTAAATTAGAAATGGATCCCAAATTATCTCTCCAGAAAATAGCGGAAGAATGTCAACTTATTGTAAATCTAAAACTCGATACCGTAAAGATTGAAGAAAGAGACAAGTACATAACGTCCGACAATCTAAGAAAAAAGACTATAGACATTTTTCAACTCCTAACGGAGCATTAAAAAAGAGAATAATACCTAATACTTGGCACTTGTAGAGGTAAGTAGAAGAAAAATAAAACGTATGTGAACATGATAAATACATGGTGTAAAGTCAAAAAGCATAAAGAAAAAATAACAAGACTTCGAACGTGTGTTTAATTGAGTTAAAGACATCTCTAAAAAGAAAATTTGTTTTCATAAAGATTAATAATGTAAAAATAAAGTTACAACTAGATACAAGATCTGATATTACCATCATAAATGAACAGAAATGGAGAAAATGTGTAAACCCAGTTTATTAACTTCTAAAACTTTGCTCATGGAGTTTCAGGAAAGAAATTGAACTTTATGAGTTAATACACTTGTAACTAAAAATTCGATGAGTTTGTATTAAAGAATACAGCTAATTTATTTGGAATGCATTATTTGATCTTTGGCACCTCCTAATTAACTCTTTCTGCAACAAAATAAATATTGTTACCTCCGATGCTAATACGGCAACTGAAAAATTAAAGAATGAATTCAAAAATATTTTCCCAGAAGTTTGCTCATAAGCTCTAGGGCATGAAGTTTCGTGAAGGCACCATTATAATGTCCTCGCCCCTCAGGGCTTATTTTTCACTTGTTGTTCAATAAAAACAAACAAACGCAAACGCAAAACTACCACATAAGAATAAAGGAATGCATAATAATAAAAGCGGGACACAAACACAAGTGAAAAATAAGCATTGAGTAGCGAGGACATAATAATGGTGCCTTCACGAAACCTTGAAGTCGGCATAACTCTGTTCAGTTAAGTGATAAACTTCTATCAACGCTCAATCTCTATCTATCGTATAAAAAAACTATCTTGATAAAACATCTTTTTATCAGTAAACAACTGCAAAAACAACAATCTTTTGCAACAATCTTACCACTCAACACTATATATATATATATAAAGGAAAACTCAGCACATCGTTTATATTGGTTATAAGTTATAATTAATTTCTATGAGCTATATTAGAACATTTCATCAGACCACACTATATTCGTTACATTCGGTATAAATATTTTCCCAGAATAAATATTTCTTTAAAAGTCAATGGAAAACAAGTAACATGATTTAAAACAGAGATTTTAGCCTTATCTCAGTTGAGGATCACTAGACCGGTCGAAAAGAGGTTCATTCTTGGATAGTGACCATAAACTAGTTACAGGCCCACTCACAAGCGCATGGATACAAATATCCGTGTAATCCTACATATTAACACAATCACGCATGCTTATTTATATCCACATACACACATGTCTATACATCTACATATGTACATACAAATGCGTCTGTGATTATACTTACATATACCCACAGACACACATCCATCCATGCTCACATACAAATCTTACGTTCGCACACTCACATATATATTTTTATGAAGACCGGATTTCTACGCGTATAATTAGTAGTGACATATATTTACGCAAGTATACTAACACATCTCACATATACTCACAAAATACACATATATTAGCATACTTACACACATACACACATACATACGTATATTTCCCTACAGACATGTCCGTACTTATATATATATGTACATACAAATGTATTATTCATACATGCAGGCATGCATCCATCTATATCCACATATAATTATTGTGTTTACACACTCACATATCTTTGAAGAATGGATCCATGTATATATGTATATGTATATACATAAACAAACTTTTTAACATGTATATATATTAATGTTTTTATCTCTGCTCTCTCCCTCGCCTTTTTTCCTCTACGTACTCGATTATAAAAACTTATACGTGCATATATAGAGGAATGTGAGCTTGTATACACATACATGTCCACTCTTCTCCCCCAAACGAAGCGGTATGTTTCACATTCCATGCATCATAACAAACGTTACATGCATATAACGGCATATATCATTTAGATTTCGATATCAACTTGTACATACATGAATAAACTGATCAATACAGGAGGGTATAAGCAATTCAGGAGGGTACGATCCAAGGTTAACGCCAACGTACATATAATCAGATGCTCTCATATACACGAAAAACATTTATATATAATTATGTGCACTCTTATATATGAAGTATACTTATTAGGTGCGCCCATATACATGGAATATACATACAATAATGCATATAATCATACATGTATCATAATTATATTTGGGTGCCCTTACATATACGGAACATGCATATAATTAAGTGCACCCATATACACAAAATAACCCTTTAATTCTCAGAAATGTTTTGAGAGAGCAGTTTGATATTTTAGGTGGGGTTTAGAAAAAGATTTCTTATGATTATATAGGCGTTGTTTCCATGGTCCGGTGGAAATTAATATAAATACTTTTTCTCGTTTCATGTGTTCACCTGTGTTGCTTGGTATATGACATTTTCGGATCTGCATATACTTTCAAATGGGCATTTGTTTTTGACTGTACAGTTACAGGATTTTGTTTATCTGTTTGTTGATTATTATAAAAATTATTCAATATACTATTATTGTGTGAATTGATGATGCTATTAATGTTGTTAGTGCATGAATAACTAATTTTTAATGTTTTCCTATTGAAAATCTTAGTGGGTTGTTCTGCTTAAAATGTTTGTCGATCAGTTTCAGAAAATGTTGTCCGATATTAATATTAGGTAATTGACAGAAAGGGTGGGGATTAAACCATAATACGAGAGTCATTCAATAGGTTGAATTTTTCGGTATCACGACTTCTAATACATATAGAAGCTTACTTTTTTTTCTTTTTTCAACGTAGTCTTCCAGCAGTGTCAAACACTTTTCCCATGTGTGCACAAGCATCCGTGTTCCCTCAGCGTAAAAAATCTTTGGACTGATGTCTCAGCCAATCGCTCTTGACTTCATCGTCACTTTCAAACTTCGTGCCTCTCGTGAACGCTTTCGAGGAATCAAACAGGTGAAAGTCTGAAGGGGCAAGGTCTGGGCAGTAAGGGGATGAGGGAGCAGTTACCAGCCCAGCTCATTGATGGTGTGCACCGTTTAAAGACAAACCTACCTACTCAGTAAAGTAAAGCTCTCCAAGCTTACATTGCTTAGAAAGACCAAGAATAGTTTACTATGTTAAATCTTATGAAAAGATTGGCTTAGTTGTAACCTTAGTTTCGCCAATCATGCGACTTTCAGACAACTTTAACGCTATATATATATATATATATATATCCGAGTGAATAACGAACGAGAAAAATTTTAAAATTTTGTCTTCAAGAAAAAATTGAAATCATAAAAATACACGAAGAGCGACAAACTTTTAAACTAGGGGCATGAAACCACAGTAAACTGCAAACACATTAAAGAACTAACCTTACAATCATGCTAAAAAATACTGCAAAAGCCAAAACTAGGATCCCCTAGAGATGATAAAACCTTTATAGTACTAACAACACTCTTACATCAAATTTTAGGGCACCTCGAGGTGGTGTAATGGTTAGCAAGCTTGTCTCGCTAGAACTATTGCAATTAAGTAGTGAGTTCGATCCTCACTGGGTGCCCCATACTTTCGGCCTTGTGCCACATCTAAGCTGCGCTTAGTAAATTACATCAAATTTTACCTATTACACACCACAAACTATAATCTAATTGAAAGATGTATAAAAAAAGTGATTTCCTAAATTCAAAATTAAGGTTAGATTAATTATTAAAGCTGTGCTTAAATACAAAAATATTCTATAGTTGTACAAATAAACATTAAGGATAGGTTCAATCCCATCCCTTATCACCCTTTACACCTCCTTACTCTCCCCCTCTAATAAGCCCAAAGAATAAAGGCTAGCCAGGCGGCCATAAAATCTATACACCATTTTCTAATGTAAATCAGTGTACAAAATTCCCGACACTTTCATCAATCAACTATATCCCCTACCCATCCCACTTTCTTCAAAATTCTAACGGACAATTTACAAGACTTATTCCCTTATCGCTAACCCCCACCGACATCCCACACACAACTTTCCAAATATAAAAAAAGAGGCCTTCCATTCCTTTCCACGCCGCCTGATGAGACATTGTAAGTCCAATGTCGAAACAAAATGTACAATTTGTAGTGGATAACTATAAAAAAAAAAATACATGTTTTAACATATATATATATATATATATATAATAATAAAATAATAATAAAATCGACTCTGTACGTATCCAAATCTTAAAATCTTACACAAGTAATTTTTAAGGACCACGAATAACCGGCAGAATCTAACTCCGTTATTGTCCGCCGCTATAAAGCTTTGGACAATGAGGGGGAAAAAAAAACTGCGGAGCACCGACAATACATACAGTACTTCACAGCAAAGAAAAAAAAAACCCTCAAACGGAACGAACCACAAAGAAAGAAAAGTGCTCGATACAAAACTAACCAAAAAGGATTAACCAAGAGGCAGTGACGTAGAGCAAAAACACACCAGAAAAAATCGCAAGATCGCCAAGACCTACCGCGGTTTCGCACAACGGCTCGTCAGGGCAAAGGCAGACCAAGGACTAATCAAATAAATAGACACCTATCAAAGACTAACCCAATTGGGGGAAGGGGGTGTTCGAAGAGAAAAAAAAAATTTCTGGAGTCACATTAAGGTCCGATACACTAAGCAAGAAATTTTGTTTTTTGGATTCTACACTTATTTAGTATTTCTGTTTTAGCGTTAATAAGTTTGTTGGCAGGTTCGAATTTAGCTATTGCTAGCTTCTCCTCGTCACATACCCTACAAAATTTATTGTTTTTGTTATAGTTAGGGCACATTTTTATTATTTCCCATTTCAGAATGGGGTCCTTTTTAGTTTTGGTTTTTATTTCCCATACATAGGTAGACAACGCTGTGCTATGCTTATATTTCTCGTTTCTAAAAGAGGTTTTATGGTTGTAAAACCTAATTTTAAAATTATCGTGGGTGGATCCTATGTATGTTTTAGGGCTTTTGTCATTTTCGTTAACGTAAACTTTAACTTTATAAACTACGCTTGCCTGATTGCAATTACCTCTAATAGGGCAGTCCTTTTTAATTCTACAATTACACTTATGTTTATTAACGTTATTATTACTAGAGGCATTAATATTATCTTTCAATTTACTTTTGTTGGTATTATTAATTATTTTACCGATATTAGGTAAACAAGAATAGCTCAGTTTAATAGTGTTCCTATTAAATATTTTTTTAAGTTTGCTATTAGAATTGAAATGTTTATCTATTAACTTAAAAAACATTTTTCCTATTTTAGATTTGACTTCATTATTGTAGGGGGGGTTAAACCATATAATATTTCTTGATCTGTTATTATTGGTTTTTTTAGTGGCATTTTGGTCCGAAAATTCTAGCATTTGTTGATGTCCACTTTTTTTTAATGCAACTTGATAAATTTTTTTGTATTTATCGAAAACTTCACTATTAGACGAATTGGTGGACAATCTAACAGCTATACCTTTAGGGATACCTTTAAGGATATGTATAGGGTGATTAGACTTTTTATTAACATAAGTCGGAGTGTAATTCCTTTTAACGTATGGTGTTATAATTCCGTTATTAAGATTTAATGTTATGTCCAAGTAATTGACAATTTTAATGTTATGTTCTATTTCTATTTCTAGTTTATGAAATTTAAAAAAATTTTGCACTTCTTTTCTCATTTTATCTCCTAATCTAGGTGTACAATTTTCTATTACTATCAATCCATCGTCCCGGTATAAACCGTGGTTATGGAAGTCTATTATTTCATTAAGTCTATGGAGTAATAGGCACCCTATCAGTTCCGCCACTTCTGCTCCATCATACGCCCCTATTGGGTTATCAAACCCCTGGGCATCAGTTTTTTTTTATCCATATCTCGTCATTAAACCATAATAGCGTTTTGCGGCAGTGCCGAATTATTTCTAGTTCCTCTTCTTTTATCTCATTATATTCCTTCGCTAATTCTAACGCTTCTGAAAGTAAATTAGCTGTTATGGATGGGTAGAACTCTTTAATGTCGTATTTTATGAATGTAGATTTTTTATTGGGATTTATAGAATTAAACCATTTGATGCAGTCACCAGTTGATTTCCACTGGTTAATGTTAAGGTACATGCGCATGTTGTTACAGATATTTTGAATGATAATTTTACTTATCCTACCAAGCTCTGTTTTAGTCGGATTTATAAGTCTAAATTCGGGATGGTTTGGAAATGAATTTTTGTGGTCCTTAACCGTAAGGAAACAACTCTTTAATGCTATTTTTTATGTTTATTTATGCTAGACATTTTATGTCTAGCATAAATAATGAAGCAACCTCATTGGTAGCTAAATTTAACCTACATAACAGAGTGGAAAAAATACAATAATGAAGTCAAATCTAAAATAGGAAAAATGTTTTTTAAGTTAATAGATAAACATTTCAATTCTAATAGCAAACTTAAAAAAATATTTAATAGGAACACTATTAAACTGAGCTATTCTTGTTTACCTAATATCGGTAAAATAATTAATAATACCAACAAAAGTAAATTGAAAGATAATATTAATGCCTCTAGTAATAATAACGTTAATAAACATAAGTGTAATTGTAGAATTAAAAAGGACTGCCCTATTAGAGGTAATTGCAATCAGGCAAGCGTAGTTTATAAAGTTAAAGTTTACGTTAACGAAAATGACAAAAGCCCTAAAACATACATAGGATCCACCCACGATAATTTTAAAATTAGGTTTTACAACCATAAAACCTCTTTTAGAAACGAGAAATATAAGCATAGCACAGCGTTGTCTACCTATGTATGGGAAATAAAAACCAAAACTAAAAAGGACCCCATTCTGAAATGGGAAATAATAAAAATGTGCCCTAACTATAACAAAAACAATAAATTTTGTAGGGTATGTGACGAGGAGAAGCTAGCAATAGCTAAATTCGAACCTGCCAACAAACTTATTAACGCTAAAACAGAAATACTAAATAAGTGTAGAATCCAAAAAACAAAATTTCTTGCTTAGTGTATCGGACCTTAATGTGACTCCAGAAATTTTTTTTTTCTCTTCGAACACCCCCTTCCCCCAATTGGGTTAGTCTTTGATAGGTGTCTATTTATTTGATTAGTCCTTGGTCTGCCTTTGCCCTGACGAGCCGTTGTGCGAAACCGCGGTAGGTCTTGGCGATCTTGCGATTTTTTCTCGTGTATATATATATATATATATATATATATATATATATATATATATATATTGTCATCCGCAGAGAGATCTGTTGCACCATATCACAACTCATCAGTACGGTTAGACCCTGATTGCTTTTTTACCCAGGATTGAAACCCGACCGAAATGGCGTCAGTCGGCGACTCTACCCCTGGGCTATGGGCGTTCGGTGGAAGTAGGCAGACTTTTTAGCGCATATCATTATACGCGCCCAATAGCTAGCGCGCTCTAATTCGTTTCACTGAATGAGCGATGAGTACATGCCAGAGTAGCTACTGTTTATCAAAGTCTACTATTTTTCCAGAGTGCTCAATGAGAGAGTGTGTTATAACAGATTGGAGCGAATTTGACTTTTCGTTCAGCAATTGCCTGCTGGGAAATTATTTCGGTCATGATCACAGGAAATAATGACGAAGTAGCATTTCCTATCAGAATAATCGCAAGCCAAACAATTGTATTTACTTTGTAAGAGGAATATATATATATATATATATATATATATATATATATATATATATATATATATAGAGAGAGAGAGAGAGAGAGAGAGAGAGAAATAGAAAAGGTAATATTTTCAAAAGAGAAACAATAATTCACCATTTATGTATAATTCTAACAACCAATACAATATTTTTCTTATCATAGCCGAAGTCGGATGCTTGCTAGATTACATTCCCATTTCACTCAGCATTTATTCCTTCATGCTGACTTATTTCCTATCTTCCTGTCTACCAGTCTATCTCCTGTTTTCATATTTCGTACTCTAATGACCTCTTTCTATTTGTAAATGCTCCAAATCCTTCAGCCATTTCTTTTATGTACCCATTAGTTTTATGTACCCGTTAGTTTTATGTACCCGTTACTTTTATGTATGCATTACTTTTATGTACCCATTATCATTGGTCTAGCAACATTTCAGGTAAAACAGAGTATAGAAGAGTTTCATCAATTAAATAAAGTATCTGTTTTTGTTTTTTTAATAAACCGATTTCTACCTGAATAGTAGTAAAATTTAAATAAACAATGATACCCAAGTCATATATTTCTAATGTAAATAATAAGGAAAAAAAAACAACAACAACAAAAAAAAAAATCAAGTAATTCTTATTCTTAGATTGTCTATCTTCTAAAAATACCAGGCGTTAAGTGTTTAAAACTTAAATAATTTTACAATTAAAAAACAAAAACAAACGTATTCAATGTTATATCGACACAAATGGGAAAATTAATTAATTAATTACATAATCAAAGTACCTAAGGAAAATTTGAAATATTTCATAGAGATATTTGCATAAGATGAAGTTATTTAAACCTGTAAATACGAGCTGTTTTTGAAAAATTAAAGAGGGAATATTACTTATGCCCAATCTGATTGACAATTATATTAGACATCGTTCAGTGATTTATAAAGGAGAATACGAGTAAGCATGTACAATTCCATTTTATTAACCCTCAATGAACTTACTTTGACTAATGAACCGTGATATCTGTCTTCCGATATGGAAACGAATGCTGGACAATCTCCTCAAATTTGACGGAGAGACTCGAAGCAACAGAAATGCTGGTATCCTCATACCAGGCACTGAACATGTGAGCATGTAAGCAACGGTTTTGGATAGGATGCAAATGAAAAGGAAACTTATACTTAGCATCAAGAAGAGACAGCTGAGGTTTCTGGCATGTGTAATGAGGAAGGAGGGTTTGGGGAATCTAATACTCACGGGATGGATAGAGAATCAGGGGAAGGCAGCAGCACGATACATACTTGATGGGCATGAGCAATTGGATGGCGCAGGGGGGTTTACGAGAATACCAAGAAAAGAAAAGTTAAGAGCGACAAAGACTGGGACAAGTGGAAGTCTATGATTGCCTACGTCCTGAAAGGAGACGGCACATAAAGAAAAAGAGCTAAAATGCTACAATTATCCTTCTTATACTTTAGAAAAGGTAAAAATCTAATTGATGAGTTATCTAAATACAGCAAAAATTATTTTGTCATATTTGCATAGTAAACTTTCTTTAAGTTTTACAATTTTTGTTATAGTTGAAGGTAACTAGTCAGAATCTTTTGAATAAATGGGTTTGAATAGGTTTATCGGCGCAAGTTAACTTGAACATGCTCATTTCAACTTATATATATATATATGCATTTATGTATGTATATATATATATATATATATATATATATATATATATATATATAAATAAATATTCAAAATCATTGCTGGAGTCGCTATATATGCGTATCTATGCAGGCACGTTTCAGGATTGTATAGCTGTATGAAAATTATTGAAATCTGCAAAATCTGGTGGGAGTGTGTGTATGTGTGTGTATGTGTGTGTGTGTGTGTGTGTGTAGACTCATAGAATATTTGGTAGTAGCTTAGTATTCGTATGATTAATTTTATTTGATCCATGCGTAATTTAGGGTGCGTGCATTACCTTTCTAGAACACCATCAGTAAGCTTCAAGAGTACAAACGGGTACAAATGATCTGCAATAAAATCTGTGTATCTCATACCCTATCAAGAAAAAACTCTTACAAAATTCATCTTATGTCATGACAGAATTACCACCAGGTTGCACACTATGCTGCTCACAGTCTGGATATATAAATTTACGAAAGAACGAGAAACTTGCCTGATCAGATAAGTACAACGCCACTCTTCCATAACCCAATGGCATTATGTGGCGCAGTATCGGCATTAACTGGTGTCAACGATGGTACTGACTACGAAACTCCACCTCATGCACTATACAGTGCATTGATTTATAGGTTAAAGTGTTGTGTGTTCTGGTGCAATGTTCCCTTTCGTTGACTAGTTATGTGTTGTTTATGTTCATCCACTATATCTTTGTTAAATCCGGCCAATATCTTATAGCTGATACAGTTACACTGTTTCTTTTCCCATGTCACACCTTCGTCATCTGGCTTAGTCCATTTCTATAAGTAAGCAAGGTAAACATGTGCAGTGTACTGTTATCATTATGTTTTGATATTTCAATTTATATTGGAACATTTCAAGTTTGCTTTCGTATATAGTTATTTTTCAGTTGGTAAATATAAATTTAAGTCAATAATGAGAGTCATAGATAGTTAGTAAATGAAAGAACTGTAAGTGAATTTTAGAATTTGCAAAATTTTCTTATATCTAAAATTAAAAATATTAACTTTTCTTATTAGAAACTATGCTCATGATAATTATTAATATATCAATGTACTTGAAAACCAGAAATAGTTTTCATAAGAACGCTAAACATTTTTCTTTGTCAGAGATTCTATGAGGTATTCTAAATATAGTTAAAAAAAAACAAATCCCCGAGGTTTTCATTCAGCCATGTAATGCCAGACAATACAAAATCATCATTTATTGCTCAGTGTTTTATGTATTACAACATCATTTACATTTTTCTTATCATCGTCACAACATTTTCAGTACAGAGAGCAATACTTTACCATCCTTATTTAAATTAAATCGATATGTTTCTCTGTCTACGTTACTTATATTTATCATTTAAATTCAAGAGACTATTTCTATATCAATAATATTAGAGCAGTGACCGGCAGATTGAAGAGTCAATTTCATTTCGCATTGTGTAGTAAATGGAGGAGGAACATTATTTGTAAATTATTTAAAAGACCATCTGCTGAATACATTCTTACTTCAAAAATTGATTTGTCTTCTGTTTAGTAATATCTGCAGCTTTATTTTAGTCTTGTATCCAATTATAATAATGCGAAGTGCTTTCGTATATAGCAGAAATGTCACCACTGCTTTTAAAGATAAAGCTACGTTTTATAACAAACATTTTATGCTACATAATCTTCTATCTCTATATCCTATAAAGTGTAGCCATATAGGGTAAATCATTTTTTATCTTTATGTAATTTAGTGATGCACCCATCCAAGCCATTTCCTAATTTTATCTCAGTTTGGTCCACGTCAATCTGCATCACCCATTTCTTCAACGTTTATATTTTTTTTATTTTATTTCTTTAGCCACTCGCTTTATTTATCCTCTCTTCTCTGTTTCCTTCGTTAAATTCTTAACCTGATCTCTCTTTCTCTCTCTGTTGCTTTGTAATTTGTTTTCATTTAAGACCCTACTATTTTATTCCCCATTTCATCATACAGCTGATCACTCTTATTCACATTACTTTATAGTCGAGTCAAATACATCATAGAAAAATTTTCAAAACCACACGCTAATTCTTAACCTGCGACCCTCTAAATTTAAAAGTATTCCTCCGTATACTTCATTTTGTTTATTTGTCTCTTTTTTTCTTTCTTTTTAGTTGCACTTGAATTTTTCTTTTTTAAAGTTACATATGCATTAATTTTAGTATCTTCGTTGCCGGTATTCTTTTAATTGTTGGTTTAATTATTGTTTCTGATTTTTCTGCTTTTTTTTCTTATTGAATTTCTTTCCATCATTAACCTCCTATATTTTCCCGCCTCAGCAGCACAAACCTACAGGCTCTATAAACAACTCCAGCCATTTTCTCCACATCTCAAACGAACGAACGCTACTACAACATCATTGCTGCTGCTGCTATCATTGCTACTACTACTGCTACTAAATATCACTACCACTTATTGCAATGATGATAACGAAAGATATTTTTACTCCTACTATTCAAAAGTTCTACTACTGCAACTAAACATGATGCACATGCAAGGAATATTGCAGTAGAGCAGAGCGCAGAGAGAGAAAGAGAGATAGAGAGAGAGAGAGATAGAGGGAGAGGGAGAAAATACTAACACATTCGCAATGACGCATATAGCCAAAGATAAATATGTTCGTAAACACTCACAAAAGCCAGTGAAATAAGCCAGAGGGCTAGTGTAACTGTAATTGATAATATTCACGAAGAGCATGTCAAGTTAGCTAGAAACATGTACTACTTCCCAGCCTCTCTTCTACTATTGTCACAAACAAAACAAGACTTACATTGTACGACGTGCATAGTGACGCTGAGGCATAAATAACATGAAATAGGTAGATACATATCCGCACGTATTCTCACCCCGCATACAAATAGACAATTCGTGCGCACACATCAATACAAACTATGTCGAATGTACAAATATACACTCATCAGTCACATATTATATTTGCACATTCGGAAGTGCTTACAAACGCGCACATGTTCATGCAGGCTGCGAAGATAAGTGCAGATATCAAAGTCGGGTTGGGATTTAAAAATATCGCAAGGAAATAAAGGAAGGATGCGTAAAATCAAAATTGAAATTCGTACAAATCGTCATTACACTTTCTGTGTTTGCGTTAAGAAGGAAAAAACTTAATCAAGGATAAATCCAAGCGCCTGTAATTATGGTCAGCCAACAAAGGGCATAATAAAACAAATGTAGATATTTGGTTTGCACAAAGCATATGCCGACAGAATCTCATAGCACTTTTAACAACAACAACAACAATAATAATAATTAGAAGACTAATAAGAAGAAGTAGAAGACAAAGTGAAGCAGAAGAGTGGAAAAAGGAATCTGGAACCATTTTTATTGGATTTTGTACGCATAAAAAGAGGAATTATCATGAAGGATACTGGAAATGTGCTGTTTGAAAAAGAGATAAGGTAAGTTGAAAAAAAACAAAAACAAAACAAAAAATACTTTACGACAGTAGACATATTAGGAGTGAGGATTGAATCAGTAACTGCAGTTGTGATTTAGAGACTCTGTCTAAAAAAATACCAAAAACAAAAACAAAACAAAAAAAAACAAAAAATAAAAAACGAACAACAACAAAAATAAGAACAACAATTATGAATACAACTGATAATGATGATGGTAATAACAACAAAAGTAACAGTAGTAACATGAAGATTGGAAGAAAAGTACATTAAATAGACAACAAAAAACATAACAGTAATATAGGTAAATTGTTTTGAGCAAATATACAAAGTAATTTTTAATGCTGTGTTGATGCTGATAATGATGTCAACAAAATAATATTTTTGTTGTAGTTAAATGTGGTAGTGTGTATTTGGAATAAATGTTTCGCGGAATACATTTTCACTATGAAAATTATTTTTATATTCAAAGTTGTCGATGAAATAAAAAGCAAGTTCAACCAGTTGCAATTTGTAAATTAAGTTATAATGCTACAATTAGAACATTAATAATCATTACCAAACCAAAGTCATTATTATTATCATTATTAATGTCTCATGATACTAGTCTGAAGAAAAATGTCTATCCTTGTCTAATTGCATTTTCAAATTCATAGAAGTAACGCAAATGATAGTTTTCTTTTATCATATAAATACATATATGTACAGATTTTGCATGAATCAGAGGGTGTTTTGTCTTAAATTGTAATGCGTCAGTTGATACTTTTCTGGCAATAAACAGAGTAACATCAGAAAAGAAAATCTGGAATGTCCTTGCAGTAGTTACAAGAGTGTAGAAATAGGTTCATAAATGTATTGTAAGTAAAATTAGTACACCAATTAATCTGTCGATGAACATTATATATATATATATATATATAAAGGAAAAAAAAGAAGCGGGTATAAAATATTTTCTTTAAAATGCACGCATAAAAATTGTGCTATTTCTAGGATAATATTTAGTACAGAAATATTAGTTTTAATTGGATAAACAGGCAAAATATACCGAGAAAGAAATCATGGAATGTTGGTCAAACAATCAATGGATCAATAATATTAATAATAATAATAATAATAATAATAAAAATGACAGGAACAACAACAACAACAACTACAATAATAATAATAATGATGGCCTGCATGCATACAGACACAAACATGCATAAATATATTCATACAAACACGTATACTTATACATATACACATGTATGTGTGATTTGTCCCACAACATGTATCTTTTGTAGGTATTATTCCCTTGTAGTATCTTAAAGTGCAAGAGAAAATACTAGTCAGTACCCATCTCCATTCAGGTAGTACTGGGTTCCCTGATACGATCAGCGTGGAAAGATGTCTGACCTTACTGACTTCTCTTTTCCGTTATGCTAGTCTAATGACCTTTGTCAGGAGAACTATTATAATGATAGAGTAGAAGAAGAAAAGGATTCATGCCTTTCCTAGAAGGTTTAATGAAAAATGAACACAAATAACTTGGCACAGAATTCGAATTTGGTTTACTTTTCAGTATTCCGTTTTGATAACTTTAAGGAAACTTCGCTCCTGTACGTGCATTGGGTGCCCAAAAGAAATAACTACTTTTATTAGCAATTATTATTTGAAACAATTTATTAATTTCAAAGTATCTTAAATAGCAAGAGAATTATGTTTCCCTACTTATTAAGTATTCAAAACGCAATAATTATAAATTACATTTAATTTTAAAAACTAAAAAAAGCAAAAAACAAAACAAAAAAAAATAGTTACAAACGATATTCTTTGTAATATTTACACCAAAAGATTTTATAATTCCTCACTTTCCCTAAAAATAATTTTAAAATATTACAAGTGTTTCTGTATTTTCTAAATCATGACATACAGACAATTATCCAGATTGCTGCACTTTTTCTCTGGACAATATGTGAAAATATGGTTTAAACATGTGTATATGTTAATGGTGATAGTGGATATTAATATAGATGTGAAGTACAGAATTTCTGGAGATACTTTGAATATTTTGTTTTCAGCATTACCTATAATAATAATAATAATAATAATAATAATAATAATAATAATAGCAGCAGCTAAAAAAAAAAGTGTGTGATTTTGTTTTTTTTACAAAACTGATCAGTGGAAAAGAAAAATGTCATGATGCCATTTCTCACCTTAGTTCTCTAGTTGGGACCCGGAAGGGAATGCGTATGCAACAATAATCAAAGGAAATAATAATAATAATAATAATAATAATAATAATAATAATAATAACGCAACAAAATCTGTATTACAGAATAAAACAAATAACATTGTCAAGATTTGAAATGCAATCGGATCAAACAATTTAAGTAAAAAAAACAAAAACAAACTAATAAAAAACCTGCCGGATATTAGATTTCTTCAGGACATATGATAAATTTGGAAGAAAGTGGGCATAAAAATAAAAGTATTTCCTCAACCGTGCCAGAAAGATGAGGTGCAGATATCAAACACTTGTCACTTGACAGCATGAAATTGACAATTGTGAATGGAACGCTGGAAAGAGAAATTGAACAAAAAATTGACGGTATTACTGAAAACAGCTTTAATACTAAGAAAATACTGGGTCAATGATTAAACTTACTGTCATTTATTCTCGAGTGTATATTAACAGTACTGCTGATGTGAACATTCAATGAGGGAAATATAAGAGTAGCAGTAGTAGTAACAGTAATAATATCTAGAAGGCATGATTTAGTATTCGTAAACAAGAAGAAATCATGCTAGATCGTGTATTTCGGTGATCAGTCAGAGTAGATCTGAAAGTGAAAAAGATAAAGTATCTCGATTTGTCAGAGAGTTGTAACAATCGGACTTTTGGGAACTGCCCCGAAGAGCCCGAAGAAAATCTTTTGAAGAACTAGAAATCAGGAAGTGTCTAGACAATCCAAGCAAAAATACTTTATTGAAAATAATTAAAAAATAAGTGAGATGGTGTTCAAAGAATTGCTTTCACTTAACCTTCCGTATAAGTCACCAGTTACTATTGATGCGAACACTTAGTGAGTGAATAATGATGATGTTAAATTATTATTAATATTATTATTACAGTTTAGTGTTTAGTGTTTAGTATCTCCACACCAGTGATAAGGACTATCCATAGATAACAAAAGCAAATTCCAAGTATTTATCTAAATATTCTCTTTAATCTCTAGAGTGTAACTTAGTATTTCTAAATTTCTGATCGGTTCAGTGCTTTCGTTTTTGGGCTTTTTTTAATACTTCAATCAATGGTTCTGGATCATTGAAATTGTTATTTTTAAGCAAGGCCTTAATACATTTTTCCATTCATGAATAGTTCCAATGATTATTTAACATATGCTATTTTTATTATTGTTGTTGTCATTTTTCATCATATTTCGATTTCTGCTATGGTCGCACTACATAGCAAGTCTGCGGGAAGACCTAAGGCAGGTCGTGGTGTCTTGTTATGATTCCATTTCATGTTTTTTTTTTTTATCTCCCCTGTCATCGCTAGCGTTACATAGACAAAGTTCTCCTTAGTATGTGGGCTGTACTTAACAAGACAATTTTTTGTATATCTCTTAAGCTGGGGTTTCCAGGGATTCTTTGAATGTGCCATTTTTTATAATTCCAAGTGCACCAACTATCACTGGTGTGATACCTCTTTTCAATTTCCACATTTTATTATTATTATTATTATGTCATTTTTTTATCATATTTCTATTTCTGCTATGGTCGCACTACCAACCAAGTCTGCGGAAAGACCTAAGGCAGGTCGTGGCGTGTTGTTATGACTCCATTTCAAGCTTTTTTTCTATCTCCCCTATCATCCCTAGCGTTACATAGACATAGTTTTCCTTAGTGTGTAGGCTGTACTTAACAAGACAATTTTTTGTACATCTGTTAAGCTGTGGTTTCCTGGGATTCTTTCAATGTGTTGTTTTGTTCCATTTTTTATAATTCCAAGTGCACCTACCATCACTGGCACGACTGTTGTTTTCAATTTCCACATTTTTCTATTTCAATTTCCAGGTTTTTATATTTTGACAGTTTTTAGAATTCCTTGGTTGTCCGCTGGACAAGCCATATCAATTAATAGACAAGTTTTCTTTTTCTGGTTTTTAACAATAATGTCTAGTCTATTTGCTTCAATTTTTCTGTCTGTGTAGAAGGTGTAATCCCATAGAATGATGACATCTTCTATTTCTGTAACCGGTGCTGGGTGATGTTCATACCAGTGTTTGTTTACAGATTTTCCATAGTGTTTGCACATTGTCCAATGTAGATATTGCCCCACTCTATCGTGACGATTTTTATATTCATTTGGGGCAAGTACAGAACAACCCGAAATTAGTCTGTTGTTTTTTTGGGTATTTGTCAAAAAACATGCATTTTGGAATCAAATTATTGTGTATAACATTTGCCTGAAAGTTTCTAATGAAAAGACTCTGATCTTGTGCTGTAAAAATAAAGCCTTGACTTTCAGACTTTAATCGTAACCATCGATGAGTATTAACATTATCAACATCGGGTTTATTAATACGTTCTGGATATTGGCCATGCAGAGGTTTGTCTTGCCAGCGTTGTTTCATCTGTTCAAGAGCTTTATTCTTTGCTTTCTTGTTCATATTTTTTACCGCAAAAGTTGGTTCTTGACTTCCGTTTCGCTTTTCTACAAAATCTACTAAATGTAAATTTTTTTGTATTTACTGTCTTCTTTCATTATTAAATATTTTTCTTGCTATTTTCAAGCTGTTTGACTAATTGTATCATCCCGTCCTTTTGTTGTTTCTATGTATGTTAGTAAGCCAATAGTTGTTGTTTTGTATAACGATTCTAATTGAATGTGACCTTTCTCACTTTCTTTACGGAGTATGTATAAATATTCTATATCAGCCTTTGGATGATGCATCTTCAAGATATGGAGACTATATTTAACCACTGGGATTAATGGCCATAATTCTGTTCTGAGAATTCAATTCAGTTTTTAATATCAGTCGTATCCTTCTATAGTACTCTTTACGCACTATTTCTTTCATGTTTTTATGGTGAATCTTTTCGCTGTCATTTTCATCTAGGTATTTATAAGCTTCTTCTGGCTTTAATTCTTTTATTGTTTCTGCAGGGTCTAAACTAATTGAGGATGTTTGTTGTAGCGATCCACGTAAAACTGTAGCTTTAGCACATTTATTCAAATTGAATTTCATTCCAATGTCTTCGCTGAAGCATTTTACAGTTTGCAGAAGACCTTCTAGCTCATTATCATTTTAGCATATAACTCTAAGTCATCCATGTGAAATAGATATCGTATTTTTTTTGGGCTATTTTATAACCACATTCTGTCTTGTTAAGTTAACTGGTTAGTGCTATTAATGATATGCAAAATAATAAGGGAGACAAAGAGTCACCTTGAAATATACCTCTTTTAATGTTTATTTCACCAGATTTATAGGTTCCATTTATATGATTGAGGTAAAGAGTTGTTTTCATATCGACATAACATTGTTTGATGAAATTGGTGATGACGGGTCATATCCTGTACATATTTAAAGACTTTAAGATCCAGGAATGTGGCACACAATCGAATGCCTTACGATAATCTATCCAGGCAGTACTAAGATTTTTCAGTGTATTTTAGTAGTTTTCCAGGATCATTCTGTTAATAAGCAATTGGTCTTTACATCCGTAACAGCCACGTTTGCACCCTTTTTATTCAAGCGGTTATATGTCATTTCTTTCCAAGAAGAAATATATCTGTTTTGTTAAAATAGATGTTAATAGTTTGTATGTTGTCGGAAGGCATGTAATTGGTCTGTAGGTTTTGGGCTAATTTATGTCACTATTCTTGGGTAGAAGAATGTAATTCCTTTGGTCATCCATGCAGGAATTTTAGTGGGATCGTTAACCATTTCTTGAAGTTCTTTGGCTTGTTTTTTTATGATAGAATTATTATTAGTTATTATTATTATTACTTTATTATTATTATTATTATTATTATTGGTTTTCATGTCTGTTGTATCTGGTAGATTTCACGAGCGATCAAGTGAAAACGAGTTTCCTAATTATTATTTTATTATTAGTACTCTAAATCAGCAGTACTTATGAATACAATTGTAACTGTACTCAAATTTCTTTTTCCTTTAACTAGGAAATTCTAGTTATTTATCAAGTTTTTTCTTTTTCATATTTTATTTTCAACAGCGATGTCCACTATATAAAAATTGTTTTTCCTTTGTTTGTAAAGACTAACAGCTGGTCTTGCTTGGGCGGGCTGATTCTTTTGAACTTTTAAGTTCTACTTTGACTTTTTATTCCTTAGAATAGTTTTTGGTTTGTGTTCATACCATTAGTGTGCATCGTCAAATACCATTCATTTATCCAATCTATTAAGTTTCCTACAAAGTTACGTCTATTTTTGTGCTCTTCAACAAATATATATATATATATATATATATATATATATATATATATATATATATACTGAACAGATTTCATCTCTATCTTTAAACGATTCGGATTTTACCTGTTTTATTTTAGTATCAGTTGTTATAGAATTGCTTTAAGTTTCTATTAATTTCTCGTTTTGGGTGTCCTCTACGTAGCAAAGTTTCCGTAGAATAATGGTAATATTAACCGTTTTCCTAGAAGGAAATATTTTATATTCATTGGCCAAGCACCCAGTACTGATGTAGGTTGAAAGTTATAAAATCTTTCAGTTTTTCAAGTTTTTCAAGTCCGGTAGCTGTTATTGCACTTTTAAATATTTATGTGGATTTCTTTCCTAAAATTTTATTTGAAGTGTGGAATGCCAACATCATGTATCATTAATTTCTTTTCGAGTTACATGTACTATTGATTTTGTTGCTGCTGCTGTTGGTAGTTCTCTAAGTGATGTGGTTTCTGTTATTTGGTAGATTTTATGATTCTGCATCGCCAGTCCATGATGTTCAAGGAGGTATGAACTTTGCCAAAACCCTCAGGTTTAATTTCCTCAAAGCCTTTTTAAACATTGATCTTAACAAGTAGTTGCATACAGCTGAGAATTTAGATATATTTGAACGAGTTTGGCGCCATGCATAACATTCATTTGATTAGGATTTGACCATATAAACAAATGCTAAATACTAAAAAAAGAAATTGCTATAGAAAACATATAGACAAAATTTTCTGGGGGATTTGAATGGATAAATTACCCAAACAAAGGCCAGAAACCTTTTTGTTTTAATGAGATTTAGAACAAAAAGAAAATCTTCAAGAGAGTGTGTGTCGCTGTTTCAGGAGAATACAAAGATAAATTGAAAGAAAGTTCATAATTTAATAAATATGTTAACGTTGATACAGAATAAAAAGTGGAGTATGAAGATAACAGTTATATCCATTATTGGAGTTTTTCGAACAGTCAAGAAAGGTCAGATTATAAGTAAAAATCTATGGGGAAAATCAGAAACATCTCGAAAACGGCACCACTTAAATCAATCAGAATACTGAGTAGAGTAGCAAGTAGGTGTGATGCTACTTAATCTTCAGTGTAAATCACCAGTTACTAGGGGTTCAGAAGTCAATGACTAAATAATGACAGACTTATGGTATAATTAATTCATGAATACTACTACTACTACTAATAATAATAATACTTTAACAAAACAGACATATTTATTATTATAAAAAAAATGACATACTACCGCTTTAACAAAAAGGGTGCAAACGTGGCTGTCATGGATGTAAAGACCAATTACTTCTTGTTAAAATACATCAATGCAAAGAAAAATCTTATTACTGCCTAGATAAATTATCGTAAGGCATTCGATAGTGTATCACATTGCTAGATCTTAAAGTCTTTAAATATTTAAAAGGTATCACCCGTCATCATCAATTTCATCAAACAATGTATGTCGATGTGGAAAACAGCACTTTACCTCAATCATATAAATGGAACCTATAAGTCAACAGTTGAATATTTCAAGGTGACTCTTTGTCTCCCTTATTATTTTGCATATCACTAATTGCATTAACTAGCCAACTTAACAAGACAGGTTAGAAAATAGCCCAAAAGAAAATAAGTAATCTATTTCACATGGATGACTTAAAGTTGTATGCTAGGAATGAAAATGAGCTGGAAGGTCTTCTGCAAACTGTAAAATGCTTCAGTGAAGACATTGGAATAAAATTCAATTTGGATGAATGTGCTAAAGCCACAATTTTACGAGGATTGTTACAACAAACACCCCCAATTAACTTAGATCCTGCTGTAATAATAAAAGATTTAGAGCAGGAAGAAGCTTGTAAGTATCTAGGTGTGAATGAGAGTGAAAGGATTCACCATAAGAAAATGAAAGAGTGCATAAAGTGTACTATAGAATGGTACAACTTTTATTAAGAACTGAATTGAATTCTCAGAACAGAATTATGGCCATTAATAATCCTACAATCCCAGTGGTCAAATATAGTCTCCATTTCTTGAACTGAACTCTAAATGACATCAAACGAATGAATTCTAAGACAAAAAAAGCCTCTTTCTAAGCATAAGATGCATCATCCAAAGGCTGATATAGATCATCTATACATACTCCGTAAAGAAAGTGGGAAAGGTCATGTTCAATTAGAATTGTCATACAAAACAACAACTATTGGCTTACTAACATACATGGAAACAACAAAGGACTGGATGACACAATTAGTCAAACAACATGAAAACAGAAAGAAAAAATATTCATTAATGAAAGAAGGTAGTAAATACAGACAAATTTTACATTTGGTAGATTCTGTAGAAAATCAAAATAGAACCCAATTACTAACTGTTGCAGCAAGAAAAATAAAAAGTGTAAGCCAAGGATAAAGCACTTGAACAGATGAAACAACGCTGGCAAGACAAACCTCTGCATGGCCAATATCCAGAACGTATTAATAAACCCGATGTTGATAATGTTAATACTTATCGATGGTTACGTCCATCTGGATTAAAGTCTGAAAGTGAAGGCTTTATTCTTGCAGCACAAGACCAGAGTCTTTTCACTAGAAACTTTCAAGAAAATATTATACACAATAATTTGATTCCAAAATGCAAGTTTTTTGACAAATACCCAAAAAACAACAGACTAATCCCTAGATGTTCAGTATTTTCCCCAAATGAATATAAAAATCGTCACAATAGAGTGGGGCAATATTTACATTGGGCAATGTCCAAACAATTTTGGAAAATATATAAACAAACACTGGTATGAACATCACCCAGCACCGGTTACAGAAATAGATGTCACCATTCTATGGGATTACACCATCTACACAGACAGAAAAACTGAAGCAAATAGGCCGAACATTATTGTCAAAAACCAAAAAGAAAAATAATTGATTTACATTTAGTACATTCTGTAGAAAAACAAAACAGAAGCCAAGAACCAACTATTGCGGCAAAAAATATGAAAATGAAAGCTAAAGATAAAACTCTTGAACAGATGAAACAACGCTGGCAAGACAAACCTTTGCATGGCTAATACCCAGAACGTCTCAATAAGTCCAATGCTGATAAAGTTAATACTCATCGATGGTTACGCGCATGTTGATTAAAGTCTGAGACTGAAAGCTTTATTCTTGCAGCGCAAGATCAAAGTCTTTTCACTAGAATCTTTCAGGCAAATATTATACATACTAATGTGAATCCAAAAACGCAGGTTCTGTGATAAACACCAAGAACCAATAGACCATATAATCTCAGGTTGTTCTGTACTTGCCCCAAATGTATATAAAAATCATCACGATATATTGGGGCAATATTTACATTGGACAATGTGCAAACACTATGGAAAATCTGTAAACAAACACTGGCATGAACATCACCCATGCATCAAACGAGACGTCTCGTTTGATGCATGAAAAATACTTGAAATAATGATAACAATAATAATAACAACAATAATAACAATAATAAATAGTTTTAACCCGTGAAAATTTCACGGTTTTCTTATTTTAATTTTCTGATGAATCTTAATTCTTAAGTGAATTATTGAATAGTTTCTTGGCGAATTTAATGACTATAAAAATCCGTAAAAATTCCTCTATCACAATATGTTTATGTTTATGTTGCAATACAATCATAAATATGAATGCTGGTCGTTATTTTAAGATGTGGGTACAAATGAAAAGATCTGAAATTGACAACATTTTTCATTTTTTCTTTCGTCTATTTTCTCACTGAAACCAGGTAGTGTCTTTTCCCCTCTTTCCACGAGAAGGAATAGTCTATTGTTTATGATATATTGACAGGAGACGTTAAATGCTTCTATCTTACCATCTTTCTTTCTCATTTACCTAATGAAACCAAGTAGTGTAATTTCCCATTTTTCCTGAGTGATCAAAACAGAATAGTCCATTATTTATGAGGTATAACGCGTAACGGTCATGCGGACTAATGAAGAGGAGACAAGCACAATTATAATAGAATAGTGATGCCATGTAAACAATTTAAAATAACGAAGAAAGCGCTAGAGTACAATGGAAACCTGCTGTCATTTGAACTTTGAAAGAATTGATGAGAGAAATATTTTGGGGGCAAATATAAAACAATAACAATAATAATGAAAACCTTCTAAGTGGATAATACTGATAATGATACAACTTGTTTTTTAAACAACAATGACATTAATACAATAAAAATATTGATGAAAATCCGTTAAGTTGTTAAGCACCTGCAAAGTTTTTTAAGTTCTTTCAATCCTCGGAAGTATCGATTGTTCCTATTTGGCTTGGCCCATGGCAACAATAGCAATGATACTTTTTTGTATTTAATTATAAAATAATTGTTACATCCACCATCACAGTTCGTATTGTTATTGTTTAAATAAAGTGAAAAAAATGTAATGAATTAGCAGCCTGATTTTCTATATTTACTTGAAATTGACAATATTGTTCAATATTTTGATAATTGACAATATTTTGATACTGGAGAAATATTGTCTAGTTCTTTTGGAAATGCTTTACCTTGTTATTGCTGAAAACTTTAATTAAGTCTAGTCTTGATTATACCAAGATTGCTTCAATGGAAATATTTTCGTTCTTACTGTACAGATGAAAGAGAAAAAGATCTGTAAGTACAGATATCCAGATAAACACAAATGCACCCAAATACATTACATATGAGATAATGATGGCAAGTATGTGTTTGCGTGCGTGTACAAGCAGTTCTGAAAAAAAAAACTTACCTAAATACACACGCACACATACAAAACTCAAATATTAACAACACAATGTGCAGGTCAGTGATATGAAATAACGATTGCAGTATCATAATTTATAAATGATTAATTAGTGACTGTCATAAAGAAAAAAGATAGAAAACACATCTTTATACATACTTAAGCTAAACAATTATTCCTTAACGTTATTTTTCTTGTTGTATGATGACATCAATAAACGACATTTGTATTTCTGGACATTAATTTTGGGTGATAAATGTGGTAAAGTCGAACATTTTGATACACTAATTTATGTAACTACAAAAATAACCCGTGCTTTATATTATGCGTAAATATTTATTATATAAACTAAATGATTTAACATTAAAAAAGAAAATAAGAGATAAATAACTAAAGATGAAAAAGATGAAAACACAAACCTTTGTGTTTTTGTTATTGACAAGTTTCTCAATTTTACTCTCACTTGTAAAGCGAAAACATAACATTATATGAGTTACCCTTGCTGAAAAACTCATCTCAGTTTTTTCTTTTTTACCACTGTAATTTTTCGTTAATTACAAACACATATTTTCATTTATATTTCTTAAAGCGGATGAACATTAAACTAAAATGTCTTAAAATTCATTTTCTCTTCAAACTTGACTTTACTGTTTTCATTCACTTTGTAATGAAAGAAAAAAAAAAAAACAAGAACAAAACAAAAACAAAACTTACTTAAATGTGTATATTTTCGATGCACCCTATCCAAAACAAATATCTATATTTCTCCTTAAAGACATTATATCAGGTATGATTCAGTTTTACGAGTTTGGACCAACTGGATTTGAGATTAGATTTATGAAATTTGCTCATAACTAATGATTCCTTGACTTTGTGAGTATTATGTATCTGTATTTATCTGGTAGCGGTGCAGACAAACTATGTAGGCTTACAGAAAAACATAGACGCAGGGTAACGATTATATACTGGGTGCGATAGATTAATTGTCGTCTAAATAACGCAAAGATGAAAATAACACAGACATCTCATTTTAACATATATAGTTACCAAAATTACAAAAAAATATCTTGAAATATTAAAGAATAAATTTGTCCAATAAAATCACCATTGGCTTCAACACGGCCTCTAGACGACTTCGGAATTTCCTGCATCTTTTCTGGACGGTCTGCTTGTTTAGGTTGGTGAATGTTGCCATAATCATTACAAAGATTACCAAAATAATTACAAAGAGTTTTGATAGTCTCTCGCTCAAATACGACCTACACATAATAATCAAAGGGTCGCAGTCTGGGGAATAAAGTGACCAGATACAAGTGGAAATGTGGTCGCAGAAAATGTCTGACAGCCATGACAGTATTTTTCTGCTTGTGTTACACTGTGCAGATTCCTGTTGCCAGACAGAGAGCCTTCCAGTATCCACCGTCTTAACCCAGAGCAGCGCTACCTTTTTAAGGCACTTGATTTAGGCGTTCGTGTTGTGTCTGAGAGCCAGTGGGAAGGTCAAAGGAGGCATAATGTCGCCATCACTAGTGATATCTTCAAGCACTGTGAAATGTTCGTATTGGTGCGAATTCCAAGTAGTAAAGCATGCCGTTTTCAAATTTATGGCGGATTAAATTGCATCACGATGGTCTTTTTTTCACGGATGTTGCCGAACTGACCCGTAGTAGTCCACAAGATAAAAAAACGAAGCAACTCGCATGCGCGAAATAAAAATAAGAAATGGCGACAATTTACTCATATCAAGCCTGTATATAATCTGAGCAGTTTGAGTCAGATATTAGGAATAGGGATTGATCAATGTCTCTCTAGTCACTGCTATTAATATAGTCAGTCGAGAGAAACCGTGAAGACTATTATTCTTTATTAAATATCTTGATCGGCAAGATTAATTCTTACATGCTTACCAACGCAAGTGTCAATGTTGCTTTTCAAATTTCAAATACGGCGACAATATTTATTATATATTTGTTATGACCGAAGGGCCATAGAAAGATAACACAGACTCGGATATAAGGTTGAATAGTATATTCTTGGGAACCGTAGTACAAAGGTAAACGAGAACTGGAAAGTAATTTCTACTTTCTCACTCATTCACTCACACTGTGGCTACTACACAGTGACAGTATGTAGTCATCTCCCCACTTAAGGCAAAATATGACACAAGTACTTTTTAATGCGAGTCTTCCGGGCCATATAGCCCGACCAAAATATTTGTCTATCTTCCCCCAATCGTGATTCTACCCTTCGGCGGAACCACGACTGGGTTAGAGCTCTTTGCCCGAAGACAGACAGCGCTCCACCCGAAGGCAGAAAGATGGCAGTGTCAATAGTAGCAGAAGCAAGTCTACTACTCAGTAACAGTATTTAGTCACCTCCCCACTTGAGGCAAAATGTGACGCAAGGTCTTTTTAATGTGAGTCTTCCGGACCATAAAACCCGACCAAAAATATTTGTCTATCTTTCCCCAGTCGTGATTCTACCCTTCGGCGGAACCACGACTGGGTTAGAGCTCTTTTCCCGAAGGCAGAGAGCGCTCTCCACCCGAAGGCAGAGAACTGACAGTGTCAGTAGTAGCAGACGCAAGTGTACTACATTATTTAGTTGTCCCTCCCACTAAGGGCAACATGTGACACATGGTCAGTTATGAGTGGGTTTTCCGGGCTATATGGCCCGGCCAAAAAATACCTGTCTATTTTTACCCAGTCGTGATTCTACCCTTCGGCGGAACCACGACTGGGTTAGTGCTCTCTACCCGAAGGCAGAGGCTGACAGTGTCAAAAGTAGCAGAGGCAAGTCTACTACTTAGTGACTGTATTTACTAGCCCTCCCACGTAGGCTGGATGTGACACATGGTCATTTCATAGTGGGTATTCCCGGCCATATAGCCGGGCCAAAAAATATCTATCTATTTTCCCCCAGTCGTGATTCTACCCTTCGGCGGAACCACGACTGGGCTATTGCTCTGTGCTCGGAAGCAGAGAGCGCCCTCTACCCGAAGGCAGAGGCTGACAGTGTCAACAGTAGCAGAGGCAAGTCTACTACTCAGTGACTATATTCACTAGCCTTCCCACGCAAGGCTGGATGTGACACATGGTCATTTTATTGTGGGTATTCCCGGCCATATAGCCGGGCCAAAAATATGTCTGTCTATTTTTACCGAGTCGTGGTTCTACCCTCCGGCGGAACCACGACTGGGTTTGTGCTCTCTGCTCGGAAGCAGAGAGCGCCCTCTACCGAAGGCAGAGTGCTGACAGTGTCAACAGTAGCAGAAGCAAGTCTACTACTCATTGACTATATTCACTAGCCTCCCCACAAAAGGCCGGATGTGACACATGGTCATTTTAAAGTGGGAGTTCCCGGCCATATAGCCGGGCCAAAAATATGTCTGTCTATTTTTACCGAGTCGTGGTTCTACCCTCCGGCGGAACCCCGACTGGGTTTGTGCTCTCTGCTCGGAAGCAGAGAGCGCCCTCTACCGAAGGCAGAGTGCTGACAGTGTCAACAGTAGCAGAAGCAAGTCTACTACTCATTGACTATATTCACTAGGCTCCCCACAAAAGGCCGGATGTGACACATGGTCATTTTAAAGTGGGAGTTCCCGGCCATATAGCCGGGCCAAAAATAAATCTGTCTATTTTTACCGAGCCGTGGTTCTACCCTCCGGCGGAACCACGACTGGGTTTCTGCTCTCTGCTCGGAAGCAGAGAACGCCCTCTACCGAAGGCAGAGTGCTGACAGTGTCAACAGTAGCAGAAGCAATTCTACTACTCATTGACTATATTCACTAGCCTCCCCACAAAAGGCCGGATGTGACACATGGTCATTTTAAAGTGGGAGTTCCCAGCCATATAGCCGGGCCAAAAATAAATCTGTCTATTTTTACCGAGCCGTGGTTCTACCCTCCGGCGGAACCACGACTGGGTTTGTGCTCTCTGCTCGGAAGCAGAGAACGCCCTCTACCGAAGGCTGAGTGCTGACAGTGTCAACAGTAGCAGAAGGAAGTCTACTACTCATTGACTATATTCACTAGCCTCCCCACAAAAGGCCGGATGTGACACATGGTCATTTTAAAGTGGGAGTTCCAGGCCACATAGCCGGGCCAAAAATATATCTGTCTATTTTTACCGAGTCGTGGTTCTGCCCTCCGGCGGAACCACGACTGGGTTTGTGCTCTCTGCTCGGAAGCAGAGAGCGCCCTCTACCGAAGGCAGAGTGCTGAAAGTGTCAACAGTAGCAGAAGCAAGTCTACTTCTCATTGACTATATTCACTAGCCTCCCCACAAAAGGCCGTATGTGACACATGGTCATTTTAAAGTGGGAGTTCCCAGCCATATAGCCGGGCCAAAAATAAATCTGTCTATTTTTACCGAGCCGTGGTTCTACCCTCCGGCGGAACCACGACTGGGTTTGTGCTCTCTGCTCGGAAGCAGAGAGCGCCCTCTACCGAAGGCAGAGTGCTGACAGTGTCAACAGTAGCAGAAGCAAGTCTACTACTCATTGACTATATTCACTAGCCTCCCCACAAAAGGACGTATGTGACACATGGTCATTTTAAAGTGGGAGTTCCCAGCCATATAGCCGGGCCAAAAATAAATCTGTCTATTTTTACCGAGCCGTGGTTCTACTCTCCGGCGGAACCACGACTGGGTTTGTGCTCTCTGCTCGGAAGCAGAGAGCGCCCTCTACCGAAGGCAGATTGCTGACAGTGTCAACAGTAGCAGAAGCAAGTCTACTACTCATTGACTATATTCACTAGCCTCCCCACAAAAGGCCGGATGTGACACATGGTCATTTTAAAGTGGGAGTTCCCGGCCACATAGCCGGGCCAAAAATATATCTGTCTATTTTTACCGAGTCGTGGTTCTGCCCTCCGGCGGAACCACGACTGGGTTTGTGCTCTCTGCTCGGAAGCAGAGAGCGCCCTTTACCGAAGGCAGAGTGCTGACAGTGTCAACAGCACGAAGCAAGTCTACTACTCATTGACTATATTCACTAGCCTCCCCACAAAAGGCCGTATGCGACACATGGTCATTTTAAAGTGGGAGTTCCCAGCCATATAGCCGGGCCAAAAATAAATCTGTCTATTTTTACCGAGCCGTGGTTCTACCCTCCGGCGGAACCACGACTGGGTTTGTGCTCTCTGCTCGGAAGCAGAGAACGCCCTCTACCGAAGGCAGAGTGCTGACAGTGTCAACAGTAGCAGAAGCAAGTCTACTACTCATTGACTATATTCACTAGCCTCCCCACAAAAGGCCGGATGTGACACATGGTCATTTTAAAGTGGGAATTCCCGGCCATATAGCCGGGCCAAAAATATATCTGTCTATTTTTAGCCGAGTCGTGGTTCTGCCTTCTCCGGCGGAACCACGACTGGGTTTGTGCTCTCTGCTCGGAAGCAGAGAACGCCCTTTACTGGCAGAGTGCTGACAGTGTCAACAGTAGCAGAAGCAAGTCTACTACTCATTGACTATATTCACTAGCCTCCTCACAAAAGGCCGGATGTGACACATGGTCATTTTAAAGTGGGAGTTCCCAGCCATATAGCCGGGCCAAAAATAAATCTGTCTATTTTTACCGAGCCGTGGTTCTACCCCTCCGGCGGAACCACGACTGGTTTGTGCTCTCTGCTCGGAAGCAGAGAACGCCCCCACCGAAGGCAGAGTGCTGACAGTGTCAACAGTAGCAGAAGCAAGTCTACTACTCATTGACTATATTCACTAGCCTCCCCACAAAAGGCCGGATGTGACACATGGTCATTTTAAAGTGGGTGTTCCCAGTCATATAGCCGGGCCAAAAATAAATCTGTCTATTTTTACCGAGCCGTGGTTCTACCCTCCGGCGGAACCACGACTGGGTTTGTGCTCTCTGCTCGGAAGCAGAGAGTTCCCTCTACCGAAGGCAGATGTTGACAGTGTCAACAGTAGCAGAAGCAAGTCTACTACTCATTGACTATATTCACTAGCCTCCCCACAAAAGGCCGGATGTGACACATGGTCATTTTAAAGTGGGGAAAGCCCGGCCACATAGCCGGGCCAAAAATATATCTGTCTATTTTTACCGAGTCGTGGTTCTGCCCCCCGCGGAACCACGACTGGGTTTGTGCTCTCTGCTCGGAAGCAGAGAGCGCCCTCTACCGAAGGCAGAGTGCTGACAGTGTCAACAGCAGAAGCAAGTCTACTACTCATTGACTATATTCACTAGCCTCCCCACAAAAGGCCGGATGTGACACATGGTCATTTTAAAGTGGGAGTTCCCAGCCATATAGCCGGGCCAAAAATAAATCTGTCTATTTTTACTGAGCCGTGGTTCTACCCTCCGGCGGAACCACGACTGGGTTTGTGCTCTCTGCTCGGAAGCAGAGAGCGCCCTCTACCGAAGGCAGAGTGCTGACAGTGTCAACAGTAGCAGAGGCAAGTCTGCTACGCAGTGACTATATTCACTAGCCTCCCCACAAAAGGCCGGATGTGACACATGGTCATTTTAAAGTGGGAGTTCCCAGCCATATAGCCGGGCCAAAAATAAATCTGTCTATTTTTACCGAGCCGTGGTTCTACCCTCCGGCGGAACCACGACTGGGTTTGTGCTCTCTGCTCGGAAGCAGAGAGCGCCCTCTACCGAAGGCAGAGTGCTGACAGTGTCAACAGTAGCAGAAGCAAGTCTACTACTCATTGACTATATTCACTAGCCTCCCCACAAAAGGCCGGATGTGACACATGGTCATTTTAAAGTGGGAGTTCCCGGCCACATAGCCGGGCCAAAAATATATCTGTCTATTTTTACCGAGTCGTGGTTCTGCCCCCCGCGGAACCAGGACTGGGTTTGTGCTCTCTGCTCGGAAGCAGAGAGCGCCCTCTACCGAAGGCAGAGTGCTGACAGTGTCAACAGTAGCAGAAGCAAGTCTACTACTCATTGACTATATTCACTAGCCTCCCCACAAAAGGCTGGATGTGACACATGGTCATTTTAAAGTGGGAGTTCCCAGCCATATAGCCGGGCCAAAAATAAATCTGTCTATTTTTACCGAGCCGTGGTTCTACCCTCCGGCGGAACCCCGACTGGGTTTGTGCTCTCTGCTCGGAAGCAGAGAGCGCCCTCTACCGAAGGCAGAGTGCTGACAGTGTCAACAGTAGCAGAGGCAAGTCTGCTACGCAGTGACTATATTCACTAGCCTCCCCACAAAAGGCCGGATGTGACACATGGTCATTTTAAAGTGGGAGTTCCCAGCCATATAGCCGGGCCAAAAATAAATCTGTCTATTTTTACCGAGCCGTGGTTCTACCCTCCGGCGGAACCACGACTGGGTTTGTGCTCTCTGCTCGGAAGCAGAGAACGCCCTCTACCGAAGGCAGAGTGCTGACAGTGTCAACAGTAGCAGAAGCAAGTCTACTACTCATTGACGATATTCACTAGCCTTCCCACGCAAGGCTGGATGTGACACATGGTCATTTTAATGTGGGTATTCCCGGCCATATAGCCGGGCCAAAAATATGTCTGTCTATTTTTACCGAGCCGTGGTTCTACCCTCCGCCGGAACCACGACTGGGTTTGTGCTCTCTGCTCGGAAGCAGAGAGCGCCCTCTACCGAAGGCAGAGTGCTGACAGTGTCAACAGTAGCAGAAGCAAGTCTACTACTCATTGACTATATTCACTAGCCTCCCCACAAAAGGCCGGATGTGACACATGGTCATTTTAAAGTGGGAGTTCCCAGCCATATAGCCGGGCCAAAAATAAATCTGTCTATTTTTACCGAGCCGTGGTTCTACCCTCCGGCGGAACCACGACTGGGTTTGTGCTCTCTGCTCGGAAGCAGAGAGCGCCCTCTACCGAAGGCAGAGTGCTGACAGTGTCAACAGTAGCAGAAGGAAGTCTACTACTCATTGACCATATTCACTAGCCTCCCCACAAAAGGCCGTATGTGACACATGGTCATTTTAAAGTGGGAGTTCCCAGCCATATAGCCGGGCCAAAAATAAATCTGTCTATTTTTACCGAGCCGTGGTTCTACCCTCCGGCGGAACCACGACTGGGTTTGTGCTCTCTGCTCGGAAGCAGAGAACGCCCTCTACCGAAGGCAGAGTGCTGACAGTGTCAACAGTAGCAGAAGCAAGTCTACTACTCATTGACTATATTCACTAGCCTTCCCACGCAAGGCTGGATGTGACACATGGTCATTTTAATGTGGGTATTCCCGGCCATATAGCCGGGCCAAAAATATGTCTGCCTATTTTTACCGAGCCGTGATTCTACCCTCCGGCGGAACCACGACTGGGTTTGTGCTCTCTGCTCGGAAGCAGAGAGCGCCCTCTACCGAAGGCAGAGTGCTGACAGTGTCAACAGTAGCAGAGGCATGTCTGCTACGCAGTGACTATATTCACTAGCCTCCCCACAAAAGGCCGGATGTGACACATGGTCATTTTAAAGTGGGAGTTCCCGGCCACATAGCCGGGCCAAAAATATATCTGTCTATTTTTACCGAGTCGTGGTTCTGCCCTCCGGCGGAACCACGACTGGGTTTGTGCTCTCTGCTCGGAAGCAGAGAGCGCCCTCTACCGAATGCAGAGTGCTGACCAGTGTCAACAGTAGCAAGCAAGTCTACTACGTAGCTATATTCACTAGCCTCCCACAAAGAGCTGGATGTGACACATGGTCATTTAAAAGTGGGAGTTCCCAGCCATATAGCCGGGCCAAAATAGAATCTGTCTATTTTTACCGAGCGTGGTTTCTCTTCCTCCGGCAGACACGACTGGGTTTGTGCTCTGCTCGAGGAGGCAGAAGACGCCACTCACCGAAGGCAGAGTGCTGACAGTGTCAACAGCGCTAAAAACAGTCTACTACTCATTGACTATATTCTTAGCCTCCCCACAAAGACAGGATGTGACACATGGTCATTTTAAGTGCAGAGTTCCAGCCACTGGCCGGGCCCAGAAATACGTGATCTATTTTGCAAGTCGTGGTTCTGCACCCTCCGGCAGAACCACGGCCTGAACTGTCTCCTCTGTCGAGGAGCAGAGAAGCCTTTACTCTACCGAGAGCAGAGTGCTGACAGTGTCAACAGTGCTGACAAGTCTACTACTCATTATTTATATTCACTAGCCTCCCCACAAAAGGCCGGATGTGACACATGGTCATTTTAAAGTGGGAGTTCCCGGCCACATAGCCGGGCCAAAAATATATCTGTCTATTTTTACCGAGTCGTGGTTCTGCCCTCCGGCGGAACCACGACTGGAGTTTGATAACTCTGCTCGGAAGCAGAGAGCGCCCTCCCGAAGGCAGAGTGCTGACAGTGTCAGCAGTAGCAGAAGCAAGTCTACTACTCATTGACTATATTCACTAGCCTCCCCACAAAAGGCCGTATGTGACACATGGTCATTTTTAAAGTGGGGAGTTCCCAGCCATATAGCCGGGCCAAAAATAAATCTGTCTATTTTTTACCGAGCCGTGGTTCACCCTCTGGCGGAACCCGATGAGTTTGTGCTCTCTGCTCAAGCAGAGAACGCCCTCTATCGAAGGCAGAGTGCTGACAGTGTCAACAGTAGCAGAAGAATATACTGCATTGACATATTCATAGCTACTCTACACACAAAGGCCGGATGTGACACATGGTCATTTTAAAGTGGGGAGTCCCGGCCATATAGCCGGGCCAAAATATATCTGTCTATTTTTACCGAGTCGTGGTTCTGCCCTCCGGCGGAGCCACGACCTGAATTTGTGCTCTCTGCTCGGAAGCAGAGAACGCCCTCTACCGAAGGCAGGGGAGTGCTGACAGTGTCAACAGTAGCAGAAGCAAGTCTACTACTCATTGACTATATTCACTAGCCTTCCCACGCAAGGCTGGATGTGACACATGGTCATTTTAATGTGGGTATTCCCGGCAATATAGCCGAGGCCAAAAATATGTCTGTCTATTTTTACCGAGCCGTGGTTCTACCCTCCGGCCGGAACCGACTGGAGTTTGTGCTCTCTGCTCAGGCAAGCGCCTACCAAGCAGAGTGCTGACAGTGTCAACAGTAGCAGAGGCATGTCTGCTACGCAGTGACTATATTCACTAGCCTCCCCACAAAAGGCCGGATGTGACACATGGTCATTTTAAAGTGGGAGTTCCCGGCCACATAGCCGGGCCAAAAATATATCTGTCTATTTTTACCGAGTCGTGGTTCTGCCCTCCGGCGGAACCACGACTGGGTTTGTGCTCTCTGCTCGGAAGCAGAGAGCGCCCTCTACCGAAGGCAGAGTGCTGACAGTGTCAACAGTAGCAGAAGCAAGTCTACTACACATTGACTATATTCACTAGCCTCCCCACAAAAGGCCGGATGTGACACATGGTCATTTTAAAGTGGGAGTTCCCAGCCATATAGCCGGGCCAAAAATAAATCTGTCTATTTTTACCGAGCCGTGGTTCTACCCTCCGGCGGAACCACGACTGGGTTTGTGCTCTCTGCTCGGAAGCAGAGAACGCCCTCTACCGAAGGCAGAGTGCTGACAGTGTCAACAGTAGCAGAAGCAAGTCTACTACTCATTGACTATATTCACTAGCCTCCCCACAAAAGGCCGGATGTGACACATGGTCATTTTAAAGTGGGAGTTCCCAGCCATATAGCCGGGCCAAAAATACGTCAGTCTATTTTTACCGAGTCGTGGTTCTGCCCTCCGGCGGAACCACGACTGGGCTTGTGCTCTCTGCTCGGAAGCAGAGAGCGCCCTCTACCGAAGGCAGAGTGCTGACAGTGTCAACAGTAGCAGAAGCAAGTCTACTACTCATTGACTATATTCACTAGCCTCCCCACAAAAGGCCGGATGTGACACATGGTCATTTTAAAGTGGGAGTTCCCAGCCATATAGCCGGGCCAAAAATAAATCTATCTATTTTTACCGAGCCGTGGTTCTACCCTCCGGCGGAACCACGACTGGGTTTGTGCTCTCTGCTCGGAAGCAGAGAACGCCCTCTATCGAAGGCAGAGTGCTGACAGTGTCAACAGTAGCAGAAGGAAGTCTACTACTCATTGACTATATACACTAGCCTTCCCACGCAAGGCTGGATGTGACACATGGTCATTTTAATGTGGGTATTCCCGGCAATATAGCCGGGCCAAAAATATGTCTGTCTATTTTTACCGAGCCGTGGTTCTACCCTCCGGCGGAACCACGACTGGGTTTGTGCTCTCTGCTCGGAAGCAGAGCGCCCTTTCCCTTTACCGAAGGCAGAGTGCTGACAGTGTCAACAGTAGCAGAAGCAAGTCTACTACTCATTGACTATATTCACTAGCCTCCCCACAAAAGGCCGTATGCGACACATGGTCATTTTAAAGTGGGAGTTCCCAGCCATATAGCCGGGCCAAAAATAAATCTGTCTATTTTTACCGAGCCGTGGTTCTACCCTCCGGCGGAACCACGACTGGGTTTGTGCTCTCTGCTCGGAAGCAGAGAACGCCCTCTACCGAAGGCAGAGTGCTGACAGTGTCAACAGTAGCAGAAGCAAGTCTACTACTCATTGACTATATTCACTAGCCTCCCCACAAAAGGCCGGATGTGACACATGGTCATTTTAAAGTGGGAATTCCCGGCCATATAGCCGGGCCAAAAATATATCTGTCTATTTTTACCGAGTCGTGGTTCTGCCCTCCGGCGGAACCACGACTGGGATTGTGCTCTCTGCTCGGAAGCAGAGAACGCCCTTTACTGAAGGCAGAGTGCTGACAGTGTCAACAGTAGCAGAAGCAAGTCTACTACTCATTGACTATATTCACTAGCCTCCTCAGAAAAGGCCGGATGTGACACATGGTCATTTTAAAGTGGGAGTTCCCAGCCATATAGCCGGGCCAAAAATAAATCTGTCTATTTTTACCGAGCCGTGGTTCTACCCTCCGGCGGAACCACGACTGGGTTTGTGCTCTCTGCTCGGAAGCAGAGAACGCCCTCTACCGAAGGCAGAGTGCTGACAGTGTCAACAGTAGCAGAAGCAAGTCTACTACTCATTGACTATATTCACTAGCCTCCCCACAAAAGGCCGGATGTGACACATGGTCATTTTAAAGTGGGTGTTCCCAGCCATATAGCCGGGCCAAAAATAAATCTGTCTATTTTTACCGAGCCGTGGTTCTACCCTCCGGCGGAACCACGACTGGGTTTGTGCTCTCTGCTCGGAAGCAGAGAGCGCCCTCTACCGAAGGCAGAGTGCTGACAGTGTCAACAGTAGCAGAAGCAAGTCTACTACTCATTGACTATATTCACTAGCCTCCCCACAAAAGGCCGGATGTGACACATGGTCATTTTAAAGTGGGAGTTCCCAGCCATATAGCCGGGCCAAAAATAAATCTGTCTATTTTTACCGAGCCCTGGTTCTACCCTCCGGCGGAACCACGACTGGGTTTGTGCTCTCTGCTCGGAAGCAGAGAGCGCCCTCTACCGAAGGCAGAGTGCTGACAGTGTCAACAGTAGCAGAGGCAAGTCTGCTACGCAGTGACTATATTCACTAGCCTCCCCACAAAAGGCCGGATGTGACACATGGTCATTTTAAAGTGGGAGTTCCCAGCCATATAGCCGGGCCAAAAATATATCTGTCTATTTTTACCGAGTCGTGGTTCTGCCCCCCGCGGAACCAGGACTGGGTTTGTCTCTGCTCGGAAGCAGAGAGCGCCCTCTACCGAAGGCAAGTGCTGACAGTGTCAACAGTAGCAGAAACACAGGTACTACTCAGCCATTCTCTTCACTAGCCTCCCCCACAAAAGGCTGGATGTGACACATGGTCATTTTAAAGTGGGGAGTTCCCAGCCATATAGCCGGGCCAAAAATAAATCTGTCTATTTTTACCGAGCCGTGGTTTCTACCCTCCGGCAGAACCACGACTGGGTTTGTGCTCTCTGCTCGGAAACGAGGCGCCCTCTACCGAGGCAGGTGCTGACAGTGTCAACAGTAGCAGAGCAAGTCTGCTACGCAGTGACTGTATTCACTAGCCTCCCCACAAAAGGCCGGATGTGACACATGGTCATTTTAAAGTGGGAGTTCCCAGCCATATAGCCGGGCCAAAAATAAATCTGTCTATTTTACCGAGTACGTGGTTCTACCCTCCGGCGGAACCACGACTGGGTTTGTGCTTCTCTGCTCGGAAGCAGAGAACGCCCTCTACCGAAACAGAGTGCTGACAGTGTCAACAGTAGCAGAAACAAGTCTACTACTCATTGACGATATTCACTAGCCTTCCCACCAAGGCTGGATGTGACACATGGTCATTTTAATGTGGGTATTCCCGGCCATATAGCCGGGCCAAAAATGTGTCTGTCTATTTTTACCGAGAGCCGTGGTTCTACCCTCCGCCGGAACCACGACTGGGTTTGTGCTCTCTGCTCGGAAGCAGAGAGCGCCCTCTGAAAGGCAGAGTGCTGACGAGTCTCAGCAGTAGCAGAAGCAAGTCTACTACTCATTGACTATATTCACTAGCCTCCCCACAAAGGCCGGATGTGACACATGGTCGTTTTAAAGTGGGGTTCCCAGCCATATAGCCGGGCCAAAAATAAATCTGTCTATTTTTACCGGGCAAGTGATTCTCCCTCGGCGGAACCACGACTGGGTTTGTGCTCTCTGCTCGAAGCAGAGAACGCCTCTACCACCGAAGGCAGAGTGCTGACAGTGTCAACAGTAGCAGAAGCAAGTCTGTTACTGTTGACTATATTCACTAGCCTTCCCACGCAAGGCTGGATGTGACACATGGTCATTTTAATGTGGGTATTCCCGGCCATATAGCCGGGCCAAAAATATGTCTGCCTATTTTTACCGAGCCGTGATTCTACCCTCCGGCGGAACCACGACTGGGTTTGTGCTCTCTGCTCGGAAGCAGAGAGCGCCCTCTACCGAAGGCAGAGTGCTGACAGTGTCAACAGTAGCAGAGGCATGTCTGCTACGCAGTGACTATATTCACTAGCCTCCCCACAAAAGGCCGGATGTGACACATGGTCATTTTAAAGTGGGAGTTCCCGGCCACATAGCCGGGCCAAAAATATATCTGTCTATTTTTACCGAGTCGTGGTTCTGCCCTCCGGCGGAACCACGACTGGGTTTGTGCTCTCTGCTCGGAAGCAGAGAGCGCCCTCTACCGAAGGCAGAGTGCTGACAGTGTCAACAGTAGCAGAAGCAAGTCTACTACACATTGACTATATTCACTAGCCTCCCCACAAAAGGCCGGATGTGACACATGGTCATTTTAAAGTGGGAGTTCCCAGCCATATAGCCGGGCCAAAAATAAATCTGTCTATTTTTACCGAGCCGTGGTTCTACCCTCCGGCGGAACCACGACTGGGTTTGTGCTCTCTGCTCGGAAGCAGAGAACGCCCTCTACCGAAGGCAGAGTGCTGACAGTGTCAACAGTAGCAGAAGCAAGTCTACTACTCATTGACTATATTCACTAGCCTCCCCACAAAAGGCCGGATGTGACACATGGTCATTTTAAAGTGGGAGTTCCCAGCCATATAGCCGGGCCAAAAATACGTCAGTCTATTTTTACCGAGTCGTGGTTCTGCCCTCCGGCGGAACCACGACTGGGCTTGTGCTCTCTGCTCGGAAGCAGAGAGCGCCCTCTACCGAAGGCAGAGTGCTGACAGTGTCAACAGTAGCAGAAGCAAGTCTACTACTCATTGACTATATTCACTAGCCTCCCCACAAAAGGCCGGATGTGACACATGGTCATTTTAAAGTGGGAGTTCCCGGCCACATAGCCGGGCCAAAAATATATCTGTCTATTTTTACCGAGTCGTGGTTCTGCCCTCCGGCGGAACCACGACTGGGTTTGTGCTCTCTGCTCGGAAGCAGAGAGCGCCCTCTACCGAAGGCAGAGTGCTGACAGTGTCAACAGTAGCAGAAGCAAGTCTACTACTCATTGACTATATTCACTAGCCTCCCCACAAAAGGCCGTATGTGACACATGGTCATTTTAAAGTGGGAGTTCCCAGCCATATAGCCGGGCCAAAAATAAATCTGTCTATTTTTACCGAGCCGTGGTTCTGCCCTCCGGCGGAACCACGACTGGGTTTGTGCTCTCTGCTCGGAAGCAGAGAACGCCCTCTACCGAAGGCAGAGTGCTGACAGTGTCAACAGTAGCAGAAGCAAGTCTACTACTCATTGACTATATTCACTAGCCTCCCCACAAAAGGCCGGATGTGACACATGGTCATTTTAAAGTGGGAATTCCCGGCCATATAGCCGGGCCAAAAATATATCTGTCTATTTTTACCGAGTCGTGGTTCTGCCCTCCGGCGGAACCACGACTGGTTTGTGCTCTCTGCTCGGAAGCAGAGAGCGCCCTCTACCGAAGGCAGAGTGCTGACAGTGTCAACAGTAGCAGAAGCAAGTCTACTACTCATTGACTATATTCACTAGCCTCCCCACAAAAGGCCGGATGTGACACATGGTCATTTTAAAGTGGGAGTTCCCAGCCATATAGCCGGGCCAAAAATAAATCTGTCTATTTTTACCGAGCCGTGGTTCTACCCTCCGGCGGAACCCCGACTGGGTTTGTGCTCTCTGCTCGGAAGCAGAGAACGCCCTCTATCGAAGGCAGAGTGCTGACAGTGTCAACAGTAGCAGAAGGAAGTCTACTACTCATTGACTATATACACTAGCCTTCCCACGCAAGGCTGGATGTGACACATGGTCATTTTAATGTGGGTATTCCCGGCAATATAGCCGGGCCACAAATATGTCTGTCTATTTTTACCGAGCCGTGGTTCTACCCTCCGGCGGAACCACGACTGGGTTTGTGCTCTCTGCTCGGAAGCAGAGAGCGCCCTCTACCGAAGGCAGAGTGCTGACAGTGTCAACAGTAGCAGAGGCATGTCTGCTACGCAGTGACTATATTCACTAGCCTCCCCACAAAAGGCCGGATGTGACACATGGTCATTTTAAAGTGGGAGTTCCCGGCCACATAGCCGGGCCAAAAATATATCTGTCTATTTTTACCGAGTCGTGGTTCTGCCCTCCGGCGGAACCACGACTGGGTTTGTGCTCTCTGCTCGGAAGCAGAGAGCGCCCTCTACCGAAGGCAGTGTGCTGACAGTGTCAACAGTAGCAGAAGCAAGTCTACTACACATTGACTATATTCACTAGCCTCCCCACAAAAGGCCGGATGTGACACATGGTCATTTTAAAGTGGGAGTTCCCAGCCATATAGCCGGGCCAAAAATAAATCTGTCTATTTTTACCGAGCCGTGGTTCTACCCTCCGGCGGAACCACGACTGGGTTTGTGCTCTCTGCTCGGAAGCAGAGAACGCCCTCTACCGAAGGCAGAGTGCTGACAGTGTCAACAGTAGCAGAAGCAAGTCTACTACTCATTGACTATATTCACTAGCCTCCCCACAAAAGGCCGGATGTGACACATGGTCATTTTAAAGTGGGAATTCCCGGCCATATAGCCGGGCCAAAAATATATCTGTCTATTTTTACCGAGTCGTGGTTCTGCCCTCCGGCGGAACCACGACTGGGTTTGTGCTCTCTGCTCGGAAGCAGAGAGCGCCCTCTACCGAAGGCAGAGTGCTGACAGTGTCAACAGTAGCAGAAGCAAGTCTACTACTCATTGACTATATACACTAGCCTTCCCACGCAAGGCTGGATGTGACACATGGTCATTTTAATGTGGGTATTCCCGGCAATATAGCCGGGCCAAAAATATGTCTGTCTATTTTTACCGAGCCGTGGTTCTACCCTCCGGCGGAACCACGACTGGGTTTGTGCTCTCTGCTCGGAAGCAGAGAGCGCCCTCTACCGAAGGCAGAGTGCTGACAGTGTCAACAGTAGCAGAGGCAAGTCTGCTACGCAGTGACTATATTCACTAGCCTCCCCACAAAAGGCCGGATGTGACACATGGTCATTTTAAAGTGGGAGTTCCCAGCCATATAGCCGGGCCAAAAATAAATCTGTCTATTTTTACCGAGCCGTGGTTCTACCCTCCGGCGGAACCACGACTGGGTTTGTGCTCTCTGCTCGGAAGCAGAGAGCGCCCTCTACCGAAGGCAGAGTGCTGACAGTGTCAACAGTAGCAGAAGCAAGTCTACTACTCATTGACTCCCTCACTCAGTGTTGGTAGCCATATTATAAAGATGTAGACGAGTCTATTTGTAGGTAGGTCCCCATAATAATATTTAAATACAATTTTCAAATGAGGAGCAGAGAAGTAATCGAACTAAGAGAAGCTTTTAATTTTTTACTGGTCGAAAGATTTATTTTCGGAATGCAGAAAACGTTTTATTTCATTGAAAAATATCCGATTCCCCTTTTTATATTTAAAATAACTGACATTTAGTTTTGCTGCCAATAATGAAATGTCAAAATAAATATAGGAAGAAAATATTAATGACACTAAACAAAGTAGTGAGAGATTGATAAAGATAGTATGAATCTGATAAATATCTATCAAAATGATCTTCAACCAAAAACAAAATACACAAATTAGAAGCAAACACAAGCAAGCAAATAGAAAAAAAAAAGAAAAGGAAAGAACAAGCGGAATGATCTAAGTAGAAAACCTCTTAAAGGCAAAACGGAATTTCTGTAAGAGTAGAGCTTGTAACAGGATGAAACATAATTCAAACTAAAAAAAACAAAACAATAAATGTGAAGCTGAAGAGGCAAAACGGTGACATACATAATTAGAAGCAGCAATAAACTCAACAAGAGAAAACAAGTTGGATTCATCCATGCAAACAAATCTTATTAGTATAAACCTGAAGTTGTTTTATAAAAATACTTTGGAACTTTGAATTTCAAACTAACCACACCATCCCGGCTAGGAAATAAGGCCTAGATGCAGATAAGAAATACGTTTGATAAACAATCAATGTGATTGTCCCCGCAAGCTGTAATTGTTAGCAGAAATTATAAAATATGAAAGTGTCAATCATTTTCAGTAACAAAGATTAGGAAGATGCTAAAGATATTTTGAAAACGGATGGACGGATTGTAAAAACCACGAAGAGGGGAGCAAAAATGTAGTTTGTTCACATACAAATTAGATATTTTTTAAAAAGATATTCTTTCTATATCTGTTCAAGATATAGAATGATTATTTTAATAAAATATCCAATTTGTATGTGAACATTAAGAAAGTGATTAAAGTGAATATAGATTACGGAATAATTTGGAAGACACTTTCTTTACATCCATTGAAAAAGTATTTTCCAAGATAAACTGACTTTTTATTTATGAATGAACTACTTTCATTTATTCTTGTCTAGCCGGTTTAAGATATATTTTTTGGCTTCCAAGTACACTCAGCCTTTCTTTTTCTATAATTAACTATGCGTAATTAATGGGGGTTCGGCCTTGAAATTTCATTCTCTTAAGCGAACCATTGTCTGCCTGAATAAGAACTTAATAAACATTTTTAGTTTACATTACTAATGATAATGATAAATTATAATAATGTGACCCAGATAACACCTTTTGAACTTCATGAACAGATAGAGCTTACGTCATGCTCAACAGAAAGGTTCTGGTTGTTCTCTTGTAGCTATTGGAGTTTTTTCCTTTTTCCTTAGAGAGATCCTTTTTTGTGGCCTGTAGGTGAGTTCCTGTTCTGGTACAACTGTTTATGATGGTAGAAGCGGAATAAAAATAACACCGTATTATTTTGAAAGTAACTTCTTACTGGAAAGATGGAACAGTTTTTTGCAATTAACCAGAAACTTACTGAAGATAAGCTAGTTTTGAGACCTAATACTTGAGGAGATTAAGCAGAGAACTTATAAAAAAAAAGTCATTTACAAATTTAAAAAAAAATGAGAAAATAAAAAATAAATCGGCAAATCAAAGAAAATAGTATATGAAAAACTGACACAATTATCTCCAAAAAATTAGGAGCGAGAATTAATAAACTATTGAAATATGTTAAAGCTTACATCATCGAAGTGAAGCACTTAACATATTTGGGAACAAAAGCAGTTAGAAAATGTTTGATATTCTCATAGATACACAGTGAACAAATATGCAAAATTTGGTTGGGAGATGAGACTAAAAATAAGCGCTTTTAATTTGTATCTAAAGGGGAAATTCTCTGTGTAAAAAAGAAAATAAGAGACAGAAAGAATGAGAAAATACAATTACTTGGTGAATCAAAAGAATATAAACAACTGGAAAAGACTAGAAAATGCAATAGAAAACACTAAAAGTAGGCTTGAAATTCAGCAATTTATTTTAATACAAAATGTGCCAGAATAATGAAGAAAGGGTAAAAGGAGAAAGTAAACTTCTCAGCATTGAGGATTGCGTCGACTCTGTCAGTCAAGAGATTACACAAGATAAAGTAAACAAGCCTGCCAGAAACTGCAGTAAATAAATCGTTGCAATGAAAGAAAAAGTGTTGGATTTCATGGTGTAAGCCGTAATCGTCTCCATTCCTAGATTTTGTGATTGTTTTTTAGCAGTAGCATTAATAATAATAATAATTGGATTCAAAATTCTTGTTTTAACAACTATCCATATAAAAATTCAGTGTAGGGATTAAAATGTATGAAATATGAACCAATTAAGACGAAAATTAATTCAATAGAAAATCTATGTAGCAAATAACAGCAGAGTAATATTCGAATCATAGTCAAAAAAATTGTGGTTTAGTCTGGAAAAACGTTGTTAAAATAAAAATTGTAGTCCTAATTGTTGTAATAGTAATTCTACTGCTGGACATGATTTCGATAATTAAAAACCGTCGTAGCACCATGGTTCCTTCTTCGTATTTACTGCCAATAATATCTCAGGTCAAAACAACTTCACTGAGTGGGCCAAACAGTAAACAGACATCCGCTCTTCTGCATGTACTTTTCATGACCAATGAACAAAATTGCTCAATAGTAAATTAACGAACTTGCAGTTGATAAAAGATAAATAAGAGGATATCAACCGTTGAATATCGAATGTAAATAGTAGGCTGTATCATTGAAAAATGTCAGACTTTGTAATAGAAATTTCTTCCTTGTGGCACTTAATGTAAATTTTATCAATAATAGTTGTAATAATAATCACAAAGGTTGGGATGACCAAAGTCGCATTATTCGTAAGTTTGCGAACGAAATATTACAAATATTAAGTTCTGTCTGTTGCAATGGTATTACTGCCAGTATTACACGTCATTATCTGTGTTGACAGCCACGATAAAAAGTAAAGACTTGCGTAGTTCTAGAAAAGTAATGACATAAATACATATTCACACACACAGGTATACAATATATATGAAGCAAACCAAAAGATCGAGAATTTAAAACAGTGTTCAAAAGTGAATTTATTACACATTTCTTTGTTATTCTTTTGAGTAAAAACTGATGTTGGATCGCTTTGAAATAGATGAAACATGCGTATCTATCTATCTATCTATCTATCTATCTATCTATCTATCTATCTATCTATCTATCTATCTATCTATCTATTAATGAGCAAATTTGACGAACAGTTAATCAATGAACTGGCAGTTAATTCTTTTAATGATTTTCGAACATAATCTTCTTAAATTTCATTTCTTCTTACAAATGTTTTATAAATTTATACTCTATAATACGGGAAATATTTTAATAGAATAGGCAAATTTGTACTTTCACGGTATCATGAGTAATTTTTTGTCTTTTACTTCGTATTAGCATAAATGGATAGACGTGTGGCTAGTTACACATGCACATACACACGCACATACACTTTCTCGCTCGTATTTAATAGAAATTATTGAACAATGAAAGAGAGAAAAAGGCAGAAATAATGTTAAAAAATGAAATATTACCCGATGACATGTTGGCACAAAATTTGATTAATTGACAGCCGAATAGACAGCAGGAAAGAAACAATGAGTCCTGTGAAGAAAAAATGTATCACGAAAATCCTGAGAAAAAACAAAAACAAAAAACAACAAAAAAGACAAAACAGTAATGACAGAAAAATGCCTGCAAATATACTTGTATAAGTATTTGCATTTCATTAGACTTTATTTTAAATTTCTTAGCACGTATTTTTGAGAACATATTTATTAATATTATTATATTTAATTGTTTCAGTTTAAAATTCTCACCCCTGAAAAACGATTTTTGTTTAAAAATGTACATGGGTACCTAATCTTCTTGCAATAACCGCAACTGTTTCTAATTTAGTTACATTTCCGCTAGCCATATTTGAAACCTCTTGATAAAATAAAAAAGTCAGTTTGTGATATATGCAGTGGTAGCACGAAGGTGGCGGATACGGTGGCCGAGATGCAGACATTACGAATACACCCCCGAACAGAGGCTATTGCTTTAAGTTCTATAATAATGTGCGTACTACTGTTTAATTTAGACAGACAGAATCACTGTCGCTATTAAGGCCACAGAATGTATCATATCTCAGTTCGTACTCATCTTGTTCTATTAGTTTCTTGTCAGTTTCGTTATTTATATATACGAGGCGTACGTGCTAGAACATCAGTCGGTTATCACTTCCGTAAAAAAAAACCTTTCTTTTTATATCCATACTATGTCAGATTTTAAAATGCATTTAAGTTTTCGCATTAAAATTTTTAGTGTATATTTACAACAACTTATTTGGTCATGTAACATTTTTTAGTGTATCAAGAGAGGTTTTCGTCATAATGTAAGTAATTTTATCAGAGTATCGTCATTGATATTTTCCAAAAAATAAAGATTGTCATGGTCATAAAAAATCTATAACCACAAAGCAAGATATTGGAAACTCATTTTAAGAATATGAGAAGAGATTTGAGGAAAAAGCAAGGAAAGTGAATTGACCATTAAGAAAATATTAAAAAAACTAATGAGAATTTGATGCAGAATATTAAAATACATTGGTTAAAGAACTTCAAATAAATATCACTAAAGCTTGTGAGTTGGAAAAATACAAAAAACAAACAAACAAACAAACAAACAAACAAACAAACAAACAAAAAACACCTGATTTTCCAACGTTAATTTTTAGTGATTTATGTAGAGCAATATTGGACAGCCTGTTAGCTTGGTTCTTTGCGACAATAGTCAAATAACATAATTTATAAAGCAGCAGGAATTGTTTTTGGGCTAGTATTAAATTTAAATTAGAGATCTTTCCAAGATTGATAATGTTGTCAAGATGAATGCAGATAATTATTCCTTACAGAAGATATAAAAAAGAAGCTTTCAGCTAAATAAATTTATCATGACAGACAATATTCATTCATATTATACAAAACTGACTATTTCACACATTGTTTAAAAGGTTTCAAAGGCAAAAATTAATAGCGATATGTCTAGCCTCACCAGATAGAAAAGTGAATATCGTTAAAGAGATATGTACGAAAATAGAAAACACTATTTAAGCAAAGAATCTCTGAGAAACAATAACAGAAACTCTCATACAATTTGTTTTCAACATTTATTTTAATACGCATAGATGTTCTAAACGAAAACTCAACAATAAAAATATAAGTATGTCCTGAAAATGTTGACCTGCATATTAAAATCTCATCCAGTGAAGATGCGAACAAACATTAAATATCTTGACACTTATGTCTATTATTTTGCTACTATATACAATCGAAAAATGAAAGCATAAAACAATCAACAAAAATGGCAAGTTTGTAATGATTTTATATGTTTTAATATAAAAGCTAATGGATATCAATATAATGTATACAATTCATAATTTATCATGTTACCGAAATAACGTTTACACTGGCGTGCAAAAGTTTTAGGAGAAAAATACATAATATTATTATAAATTTTTATTTTATTAAGTTAAGATTGTTTAATAATAGGGTTTTATCAGTGTTGTCTTGATGATTCTAAAATAAGTTGCTGCATTTTCGCAGAAGAACAGAAGATACGCCGCTTTAATAAGGTTGGAGCTGAAAAAAGGCCATGTAAAACTATTAAGCCAATAAAATATCTGAGATGATAATGTTTGATAATATGCAAATCTCCATGTAGGAATTGTTTCATTTTATTAAGTGTAAGGTACCCATGTAATTTATGGTAGATGAACATTAGATTGTTTTTATTTACACTAAGATCATGGTTAAATTTTCTGCTGAAACATAGATGAAGGTTATGACTTTGAAAGGAAAGATGACTAAACAAGAGATAGCCAGGCCACTGAAAAATTCCAAAACCAGTTTTCAAATCATCCAAAAGACGTTTGCTACTAATGGAAGTGTTTTAAGTGCAAAGAAAACTGGAAGACAAGATTAGAGAAGAAAGATGAAAGAAATATTGTGAAATACTCGGTAGGCAATCTTAAATTAACAGCCAGAGAAGTGAGGAGTGAATACAGTCTTAACAGTAACATTTTAGTTGATGCAGTGCGCAGAATATTATAAAAAAAAACAGCATGAACGAGTATATAGCAGCAAAGAGAAACAAAAAATAACATTAACCAAAAATCATTGAAATAGAATATTAAAATGGTAAAAAGATAATCCAACATGCGATGCTGGTAAATGGCAAACAATATTTTTTAATGATGAATGAAAATAGTCATATTCTAACGCAAGAGAATATGTAACAAGATCAGTTGCCGAAAGAAGCATTGAAAGATACACCAAAAATAAGGTAAAATTTGGTGGTGGACAAATAATGGTGTGGGGTTGCATCAACTGTAAAGGTAGAAGAAAATTTGTAAAAGTTGATGGAAGCATAAACAGGGAAAACTATATTAGTTTACTATGGTCAGAACTTCTGGTACATTACAAACACAGGAAAAACTTTTAGTATCCTTGGAACATATCATGTGCAACAAAAAAGTTTCTTGTTAGTGAAGATGTTCAACTTTTGAAAGACTGATCATAACAACGTCCTAATCTCAATAAAATTTCAGCATTGTGGTAAGAACTAAAAAAGCAAGTGCTCCAAGAAAAACTACGCAATCTCTAAGAACTTCTGCCAAGAAGAATGAGAAAAATTCCTAAATGAAAAAATCTGAAGCTAGTTTCATTTAGTATCAAATTGAGGTAATTATTCAAGCCAAAGGTAGCAACACTAAATACTAACTCCATTCTTTGAAGTTTTGTAATTAAGAAAAGAGATGAAAGGTCAATTTTTTATTGATAACTCATAGATTATGCATTCTCTTTTTTCAGCATCATTACGCTATATATATATAGCTATACAGCATGAACAAAAAATGCAGTAACTTACTTTCTGTCCATCAAGACCATAAGATATCCAGAGAAAAGCATATTGCTAATCTCTCTCGATTTGTGTGTAAAATTATAAAACGTTCTAATTTATCAATGTGGCCAAAAAGTTTTGCATGCCAATCTATTAAATACAAAATTTGCATAAAAAAACCTCTGAAATATAAATTGATACCCAAATAAAGTTTTTGTCGATATCATTTAAAAAACTACGATTTTTTTTAATGTAACAATTGTTTTCTTACCAAAAATAGTAAGTTGTGAAATTTATACAGAAGGAAGTTATAGTTGATACACTACTATACTAAAGATATGTTTATATTTATTCAATAAGATAAAAGGTACATTTTTTATTTGCAAATAATATATCACAAAAAGATTATCTGAACAACATTTCGTTGAATTAAAACGGAATGTACATGTACATAAAAACATAGAAGTAAATAGCTTAGATATAGTACAAAGTTAATTTCTTAAAATTTCAAGAATTTACGTAGAGTGAAAGTAACAGATGTTACCAAGATTTTAAAAAAATAATAATTTCAAAAATAATTTTATTTATTTTTGAATAAGTCCTAAAAGTTTCATTAAATTCCGACAATTATTTGAATTTTGCAAGAATTTCTAAATTAATGTTTTTCCGCGAAAAAAAGTTTACGTAATATTACATTTACCATTGTAAACTCTTGTAACAATTTGACTACTAGCTAACTAAAATCAAAACAAAATTTCGAACGTGTTAGAAAGGATTAAAAATTTAAAAAAATTGTTAAAATACTTTGATCTTTCTGCTTAATAATAACATAAACATTTTGATGAAAAAATTCGTTTTTATTAAGTTTGGGGCCTTTTTTGTTTTTTTATGGTAATCAGTATTTAATTAGGAAGAAGAAAGGAGTACAGATTTACTAATATTCGAATAATTATCTACAGAATAATAACGTGGAAACCATCTTATGACTCTTTTTGCAATCATTATAGAAAAGGAGAATCTGATTCACTAGAAAAATATGGTAATTTTGGTTGTTTTAGTCCAATAAATTGATCTAAGATATTCTTTATCATGGATAGTGGAATGTGAATAATATAGTTTACTGAATTGAGTAAAGGTTTCGGTTCAAAATTGCCATAATGCAACAGATATCTAAAAGGCTGGATGGTACAATGAAATGTCGTGACTATAACAAGAGAGCAATATATATATATATATATATATATATATATATATATATATATATTGTAACTAAGTTGTTGAATTCGCAGGTTTATTAACCTTTTGTTCATGCATTTACTTTTATAAAGAGTGCTCGATACAAAATGTAGAGCGTTATACTGTAATGGTTGTTACAATGTTTTTATAAATTCATAGTATCAATACACAAAAATTTTCATGTTTCGAAGCCAGCCCATTATGTTGTTGGCTTCATTCTCAGGCGATTTTTTAGAAATGAGAATTATCTAGTTGAAAAGCCAGTTTATTTGTGTTGGATTTTTTTTGGGGGGGGGTGTTAGAGGGCTTGGTCTGTATTTTGAGTTCTGTTGACCTTTTTAAGGTCTTAGGGTTGAGTGTTTGTTTGTGGCTGAATTCCAAATAGGTTAATCTATTAATCTTGTGAGGGCTGAGGCTGCTGGCGCCTTGCGTGTTGTTATTTAGTTTAGGGGTTGGTAGGTGTTGTTTTGTTTTGGGGTTGGTTTCTTCTTAGTTTAATTTATGTTATTTTGTATTGGGGTGTGTGCTTTTTTTGTTTTTTATTTTTTGTTTTTTATAAAATGTATTTTTTATAAAATATATATTTCACAAAAAATATTTTATAATATTCTATAATATTTAAACTATTTTACAATATTCTAAAATATAATATTTTATAATATTTAAGAAATATATTTCTTTTATAAAATCTATCCTTTATAAAACATATTTTATAAATATAAAATTTATTTTTTTATTTATTTATCTACTATTCTGCTTCAACTGCATTATTTTTTGTTGGTATTGTATATGGCTTGTTTTCTTTTTCTGTTTATTTATAGGGTTGGTTGTGTTTTTCACTTAGACATAGAACTTGCAACTCACTTAATGACATCTGCCCTTTATGTTTAAGTAAAATAATACACATTCTTCAGTACCCTAACAGCAACGATTTTATTAAACCGGAGAGACGAATTAGCAGTAATATGCAAACATCGCAAATATTTCTCGCTAAAGTTTAAGTGAACAAAAAAACACCCCAACCAAAAAAAAAAAAAAACACAAAAAAATACACACAAAAAAATACACACAACCAACCCTATAAATGAACAGAAAAAGAAAACAAGCCATATACAATACCAACAAAAATGATGCAATTGAAGCAGAATAGTAGATAAATAAATAAAAAATATATTTTATATTTATAAAATATGTTTTATAAAGGATAGATTTTATAAAAGAAATATATTTCTTAAATATTATAAAATATTATATTTTAGAATATTATAAAATAGTTTAAATATTATAGAATGTTATAAAATATTTTTTGTGAAAGATATATTTTATAAAAAATATATTTTATAAAAAACAAAAACAAAAAAAAGCACACACCCCAATACAAAATAACATAAATTAAACTAAGAAGAAACCAACCCCAAAACAAAACAACACCTACCAACCCCTAAACCAAATAACAACACGCAAGGCGCCAGCAGCCTCAGCCCTCACAAGATTAATAGATTAACCTATTTGGAATTCAGCCACAAACAAACACTCAACCCTAAGACCTTAAAAAGGTCAACAGAACTCAAAATACAGACCAAGCCCTCTAACACCCCCCCCCCCCAAAAAAAAAATCCAACACAAATAAACTGGCTTTTCAACTAGATAATTCTAACTTCTAAAAAATCACCTGAGGATGAAGCCAATAACATAATGTGCTGGCTTCGAAACATGAAAATTTTTGTGTATTGATACTATGAATTTATAAAAACATTGTAACAACCATTACACTATATATATATATATATATATATATATATATATATATATTGCATCGCACGATAATATAATCGGTTTTCATATGATTATCACTAAACCGATTTGCCAAAATCGATTTTTATGTTTGTAGTTTCCGCTTTCCGTGAACCATTTCTCTATTGTTTTCTTTTGAAAAAATATCATTGTAGCTGCAGTGAGTTAGCCTTTAGCTAGATAAGTGCTGTCTGTTTCATTGAAACAGATCGCAGCATATCAATTCTCACCAAAAAATTGATTGATTCTTAAAAATTCAAAGAAAAATGATTTAAGTAAGTAAATCTGGAATGTGTTTATTTTTTCTTTTAGTATCTGTTTTTCGAGGGACTTCATCCATTACATATGCATGAAATAAATGATATAATGTTTGTTTTGTATCTTTTTAAAAATTAAAAACCGGGAGGAATAAACCTTGAGAAATCGCTTAGTTCTTTTTAGCTTTTTTCAGTTTTTTGTTGTGTTTTGCTTACAAACATTTTCATTCGCTTATGTCTTAGCATAGATTTGGTTATAATGTAGAGGAAGTGGTTCATGTTTTGTTAATTTTTACACTCTCGCACACTTTACATTAAGAAACGGCACACAAAAACGCAATAAGGTAATTAATGAAAGGTAAACAGAAATAAAGACACGAAATGTTTTGCTGCTTTAAATGAATTTGAATGAATATAGTTTTATCTGTGCGCCGTTTTTAACATTGAGTGACTGAGTTTGTGTGGAATTTTCCTTTTCCTATCTTGGTTGCACTGTTATCACGAATGCATTTTTCTCTTATGGTGATTGGTGTTTTATATATAAACATTTTTATGTCCATTCATTACTCTACAATAAGTGAAATGTCGTAGCTTACACAAATGTAAAAAGACTCGATTGCTCCATGTTGAAAACGGCACACAAATGAAAATAATAACCCTAATGTAATTCTTTTAACAATAACAAATTAATTTTATAATTACTCATATTCGTGTTTTCTATCATCGCATCTGTAATTTCTTTCTATTTGTGTGCTGCTTTTAACATGAAATATTCAAGTATGTGAATATTTACAATCCGGATCCCATTTTAAAGTTTTACACCTTTGCACACTCAGTGTTAAAAACGGTGCACAAATGAAATAAGATTTTAAACTCCTAACTTTTAAATTTGACCAAAACCGATTTTTAACCGGTTTTGAGAATGACGAACACTTACACTTGATTTTGAGAATTATCGATTTTTGCGAGCCATAAACTGTACGATCTTAGACAGATAACTTTCGTAGAATATTTTCAGCACCGAACAACGAAGACTTCTGAATCGATGAATCAATTGGATGCTGAGCTTAATTTTGATGTTCTATAGAACTTTGTTCGGGATATAGACCCCAACATCCCAATGATAACAGTGGCCTAAACGTCTTTTATTTTGAGAACTTCCGACCAGAGTTCGGTGTATTTCTTAAATTTGTCAAATGTTTTCATCTTTGTATCATCATCACCAGGAACAGTCACATAGATGAGAAGTCACTTATTTGTTCTTTTTGTGTGTGTATTAACGACGGAGTTTGGTGGTTTCAATAATGTGGTCTGTTTGAATACTGAAATCTCAAAAGATCTTGACTTGGTCATTTTCAATCACCTTCTCTGGCAGTGGTAGTTCAATTTTTCGTCGATTTTAAGTCTATACTTCCTACATAGACACAAATGCAAATGAAATAATAATGATGATTTAATTTGCATTTGTGCTTATGCAGGAAGTATGGACTTAAAGTTGACCATATTGAACCGCCACAATATTATTATTATTTAACACCTTTAACTTTTTAAAATTTATTTAGTCATATTTTGGTGGAAATAAATAAACAAATCTTGTAGGACGACAGTTTCGTTACTTCGGTGCCAACAATTAAGAATTAAGCATTTCATAGGTGGCATTCAGGTATCGTCGTAGTAACTATGGTTCTTAGAAAATCTTTTCATCGATATAAGTAATTTACTAAGCATCTTTAGAGACTTCCTTTGTAGCGAATTAGTTGTATATTTCTTACTGGAGCCTGTTAAAAGCCTAAACTTTGATTATAGAAAGCAAATTTCCTAATTAAAAACACCTCTCTCCACGCGCGTACGTGTCGTGCGTATGTCTGTGCGCGCGGGCACGATTGTGTGCGCGTATAATAATGTAAAAGCTACTTTGTTAACTCACTAAAATGAATCTAGCGTACCGGTAATTATTTTGACATTCTGATAACACCGTCGACATATTTTTCGACCTGACTGCTTTTGGACTAAGATTATAATCTTGGTGATTATAGTGAAAATCAGGGAGAGAGGTTTCATCAGGATCTCAAGTTAATGGAAGAAAGACACAAAAGCAGATGAGATCTTAACATGATGGCTGATTTCTGGTGGAGCATCAAAAAGTACCGTAGAGTTTCCAAGTAGAGAATATTCATATACTTGAATGGAGAAAAATTAATGCATTTGTCATTCCTTTTTATCTTTGTTTTGATTAAAAAAATTGATGATACATGCTTACCTTAATTTAATTTTGTGTAAGATTTTCCTGAAAACTTTGTCTGAACTGAAAATACATTATTTAAGTTATTAGGATACTTTTTCTTTTATGATAAGTTATTCTAAGCTGAAAACGTTTAAAGTTGGTTTTACTTGGCCCTGGAATATCACTGTTAAATGGGTATTTTGGCCTATTTTAAGCAAAATAGAAATTATCTGTACTAAGAAAACGTGATGTGATGGGAAAAATTGACTTGATTTTCATATTCAGCATGAAAAAATAGTCCAAAAACATGTGCCCATTGCTCAACAACATTTAAGTTGAAAAAAATGTCGACCGGCGTAATAGGAATGAATGATTGAATGACGATCAGGTCAGCGAAACTTCAAGAAAAATACAGACATTAGCAAGTCATGGTGCATGGAATACCATTAGATTCAGGCGTTTCAGTCGATTATTTCCAAGGTAATCAGAAATTACAAAAAGCGCATTTGAAAGAAAAAGGAATCAAATGAGTTTGAAAAACCCCGCACCTCACATAATTTTATAAAATATGGAAATAATTTAAAAAATGTTTGTAGTTTAGTGCCAGGATTAGCATCTAATTAATCGGTTGGTATTTGGTTAAGTTAATCATTTTATTAACAAAATAAATAATTCAAACTGCTGTTAAAATATTTGCAAAATTAAAGACACTTTCTTGTTTATTAATCAACTATTAATTGCCTGGATACGTTTTTTTCGAAAATATGCTTTAATATTTTAATTTTAATTGATAAATAGTATAAATAAAATTATTATTAAATAGTCTTAGTTGTGTCAGTGCTTGTGTAAATTGTTTTATATGGGTAAATAAAAAGATACTAAAGAGAGAGAGAGAGAGAGACAGACAGACAGACAGAGACAATACATAAGAAAGCTCTCTCTTGACAAAAGAGTAGAAAAAAGTACATTAAACACGTGGGCAGACATGCGTTTTAAATCTGAGGTGAGCTCGACACTGGCCTAGATGAACAGAAAAAAGCAGCAGAACCAGATGGAATTGTAATAAAGATGCTGTCATTCTTAGATTAATTTGGGATCGATAAGATTACTGAAATAATAAATAAAATATATGATTGCAGAGAAATAACTGAAGACTTAAGTAGAGATGTTAAAGAAGACAGATGAAAATGAATGCAAACTCTATCAGACAGTCAGCTTAATAAGTCCCATTATTAAACTTATAATTAGAATTATAATGAACAGAACTTGTAACAGAATTAGATCTGAAAATGACAGGAAAAGTGTTTGTTTTTATCAAGGCTCTGTAACAAGAAATCAAAGCGAGCAACATAAATCTAGAAACACTTTTCATAGGTTACACAAAAGTACGATATAAATAAAAACTTGAAAATACTTGAAATACGAGTAAAACTTAAAGTAAATAAGTTAGATGTTACTTATCTACAACCTGTATTTGAAACAAATAGGCTGCATACAGACAAAACGAGTTCAGTGAAGAGGCAAAATCACAAAGGTGTGTTTTATAGCGGGTTTATTTAATCTATAGGTAGTAAAGATTAACATTGACTCTTGACTGTAAGAAGAGACAGCCAAAAGTGTGAGCTACATATTATGGATATCAAAATCAAACAGTTACAGAAATAACTATTATGAACCAAACAAAGGAAATAGTGACACAGGAATTCGAAGATGTATAAAAATAGCTAAAAATTGCTTCCATAAATAAAGTAAAGAATTAATAAATGGGAAAATTGTGCTGAACTGCTACATAATATTGTGTTTTCAATACGGCAGTGAATGCAGCACAATGTTGAAGAAGGGACTTGAAGTGACATATGTCTACTGACGAATGTTAAGAATATCATGGGTAGAATAGAGCAACGACGAAAATAAGAACTACAAGAAAATTGATACTTAGAACCAGAAAAAACATGTGTGTGCATGTTTATGTGTGTGTGTGTGCGTGTGCGTGTGTGTGTGTGTGTGTGTGTGTGTGTGTGTGTGTGTGTGTGAACAAGCAAGTACATGCTAATGTAGAGATGCCGAAACCTCAGACACGCATGCATATTTGATCTTGATTCATTTGTTACATTGCATTTTATTCACATTGTGGAAAATAGAAATTCCGAATATTAATTTAGTCGAAAAATACGCATCATTTTTATTTTTGCTGATAAAAGAATTTTGCTTTACACCAAAGTATATTGACATGAATAATTCTCTATTCATTTTCTTTCGAGATAGGACTATATTTGAGGGGCATTATATTTGTTTTTGTTTTTTCTGTCTTTCTGTCTTTTCTTCACCATTCCTATCTAGTTCGTTCACCTACATTCAATTGCATTTACTTGATATATATATAGTTGAAATTTTTTTGTCAAGTTTAGCTGTTTTTCTATTCAGTTAACACCATTTTTCAATTGAATTAACCTCGTTCTTTGACTTCCGTCTATAGTAGATTCTTTGCCTTTCCAACTGTTTTTAAACTGCTTAATGATTTTTCAAGCTGTAATGGATTTAGTTTTCAATTTTGAGGCTACCATTTCTAAGTGAAACCGATTTCTCCATTACTTGCGTAACTAAGTTTCTTAATTTCCATAGTTTATTGAATTATATTTAATAATAATTTGTTCAACTGAGGAATTAGTTTTCAGAATGTAATTACTAGTTATATCTAATATTTTCAATTGAATTATTATCAAATTTCTTAATTGAATTCTGTCTGAATGATTAATTAATTCTCTCTTATTTAAATTTAGATTTATATTTTTTAGCTAATTTTTCAGCGTTGTTTGAGAAAGAACATTTTTCCAAAAGGATCGCTATTTTTTCAAAAATTAAGTTAGAACTCCATTGGCTGCTTTTTATAAAATTTACGTTTATCTAAATAGATAAATGCTTTTTATGTATGAATACCTACTTTTCGTTATCAAAATGTTGTTTTCGTTTGAAGAAAATTGTAACTGACTGAAAGATAAACTGCACATTTGCTCGGAAAATATTATATATGTATATGATTTATTTATTTATTTTTTATTTAGAATGAGGTTTCTTCTTATGTTAAAGCCGAAGCCTATGTTTTTGTATCTTATTGGAAATCTCAAGGGAAACCTCAATATACTAATTGGTTCACCGCTATAGCCCACAGAAATCATTCTTTCCGTTTGTACCAGCGTGATATTTCAGATAACAAATGACGCCTCTTTGTATCCGCTCGTAATAATAGTAAACGTGTCATGAAAGGACGAGGCAGCATATTGCCTCTAAAAGTTTGGTTCTCGTCACAACTGACTGTTCTGTAATATTGTGTTAAATAAGAGTAAGTTTCCTATACCTCCTCTTATCATTCAATTTAGGGTGTTAATATCTACTGATAAAACAGAACGTTTTCTCGTGAATTATCTTCTAATTCTACACTTGACTCATCTAGAGCATCTTTGCCCGACTTTCCATTCGGAACTGAATCTATTGTGTGATATGCATATAACTCAATCCATGGTTTTCCCTAATCCCTCTAATCTGGATCCCCACAAAGCATGCAATAGTCCTTAGGAAATGTGCTCCTGTTACTTCTAAACTCCACAATAAATGCCTGGCTGTTTCTTGATTTCCTGCGTGTTTAAAATTTTTTCTGTATGTCCAGTCTTTAAGAACTCAGGCTAACCGCCTGATCCTTCTAACTGTCGGGCCTTCTAACTCTTCTTGGCAAAGTACTAGAGGCTCTAATAAACACTGAATCGGTTAAACATTTCACCTCACAGGGCATTCTTTCACTTCTCTAGATCAACTGCTGAGGTATTACTTTGGATATCTCGAAGGCATTTGACAGGGTTTGGCCTACTGTTCTTCTTCACAAGTTGAAATGTTATGTTGATTTTTAACGACTGTTTGATCTGATTCAATCTTTCTTGTTAAGTCGCGAAATAAAAGTTGCTATTTCTTGGTTCTATCTTAAAGCTAAGTTGTTACTAAATTTTCATCAGCGATCTTCCTGATGTTACTATTCCTAAGCTCGGCATCTATGATGATAACATAAATATCTACTTCTGTTTTAATTCTCGGTTTGATAAGGTCAAGTTGGTACTGATCTAAAAATGACCTACGATCTGTTGTTAACTGGATCAAGAAATGGAGTGTTACTTTTAGCGTCTTGAAAACAAAACTACCTTTTTTTAATTGTCTGAGAGAACCATTTTTTCATTCCATCAGCATGGCTGATGCTAACCAGTGATTTTTTGCGTCTTCTTACTGCTGACATATTATATTGAATCAATTGCTAGCTCTGCTGCTAGGATAGCTGATACTGTTTATCGCCAGAATCTATTTTACACATTCATAAATCAACCATACGTTCATGCATTGAATATTGGCGTAACACCTACTCTGGTGCTTCTGCTATATATTTGAATATGCTTGATAAAATACAAAGAAGAATCTGCAATGTTACTGGTTTTGACCTGGCTTCTTATCTTCAGTCACTTTCCCACCACTATAACCTCGCTACTTTGTGCCTTTTCTATAAATATTTTCACAGTAATTGTTCAAATGAGCTTCCCTTTTTGGAACTTTATGAATTTAAGCGCAGTACCAGATTGGCGGTAAGGTTTCATCATTTTATAGTTGAAATGACTAGATGTAACCGTAAGTTCTATGTTAACAGTCTCTGCTCTTGCAATTCTCACTAGTGAAACTCTCTTCCGGCTTATTGCTTTCATATTATTCTCTCTCCTTAATTTTTCTCATATACTTTCTCACTCAGTAAGCCTCATTGCTTCTTAGTGGCTTTACTGCCTTGCTTAGGGTGAAATAGTTAATATATATATATATATATATATATATATATATATATATAATTTATTTGTTTAAACATTATTTTTAATGGATACTCGTACTTGAGCAGATGCTCTGTCCTTTATAAATAAACAGCATATTTATTTACAGCTACTACCCTGAATAATCGAAAAATCTTTTTTAGGAAGATATGGGTCTTCCGGTTAGTAAATACAATATAATAAAAAAATTTTTTTATGAATATTAACAGGTGTACATTTCAAGCACATAAAAGGGCATACATTCCATAAAAATTCCCAGGGAAATGCTCTTGATATTATAAAATTCAAAAGATGAAAACAAGTAAATCAGAGGCCGATTAATAATAATAATAATAATAATAATAATAATAATAATGTTGCCGAATCATTATAATAAATACAACCAACAATCAGGATGAAAGCTCAAAGGACTTATTGCTTAATAAAGACAAATCCTTGCTTGAAAATGGCAACGGATATATATAAGTGTGTGTGTGTGTGTGTGTGTGTGTGTGTGTGTGTGTGTGTGTGTGATCCACATATGTGGATGAGTGAGCTAGACACATCCACTTGCTTCTGGCCGTATACATACAGACGCAAAAGCACATATATAGTACACATGCATATATATATAAAATTATAAATGAAATGTATATTCATAAAAGACAATTCTCTTCCGCATGCAAAAATTGGCTATTGCATAACTAGACAAAAAGTCTTTCAAAGACAATAAATCAATAAATCTTACCTCTGCAGATATTAATTTAATCGAAAACATCTTTCATCATTAAAAGAGATGTATTTGGGAAGGGAAAACTATATTCAAACAAAGAAAAACCCTGGGAAACATTAAAAATGTTTCTAGTAATGTTAACTTTGAAAGAATAGAAAAATGAACAAAATCAATGTACAATTTTGTAGTAGTTGTTTATTTGTTCTAATGCAATATTAAATAATAAATATTTATTTCTATTTTTATATTGAGCACTGTTTTAAATTAATGTTTTGTGTGTTGAAATTTTATTCTTCGTTCTTCTTCACTTTTATATATATATATATATATATATATATATATATATATATATATATATATATATAGTCATCCGCAGACAGTTCGCTGTATCACAGCTCATCAGTACGGTTAGACATCCGATTGCTTTTAACCCAGGATTGAAACCCGACCGAATTCTCTGAGCTTTGGGCGCTCGGTAGAAGGAGGCAAACTTTTAGCTTATGATGTATCATACGAAGAAAAGTGCGAAAAGCTGTGAACGTTTTGTTTAAAGTGTAGATTATTATTATTATTATTATTATTATTTGCTTTTTTTAATAATATGTTTGTTCAATGAAACTTTTCACTAAGAAAATAAGTTATTATCACTAATTTGTTTTGGCAGAGATATTAAGTGTATAAGTCAAAACTTTCATCATGTATTGTTCATATGAATGTATCCCGATTATTTTATCACTGCTGATTAACATCACATTTATTGTGAATATGTTGACATGTATCATTAGACCTGACATCTTCAAGGTACATCTATTTCTGCATAAACATATTCATACTTGCTACTGAAAGGATTTTTTATAATTTTCTGGATGAGACGACGCTGGATAAGTTTAACTGCACTACTTTGGAAGTGTAGAACTCAGTTGAGTCTTGAACAGCCTTAGAAGTGTCCACAATTGTGTAGATTGTAGAGCTGAATCTCTTCAGGAATCTAAAGGAAAAGACTTTATTTCTTAGATCTACCTCATTCTTTGGCGTAAGAATGTAACGCTTAAAGAGCTACAGCTAATTTCTGTCGTTTTACACTGAAGACGGTTAAAAATGAAGTTGATATTTTTACAAACAAAGAATTTTAATTAACGTACCAGAAAAAAGCCTTAAAACGAGCATTTTAAAAGTATGTGTAAATATATACAAAAATATCAACAAAGAGGTAGAAATGCTAGAATAAAATAAATACTGCAAAAGTGGTGAATCGAAAAATCTAACAACAGCAAAAAACATAACTGGCTATGAATCCTTGCTCTTTAGATTCAATCAAATACAAAAAATATGTGCGCAACGTCTAAAAAGTTATAGAAAAAAAAATGAAATTCGACTGACAGTGGGAAATATCATAAACTCTATGAAAACAGACTATGGTCGATATAAGCAGGAAACCGCACTCAGATTGCTATATAATGATTTCTAAGATCCTTTATATTAAATCTAAACAGCCTTCCCTCTGTAATCAGGAGTGGCTGCTGGATCTCAATGCAATCTTTCTGTAATATACTCTCGTAGTAATTTTAAAAATCCAACAGAAAAAGAAAGTTCTTTAATTTAACTGAAAAATATATTTCAATCCAGGGTCTGGTGAACTTCACTGGCTTTGGAGGTTAATATCACATATTTTTTCAACTTTTTCTGCTTAGAAAATGTTACACCAATGATAAGTTTTTGACTAAAATACAACTTATAAAGGTCTACATCCAATGAGCTACATTGTGATGGGAGGTCAAATTTGACCTTATCTGCCAAAAACATTATAAAGAACAAAATACTTTTGTATTTCATAGTAAAAACTCAATATCTCCGTACATTTTGATAGAAGTTGTTTAATTTGACTATAAATGACACAGTGAGCGCTTTGATGATTGCTAACTTTGAATATCCTCCAAGATCAACTTAAATCACAACTGTGTTTAACAAGAAACCAAGATATCAGTAGTTCTTGTCATTCGAGCACAACTGATATATACGAACTTAACATACAACATATATATAAATAAATATTTTTGTGTGTGCGTGTCAATATCAAAGGTAGAGTGTATATAAATATAAAAGTGAACATTGAGGCCAACACTTAGAGGCGACAGACTGTTTCATGCGAGGTGCAATCATCAGGCCACATTTATTGGGTTTTTTCTCGGCTATTTATATATACGGGTGTTACGGGGATGCATTTATATAAAAAATAATATTAATAATGTCTAAAATGTTATAGTAAGGGATTCTATTGAGTCACACTTGTTATTACAAAAAAGTTTTAATTCATGAAATAGTTGTTAAATATAGAAATTAAGAATAGAATGTTCCAGTAAAATCGAGAGAATTCTAAATGATTCTAGAAATATGCAAATTAGGTGTTAGTCCCTATAAAAATTGGTTTTGGGAAGATAGTTTTTAGTTGTTAACAGGATTAGCTGATATTATCAACACTGGCCCGATTTGTGGATCTGTTCATCCAGCCGAAAGAATCACTGAGAAAAGTTGCCGACCAATTAAAACTTGAAAGAGAATCTCATGGAACTAAATGGGTAAATAGATATTTTTGATTCTACATTGAACAGACTGGAAATTATTCTATATAAACACATTTGAGGACTTCCATAAAGTATAGCACTTAAACTACCTCGCTAAGTTAACTGAGTAAAGATACTTGACAACTTACCTTCCCCTTCTCTCCTCGTAACACTCGCCAGTAGTAAACTTTATGTTTCTGTTCTGAATGCAAAAAATTGTAATTTTTGCATATATCTTATTTTGTTTTTATCGTAAATTAATTATTTATCTTCGATTTAACTCTGGGTTTTGGTCAATCATTTTTTTTCTTTTGTTACACTTAACACGTAACACGTGTCAGTGGTGCATTGTGGGTAATCTTTCTAACGCTTACTTTGACGAGAGTGGTTTATTTATTGGGATTAATTTATTTTATTTGTTTTTATTTTATATTTATTTATTCTTTTTGGTTTTTGATGTTTAATTTATTTATTTGTATTTGTTGTTTATTTATTTTATTTTATTTGATCTATTCTAATAGTTGTTATGGCGGCAGTGGTTTGCTAATTTGCTTATTATTTGCTTGGATTAAATTCTTTGTTCTTTATTATTATTTATTTGTTCTTTTCGGTCTTCGATTTTAAGTAACGCAGTAAAAATTCGTTTTCATGTCTGCATTTTGATGTGAGTTCAGATCGCTTATTTAGTAGTTTGTTTTGGTCTAGGAAGGTAGTAATAGCTATTTTTTTCTTCCGAAGTTTGCAGGTTTTGAATTGGTTGTTGTAGGCTAACATATACATGGAATACTTTGAAGAGATGACATTAGAATCCACAGCTCTAAAGCCAACTCTATGACTGAGATACGTTGATGACACCTTCATACTCTGGCCACACCAGGAGGATGTTCAGACGCTACTGGACCATGTGAACTCAATAAGATCATCGATATAGTTCACTATGGAAAAAGAGAGTGACAGCAAATTGGTATTCCTGGATGTACTAATAACTCAAACAGACGTGGTGGGGGGTCAAGACATCCATATACCGCAAGCCAACATTCACTGAACTATTGACCAACTTAACTTCAACTCTCACCACCCATACAATGTAAAGAAAGGGGTTGTCTGCTGCCTGCAACATCGAGCAAAATTTATAAGCGGCAACCCGGAGACATATGGTCAGCATAAGCAACGTAACAGTTTTCCAGGGTACATGACAACAACGCCAACGAACATGGAAGGGAGAGTGCATGAGGATAACAACACTCAGAAAACAGCCTCAGTCTTTCTACCCTATGTAAAGGGGTTATCGAAGGAAATACAAAAAATCTGTGGTCCATGTAACATCAGGACTATCTTCAGAAGTGGTTCTACACTTCGAAGGTACCTCTCCCGAGTAAGACCCCCAACAGAGGAGGACATGACTAATGACTGTGTTTACAAGAACACTGCAAGGCCGTAATACAATGGGAGTTAGAAAAATAGGCGTAGCTGATCAAATATGGAGGGAAAAAGGGGATCACCGCCACCTGTGTGATGAAGTTGAAATAATAGATAGAGTACACCACTGAAGCTATGTAAGTTTAAGGAATCAGCACATATGATAGGCGACAAATATTTCCTGAGCCGACCAAGCACAGAGATGAATACAATATGTGAACCAGTAATACGGAGTGCTAGAGAAAATCATTAGTATCAAAAATTGCAATATGAACTCTAGTAAAAATACTAGAGAAAACCATTAACATCAAAAATTGCAATATGAACTCTTGTATAAAATAGTTACTGAACATTAGGTTTATAAATCCCAGAAATTCAGTTGCTGTTGTCCTTAAGGACACATGGCTCAGTGGATATAGACGTTGGCTAGTTGTGAGTTAAATACCAGGCTATAGCAGTGGTGAACGAAGAACTTAGAGAGTTGGGTTAGAGGGAGATAGCTCATGACTGCCAAAAGAGTCTTCGCACAAGGAATGAGAAGGATATACCCCAATGATCACAAAGGGTTCGGTTCAAAATTCTTAGCATCTGAAGAAGGCCAAAACGTCGTACAAATGGCAAAAAATATAGACAAAAAATGTAATCAATCAAAATAAATAAATTAATTAAATATCGAAAACCGAAAAGAATAAATAAAAATAAAACAATTAAAATGAATTTATCTAAATAAATAAATAAATGAACCACTTCCGCCAAAATAACCGTTAGAAGGATTACCCACAATTCTCCACTGACCCGTATATATAAATAGCTGAGAAAAAACCTAACACATGTGGCATGATGATTGCGCTTAGCATGAAACAGTCTGTCGCCTCTGAGTGTTGAATTCAATGTATATATATATAGTATTGAATATATATCGCCAACACACTATATATATATATATATATATATATATATATATATATATATATATATTAGAAATTATATTTTAGAACATGTACATAATTATTATATATATAACCTTTACGAAGGTACGCTCGTTTCGGCATTGAAACTTCAATGCCTCATCAGGAGGTGTGTCAATGCCGAAACGAGCGTACCTTCGTAGAGGTTATATGTAGAATAATTATGTCAGTCAGTTAAGTGCCATACATGATACACACTTGGGCGATCATGTCTCGAAAGAGACATGACTGACTGGGCAGAAAGATTATCCCGCAGTAGTTTGTCATTGCTTTCTGCGGTAGACTGGTTGCCGACCAAGGCTATAGAACCCAATCTGTCCTGCTATTTAACCCATAACTGGAAGGAAGAGATGGATTAATACCTTTCCCAAGGGTATTTGCGCGTAAGTGAATACAATGGATTCAACTGGAATTCGAACTCTGCTCCCCGGTTTCTCGTTCCGAGCCGATATCCACTGTACCACAACGCCCCGTGGCCCAGGGTTAGAGTCGCCGACTGACGCCAATTCGGTTGGGTTTCGAGCCTGGGTTATGTAGCAATCGGAGTCTAACCGTACTGATGAGCCAATAATTATGTACATATTCTAAAATATAATTTATAATAAATATTCACATCTCTATATATTATATATCGAGCAATGTTTTTAAATTAATGTTTTTGGACGTTGTATGAATTCTTCGTTCTGTATTCACTAGTATATATATATATATATATATATATAGATATGGCGGCTACGTCTCATCATTATAAAGTTGAAACGGCTAGATGTAACCGCAAGTTCCATGTTAACAGTTTCTGCTATCGCACTTCTTATTTGTCGAACTCTCTCCCGGCTCTTTGCTTTCCAGCAAACTTTGATCGTCAAAACTTTAAATAGAATACAATCCTTATCATGTCTTCTTTGTTCTGGTTCTTTTATTGTTCTCTCTCCTTAATAAAGCTTTCTTTTTTACATATTCTTTCAAACTCAGTAACCTCCTGCGTCTTACTGGCATTAATCCTTTGTTTGAGGTGGAATGATAATATATATATATATGAAATGAGTTGTTTGAACATTATTTTTTATCGATACTCGTATTTAAGTAGATATTCTATTTTTAAATTAAACAGTATTATATATTTATATCTACCGGCCTGATTATTTACTACAAATTATTATTAGGAAAATGTGTGCCACTCGGCATGATTCAAACCTGCGACCCATATTTACATAGGGGAAGCTACCATTTGATCTGGCAACGTCTGAGACCTCTCGACCACGAATAGCCTTCAGTCTAAACGAAGTTTTTATCAAGCCTATATAACACAATTTTCGATTCAAAGCAAACAACCATATCTGCTTTGAAATGTATCGTAATGTCAACAAATGTAAACATGTCACGGAAATTAACGAATTTTAACGAAACTTGGTTATAAACAACCGACAATTTGTAAATGTAAATAGGGGTCGCAGGTTCGAATCCTGCCGAGTGGCACACATTTTCGTAATAACAATTTGTCGTAAATAATCAAGCTGGTAGATATAAATATATAATATTGTTTAATTAAAAATAGGTACCTCCACAAAATCGCTGAAAAAACAGCATAGTCAGAAGAGAAAAGGTCCCAAACTAAATAAAACAAAGTTCTATGGGTAAAAAGTTTATATTACCATTAAGAGGATAGAACAAAGCGTTTTTTAAATATTTTTAAATTTTTTTAATTATTTCTAACACGTTCGAAATTGTTGTAACAATGTTGTAGAATTTTTTTTTTATTACGCAAGCGCGATATCCAAATTGCCGCTATTTTATTAAGTAAACAAACGTAATTGTTACGCAATGCACTTTTTTTGGCCGTGAAAGACACATTAATTTGGAAATTCTTGCATAAATCAAATAATGGTTGGATTTTGATGAAAACTTCAGGACTTATTCCTAATTAACCGAAATCAATGGTGAAATAATTATTTTGTATAAAATATTGGTAAAAATATTTTTTTTTTACATATTTTACCCCCAACCAATTAATTTCCACAAATGCTTAAAAATTCGAATTTTGTCCACAATAAGCTTAATATAATTAAATTCAGGAGTCATTGGGGAATGCTAATCAACAGTTTTTTTTTCTTTAATAGAGCCCCTTTTCTAAAAAATTGGTCCGAATTGCGAAAAATGCAATAATTATGCTAATTTCTATGTGGATAAACTTCTGATTGCTTTTATGAACAATATAAATTAAGCGTATCATAGTCTGAAAAGAAAAAAAAATTCAATGATTAATGAATTTTTACAAGAATTATTTTCACTTTTTTAAATTTTTTAATTATATTTAAAAATTATTTATAAAAGTTTAAAATTATTGTTAAATTTCTTCCTCAACGTGTCCGGCTAGGTTATGTAATTAATGAATTAAGAAAATGTAAAAGCTTAATACAAATGATTGAGCCATTGGATTTTTAAAATAATTAAAACATTTTAATTGTGTGCATTTTTACGGTTGGCCGTACGTGATATTTATCATTACAAGGTTACGTGATTAAAGGGTTGTCTTCCCTTACATAAAAAAATTACATTCGTATAATTTTGTCGCCTCCGGCCTCCCTACTTTAGCCTTGTTTATAACTTCCGGTTGTCATTATGTCACTCGGCACTTAAGATAGCCGGCGTATATCGGATTACCTTAGCTAATAAAATGCTATAGCAAATATTTCAGAGAGTAAGCAAGTACATTCGTTTGAAAACAGATAAAGGTAAGTTTTAACTTAAAAAATTGACTTCAATAACGTGTCAGCGACGTATATTTTATTTTTGCCACATTTTTAAAACAGGAATGTGGCTACTGTTTAAAAATCTGTCATCAATCAATAAAATGGCGGTACTTTTAATTTTTTTTTTTTAATCTGAAATATTTTAGATTCCAATCAATATAATTTCGCTTTAAAATACACCAGTGTATTTTGTTTAATGGAATTACTAAATTTAATCTCTTGACTTTCAATTAAAACTAATTTTAAACCTAAAATATAACTTATTTATTTTAAAAATTTCATTTTAAAATCAGGTATCGAAAATTTATATCCTGCCGTGTGGCACACATTTTCCTAATAATAATTTGTCGTAAATAATCAGGCCGGTAGATATAAATATATAATACTGTTTAATTAAATAACAGAATATCTACTTAAATACGAGTATCGATAAAAAATAATGTTCAAACAATTCATTTCAAATTGTCGGTTGTTTATAACCAAGTTTCGTTAAAATTCGTTAATTTCCGTAATATATATATATTAATAAATATACATATTATCCTACATCTATGGCACGACTCGAAGTTTCATGCACTATGTAATCATCAGCTGCATATTTCAAACTGACGGTTTAATAGATTTGAATTTAAGTTTACTCGATGTTCATGGGAATTAAATCTTATAAAGTTATGTTACTACTTTTCTAATAACAAGATTAAAAATTTAAATATTCTACGGTTTCATGTGGATAAAAATTAAAAGTTTGAAATTAAAATAAAATAAATATTAAAATAAAAAAAAATAACTAAATGCAGACCAAATTTATTAGATGTTACATTCGACCTGACCAATGGCCATTACAAACCATACACTAATAACTGATACAACCATACATGCATCAACAGGGAATCAAATCACACCCAGAGAATCACCAATAACCCATACAAATCTATCCAATTTCGCTTAAGTACTAACTATAGCAATAAGGAAATTTTTGACAATTCTAAAATTAAATAGATTAATACTTTAGAAAAAGGTTAACACTAGTTTACAATTCTTCGTTAGAAACAAAGTAGGCAGAAATAAGCAGAAATCACGTAAACGTAACATTACTTGGTGTAACCCACCCTTCAGTCGTAATGTCCAAACTAACATTGGTAAACTATTCCTTAACTTAATTCACAAATATTTTTTACCATTCACCCACACCAAATAACATCTTCAACAAAAACAATGTCAAAGTTAGTTATAGTTGCGTTAAAAACATTTCGGCTTGGAATCATGACTTGAATAAGTATGCCATATTTTTTTTTTATTTTTTTGGTTTTCTTCTCTATTTTTGCCCAATATTTTTGCTTAATTTTAAAACTTTTCATGTCTAACTGTAGGTTTGATTTTATTTTTAGAAAAGTTTTTGACTTGACTTTAACTAAGTTAAAACTTAATAAGTCACTTTTTTTTTCCCAAATATTCTTTCACTTTATTTTCTTTTCTCTTTTGTTTTTGTTCTCAATTGGAGTAGATAGACTTAAGTATCGCCCGGTTCACACTCCACCCACGTCTTTTGAACAGGTGAAGAGGCTCATCCCTTGTTTCCTGTTTAGGATGTGGTTCCCGGCTTTCTCTTTTCCAATAATTTTACTCTTAAGTAGCCCCATGCGCATCAGTGGCGTCACCGCCTTGGTTGGGGTGATATGATAAAAAAAAAAAAAGAAGTTATATTTCACAACATAATGCTATGATATCAAATAAATATTTGGCCAGCATAAACAACATCCGTCAACCAACTAATAGCAAAAATTATCCTTCTAAAAATAATTGCAACTGCCGAAAAAATAAAACCTGTCCATTGAATGGCCAGTGCATGTCCGAAAGTATTGTTTATAGAGCTCGAATTCATTTGGGTGATAATGATGTCAAATTTTATTTTGGAAGTACTTCTAACAGGTGGAAGATAAGATTTAACAACCACATACTGCCTTTAAACAACAGTAAATACAGCAAAAGTACTGCTTTATCCATACATTATTGGAAATTAAAAAACAACAGTAAGAACCTAATGAGTGCCTGGAATATCGTAGCTAAGTACAATCATTACAGTGGAAAAGGAGAAAATGTAATGATGCGTTTTAGAAAAAAATGTCATCTTAAACCATATCAAGAATCCTAATTTGCTTAATAAAAGAAGTGATTTAATGACCACATGCCGTCATAGAAAAAAACATACTTAAATTTTTAGATCCAGATTGATATATAGATCCCTCTTTACGTTTGCCTAAAAATACGAATTAAACCCCTTTTATTTTTCCTTCTTACATTTTTTAATTCTTAATTCTACATTTTACCTCTCAATTTTTCTTTTCTTTTATCTTATTTTTATTTTTATTTAAAATTTTTATTTAAGATTGTTAAAATTTTAATTTTCCCTACATTTTTATGTACATGTAATATTTGTATATTTAAATTTTTAAAACTCATGATTTACGCCCCTTTGATTTCTTTTTCCTGCATTTTATTATTTTTTAGCTTTTAGTTTAATTTTATTTTAATTTCAAATTTTAAATTTTTAACCGCATGTAACCGTATAATATTTAAACTTTTAATCTTTTTATTAAAAAGCAGTAACATAACTTTATAAGATTTTATTCCCATGAACATCGATCGAACTTAAATTCAAATCTATTGAACCGTCAGTTTGAAATATGCAGCTGATGATTGCATAACATATGAAACTCCGAGTTGTGCGATAGATGTAGGATAATGTATATTTATTAATATATATATATATAGAATATAGCTCTGTTCATACATTCAGCACAGTTTTATTAACATCTGAATAATAATACTATACATATGCACCCCACCTCATATGTAAATTTATTAATTTACGTCATTATATATATAAGCTCAAACAAATTGACCTCTGGTTTCCCCGTTTAACATACACACACACTCTCTCTCTTTTACGCATCCCCCCAGACCTCCCCCCCCAACACGCCTCTATTTTTTTACTTTTTCTTTTTTGTCACGTCGCTGATTAATCTTGATTCTTTTTTCATTTTTTTTTCTTCTTCCTCTTATCAATAGTCATCGAGACGGTTATCATATTTTCCTCTTACTTCTATTTCTCCTCTTACTTAGTACCACTGGGCTCCCATGTGGAGTAGAAGGCGACACCGTAACCACGCTAGATGTTACTGCTGTGGTTTCCGTAGTAAGTACGTTTTTACAGGGGTAGGGGAGATGCTAGCCCCACGCCCAATTTCCTTTCCATATCGCTTATAATTAAATTTACACTTCCCTTGTTTTTTCCTTGAAGTCATCATTTCAAATTTTTCTTTTCCCCGACTCTAATTCTTTTTCTGATTTTTGATTACGCATCTTTTTCATTTTTATCCCACGCTACTTTTTTGCCTAAATTCTTTTTTTCTTAGTTTAACTTTGTTTTTCTAACAAACTCTTCTACTTTCTTTCCATCGTTGATATAATTTTGCTTGTTGTCGACTTTCTTTACGCTTCTTCCTCTTCACGTTTCTTCTTCTTCGCTTATTATGATTACTTGTCACCCCAGTACTGATACACTCCTTTCCCTAGTTAATGGGAAAGAAGAAAGAAAAAACTCAAAATTAAAGATACGCTTACTTAGCGGTTTTTACTTCATAACTGTTTAACTTCAGTCAGTCTGTTAAGTGCCATACGTGATACACGCTTGGGCGTTCATGTCTCTTTCGAGACATGACTGACTGGGCAGAAGATTATCCCGCAGTAGGTTGCCATTGTTTTCTGCGGTAGACTGGTTGCCGACCAAGGCTATAGAACCCAATCTGTCCTGTTATTTAACCCATAACTGGAAGGAATAGACGGATTAATACCTTTCCCAAGGGTATTTGCGCGTAAGTGAATACAATGGATTCAACTGGAATTCGAACTCGGCTACCCGTTCCGAGTCGATATCCACTGTACCACAACGCACATCCTAACATCCTAACGCACATCCTTAACTTCAGGGTTCCTAAAAAGTTCTTTGCCTAATTCACTAAGATTAGTAAATAAATGACCAAATATCATAATTCAGATTTGTAGAAGTGAGCCGCGTAGGTAATTTTTAACAAAACAGAATATATATACATAGCCATTCGCTGTATATATATCCAGGTGAGGAGAACCAACAGTTTTAGAATTCCGATTTCTCCGGCATTTACTTTTTTAAAAAGTGCTCAATACAACATATATTGTAGTGCATAATAGCTAGAATATGTAAGTCCATCGTTGAACTTACATATTCTAGCTATTATGCGCCTGGCGTCTATATGAAAAACTATACTTTATGTAGTTTCTCTAGTTTTCATTCATTGGAACAAATGGTTGATTCCAGACTATGTAGGTATTTTCCACGGTTCTATCATTCTTCACACCAGTTCTAGTGCGTTTGATCATTTTCTGGTCATCTTTAGGATCAAACTTACGTTTTATTTGTCAGAAGATGAAATGATGAATTGAAACTGATGTTGTATCAGCACTTATATTAGAGAACGTTATTTCTAAAAGTATTTTTCATAAGAAGTCAGCGAGGAAAGCAATGGAAGTCATTGATTACAAGGTTAATATATTTAGCGCTGTAACTTGAAAATGTTCCAAAAAATTTGAATTTGACTTTTGGGTGAAGGTGGGATTTTGCATCTCTATATTATACACTGCATGCAGCACAACATAGTCTGGTTGATGAAGGTGTCGCCACATTGAAAAATTGACCAATCCAGAGTCCTTGCTTATCGAGTAAATATAGACGAGCTAAAGAGATTAAACTATTTCCCTTATAAAACAGAAAAAGTGGTTTTGGTCAAAAGCAGATAGCTAGTGTTATGTCAGATACAACAAGGTCTACCCAAAATCTAAATCCTTGTCTTTTTACTTTATATATGAAAAATGTTTTTGCTTACTGATCTATAGTTAATGTCTTAGCCCAAGATAGAAATGTGTTGATTTTCTAAACAATTCATATTTCTGACCCTTAGCATTCATTCAGTTTGGATGCTGGTCTGTTAGTTTTTCACACATTAATGTTTTTCAGTTTCGTTTTATTTTATTTTGTTATTTTTGCAATTATTTTTGTTTTCCGAGAATGATATAAATATCAGCTATTGGCATCGGACAGCAAAATCAAGATGCACGAGTGGCTTGTAAGTAACAGAAACATGTAGTACAAAGAGAATTAGTTACATAAATAGGAAAAAAGAGAAAAGGATACAAAGTGAGAAGAAAATAAATTCAAAAATGAGTAGTAAAGTAAAGTAAAGAAAAAAAGTGTAGGGGAGGGGCAAATAAAGCAATAGAAAGTAAAAATCAATGCAGAATTTGTAAAACCGGAAGGACAGGTACATAAAGTGCTAGAGAAATAACGGAAAAAGAAAAGAAAAGATGGAATTCAAGCGATTTTATTACATGAATATAAAATGAGATGTGAGCATTAGGAACATTTTCAACATTAGATTAAAAAATTGACATTTTCATCAAACTAGAAATTATAAAAGAGATGATTTATAAATGTGATCTACATGAACAGAACGGAAGTCACATAATATTTACCGTTAAGAACGATGCTCTGCGCTTTAAGACAAATTATTAATTTCTTTATTGCATTGTGACATTTGAGGAAAAAATGGATTCGGTACGATTACTGTCGGCGTTACACTATTTACATTATTTGGACTATTGTTCTCATCTTTGTTGGCAGTTGTACGACGTTTCGGCCGTTGTACGCTTCGGTCTTCTTCAGATGCTAGTAGCTTCGAATCGAACCCTTTAATGCAACCACTGGCTTATATCATTCTTATTCCTTGCATGAAGCCTCTTTGGTTATCACGAGTTATCTCCCTCTAACCCTCTAAATTACTTGTTCACCACTGCTGTAGCCTGGTATTGAACTCACAACTCTTTGCGTCAAGTCGCTGGATCTAACTAAAGTCTATATCCACTGGGCTATGTGTTCTTAGAATAACTGAATTTCTGGGACTTATAAGCTTAATATTCAGTAATCATTTTTTACCAAAGTTTCTATTGCAATTTTTTATGTTAATGGTTTTCTCTAGTACTTTTTATTAGAGCTCATATTGCATTGCTTAGTGGTCAGCAGATGGAATTGTTCAAAAACTTGAAAAATTAACACAGTAAAAAGATATTAAGAGAAATTGAGAATATACACCACGTAAAGTAGCATTTACGTTCAACATCAATGAAAAATGGAGCACTTCCGTTACAATATCCAACGCATAATCCTGTACCTATTAGGGAGCTATGGAAAGCTATCGAGGCAACTTCCAGTTTTTCAGACCACCTGCGGTATCAATGCCATGTTAAGTTCACCGGGTTCACATAATACTTGGCACCTATACAATGACTTTGTTGGTTTGTTGATTCGTTTGCTACGGCTTATCAACAGATTACAGGTTATTTAAAGCCAGAAAATATTTTTAGATTGTAAAAACATTTTTGAGATAATAATCGCTTAGCGATACAAGTCTTAGAAATTAACCCATAGCCGAGGGGAACAAATAGGGAATTCATAACATTCTTCAAGTGAATATTAATTTATATCGCATAAGTGAATATAACGAACATGATGGGAATTGGAACTCGGCTCTCAGATGAATAATTCCGAGCTACTATTTATTACACCACACGTACATCCAAGCTTACAGCCCCTGGTATTCCCAAGCGGTCACCCGCCTAGGTACTGACTAGGTTTAACGTTGCTTAACTTTGGTGATCGTAGATGCGTTACTATAAATCACTTGTTTTTTAGTTATTTTCTGACTTCGCCGGTATACCCTTTCAAGTAGTATTGATCCCTATACTTCCAAAACTGTCATAGTTTTTCCATATTATTTACTGAACGACTTTTATTAATATAAATTTTATTAATCTTTTTTCTCCTTTTGAAACAGTGACTAACATCTTCTTCTTGCCGAAAGTTGTTGTTGTGGTGCCGATGTGTTGAGCATTCTCCTATGTCTGTCCCGGTTGTGTGCCAGAACATGGGTCTCCGCGATTCATTTTTGGTGTGATCATCACGTGGCGTGTTTTAGGCGTTTTAACCTGATGAAGCCCATCCTTCTCCAGGTTAGACCACAGCTGATGTAGGTAGCTCGTCTTGGTCGTGAAAACGTGGCCGTTGTAGTTCATCTGAGGAACCGTTCCGCCTTAACCTGAGTAGAGGAGGTTCTTCGCACAGTGGTGCCGTGTTAACATCCTCCACTTCATTTTTGCTTTAAAAAATTGTATATTTTCATATTAAACAACTTTTGATCTATGCAAGTTTTGTGAGAAGAATCACATCTAATAACTAAATAAAATGAAAATTGTTTCACATAGCACACGGGGAAGTGGTGTCAAGGCGGAAAGCAGAAATTGTCTACTTTGGACAAGGTGTCGAATATATTTTAATCAAGTGCCTGGGGGTGGATTCTTAGATATCCCATGCTGGAGAAATCCCAGTTAATGGGAAATCTTTCATCAACACTTGCAGAGATTAATCTGAGTGGTGGCATCTATGCTTGCTTAGAATTCACATTCGTGAATGAATCGCTGACATGTATAAAACGGTATACTGTTCATTATATATACGAATGGATGTTGACAAGTTCTTGACTCGACTAAAATCCCTACCCCACAAAACTCTAATTTTAGGTATTTGTTTAGATATGAAATTAAGGATAACTGAGAACCTTTCAGCATTCACGAGTAGTGAGTAATGTGCGAACACATGTACTTGCATACGGAAGTACACATGCATATCACAATAGACAACGAAAATACCGGGTTGAATGAAAAGTTCGTTTATTAAGAAAGATAAGAAATCTTTTTTTGATTTTCGGCATTAACTTAACTGAACAACATCACTTTCTTTAGGCAACTTCTTAGTTCTAACCTACTGAAACGTTTTGCCTTCCTGAGCAAAGAACTGTTCTAGATGCCTTCTGCAGTCTTGAAAACTGGTTATTTTTTCTTTAAGAAAATTCTGTAAAAACTAAAATGAATGACTATCCAAGGAATTAAAATCCGCTGAATATAGTCCATGGCTAACAACGCGTATAGTTTAGCGTTATTTGACATGAATTTTACGTCTTTTATCGGAACACTTTTCGTCGAATTTTACCTTCAATTGATCTGGAAGCAGGATTTGTTCAAACATTTCATCAACCTTTTTGGAATGATCTCTAGCACACCACTATACATTAGGTATGGAACACAAAACAATAATTGGTACGGTAAATCGTAACACATTTCGTTTGCCTCACGATATTTTGCATTTTACATTGTTGCAAAACCTCCACTTTCATCATCCGAAAAGAAAAAAACGAACATTTACTTTATTTATAACTAACAAAGAAATACGTTCCAGATTGTTTTTTTTTTTACAATCCATGAATCAAAGCAATCAACCACAACTGTTCTATCCGATCTTGGTGACGTCTCCTATACAATGTTTCATACTCTATATTTGATCATTCAAACTAACTTTTAATTAAACTACGCAAATCAATTTTTTGTTTCTATTGAATATTTTATATTCTTAACATAAGAAGCATATTATGCGGAGAATATTGTTTATTTTATTCTATCTTCGGAATCAATAAATAAATTTACGATAATTTTGACAATTTAAAAACATTCACAATCATATGTGATCTTTATGAATGATGGAAATTAAAACAAACCTACCTAATGACAAAGAAATGAACTTTTTGTCAAAACTAACTTTAGCCATTAAATTTGTTTATAAGAATAATGGTACTTGATTTTGTATTATATCCAAGTAAAAATCAAAGAAAGCTATATATTATATTAAGCAGATATTAGGAATAAAAAGTTATTTCTGTAAAATTCTTAACATTACTCTGCATGCTAAACCTTCTTTGTTGTATGATAATATGTTGTATGATTGGAAAAAATTAACCATGAGAGATATGCATTTACCATAGCAGAATTGATTAGAAAACGATTGATACAGGTATGTTTTCTATATCATATTTTAATAAAAATGTTATATATAGGTTCGTCAAGAAGTTCTTCGAAATAAATTTCTGATGTTTGATTATTTAGTCAGTTTTAAGTAAATGTTGGGGAGAGATAGCTAGCTAGCTATATATATATATATATATATATATATATATATATATATATATATATAGAGAGAGAGAGAGAGAGAGAGGAGAGAAAAAGAGAGAAAGTAGCATTGCACTAACAACTGTCGTTGGAAAAAAGCTACAAAAATGCCCTCTAGAAGAAATAGAAAAATTGAGTTTTTGGGAATGGAATACAAACATTAACAACTGCAAATTTTTCATGCTTGTAGATAAAAAGGCAGAACAAAAATTGAGGTGTAATTAATATAGAGTTATCATTTTGTATTTGTAAAATAATATGGAACTTGGAGCGACTGTTGGGCAAAGTGGTTAATATAAACTCATCTGATGTGAACTCAGGGTTCACCGGAAGGAAGAAAGTGCTCAAGGAAAAGAATTTTGTAAATAATGAGTTAATGGATTATTATTTGTATATTTCTAGATTCTAATGAAAATATAAAGCCGTTGGTACGGTTTTTAGGCGCAGATGCCTGTATTAAAGTATATTTGCATATGATATTCATAACTGCTACAATAAATTGTAAAATATGTTTTCTTTCTCTTTCTGTAATTATTATTTAAAAAAACAATGGTATGCTTGCTTTTCAGTAAAAATCACACAAAATGCAGAGAATATGATGACAATTGTGCAACATTGTCTTTCAAGTCAAATGAAGACATGGTTATTATAATAAATAACATAAATAATGGCGCTTGCTAGAGAGAATGATGTTTAGCAAGTCTTATTTTAACAAGTTAGGCATGAATCTGTTCTAGTGTATATATATATATATATATATATATACACTAGAACAGATTCATGCCTAGCTTGTTAATATACAAGACTTGTTAAAATAAGACTTGCTAAACACCATTCTCTCTAGCAAGCGCCATTATATATATATATATATATATATATATATATATATATATATGTGTGTGTGTGTGTGTGTGTGTGTGTGTGTGTGTGTGTGTGTGAATTTAAGCATTTGAAGAAAACCAACATACATATATATATATTATTAAGAACTTGGTGGTATAGTTTGTTAGTTATGCATGAACAATTAACGTTTTTTATTTTAGTTGCTTATATGTGTTTGAGTCCACATCCATGAAAAAAACAGTAGGCATTAATATAACTGACTAAAAAAAGGGATACCTACTCAAACACATTTCTTTACTAAATATATTGTTACCCGTAATTGGAAATATGTATTTCTTATATATTACTATACCGTTAGGTATTTAATATATGTTTAATATTTATGTTGTTATACAAACATTTATATTTATGTTATTATGGAGAAAATAATGAAATATTTTTATCATAACAATAAATATATTATATGAATACTGAATAACAAAGAAAATCACTGAATATGATTTTCATTGACTGAATCATAATTCCGAAACTATAACAAAACACAGAGTTATAGAATATGCTCGTCGTCTTAAAACTTAAAAGTAATTTTCGAGTTTTATTATTTTCAATTCATTTAGTACATATCCAGATGTTTTTGTTGCATTATCATAACTTATTGGCTTCTCTAAATTGTTTTGCAAAACAGCTATTCTATTCAGGATTAAATACTTTTTAAAATAATCTTTAACATTTCCTTCAGTTGTAATATATTTAGGAATCATCTTTGAAGACAAAATAAATGTACCAACATTTCTTAATTAAAAGCATCTATAAATCTATAACATTTTTACTTAGGTTCAATGTTTCTGCATTTCTTGATATTTCTATTTCCTGAATAAAAATTTAAACAATATCACTTCAATTTATTTTCTTTTTCTCTGTACGTTTGTGCGTGCCTTTTTGTATATATGCCCATTTATTATTGCACTAACATATTACCTGAAAAATATGACAGGGTTATTTACCTATCGCTCGTCACAGAATCAATGTACACTGCACGCATTCTGTTTAATGTAGGCAGGTGTTACGATATATATATATATATATATATATATATATATATATATATATATATATATATATGATAAAAATGGTGTGCATGAAATTATAAACACATACAAATATGCAAATCTCCGTGTATACATGTATATACGTGAAAATATATGCATGCTTACCCATTTTTATCCATTAATGTCTCAGTAGGTGTTTTTTTCAAATGCATCTATATCCAATTTTAGTTAAGCATTATATTTCAATGTTAATGTATTTCTAAGCGCTATTGACTTGTTAGACGCGCGTATTTGATTGTGCATTTGCTTCTAGGTCCCAACAGCTCAGGTAAAGCAGAAATTCAAAAATGCATCACACGCACTCGTAAAATTTGCAATACCTATGATATAAATATTTACCTATAAGCTTGCTTAGTATTTAAAAACATATCATACTTGACTCTTATGCTAGTAATTGATGTTAAAGTAAGTTTTAAGTTTGATTTTTTAAAAATTGCATCGGAAAATTCGTGCAATTTGATGTCCCAATCTTGTAGCAATCCATGGAAACTCGCTGAGACAATTTAATTAAGTTTAGTTTTGCATAAAACCAAATCGTTTAATATCCAATGAGAATATAATTAATTGGCAATTAATTATGAGACTAAATCACTTTTATGCACGGGAATAATATTTTTTATTTTATAGGTGTGAAATGTATTTTTTCTGTTCAATTTTGTATGTTTTACATCCGCCATTGTTCCTTCCTTTGTCTTACACATGTTTTATAAAATATCTCCCTCTTTTCTTTCTGACTTGAAAATTCTCATCAAACTTTCTCATTCTTCAGTTTTGAATTCTTTCAAAATATTTCCATCTTTGATATTTCAGCATTCTTTATCTTTTTTAAAAAATATTTTATCCATTTTGTTTTTTATCACTTTTTTTTCAATTTTGGTTCTTTCTGGAAAAATTCAATAAAAGATATCTTTTTAGTGCTTTCTTTCTTTCTTTCTTTCTTTCTTTCTTTCTTTCTTTCTTTCTTTCTTTCTTTGTCTGTTTCTGTTTTCTCTGTCTGATCATATGCCTCCTTCTTTTATATTTATTAAACCTCTATCATCATTTCATATTATTTTATTTCTCATTCTCTTCCTCCATATTTCTTTCGTCATTTTTCAACCCATCCTGTTTTTTCCCTTTCCCTTGTTATTAAGATTATTCCTAAGGGTTAACTAGTTGTTTTGTTGGAAAGAGAACTGACTCAGTAATGAATAAGAATGGTCACCCTGACCTGGTTGAATATTAGGGCGTCGGGTACCGTAGCTAACGTCACGGTAAAAGAGAAAAGTTACAAAATCAGAACGGTGAAATGTAACTGAAAAAGTTTAAGTATTTTCTAGATGTCAAAGGTTACGATTGCCCCACCTACATTTATATCTTACTGCCTCATAACATCTGTGTAAGAAGATAGCGAGCTATTTATGTTTATATCTAGATAAGAAAAGTTATGGAAGGTTAGAACCTGAGAGAGAGAGAGAGAGAGAGAGAGAGAGAGAGAGAGAGAGAGAGAGAGAGAGAGAGAAAAACAAGTTTAGGTTGAAACAAGTGTGAGATCAACATAATCAGACATATAATTGCAGACTTGGAGATATATATATATATATATATTTTCCAAGAGAAAGATTTTATAAATTTCAATCGAAAATGGCACTGGATGATCATGCTTCAAGCTTAACAAAACACACGTTTAACTTCTTGCCCTCTTAATTCTAGCATTCTGTGCCCGCACAGATAGAACATATTAAACAAACTAATTGATCAACACGCTTCGACTAATTCCTTCCTTTCACGAGTTACGTTATAAAAATACTAAGCAATATAGAAAAAGGTAACAATTATTTTCCAAAGCATCAAGCTGACAAAGAAATAAATTTAAATAAAATGAATAAGATAAGTACATACGATATCTGTGATAAAAACAATGAACAAATTTACTACAATTAAGTGCATGAAGCTTTAAAAAAGACAAAATAGCCATTAAGAATACATGCATGTTCAAATCACTTAATGATTTTGATAAATATAAAATTAAACATATATTGTTAAAAATTAAAACCCTAAAAGTTACAAATTATAGCGCTCCCAATACAAATCCCTATTAAATAAGACCAATATAATATATGCATTATCTTATCTATATACGTGACTGTATTTTCAATGTAAATTTTTAAAAATCTATCATATACGATGGTAAAAATACTACATTTTTACGTCAACTTTATTAGACAATAGTGCCATAAAAGTTCATATTAATCAATATATCATTCAAGGCCTGTATATTTATACTAATATTAAACAGATGTTCGTATAGATTACACAATAAAAAGTATAATAAAAGAAAAAGATTAAAATACTTGAAGCAGTAAAAACAAGCAAATACATAGGAATATCTTTGATCTTAAAAACTGAAAAATTAAATATAGTCAATAATTAACAGACACGAGTTCACTCGACGTAACATGAGTTAAAGCTATATCATTCTAAACAGCAAATATCATAACTAAAAAATTCTAATAGATCAATGATTTCTTGAATTTCCAAATCATTTAGATTATTAGAAATGATCAAAAGCGTTTGAACATAGATGCATAGACAATTTTACGACTGAAAAGCAGCTGATAAAATATACAAGGCGTCTTGTTCTTTATCGATCATAAAATAAGAACCCTTGTAAAAGGATTATGCCAGACTGCTCTGCGTTTTTAGTTTTGAACAAAAAACAGGCTACAACAGTGGTGAACAAGTAACTTAGAGAATCAGGTTAGATGGAGATAACTCATGACTACTAAAGGAGGCTTCGCACAAGGAATAAAAATGATATACCCCATGCTGTCTTAAATTCCTAGCACCTGAAGAAGACCGGAGCACACAACAGCCGAAACGTCGTATAAATGACAACAAAGATGAGGACAATAGTCCTAATAATGTAAATAATGTTAATATTAGCTCATCTCAGAAATATAGACAAATAAGAAATAGTGACTTTCATATTTCTAACCAATAACCATTCAATTTTTGTAATTCTCAAAAATATTTGACAGAATTCTACAAGTTACGTCATGACATAAATTTACTGAACAATATTATATTTGCTTGTTCTGATCACTAAATTAAGAATGCATTCTTACAACTATGTTCTAAAAGTAAGTCAGAAATACAATAAATACTTGGTTCGAATCGGGCAAATAATTTTTATTTATGACATGTTTCGTTTTTTAGAATTGGAATTATATACCCTATATGAATAATCATATTTATATTTAATAACATATACTTACTATTTCACAAAAGTGAACGTACACAAATGTGCAAGTTTAAGTTATATTTTTTAATCCATTATTTTAAAACTCCAGTTAATACATAGTTTAATTGCAAACCATGTAAAACAGTTGTTCCGAAAGTATTGCATTCTATTTGATTATTATTGATATTGATTATTTTATTGAAACAACATTAGAGGCAGATATTGATAGCATGCCAGTAGAGGTTGAACCATCCTGTCGATAATCGATACTTTATATATTACTTTTATTACAGATAACAGCTGTGCAGCAGTTTGACAAAATGGACACGAATTCCTCCACAAGAAAAAAGATTTAATTTATAGTAACTGGAATTTACGAAGATCAAACAGTGGATATAAGCACAGTTAAGCGTAGACAATGCGTTTCAATAGTGGTAACAGCAATATGAGTGATGAGTTATATTTGCGAGTGCAGCATGCGGGGTCTTATTGATCACTTGCGAAATTCATAGACAATGATAGTGTCTAAGTATAAAATAGTGTTTTGGAACAGAAAATTTGCTCTATCCAAGGGCGTTATTGTATAATTGTTGTGGGATCGCCCCTTTGTACATAATAATGGACTCAACTGAGTGTACATATAATCCTACCTATAGAGAGAATGACAGAGTTGTAATGAGAGAGTTTGGTTGAGTTGTAAGTTGTAAGGTGAGAGTCGTTTAGTTGGATTTGGATCTGGAATCACCGTTGCAGTTGCTCAGCTAGAATCAGTTACCCGGACATACTTTTCACTTCAAAAATGTATATATTATTTTTATTAATAGTATTCCTAAATTGACGAACCGCGTTCCAGTTTGTATATTACGTTCAATATAACTTACATTTTCTATCTCCATATCTGTTTTTGTTATTTATTATTTTGTGCGGTTCCTCACCCGGAATCCACAACAATAATGTTGTAGTTTATGTGCAAATAAATGAGGCATACATCCAACCATTATATTAAGATTTATTTCAGAATATATACTTAGTATCATAAAACACACACATATATATATATATATATATGACACACACACACACATGCGTGTGTGTGTGTGTGTGTGTGTGTGTGTGTGTGTGTGTGTGTGTGCGTAAATGAAAAACATACATTGCTGGGATTTATACGAATACATTTATTTACAAGCTACAATAATTGATGCAAATAATTTAAAGATTTTATGAAGATCGAATTAATAAAATAATTCAACAAATATTATTTCTCCATCCAATATCACAGAATATGTTACTAAAGATAGTTGAACAAAAAGAACAGTATATCAATAATGTATATAAATATATTTAATATGTATGAAAAAAATTGATCAAATACATATGATGCCAGGAAGCACATTCTAGCTGTTACAATTGAAATAAATAATTAAAATAAAATAAAGACAGATAAGTTATTTACTCCTCTGATTTCGATATATTTATCATAAAATATCAGTATCTATCTATCTATCTATCTATCTATCTATCTATCTATAAATTATCTACCTTTCTCCAAAGTATTTTTTGAAAATATAATTGCTAAGCAATGGCACTGCAAGAAAACTATTCGAAGCATACAAAGCTGTGTCGTATGGAAATTAGAAGGACTATTGACTTTTTGGGATATGCTTTGTGGTGTAATGGATATCGACTCGGAACGAGAAATCCGAGAACCGAGTTCGAATTCCAGTTAAATTTGTTGCATTCACTTACGCACAAATACCCTTGGAAAAAGTATGAAACCATCTCTTCTCTATCCAGCTATGGGTTGAATAGAAGGACTTATTAGGTTCTATAGCCTTGGTTGGCAACCAGTCTAGCGCAGAAAGTAATGGCAACTTACTGCCTATTCCATCATGTCTCGAAACAGTGTATCATGTATGGCAGTTAACTGACTGACTGATCTATCTTTTGAAATAAACAAAAGGTCCAACTTTACTCGCTATCATAATTTCTTCTGTTGTGTGTGTGTGTGTTCGCGCATAACATACGTGTGCATCTGGATCCTTGATATTATAAATGTCTTTATTTTCATGCAGCTAAGGGTAAGAGTGAATGCAATCCTGATACGAAAAAAAAAAAAGAAGAAAAACTGAATGCCCCAAGTCATTCATATTTACAACAATCACAGAAATGCTTTTCAATGACCTATTTGTTTACCTCCTTTCTACTGAAATGTTGATGTGAGATAACAAAAAGTAAAGTAATAGAATCAGATGCAGACATAACGGGCAAGCGTTGATTTCTGAAAACATATTCAGAATTATATAAAAATAGCTTCATAACAGTGAAACAAAAAATCAGTATATTGGTTATTTGATAAAAGTGCATATACTTTAAAAGTATTTCAATTTATTAAAAAAAACCTTAGTGCTATACAATGAAATTAGAGTTTCTTTTTATTACCTTTTCTCGTCTTGCTCCATCTGTTTCTTCTTTTTCAATTCATTTTTTTGTAAATTAATTCAATTTTTCTCTTTTGAAAAAATGAAAATATTTTGATGAAATTTTCATCTTCCGCCAATTTGTTTTCAGACGTGAAAGTTTAATTTGGAAGAGAAAGATTAAATTTTTAATTTACTCAAAATCAATAGACTGAAATGAATTTTTAATTGTCTATATTTAGAAGTGAATGAAAATTATCTTTCTGAATTACGAGATAGAGGAAGTTTAATAAATGTAAATGAATATAAGAAAAAAGAAGAATTCAATATACAAGTATAAACTTTACAAACTTATATGTAACAGCATACGGTGATATAAATTATATATTCCCACACACGCACACACAGAGAGTTAAACGAATCTACTGATATAAAGGTTGGGTCTCTGTATCGGGCCAGAAAGTTTTCCTCGTCAGAATCCACCTTGCACATTTATAAATCTACTATTCGTCCGTGCATTGAATACCTTTGCCGGATATGGTCTGGTGCTTCTGCTATATGTCTCGAGGTTCTCGACAAAATCCAGAGAAGGATCTGCAATTTAATCAGTCCTGACTTGGCATCTCAACTTCAATCACTTTCTCATCGACGTAACGTGGCTTCCCTCTCTCTTTTCTACAAATATTTTCATGGCAACTGCTCTGACGAGCTTTTTTCCTGCTGCTCAGACCACATGAATTTAAGCGTGCTACTAGATTGGCATCTAGGTCCCACCCTTTTACTGTTTAAATAGTTAAATATAACCACCACTTCTATTCCAATAGTTTTTATTTTCGCATTTCCCGCAAGTGAAACTCCTTTCCCTTTACTCGATTACCTGATAGTTACAATATTCAAAAATTTAAATGCAATGTCAACTACCATTTTCTATCTTCTTAATAGCCGTTCATCTTCAATAACCCTTGCACCCAGTATTTTCTCTCACTGTCACTCCCTGCACACTTTTATAGTCACATTAATAAGTCCGTAGCCTATGATGAAAGAAAACATTTATTTTACGCAACAGATATTTAGTATTCTATTTAATATTTTTCATTGTCAAAGTACTTAACCCAGTATTTTTCTATTAATAATGTACATCGACTAATATACAGTGAAATAAATAATAACTGTCAGACAGCGGGTTTACTGATCCAACCTAAAAAAAATTTTCAGATCAAAATTATTTTCCATAACTTTGTTTTGAAAAGTAGAAACTGTATTTAGTTTCTAATTTTCAAAACTGAATATTGGAAATTTATACACTCATCTAATAAAAACTGATACATGTATTTGACGAATAAGGTAATATTGTAATGAAAAATTCCTTCAAATGAAATTGTTTTGCATAGTTTTTCATACAAGCTCTACACGAACACGTGTGTGTGTGAACCGCACGTGTGTGCATGTGTATATGTAGTGAGTACAAAATAAAAATAACTTCCTTTGTTTCACTACTTGCAAATTCACGAGCCGCCCCAGCGACCAACATTCGCATCCTCTCGCGTTCTCTCGTGCTCTTTTCTTTATCTCTCCTTTTCCTCCTCACCTACTCGCCGTCTACAACAGAAAGAGACATTACTGTTGACACATCAAATCTTTATCTGCACAAATCAAATTTCACTACGACAAACGAACTCTTCATTCTGTAAATTTCTCACTACACTTTCTCTTAGAACATTTTACAGTTAATAATTTCACTACCTACAAATGAATGTTATTGCTCTTGTTGAAAATAAATTCAACATTTATTTATACAAACGAATCCATTTTATTTATCCAACCTTCTGATGGAGCAAATTATGGAGAATTCGGTTATGTTTGGCTCAAGGCCAGTTTAATAAACGTGCTCGAGCTCACGACTTTAGATGCATGCGCATTTGTACGAGTGCTTGCGGTTTTAGCTACAACTTACTTTTCAAAATATTTGACCAAATGACCTGAACCCCAGAATATTTTAACACTTATTGGTCGAGAAAGTTTCAACTCTCATCCTATGCATGAAATAGAATTAATTATAGAACGTTGTAATATCTTAGATTGCTGTTTTTCTTTTTCAGATAAGCAATATGGCTTTCGCTTCTCTTGGTCAAGTGCTGATGCATTAGCAACTATTGCTGAAAGAGTCTATCAAGCTTTAGATAAGAATGATGAAGCTAGGGCTGTCGCTTTGTATTCCACGAAGGCATTTGACAGGGTTTGGCATACTGGTCTTCTTCACAAATTGAAAGGTTGTGGTATTTCTGAACCAAATTTTGAAATGATTCAGTCTTTCTTATCAAATCACGAAATGAATGTTGTCTTGAATGGCCACTCCCGAATTTCTTTATAAATGTAGATGTTCCTCAGGGCTCTATCCTTGCACCTACGTTGTTTCTAATTTTCATAAATAACCTTCCTGTTAACATTAGTTCTCAACTTGGTATCTATGCTGATACCACAAATATTTTCTATTTTCCTAATAATAAACCTGATCGGTTCGATAAGGTCAGATTGGTATCTAATCTAAAAAATTATCTACAATGGGAGAAGAATGAAACTAGTCTCTTTTAATCATACGAGAGAACACTTTTTAATTTCCATCAGTATGGCTGATGCTAACCTCCAGAAGAGTGACTCAATGCCCATTCTCGGACTAACGTTTTCAGCTGACATGAAATGAAAAGTCTATATTGAATCAATTGCTAAATATGTAGCCAGGAATGTTGGTTCACTGTGTAGTGTTAGACAGTTTTCTTGCTATCATCTATCTTACATAGTTATAAATATACCATTCGTCCTGGTTTTGAATATTGCTACCACACCTGGCCTGGTACTCCTGCTACATATTTACAAATTTTTGATAAAATCTAAAGAAGAATCTCTAATGTTATTTGTCTTAATCTGATCTGATGTGGTATACCAGAGCTGTATAACCTGGAAACCAAAATGACCAAAGTGTTGTATAACCTGAAGCCAAGGATAACGAAATTTAAACTGCAACCAAAACGACATATATGTTGTATACACTTCGATGGAACGACGATTATTAATTTGCCGATGGAGTCCTAAAACTTGTTATCTTCTCTCTTATAAAATCACTTGCGTTTTTCACGCCGTAAAATGACGATGTTTTCACTTAATAAAAGGATGACTGTAACACGTATTTGTCTATATTTCTGAGATTAGTTAGTATTTACAATATTTACATTATTCGGATTATTGTCCTCATTTTGGTTGCCATTTGTACTTGAAGAAGGCCGGAGCGTACAACGACCGAAGCGTCGTGCAAATAGCAACCAAAATTAAGACAATAGTCCGAATAATGTTAATAGTGTTACACGTATATATAAATAAAGCATACAATATTTCTTCATTCTCCTTCAGGTGACGTAGCGTAGAGTGGAAGACTCCTCTTCAGGTGACGTGTTGTAGAGTAGGTCGTGGAGTCGGAAGTGTCAGCAAGCATGCATCGAGGGGCCAGAGGCCGCGCTCGTCCGTGGTTTTCCCCGTGTCTTTCTTGGTCTGCGTTCAAATGCTCACGGATTGACTGCCCAAATACTACTAATTTCTGTCTCTTATATAAGCGACTATATCATATTTTGGTACATTATTTACATAATTTCAAGGCACATATTATCTGACCTTATTAGCTACGCTGGTTTCAAAACAGTCAAATATTTTCCTGACAATGAGGATTTTACTCGGATTCTTAACTTTGACAACGATCAAATATTTATCAAAAATATTTATAAGTTTCCTTTTAGTGTCCATCCTCCCCAAAACCACGTCATTGCTAGCGTGTTCCTTCCATGATATCCTCAGCATTCTTCTGTAGAACCACATTTCGGTTGTTTCAAGTTTCGGTTGCTGCAAGACAAGGATGTGCATTTTTACCAGATTTATATCTGGTGTTAATACACATCATTGTCTTGCACTCCTTTCTATCTTTGTGTATCTGTTGAACTCATTTCCTATCTGTATGCAGGCAGTTTGCTGTCAGTAAATGTTCTTCATTATTCTAATTTTTTCCTGAATATGTCAAGGTTGACAAAAGCATCTCTATCAGGTCTTTGTGGCGTACTTTGTCGAATACCTTTGCATAGCCGATGAAACACAGTTACACGTTCTTCTGCATTTCTATTAACCTTTACTTTCCTTTAATTATCTTCCTAACCAAGTGTTAGTAAGTGTAATACAGTCATCATATCCATTGAAAGGCTTCAGACAGTCACACACTGCATTATAAAACAATTTTCTCGTTGTTACGAAGCTTCTCAAGTTTCTTCTTTCCACCTTCTGCGGATAGATATTTGTCTAGTGCAGAAACAATTCCTCTCAAAATTATAATTCTGGTCCTAACTTCTTCATGACTTGCAGAATTTTATTATAAATTCTATTTCAAAGCCTTATTGATCACAATTTTACTTGTTGTGTTCTAACTTACAAAAATGAATTAAAAATAAAGTAAAAAGTAACACAAATTTTTAATCTCGCACAAAAGTTTTCATAATTAAAAAAGAAAAAATGTGTGCAACTGATACACAATTTCTCTGTAGCGTATACAATGCGTTTCCCGTTATTCTTCACAATCGATTTCATCATCATCATTATTATTTACTTCACTTTTTAATTCTATTATTGTTGTTACTTCTTGATATATTGTTGCCATTAAACCCGTTGATATTATTTGTATTTTTTAAATATTGACTTTTGTTCTAAAACATTCAAGGTGGACACTTTTATGCACCGTGAATGTTTTGTTCAGTATGAAATCATATCAAATGTCTATATTAGTTTCGATCTGTTCATATTCAATCGATATAAAAAAAAGCGTGTGAAGTTACAAAATAAAAGTAAGTATGCAACAGATGTTGTCGCGAAAAGCATTTAATCTAATCATCTGTATTTCTTGACTGCAATAGCAAGACGACTTGGTGTTGCCTGTCAGCTAATTTATTTACCCATTTACATTGTTTTGGCTGTTGTCCTCATCTTTGTTACCATATTTACGACTTTTCAGCCGTTTTACGCGTCTTCAGGTGATTAGAATGTCGAACTGTATTTCCATGTGACTCAGTATTAGTTATAAATAGACTTCAGAGGGAACCAGAAATCCATTCCTAAACAGGAAGCAGAGATAAACCTCTGTTCGAAAGGTCGGGGAGAAGTATGAACCAGACGATATACGAAACTATCTAGTCCTACTAGAGAAAAAAATAAAATAAATAATTAGTGAATTAAATTTCAGAGTTCAGGTGCAGACATTAAAATTCACAGCTTAAGCAAACCGGAAACCCAACCCTAAAGATTAAACAAAGGATAAACCTCTACTTCTCTTCGTGTTGATTGTGTCAAAATACTGTTGTGCCAGTTCGACCCATGTGTTTATATATGTAAGCGCACAAATGTATTGATGCACAAAGAAACCAAATATAAATGAAACTGGTTTCTCTTGAATGCGTGGAAAACATAAATTCAGAGAGATACATCCATTATTCGTCCATCACTTTTACAAGTTAGTTTAAATATGTGGTTTATATATTCATGGCTTTGCTTCGCGTACGATAATTTATGTGAGAGTTCTACATCTGTTGCAGACGCTCCCGTGTCAGCTAGACCTAAGCGTAAGAGGCAAGTTTTCACGAACTCTGTTAGTTGAGCGGGAAAGCTTCTGACGAGCGAAGGACAGAAATGAGGACAAAGTTGTGCATAGCCCTTCTTAAATAATGCATATGTAAATCTCTAGTAAAGTTCAATTTACAGTTGTAGACTATATAATCGGTATGCTCGTATTGGAAACGATAACTCAGGAATCATTTTTGTGTATGTGTGTATGTACATCTTGTATATTTTTACATAGAAAATATATTGGTCGTCAAGCCATTTTTATAAATTTCACATCGTACTTTTCCAGGTTACTTTATGTACTTTGATTTACTTTGAATTTTCCTCTAAAAATCGGTTAATTCAACGATATGAATTTTTTTTAATCCACTGACCAACTGCTGAAGAACCTCTAACGGGTTGTGTTTCTACCTGTAGCTTTTCAAGGAATATTTGTAACGAGTGTACCACTGTACCAACCATTTCTTTTATTCTTTGGGATGACTATCTGTGTTTCATAGACTAAGAGAAGGCATTCGAGAAAGTAGGACCAAGGACAACCTCGACATTTTCGGAAAAGACGTTAGGCTAATCAAGAATCTATATTGGCATCAAACTGCTTGTGTACGGATAGGAAGTGAACTCAGTAGATATGTAACAATAAAAAGAGGCGTAAGACAATGATGTGTTTTCTCACCGGAGCATTTCAGTTTGTACAGCGAAGCACTTGTGAGAAAAGTAAAAGCCTTGCCAGGATTCCTCATTGGTGGCCACAATCTCAACAATATCAGATACACGGATGACATGGTGCTGATAGCAGACACGGAAAGGAAAATGAAGGACCTTGTACAGAAGGTAGCAAAAGAAATTGAGAAGAAAGGACTGAGCATAAACTTAAAGAAAACTGTATGTATGGTCATCAGCAAAAAGAGGAGTCCAATATGCCAACTACAAGTCGGAGAAACTAAAATAAAACAAGCAAAAAATTCAAATTCCTGGGAAGTATTTTGACAAAAAATGGAAAGTGCGACATAGAGATCCAAAGACGCATTGGCATGGCCAAAGGCGCATTTCAGAAGCTAACCGTAGTACTGAAAGACAGGAAAATCTCACTAGAAACAAAGAAAAGAGTGCTGGATTACTATGTGATATTTGTCCTGTATGGAAGTGAATGCTGGACGATCACATCAAGAATGAAAGAGAGGCGTGAGGCAGCAGAAATGTGATTATACAGAAGCATGCTGAGGATTCTATAGACGGAGCACGTGTGCAACGATGAGGTGTTGAAAAGGATGCAAATGAGAAGAAAACCCATACTAAATATCAGGAAGAGACAAATGAGGTTCCTGGGATATGTAATGAGGAGGGAAGGCCTAGAGAACTTAATACTCACAGGTCGGATAAAGGGACGGAGAGACAGCGGAAAGCAGCGCGAGACGTACTTGTTAGGTCTGGACAAATGGATGGTGGAGTGGGGCTTAGAGATACCAAAACAAAAAATATTGAGAGCGACAAAATACAGAGCCAAGTGGAAGTCCATTATCGCCTATGCCCCGAAAGGACACGGCATATGAAGAAGATGCATCAGATGTCTTCACTCAAAATCAGGGTCATATCTATATATGTGGTTAATATTAAAACACAGCAGATACTTTTGAAGCACTTAATACTATGGAATTTATATATAATCGTTTTTACTGTATGCAGAGATTGAGAAATATCCAACCTAAGTTTATGTCTAGTAATATGATCTTTTTATGTATTCATATCATTAAGATATGTGCAATAACATTAATTACTTAAACACATGTACAAACTGGCCTTAAAGGCACAAGCATCTATGATCGGTATTTTATCCCAGCTAACTGATTGTTAGCTGGGATAAAATACTTCGAATGATTTCGGTGGGGGGGTCTGGTATTAGTAGACTTTTACCAGGGAAAAATTGGATCGCACATCGCCTTAAGTTTCTCTTTCATAACACACTTGTAAAATGCTTGTAAAATCTTCAAACCAAAACTCATCTGTTTGAAAACACAACTTTTTAGAGTCTTCAAAAATAAGTACTGAAGGTACAGTGACACAAAAATTGTAAAACATTGAAGAACGTTTCGACCACCAAAAGTATATGTGCATGCTAGTTACTCTGATTAAATTTAAAGTGTTTAGCCATATCATGTTGAAACACCGGTTCTCGCACGAAGTTAAAGTATTGTAAACGATTTTACAAACTTAAGCAAGTCGTCGATGGATAAAATATCGCTACTTCTACTAACAGAAGATCTCGTTAGTGGAGGTGCTTCTGGACTGACAGTTTGCAAGAACTACTAGCATTTGTGTAAGTGGTGAATAGTCATATCGTGATGTAGTGACACTCATACTAATGTCTGAATCTGAACTTTAGATCGGGGCGCATATTACAATAAGGTTCAATGTAGTAAAAGAGTCCAGTAAAAACAGGTATCGTGTAATTAGAGTTGTTGCGAGGGTTCTATCTGGACTATTCAGAAAATTACTGCATACATTGGATATTGATCAGTCGATGATGTTTGGATGTTAGCAACTGTGGACAAATGAAAATTCGTAGACCTTTAAACTCTTCTTCCTGGTAGTTATTCTCATGACGCTTTTTACTGGGTTCGCTTCTTGTAATTTCGATTCAGACCCTTTCTTTAGTCAATCAATGCCAGTCGATTTTTCTTAGGGAATATTTCTCTGCTCATGGAAGTTGATGTTATTCTTGCAGTTGTTACCCTCAAGGGTTATACTAATGTTGAAAACAACCGGTTGGTATGTATCTGGGTAGCCATTTATGAGTTTGAACAGATGTAGGAATTAAGAGATCACTTTTTGACACTACATGGATGGTGGAAATACTGGTTTACAGAATACAGATGAACCCATACTTTGTATGAAATATGAGTTCATCCAGAAAAGCCAGTTGTGAAGTTTTTTTTATTGTGAACTCTATGGAATGTTTTGTTCAGTTCATACTGTCCAGCACTATTGGTGTATTTTCTTGATGTGACCAGTGAATGAAAGCGCCATGCACATATCTAAGTCATGTGTAGTCACATTTATATACCAATTTCCTTGAAGAAATTTCATGTATATGATTGCCGTTTCTGGAGATAATACACAAATGGAAGTATATTGTCAGAACATCCCTGTCACGTTACCTATTGGAACCCTCGTACGTTCACTTATAACAGAGTACGATTCTAAGTTGTCTTGAACCAGCAATAGTTCCATCTGTTGACACTTCATAACGTCCAATTGGGATCGCATAGATTGATTAAAGGGTTCGGGTCGAAATTCAAAGAAAGTTACTGAGTTGGAAGAGAAATACCTGATGAAGGTCAGAGAGCACAAAGATCGAAACATCGTTAGTATATCAGCAACACTGAGCATAATAATAATATCTACTTATTTAAAAAAAATCCAAAAGTTCTTTCATAACTGAGATACTCAGCAAAATAAATTTATTTATTCGATGAAAATTAGCAGTTTTTACTTTCACCTAAACTATACTAAACGCTACTCCGAGTGGCATTTTGCTTTTACTTTTTAAATTTATGGGCTAAGACATTGATGCAATTCCAGAAATCAAACCTCACATTAGTTATAACATTGATAAACACTTTACAACCAAGCTATACCAGTGAGTATAAAAATAGCTTTTGGTAGATCAATAACGTTGAATGTTATCTCACTGGTTTCTTGCTCATTGGCATTGATCGACTCGGCTGGAAAATGAGAAAAATAAAAAATGCAATTAAAGCAGACTGCAGATTCCACGATGAAATTAATGATGTCAGTAAGCACTTTGCTTATTTAAAAAAGAGTATGAGTGAGACGGTATGATTTAATGGAGTTGGATTATATTGAAAGAAAAACAGCAGACAGAGGGGATATAATAAGCGAAGAAGAGGAGAAAGACGAAGATTGACAAGGAAAATGATAAAGATAAAGATAAACAGAAAAAAAGCGTTGTTCTTCAAGGCAAAGAAATAACGCTAAAAAGACCAAGTGAAACGTTATTGTGGACAATAAACAGGAAATTGTACAAGATATTCAATTTTGATCATGATGAAAAATACTGAAAAAGAAACGCATTTTTAAAACAATCAAATGGTTTTATTGTCACTGAAGAGGGAGATGCTTTTTAGAAACAGAAGTTTATCAAATAATCTTCGCGACAATCAAATATCGGAAATAATTGGGTAATCATAACTCATTTAAATAATTATTTGTGCAATAAAAACATTCATTAACTGCTGAAATAATTGCATTTCTGTCTTGTCTGTCTTCATCTTTCCATTTTTAACATGAAACTGACTTGATCTCTTTTTATGTAAGATTGTCGTAAGTTGTGTTGGCAATTCCTAATATATGCGACTATTATAAAGATCACAGGAAGTTTGAAGAATAAATAAATTTGTATGAAGTTTGAAGAATAAATACATTTATAAGAATAAATAAATTTGTATATCACATTTAATTTCTCTTAGATAAAATATTTCGTGTTTCTTCTTCTTTTCTTCTACTAATAAGTATTACCCGAAATTAACTTACTTCACTTAGACAATCCTGATTGTACCACATATAATATTTCTCCATTGTATTTAAAAGGAAAGATCAGTGTATATTTTACTATGTGTTGTGAATACTGAGTTGTTTTTGGTCAGTTTATTTATATTTTAGAGAAATGGTCATTTTAAAATGAATCCAAATCAAATTTCATATCATGTGAAGATAAGGATTAATGCTTACCAGTTATCCTTCGTAACGTTTAGCTATTATGGATTCCTAAGTATGGATTATGGATTCCTAAGTACTTCAATAAAAGACAAAGTAAAGCAAGTATCAAATTTCATGTTAAAAATATAGCTAGATTTAGCCGTAAGTGTTATGCTAACAGTTTCTTCTCTCGTACTTGTGGCACTCTCTTTGGGCCTCTTGTTTTCCAGTCAACTTTGAACTTCAAAAATGTAAATGCAATGCCAATCCTTATCCTGTCATTTTACTGTTCTTTCTCCTTAATAATGTTCTTTTTCTCATATACTTTCGCATCCAGTAACCCTTTTAGTTTTTGTGATTGTATTGGATTAACTTAGCGGAAATGATAAAAACAACAAAGAAAAAAAAAACGAGTGGTGCATCACAGTTAAATTGAACACATTTTTATTAAATTTTAAAGTCGATGTCTGCCTATACAATGTCTGAATGACTAGCTCACTTATTGTACACCAGGATTGAAGTTATGAATAAATTGTGCAAAGTTTATCTTTTCTTTGATATATTCAAGTAATTTATACTATCACAGTCACTGTCAACGTACAGACACACACATATGTACAGGATGCGAAAGGTAAATTGTTGCCATTTTATATTTTTTAATATTTCGCGCATGTGTGTTGTTTGTTTTTAATTTTGTCGATTGCACAATATAGTAGGGTCAGTTGGGACCATCTGGGAGAAAAGTAGTACCTTGACGAAATTTACTCTCTCAGAAATCTGGGAACGGCATGTAGTACTGCTTGTCATTCGCTCCGGAAGCCCAAATACGAACATTTCGGAGTGTTCGGGTGTCACGGACAGTGAAAAAGAGTTGGATGAGTTTAATGGTGATTACGAAGGTATGGCAGCTTAGAAAACTCACTCTGAACGTTATAATAAGAAAAGTACTCCCGAATGGTGAGAGCTTCAGACTCAACACATAGTCCTACATCATGTGGCTTGAGAAGGTAGTGCTTCCCTAGGACAAGAGGGTTGCTGCTGAAAGACCCTATGTCTGATGACAGAATTCTGAACCATGTCACACAAGCAGGAAAACCCAGTTATGTCTGTCTTTGCAACGACATCACACTTTACATCTGGCTACCGAACTTCACAGACTGCAACAGATTAGTATGTGTGGGATGCAGTTGAGCGAGAGATCAACAAAAATCCTTGTAACACGAATGATGAACTGATTATGGCAGTATTCACCAACTTAAACTAGGAGGATGTCCAGAAGAGACTCAGAAAATCCGAAGTCGTCTGGCGGCCGTGGTTGAAGCCAAAGGCGATTTTATTGGATATCTTTACTCTGTAATAATTCAAGATATGTTTGGTAAATATATATGTAAAAATAAGATGTCAGTGTTATTTTCATTAGTGCGTAATTTAGACGACAGTTTATCCATCACCTTCTCTCTCTCTCTCTCTCTCTCTATATATATATATATATATATATATATATATATATATATGGAAAAAGTTCGTTGATATTGACCTATCTATGTAAAGGGACTTGACCAAAGTCCATGTTTAAGTATATATACTGCCTTTAGGACTGGTCATTATTCCAGATAGATGAGAAGGTATGTTAGGAGATTTTACGGTACACTCCAGATGATTTTTCTGATATCCATTCCTTTGAAAAGTGTGATTAGATGATTCATATTGTATATATCTCCTCTCTATTGCTGCGAAAATTTTTTTTGTAATTCTCAAAAGAATCAGTATCAATCTCATTGGCATGATCTACCTGGAGTCTCAGTGTGGTCGCGGGTTCATTGACTTGATCTTTGCTCTTTGTCATGTAGCTAGAAAAATTTAAAAAAGCAAACAAAAATATTTATAAGCTTTGTAGACCTTAGAGAGTGCGAATAATCATATTCTATGGAAAACTGTTAAGAAGAATCGTATCTCCGACAATATATAAAAAAGCATTGTCTCATGCCATGAAAGCATCAATAATATCTCATGGTCATTCTTCAGATTCAGTTAACGTAACCACTGGACACTAAGCAGGATTATGTCATGGCGTTTGTCCTTTCTACTTGTTACAATTCAATCATATCAAAGTAAAAAATCTCGCGGGTTCAATCATCAATATAAAAAAACATTCAAGGCCTAAACCAATACAAATCAAAAGAATGAAGTAGTGATTCCCCGATGTACATTTTCCTATCATACCCCTCATTGTTAACAATAGAAAACTGAACGTTGTAGAATTCTTCACATACTTTGGAAGTAAAGCCTATGAGTAAAGCATCTTGTGATGATGAAATATTTAATTGTATTTCCAAAACTACCGATGGTTTTGGGAAATACCAAATTGTTTTTCTTATTTTCCCTTTTCCCTACTTATTCCTTTCTTTTGGTTACATCTTTTTCTTTCATTTTTTTGCTTCTATTTTTCTCTCAATATCCGCATATAATTGTTGTATGGTGAAACAGAGAAGTAATTAGAGGAAAAATTGAAACCAATCAAACAACAGCATTATTAAAATCAGGTAAAGATCTGTGGCGACTTGTTCTTATTTGATCTCCAATGTCAGTCCCCAAATTGTAGTGGTGTGGAGACTGAAAGACAAGTAAAAATAATAAGAAAATTGAACATCTTCACTTCAGGTGAACACACTGTGCATAAACAGTAGTAGTGGAGGAGAACCATGACTGGCTATCGAGAAAGTTGTTTCTGTGATGAATCAATCGAAAGGACTTTCATACCTAGTTACTTGGAGACTAATTGAACAGACTGGGTTACCTGAGCTGAAGGTATTTTTAATTAGGTGATACGCTGATTTTATCAAAACCTGTCACTATATCGTGTACATTGGGCATGGGTGGCATATCCTTGTTAGACAGGGAATCATAATGGATATTCTCAGATTCATATATTTGTACCCCGGTGTCACTTTGTTGTAATGTTGCTCTCGCATTCAAAATTAATACCACAAATCTCAAGTAAAAGACTTAGTAAAAGATTGTGTCAAAAGTACGTGAACTAAAAAGTGGCAATCCTAGAACTAGGAGTACTACTAGGATGTATGTTATGTAGGAAGAAAGTGATGATATCGACACGTGTGAACACGGATCTCCAGGCAACAAAAGTAACCATTGAAAAAATTTGTTCTACTGGGATCACGTGACCATAAATATTTAGTATAAAATACACTCAAACAGAAGTCTGAGTGTGTTCGGTGTTGTACATCAACATGAATTAAGGGCTCGGATTCCCCAACATACAAAGGCCATGTACCACATTCAGCCTCAGTGGGAAGGCAGATAAATACCGTTCGGTGTTGTACATCAACCCGAATTACTCTCATCAGACTCTCTGTCTTCTGGCGGAGAGGAACGCAGACAGGTCTCATCCGAAGGGCAGAGTCTCATCTGGAGAAAATTAGACTAGATATCCGACCCTGCCATGTGCAGGATCTATGGGAAATTTTTTTCCGGGCTTTAGGACTTGGATTCCCACCATAAAAAGGTCTTGTACCACATTCTGCTTTAGTCGGGAGGCAGATAAATACCGTTCTGTGTTGTGCGTCATTATGCGTAATTCTGGTGTTGTGCGTCATTGAAGAAGAGATTGTTTCTGAGTGAATTACTTGAGAGAATTATTCCGAAAGCATTATTGTATATTATTTGAAGGATTCATTTAGTGCGTTGACTTTATGAAATATTATAACTCGTTAATAGCGTCAGAATAACGTTACGAAAAACTAACGTTATAGAAATTTATTATTGGCGGACACAAGGTTAACAATATAAGATGTACAGATGATAGTTTTGATAGCAGACACAGAATGGAAACTTCAGGAACTCCGATAGGAAGTAGTAAAGGAAAGTGAGAAGACAGGATCCTTGTGCTCATGATGTTAGTGGAGTCCTTTCCAAAGCCAATAACAACTGAAATAAGACATATCACATAATATATGGTTGTCAGCAATTGGAATAACCAAAATGCGAACAACGAACTGTAGATACCCAAATCAAGTAAGTAAAAAAAATTGATATCTGGGAAGTGTTTTGACAGAGGACGGAAAATGTGATGCCGATATCCGAAGGTACAAATGCACCCCCCCCCCCCCCGCAAAAAAAAAAACTAAGTAAAATACTAAGAAATATGAAAGTTTCGTTGGAAACAAAGAAAGAAGTATTGATCTGTAACCTAATATCAGTTCTCTTATATGCGGGTGAAAGCTACATCAGGGACTGGGAAGGATGGTGAAAAGGCAAAACTTGCTAGAAGCTACGAAGGATAGAAATTTGTGGAGAGCTATGATCGCCCACCCGCTGAAGGAAAACGTCACATGAAAGAAGAGTAGGAATACATTAATGCAAGAATGTAGCTGCAAATTTTATCACGCAATATTCAACAGCAGTACATACACATATATGCATGCCCACCAAACGGAAGCATACGTGTGTTTGTGTCCACGTACAATCTACAGTCTTCCAGAGAAATTAATTTTTAATTAAGAAAACTCTACCAATGGCAAGCTGAGGCTGCAGTATTTGCTGAATATGTGGGATAAGTGAAAAAACTATGAAAAATAATTACATGTTCATGAAAGAAAATAAGTAGACCATTTGTTAAACTGATTAAATATTACCACTTTTAAGTGAAATAACTCAGAACGGTTTACGCCGACTACTATCTTGAATTGATCTAATTAAGAGTAGCATTTCCCTGTCTCGGTTTTGTGTAAGGATCTCATGATTATATTCCAAAGCCATACATAGCATAATTATTTTAGATAAAATAGGTTTTTATTAAGGTTAGTAGAAATTCATTTCAAGTGCTTTACGATTTTTTACGTTCTGATTGTTGTAAAATATCTACTTTTCATTACATTTATGTAATGAATCAAACATAGAAATACGAACCAGCTCTTATTTTTTCTCGCTTACCTTGTGTGGAAGGTATACATCAAATCTGCAATTGTAATCAAACTGTTGGTTGTTTTATGGCATATCAACCTCGGCGGGTCATTTATTGCCAACTAAATTTTTATTTATTTATTGCTGGTAATACCATTTTTTTCAACAATTTATTGTTGTTTTTATATCTAGTAATACTTTTTTTTCGAGTAACAAGATTCATTGGGATTTTTTTTAAAGGGCAGGGTCCCCAAGTTCTACCCTGTTATTTAACCCATAACTAGAGGGAAGGGACGGATTAATACCTTTCCCAAGGGTAACAGTGCTTAAGTGAATGCAGGGTATTCAACTGGAATTCGAACTCGGCTCACCGATTTCTCTTTCCGAACCGATATCCACTGCACCACAACGCACATCCGTCACTAAACGCTTACGGCACCTGGTATTCCCAAGCGGTCACCCATCTAAGTACTGACCAGGCTCAACGTTGCTTAACTTCGGTGATCGAGCGAGAACCGGTGTATTCAACGTGATATGGCCGTAAGCCAGAACCAAACTGATGAAAACAATTTTCAATACCTAGAAATCTGGTTTTTTTTTATTCAGTTTCCTTGAAAGTGTATCCAATGATTCCGGTTTCTTAGCTTTCAAGTATTAAGTGAAGAACAAATTTGCTACGCCTTGTGATTCGCTCAAATGCTTCTAATTGCAAAGTAGTAACGATTTAAAATTTGACATTTTCATGTATTACCCATAACTCAATATTGTACACACACACACGCGCGCGCGCGCATGTATATATAATGTGCGTGTGTGCTTGCTCTTAAGCGTGCATGAAATCATTTTGGTAAGGATTTTCAGCATTGCTGCCTATAATAGATGACCTAATCAAATTATTAGTCTTAAAAAGGCGTCTACAAGAAAAATTGATGGAAATAAGCAATGGAATATGTGAAATTTGGTGTTTTAACCAACCCTTTTTATCAACACGTAACACTGCATGCTATTCTCGACAGCCCAGCTGGATGGAATAAAGTACGTATGAATACTGGTGAAAACTGCTCTTAGAGTTTAAGACGTTAAAGTTGTAGTGGTATCATTTTGGGTAGAATGATAGATGAATATGGTGTTAATATGGCCGCTATATAAAAGATATAATTGACTTTTAAGGCACTCCTGGGGTTATGTTTCAAAAAGAATCCAAGAATTTTCATAAAGATGATGACTTTTATACACAATTATTATTCAAAGACACCAGTTACTCACTTGGTCACACGACTGAAAATTTCTGAAGCATTCTGAAGAGTAAACCTTTATTAGCGAACAGCAATTTACCAAATCAATGCGATTATGATGAAATTTTGTGAAAAATTTAACAGCTAAGAAAAAGTCAACGGATGAACGACTTCCAAAGCTAGTTTCATAATATAGAGCATATATTTCACATTAATGTTAACATAATTTCATAATATGATATTTTGAAATTATTTAAATCGTCTGATAAAAATTCTTCGAAAATAAAGTTGTTTGTTTTATTTTGTCCCTGCGATTATTTTATACTACAGCAAGCATAAAATATAATGCTGTAATTAAAAGTGCATATACATATATGTAGATACGATTTTACTTACATCGGTGTCTATAAAATATCAGTACACGCTTGCTCATTTTCATATACTTGTATATATGCACATGTGTAAATGCATGTCGCGTTTTATTTTGTGTGTGTGATAGAGACAGAGAGACAGAGACAGAGACAGACAGAGAGTGACAATGTATTCATAGGTTGACCTGTAAGCAGGTGTAGAGGCTCATCCCTTGTTCCCTGTTTAGGATGTGGTCTCCGGCTTTCTCTTTTCCAACCTTTTCACTCTTTTCTTTTTTCTTTTTTCAATTGGAGTAGATAGACTAAACTATCGCTCGGTTTGACACTCCACCCACGTCTATTGAACAGGTGTATAGGCTCATTACTTGTTTCCTTGTTTAGGATGTGGTTTCCGGCTTTCTCATTTCCAATCTTTTCACTCTTACGTAGCTCCCTGCACATCAGTGGCGTTACCGCCTTGCTCGGGGTGATATGATAAAAAAAAAAAGAAGTAAGACGTTACGCATTCTCAATGTACGAAAAAGGATTTTTAATGAAAAATGTTTCTGTCGCTACTATCATCATTATTGAAAAGAAATAGGCTTTGAAACACATGAGAATCTATTGATAAATTTTTAAATTTGTCATTGTCAAGTATATTTTTGGATAGGTTTCCATCTTTAATGCCCCAAATCTTGTCTCCAGAATCATCTCTTTTTATTCTCTGTTTTGTATTCAATGTTTCAATATTATTTTTCCCTCTCACTAGTTATTTATTGTGTTCTCTTTTCCATTTAGTGTTCTCGTGACTCCTAAGTTAAATCCATCCAATTGCCTATTGTTTTCTTTTGGACGTCACTGAAATTGCAAATTTTTTAATTACGATTTCCACACTATTTTCAATTCTGGTAAATAGCTACAGATAATCTGTATCAATCAATTAATCAAGTTTATTTTCCAACGACTAAGTAAATTTTTATTCGCGTGTTGAGTTCTGCAAGATGCAAGTAAACATTCATTGCTGCTACGATCAGTATCGGAGATAGTCATAGAATATGTCACTTCTAATGATGACTTGGCTAGAAATGCTTTTCTTGTAGTTAATCAATTGTATAATAAATGAATCGCTGTCTCTTGTCTTCTTGCTTTCTGGAAATCCTCCTCTGTTATTCTTTAAGAACTCAGGTGAACCGTTATACCCTTCGAGCTATCGACCTATTTTTGGTAAACAACTTCTTCTATGTGCCATGTCCCTTCAGGACGTAGACGATCATGGATTTCCACGTCTCGCTATCCCTGGTGGCTCTTAGCACACCTTCTCTGTTACACCGTGCAGCCCTCGTCCCATCATCCACCTGATCAGGTCCTTCAAATATGTTATCCGTTGCTCTCCCTTGTTTCTTTTCCCCTGTATCTGGCCTGTTAATATGAGGTTCGCCAAGCCTTCCTTCCTCATTGATTGTCCCAGGAACTTTAGCTGTCTCTTTCTGATGCCCAGTATTAATTTCCTTTTCGTTTCCATAATTTCTAGGACCTCATCATTACTGACATGCTCGATCCATGATATTCGCAGCATGCTTTTGTAGAACTACATTTTAGTTGCTTCAAGTTTTTTCTTAATCTTTGATGATATTGTCCAACGTTCACTGCCATATTGAAGAACTGACAACACATAGCAATCCAGTACTGTCTTCCTTGTTTCTAGCGAAATTGTTCTGTTTCTTAATACTTTACTCAAATTCTGGAATGCTTCCTTCGCCATGCCAATTCGCCTTCGGATCTCTGTGTTGCACTTTCCATCTTCTGTTATAACACTGCCCAGGCATTTAAATTTTTGTAGCTGCTTGATTCTAGTATCTCCGACCTGTATTTGGTATATTGGGCTGCCCTTTTACTGATGACCATGCATTCGGTTTTCTTGCAGTTTATTTGTAGTCCTTTCTTATCGCTTCCTTTAGCTACCTTCTGTAGGAGGTCTTGTAATTTCCTTTCCGTGTCTGCTATCAGCACTGTACCATATATGTACCTTAGGTTGTTTAAATTGTGGCCTCCGATGACAAATCCAGGCATAACTTCTAGGGTCTTCAAAATATTCTCGCTGTATAAGTTGAATAGATGGGATGAAAAGACACACCCTTGTCTTACGCCCATTTCTATCTTTGTATATCTGCTGAATTCATTACCTGTCCGTATACAAGCGGTTTGCTGCCAGTAAAGATTCTTGATTACTCTTAAGTCTTTCCCAAATATGACAAGGCTGCCGGGCATCTCCATCAATTCTTTGCGTCGTATTTTGTCAAACACCTTTGCATAATAAAGCACATGTATAAATCCTTCTTCATTTGTATTGTCCTTTCAGGGAGCATCCTAATCATAAATAAGGCATTTCTTGTTCCAGTGTCTTTGACGAAACCGCACTGTTCTTGTCTTATCCCTGGCCTGATTCTGCTTCTCGTTCTATTCATCAGGATTTGGACGATCAGTTTTATTATATGGCTCATTAAACTGATGGTTCTGTGGAGTTCGCACTCGTTTGCTCCTGGCTTCTTAGGTAGTGCTATGAAGATCGACTGAGGTCATCTGGTATTACACCACTATTATAAATTTCATTTATTATTTCAGTAATTTTCTCTATACCAAATTTCTCCAGGGCTATCAGCAGCTCTATGACTATGCCGACTGGTCCAGCTGTTTTGTTTCCATTCAGTTTGGCTATTGCAGATTCCACTTCAGACTTTAATATTTCCGGTCCATCCTCATCTTTGCGTATTATTGGTTGCTCTCTCTTGTCCTGGAAAATATCTTTTATATATTCTTCCCAGCGTTGGAGTATTTCCTCTTTCACCAAAATGATTGTTCCATCCTTGGATTTTATACATCCTGTTGAAGAGCAGGTTTTTTGTCCTGTCAGTTCTTTTATTTTTTTATGCATGTCTGCTTTATTATTCCTGCTCAATCTCTATACTTCTGCACATTTCTCATTGAGCCATTCTTCTTTAGCCTGTCTGCATTTTTTCTTATTTCCTTGTGTAGTTTCCTGTAATTCATTCCATGCCTTGATATCATTTTCTGCCTCCTTTGCATCATGTCCAGAATCTCTTCAGTCATCCACTCGTTCTTTTTTCTGCGCCTAATTCCCGCTGGGGAAATGTTGTTTGCTGATGTCACTATTGCTTCCTTTAGCGAGTCTCATTTCGAGTGTCCTTTTCCAATTTGTTCTTCGTGTTTGATTTTCACGCTGTTTGTCTATTCTTTCTGTAAACAACTAAAGGGCCTAATTAACTCTAAATAGGTTAAGTATCTCACATGACAACGGCTTCTTTCAGACAAGCAATATGGTTTTCGCTTTGTTATGTCAACTCTTGATGTACTAATGATTAATGCTGAAAGAGTCTGTCAAGCATTAGATTAGATTGGAGAAGCTTGGGTTGCTGCTTTAGATATCTCGAAAGCGTTTGACAGTGTTTGATGTCCTGGCTTTCTTTATAATTTGAAAGGCTCTGGTATTTCAGAACGAACTAATTCAGTTTTTCTTATCCAATCGCGAAATGAGAATTGTCCTGAACTGCCAGTTTTCTAGATGTTTTTGTCCTAATGTAGGTGTCCTCCATGGATCTCTCCTTGAACATACTTTGTTCTTAATTTTCATCAATGACTTTCCTGGTGATATCTGTTCTCAACTTGCTATCTATGCTGATGACATAATCATTTACACTTGTCTCGTAAGCCAGATCAGTTCGATAAGGCCAGATTGGGAGCTGACCTCAGGAATAACCTACATATATAAACTTTTCTCTCTCAATCCCTGAAAGACACCATTCCCTTCTCCTTGTTGAGCCTTCTTAGACTTATATTATCGGCTGAAATTGGAAAGTGAAAAGATTATTTTGAATCTAAGACTGCGGTTAAGAAAAATTGGTTTACTTAGACAATTTTTCTCTCCTGAATCTATCTTATATATTTATAAGTCTACCAGTTGGACATGCTTAGAATATTGCTGCCAGATTTAGTCCTGTGCTCTTGCTGCATATCTAAAGATTCTTGATAAAATCTAAAGAAGAATTAGTAACATTATTGGTCCTGATCTGGCGTCTCAACTTCATTCCCATTTTTACCGCCGTAATGTAGCTTCCCTCTTTCTTTTTTTTTTTTTTTGTAAATACTTTCATGATAAAATGTTCTGATGAACTCTTCGCTATGGTACCTAGACTTTGAAGTAAGAGATTGGCAACGGTATCTCATCAATTCACAGTTGAATTGTTTAGATGTAACCGTAAGTTATATACTAACAGTTCTTTTCTCGCACTTCTCGTTTGTGGAATTCTCTTCAGGCTCCATGCTTTTCAGCCAACTTTTATCGTCAAAAAATTGAATGCAATGCCAATCTTTAATTACTGGCTTCATGATTACTCATTTTTATTGTTCTCTCTCCTGAATAATATTTCTCTTTTTTTTTTCTCATTTCTTTTTCATTCTTTTACAGTTAGTACCTTATGAAGTTCCCTACATTATACGAAATTTTCACTGTATTTAGAGATTTCAATAATAAAGGTAGTGAGGTCATGTCGTAACTGTTCATTATACAACACCTTTCTTTGTATATTAATTTTTGTCATAATCATTTTAATTTTTGCAATTTAAGAATTCATGTTTTAATAAGGCATACATATAATTCGTAGAAAATTTTGTTGTCAAGTATCTGTTTTTTTTTTCATTCTTCTTCCATTCTTCCCTGTGTTTTCGCTTTCCTATAATAGCATCATGGCTGATGTGTAATTGGCGCTATTTTTAATTCGGTAGTAAAAGTTTCACTCTAAGCACTCATAATAGATAAACCCAGCCGTGAGTTAAGCATGATTGTAAATGAATACTACATTTAATAAATATAATACTTGTTAAATGTTTTCTCTGTATTTACTTTCAGTCAGTAAGTTGTATAAAAATGTCATGCTATTTTCCGAATATATAGTAAATATAGGCTGTGATTTATGTAAATTCTCTGAAAAAAATTAAAAATGAACCAGAGATGATGACAAAACGCTTTTTGTCACAATTTAAGTGATGTTGATGTCTATGAATCTGTTAGGGCGCTCTCCACCATTTTAATGATAAATGAACTATTCCATGCACTACAAATAGTGGTAGTGTCAAGACCTCGGAGTTGTTGGCGGTAATGTCACAGTAGCGATATACCAGTGCTAGAGTGATTGGAACTGTGCTAACAAGTCAGTCGGATACTTCCGGTAGTCAACCGGAAGTGATTATAATCGGACTCTACATCGTACGAAGAGACGTACAATTAATACCTTGTTTCCTGTATGATTACTAACCCCACTTTGTAAATACTATTTTCTTCCGTAATACATTTTATTTAATATAATTTTCTGCTGTTCGTATTTATTACCGCACAACTCAACAGTGGCGACGAAGATTATTCGACATCCACACGGAGAAAAAAAAAATTTTTTAAATTTCAAAATCGTCTCACAACTCAAAAGTGGTGACAAAATATTCGACATACTCACCGGAAGAAAAATTGCAGAATTGTCCCACGACACAACAGTGTGACGAAGTATTCGACATTCTCAAGGAAAAAAACTCAGTTGCGTGGATCAAGTTTCATAGAGAAATTTTAAGCAGTTCGTTACAACGGAACTATTGACGACGAAAATTTGGAAACACGGAAAGTATTTAGTCGTAACAACAATCGACAACAGACGTAAAGTTACGTGGAAAGCCACATTCGCAGCAAGAAAAATTGTAAGTCACGTTTAACTTTTTTTTCTGTTGGAAAAATTGTATTTTGAAACTTGTGACACTCCTCTCTGTGAAAGAAAATTTTTTTGACGTTAAGTTATTCCCTGTAAAAGAAAAAATAATAATGGAACAATTTCAAAATACCATACTTGAACTGATCAAATATCAAAAACAACAACAATTGGAATTACAGAAAAAATTACAGGAAATGCAAATTGAAAATGAGAAAAAAACAACAGCAAAAATTACAGGAAATGCAAATTGAAAATGAAAAAAGACAAATTGAAAATGAAAAAAACAACAAAAATTTCAAGAAATGCAACTTGAAAATGATATAAGACAACAAAAATTTCAGGAGGAAAACGCTAGGAAATATGTAGAAATGTAGGAACTCTTGCATAAAATAATTATCGAGAAAAATAAAAGCACGGATGATAACACGTTCTCACAAAATACAATATGGACTACGATTGAAAATTTCACTTATAATCCCGACGAGGATAGTACGTTTGAGAGATACTATCATAGATACCAAGATTTTTACAAAATAGATTGCAAATCGTTGCCGAATGAGAAAAAAATTAGACTTCTCTTAAGGAAATTAGGGACATATGAACACAATAAATTCACATATTTCATCTTGCCAAGGAAAACAAGAGACTTGGATTTCGATGAAGCAATAAGTCTGTTGAAAGAATTGTTTAGTTCGAGATTATCTTTATTTCACAAAAGGTGGAAGTGCTTGAACCTACAAAAAAATAATGATGAGGACTATACAACGTTCGCGTCAGTAGTAAACAAAAATTGTGATGATTTCAGATTAGCAGAACTGACGGCAGATAACTTTAAATGTCTAGTGTTTGTGCTTGGTTTAGTATCTGACAAAGACGCAGATATGAGAAGAAGGATACTGACAAAACTGGAGAATGAGCAAAGTATTACGTTACAAAAGCTGGCGGACTATTGCCAACAGTGTGTTAGTATTAAGGAGGATGCAAAGAAAATTCCGGAAACCGCTATAGCAAGCATAAAAGTTACCAGAAGGACACGTGTTCGGTCTCGATCACCGAGACGCAAGTATCATTCACCAACGACAAGTGGGAGTAAGTATGAAAAAAGACCTCTCAAACCTTGTTATAGTTGTGGCGAATGTCATTGGAGAAGTGACTGTCCATTAAAAAATAAAACGTGTAGGAACTGCAATAAACGAGGTCATATAAAGTCTAAATGCAGATTAAAAAGTAAAAGTCATGTAAAAATCAGAAGAACAGAACCAGAACATGAGAAAATATTTGCAAGCAGAAATATTAAATCAACCAATTAACATGCAGCTAGATTCTGGATCTGATATTTCGATTATAAACTATAAAACGCGGAAGAAATTGAACAAACCAACTTTATTGAAAGCAAATAAGGTTGCCAGAACTGTCACAGGGAAAAGAATTAAGTTTGAAGGAGAACTAATTTTAAATGTTAAGTTCAACAATCTAACGAAAACAGTGAAAATGTTTATAATGAAAGGTACGAACAATCTATTCAGGACAGACTGGATAAACGAATTCGACTTATGGGATTTACCTATAAGCGCATATTGCAGAAATATTAGTGAAACGACTGACGAGATTTAAAAATTAAAAACTGAGATAAAAAAAGCTTTCCCTGAAGTATTTTCAGAAGGTCTAGGGAGATGCACCAAAACGGCAGCAAAAATCCAATTAAAGAAGGACATACGACCAGTTTTCTAAAAGAAGAGAAATACGCCTTACGCGGCGATTGAAAAAATTGATGCGAACTGGAAAGACTGACAAAATTAGGTGCGATTTCGAAAACCGAATATAGTGACTGGGCCGCGCCTGCGGTTTATGTAAAAAAGAAATCGGGCGACATTCGCATTTGCGCTGACTTTTCGACAGGGTTAAATAACGCCATACAGGACTTCCATTATCCTTTACCTAGCCCTGATGAAGTATTCGCTAAGTTAAATTACGGTAAATATTTCACTAAAATAGATCTCAGTGAGGCATACCTACAAATACCGGTTGATAAGGAAACTTCGAAACTATTATGCATAAATACGCATAAAGGACTATGCAAATGCGAACGGTTACCTTTTGGTGTAAAAACGGTACCAGCAATATTTCAACAAATTATGGATAAAATGCTGGCGGATCTTGACTTCGCTACCGCATATCTCGACAACATTTTAATTAAGAGTGAAATGGTCGAGGAGCACACAATACATACTCAGGAAGTGTTCGAGAGGATAAGAAAGTATGGGTTCAAAGTGAAGGAAGGAAAATGTGATTTCTTGCTAGAAGAGATCAGATACCTGGGACACATAATCAATAAGGATGGGAAAAACCCGACCGAACCGTTCCTCTGCAATCCGGAACATACCTGAGCCTAAAAACATTAAGACACTTCAGAGCTTCTTAGGTTTGGTAAGTTATTACCAAGCATTTATTCCAAACTTGCACAATTTGCGAGCGCCCCTAAATGAACTACTGCAAAAAGATAAAACTTGGCATTGGTCTAATGAGTGTAAGAAAGCGTTCGAAGAAATAAAAGATAGACTAACATCAGATCTATTCCTCGCACACTATAATCCCAAGCTAGAAATAGTGACAGCTTGCGACGCCAGTGAATATGGGATTGGCGCATGCATCTTACATAAGTGCAGGATGTCGCGATGAAACCGATCGCACACGCGAGTAGAGCGTTACTACCAGCAGAACGCAGCTACTCACAGATAAAAAAAGAAGCGCTAGAGATAATTTTCTCGGTAACTAAATTCCATAGGTACATCCATGGAAGATTTTTCACATTACAAACGGACCATAAATCGTTATTAACCATCTTTGGTTCAAAGAAGGGACTCCCTACTTACACGGCAAATCGATTATTAAGATGGGGAACAATACTGCTGAATTATAACTTTAAATTACAACACTTACCATCGAGCAAAATTGGACATGCGGATGGCCTATCTAGGCTAATTCCAAAAGCAGATGAACCACTGGAAGATACTGTACTCGCAGCACTGAGAGCAGAAGCAGAAGTAATGAAATGCTGAAAGACACTATTAGAGAATTACCAGTTTCTTTAGTAGAAATAAAGAAAGAAGCTGAGAAAGACCAATTCATCAAAAACACAAAAATAAAATTAGCGGAGAAGGACCACCGGATTTCGGAGACATTTTCATTATGTGATAATGTAGTGTTGTATAGCGAAAGAGTAGTAATCCCAAAAGCTTTGCAGAAGAGGATTCTGAGAGATTTTCATGCAGTACACCCGGGAGTAAATCGTATGAAAAGTTTTATGCGATCTTACGTGTACTGGCCGGGGATGGACGCGGACATCGCGACTATGGTTAGTAGATGTAAAGGGTGCGCTCTTGCTGCAAAGGCGCCACAGATATTGAAGAAACCATGGCCAAGAACAGATAGACCCTGGTCAAGGGTACATGTGGACTTTGCAGGACCAATCGACAACTTATATTATCTGATAATAGTACATAGCTACAGTAAGTGGCCGAAAGTATTTCAAATGAAGAGACCAACAGCGGGAAATACAATTAATAGATTGCACGAATTATTCGCAAGATTCGGAGTCGTGGACACGTTAGTAAGTGATAACGGAACGCAATTCACTTCGAAAGAATTCAAGGAGTTTTGTGAAACGTTTGATAGAACATATAAAAACTCCACCGTACCATCCGCGTAGTAACGGATTGGCTGAAAGATTTGTCGACACCTTAAAAAGGGCATTAAAAAAGGCTCCAGGGACACCTACTAAGAAGACATTGCAATTATTCCTACAAGTTTATAGGATAACTCCTAATAAAGCTGCGCCTTCAGCACTGTCATCTACAGAATTGATGTTCGCGACAAAGGTGCGATCGGCGTTTGATAAATTAATTCCAAGAGAAAAAGCACTTACACCCACAACTCAACCTCCAAAAAGGAAGTTCAACAAAAATGAAAAAGTTTGTCAAAAGTTACAAAAATAATAATGCCTCATGGCTTCCGGGGATAATAAAGGAACGTATCGGAAACATGTTATATATGATTAAAGGCAAAAAAAAAAAAAGAAAAAAAAATTATCCACAGACGACACGTGAATCAGATAAGAAAAAGATTAGCTGAAGAAGCTATAGACACGCTGTCAAGGGTAGATGATAGCATAGAAGAGATTTACGACACGTTCGACCTACAAATGCCGCAAGAGAAAGAGGTAACAGAGCGGAAATCTACTAGAAAAAGGAAGGCAACGAAACATTTGGTGGTGGATCCGAAAAGAAAGAAATATGAGAATTGACAAAAAAAATCTTAGGAGGAGGGGTGTTAGGGCGCTCTCCACCATTTTAATGATAAATTAACTATTCCATGCACTACAAATAGTGTGGTAGTGTCAAGACCTCGGTGTTGTTCGCGGCAATGGGCAAAAATAGACAGACATTTTTTGGCCGGGCCATATAGCCCGGAAACCCTACTTATAACTGACCATGTGTCACATGTTGCCCTTAGTGGGAGGGACAACTAAATATAGTTGGCGGTAATGTCACGGTAGCGATATACCAATGCTAGAGTGATTGGAACTGTGCTAACAAGTCAGTCGGATACTTCCGGTAGTCAACCGGAAGTGATTATAATCGGACTCTACATCGTACGAAGAGACGTACAATTAATACCTTGTTTCCTGTATGATTACTAATCCCACTTTGTAAATACTATTTTCTTCCGTAATACATTTTATTTAATATAATTTTCTGCTGTTCGTATTTATTACCGCACAACTCAACAGAATCTTACTTTTATTTACTAAAGAAATTCGTTATACTGACGATTAACGTATAATAATGATAAAGTATAGTCGAAAATAAAATAAGCAATTTAAATTAGATAGGGCTTATATTATCATTATGGCTTATATTGTAATTAGGGCTTATATTTTAATTATTATGGCTTATATTGTAATTATAGCTTCTATTGTAATTAGGGCCTATATTGTAATTAGGGGCTCTATTATAATTATTAGGGCTTATATTGTAATTAGGGCTTATATTGTAATTAGGGCTTATATTGTCATTCTACCAGTCTATGCTAACCTTAATGTTCATCTACTTTGATAAAAAATATTCATGAGATTGCAAAAATCGAAAATATCCATTTTCTAGGAATTAATTCTGTTTATTCCTATTGCGAAAAAATGTTAGTTTGTAAATTAGATGAAACGAATGAGTCACTACGGTTGTTGACACGACATAAGAAAAAATGACGAATGAAAATTCTCTACATATGAAACACATTAAAAATATCTTAAAGTCGGACAAAATTGTTAGATTCCAAACATATTTTCATACATTTAGCATCCATTAAAATAATACGAGTGAAAAAGAAGAACAATCGGCAATAAACCATTTTACTTATCTGTAAAGTTTATGAGTGTTAAATCTCCAATATTCAACTCATAAAAACAAATGCACATGAAACTTTATCGGAAAACCAAGTAAAATCTATATGAGGCAAAACCTACGTCGTACTTTTAATGTGAGTAGAAATGGCATTACTTTTGTTACAACTCAACCGAATAAAAAACGATTGATTTTTTTTTAAATCATTGCTCCAACAAGAAAATACTATTAAGATGTCAAAATGTCTCCTGAGGCTTCCTAGAATATTTCACCAGATACTCTTTTTGCTCTGCAATATAAATTAAAACATTGATCTAAATGGAAGTAAGGATCTTTGAACATACGGGCGTGGCGGAGAAATAGGCAAGAAAGAAGAATCAACCGACTGGAAGTTTTTAAAAATCAGTTTTGGAAAAAACAGACTAATGAAAATATGGTATTCTAATTTAATCACATGTGAAAGTAAATATAACTTTGTTTCTGCTTTTCTCTTTATGTACAAATATACTTCTTTCTTTCTTTCTCTCTGTATGTCTCTCTGTTTGTCTCTGTCTCTCTCACTCCCTCTTTATATATATATATATATATATATATATATATATATATATATATATATATATATATGTTACGGAAAATCCCGAAGATTAACGAAATGTTTTTAACAACCGACATATTTTATTTATTTGTCTGAACATCATTTTTAATCGATACTCGTATTTGAGTAGATATTCTGTTTTTAATCAAACAGAATATTTATTATTTATTTCTACCGGCCTGATTAAGACGCACCAGATCAATTGGTGGCTTCCTCTGTGTTGATAGGGATCGCAGGTTTGAATTCTGCTGAATGACACATACTTTCGTAAAAAAAAGTTATCGTAAATAATTAGGCCGGTCGAAATAAATATATACATTTTTTCAGTTAATGATGTTGTTTTGTGCGTTGTTATTTAGCACTATGCATGAAGTAGGTTTATACGAGAATATCTATCTATCTATCTATCTATCTATCTATCTATCTATCTATCTATCTATCTATCTATCTAAAAGAATCTTCAAAAAATGTTTACATATATGCGCATATTTGTTGCGTAATAATGCATATTTTTTATAGTTAGCTGATATTTATTGCAGTGTCCTAACTCATAGAAAAGCTCTAGGAATGGTCAAACTGGGGAAAAAAAGAACTCAAGAGTATGATTAATGAAATAAATGTACCAAATCTTGCACTCTGGTAGATACTTTCTCCCTTAAAATTCTACAAGCAACTACTCATGTGCAAGATTTAGATTACCTAGGTGAATATATTTTTTCTAAAAACAAAGTAATCTATGAGTATATATTTAGGTACTGGATCATTGACATTACTAAAACGTGCACGTAAAAAGATTTAGCCTGAATTAATACAATGAGAGTACATAAAAAGTTGCAATTGTGTATTTTCACAAGAGAAGATAAAAAGATAGACAAACCTTATTACGTAAGCTCTTATGTGAATACGATAAATTGTTTTGAACCTTTCACAGTGATCAAGGTATAACTTTTTATCGCAAAAGTGAGAAAGAAAAACAATATAATGTATAATAGCTCTTCTTTATAACATCATTTACTCAATTGCTTTTACTCCTTATGTTATGATATAACCGACATTGCTAATATAAACATCTTTCTGATACTACAACATTATAAATTTCTTTCACCTACAACCCCACATGGCTTATAATTAGTGTACTAGGATAAACTTATGATAGACATATAATTGTATTGCAATTGATTCTTTTTGTAAAGGTAACAAATTTATCACGTCGAGAGACTTGCAGGAGAAATGAATAAGTCAGGGGAACTTAGGAAAAGTGGTTTTGAATTATTTATCAGAATTTCCCTATACAATAATTTAAAAATGTTCTTGATGAAATCAAACAAAAATAATTAATGTAGACGGCCTCCACTATCTGAAGGTTCTTTTTACTGTGTGTATGTGTGAATATCATTGTGTTAATACTGGATTAATCTTGATCAAACTTTCAAGAGAAGATAGGTTTGGGTTTAGATTAAGTTCTAGCACCAAAACTACCAAAACAAAAGTGGGTTTATTATTAGTATCAGAACCAGCGTAATAAATAAATATCTAAATTTTGGACAGTTTTTGTCTTTATTTTCATCGGGAATTAAAGCCAAAATACGATGTTTAGAACGGCTCATGATGAAACATATTTGACACTCATTGTCTGTTTTATTTAACACTATATGTTTAGATAATTATCTGCTGCCTCAATACATTAATATATATATATATATATATATATATATATATATATATATATATATATATATATATATATATATATATATAAACAAATCATTTACGCCCTGTGCATCCAAGTCCTAATCAATAGTATATTTAAGGGCAGGATGAACACCGTTGAGTAGGGAGGAAAATTGGCCGACTTCCGATTCATGGTTAAACACAGAAAATGTGTTATCCAAATAACGAAAGAAAACCGTGCGTCAGTAAGAACATAACAGAAGGCTTTCCTCGTAAAACTACACAAACATATTTGCTAAAACAGGACCCAAAGGGGAACCCATCGCTACACCATCAATCTGACGATACATGATATTATCAAAACTAAAATCGACAGACATCGTAGCAAATTTTATCAGTTCAACAAAAACATCTTGAGGTATAGTTGGTGGAGATAAATTACTACGATATGGCAAATCGCAACAAATATCGATAGTATATGATAAAGGAACACAAGTGAGAAGGCTGCAGATGTCCAATGAACACATAAATCCATTAGTGGCTTCACAATTCCGAATGAATTGGGAAAAAGTAAAAGAATCTTTAATACAAAAGGAACAAATTTTTATAAATGACCATTAGTTTAAACGAGATTTTAATCAAGCCTATATATTTTCGTAATAAAAATTTATCGTCAATAATCAGGCCAATAGATATAAATATATAATACTGTTTAATTAAAAAACAGAATATCTTCTTAAATACGAGTATCGATAAAAAAAAATGTTCAAACAAATCATTTCAAATTGTCGGTTGTTTATAACTAAGTTTCGTTAATCTTCGTTAATTTCCGTAACATGTTTACATTTGTTGACATTACGATACGTTTCAGAGCAGATACGGTTATTGCGATAAATCGAAAACTGTGTTAAAACCTCGTTTAGACTAATGGTCATTCGTGTTCAAGAGGTCTAAGACGTGCCAGATCACATGGTGGATAGGGGTCGCAGGTTCGAATCCTGCCGAATGACACACATTTTCGTAATAAAAATTTATCGTAAATAATCAGGCCAGTAGATATAAATATATAATACTGTTTAATTCAAAAACAGAATGTCTACTTAAATACGAATATCGATAAAAAATAATGTTCAAACAAATCATTTCATATATATATATATATATATATATATATATATATATATATATATATATATATTAAAAAAGGATTAATTCAAAGATGTTGAATGGCCATTTCGATATGACGATCCCCACGGGGAGCGACACATCACCTCAGCAACAGAAAAAAACCTTTTTTTTCTGTTGCTGAGGTGATGTGTCGCTCCCCGTGGGGATCGTCATATCGAAATGGCCATTCAACATCTTTGAATTAATCCTTTTTTAATATATATATTTGCTCTGTAATATTTTATTACATGGAGCTCTCTTCCTGTATCATTTTTTAATATTAAAATAAATTTTTAATATTAATTAGGATCGGGTTTTTTGGAATTTACCTTCCTGCTTTTTTCCCTTGGATTGAAGTATCTGAATTAAAATATATATATATATATATATATATATATGTAAATTAACGAAGATTTACGAAATTTGGTTATAAACGACCGACAATTTAAAAACAGAATATCTACTTAAATACGAGTATCGATCAAAAATAATGTTCAAACAAATCATTTTACACACACACACACACACACACACACACACACACACACACACACACACACACACATATATATATATATATATATATATATATATATATAAGAGGTGGTAAACTTTACGAATTGTAGTCGTTATCACTGCACGATTCAATGAAAATGTGTATGCAATTCATGATCCGGGGTACTAAGTCTACTTTATCAATAGGTTTTGCTCTATCTACTCATATTATTATGAGAGGTTTGATAATACTATACTGAAACGGTTTTGCGATCGTTACGATGGTTCACAATACAAGCAACCTGTGTTCGAATCACATTCATTTTCATCATATATTTAGATTTCATTACAATTTTCAGAAAGTGAAGGTAGTTAAAAAAACGTAGGCGTGGGAGAAACCATCTTTTTACGGGCATATTTGTCCATGTTTGCCAAATATTTTTCAATATCCTATCAATTCAAAGTTTCTGTGAACGCGACAGACTTTGCAGAAAATTTAAACTCTGCGAGCTGACTCTACTTTCCGCGCCGGTTACTGCTACATCTATATACTATAATGTATATATGTATGTACGTATGTCCTTTATGGGTATCAGATCTACTGGATTAATCTTGATCAAACTTTCAAGCGAGGATAGGTTTGGGTTTAGATTAAGTTCTAGCACCAAAAATACCAAAACTGATTCAATTAATTTTGGGCTTTTGAACTTGATCCCTGTAAACTGTCACTCTTATAAATCTATTGACCAGTCAATTATCAAACAGTATTTCTAAATTCTTTTGAGTTATCTGGATTACCACTACATAGTCTAGATCTAAAAATTGGCTCTCCAATGAGGCTACTTTGAAAACTTGATTCTCCAAAACTCTGCAAAGGCACAAAACTTATAGTGAAAAAAAATGATGCCTCATGTTACTGAAACATCTTTTTCTGGATGTGGGAGTGGAGAAAATGTCTATATACCAAGAATTCTATTGATCCCTATAGATGTTCCTTTCAATTTTAAGAGAATGTAAATTACTGACAAATCACAAGGTCATACATTATCAGTGGCTGAATTACACTTAGAAAATCCCTGTTTTTCACTTGTCAACTATATGTTGGATGCTCCAGAATTGGAAGCAAAAGAAATCTTCGCATTTATGTATTCACACAAAAAACTAAGAATCTTGTATACAGAGAAATCCTTTTTTTTAACATAATACTTAAAAATATGCTTTGTTATTTTCATTTCTATATTATCTTAGATGTTTATTAATTTTTATAAGATAATTATATTCCTAGAATATATTAGTTTTAGAAACTAAGTTAGAAATCATTTCAATAAATTTGCCCAGGGCAACACCGAGTACTTCTGTTAGTTCTCTGTATATCCGAGTAAAGCTGTTATTTACTAAACAGAGATTAATTTTAGCACGCATTGAGAATTCACACTTAGTCTAGTTCGCTAATCTATGTCGAGGTACCTATCTCTGAATAAAATTTGAAATGAAATTGTAAATTGTTTTAATTTCTCAGTTGACCTTATAGAATGTAAATATTTTAAATTAGCGGTTCCTAATTGCCTGTGTATGTGCACGCGCGCTTTTTGCCTAACAATATGATTTGATGCATGATATAACTTTGGATCGATATTAAAATCATTATCAATATGAAATAGAGAAAACAAAATTTATGTCCAATGAAATAATGAATGAAAAACTATCGAGAATTTGTTATTAACCTAACTTTAATTTAAGTCACTAGAGTGTTAATAGTAAAATTCAGTTTTTAGTATGATTAGTATAATTTGCATGATCAATAAAAATCAATAATTAGGTAACCCATTTGTAAATTCGAACAGCACATAAAAATTTAGTCTGAGAAATAATTCTTATTGAGTTTATAAATTTTTCCCAACGAGAAAATGTGCAGAAAATGCTTTGGAATAGAAACAAAAACAGGAAGTTCCAGTTCGAGTGTTTTTATAAATGTTTTTATTATGCAAAATCAGAAAGAAGTATAAAGGAGGAATATGAAGATGGAAGTTTTCCTAGGTTGTTTTCAACTTAATCTCTTGAATCTAAAATACTTTCGAATCAATATATTCTGAAAACTCTGAACTTCGAGAAGTGTATGAATTTTTTTTACGTTAGAGCAGCACGTAATGACCAGTAACATAATTATTGCAATATACGCCCAATACAAATTTTGTTTCTGGTTGAGATTTTATATGCATAGCAAAGTGTGTGATATCTTTCGCTTTATTGTCCAGGTCTCTTTTTTCTCATCATAGATAAACAATCGATTTAAAAACTTTTTCTTATGTGAATGAAGTTACAAATTTAGTCCGATTCATTGCATTTTTTTCTCGGATACTAAATTCCCTCATATCCAATGCGGTTTAGATGTACATGTAGTATTTGACTTTTTGTTCTCAATGTAACTGATGCATTTGAAGCGGATTAGACTTCATTCAGGATCAATGACTACTGCACGTCCATTATGAAATGCACATTCAAATGACATATTTCCAGTTGAAGATCTTTTGGACTAATTGTTAGCAATACGGTTACTAACTTTAAAAATGTTATGTTTATTTTACGGTCTGCTTCTGCTACTTTTGTCTCGAGAAGAAATTAGTGTAGAAGATAAACTCTCGCAATAAACACCTCGGCTGCCATGTAGATTTCATTCGTTACTGCTATAGATATACACTCCTAAAAGTTATGTCTTGCGTAGAATACATGTTGCTAAAATGTATATGAATTTTTGGAAGGGATTCGATTTTTAAAGCTAAAAATAACGTACAAACTCTACCAAAATGTATTATTAGCGTTTCACAGGTGTAAAATATTTAAAAATGACAACAGAAAAAAAAAGAACTATGTCCCTAAATTATGTTTACGTCTTAAAAAAAAATAAAGTGATCGAATGTAAGAGATATCTGAAATACTTCACTCCTTTGAGAAAGATAAACATTTTTGTTTGTACAGAAAAGTTTCTCCCGTCATGAAAAGCTTTCGTGCAGTAAAAGACCTATTCCAATACGGCGTAACATGTTGCAGTTGTATCTGTTTATAAAAAATAAGATATTAAGCATTAATGGCTGTTGCTAGTTCAAGAGTATGGTTTTGTGTCGGCCCAGGAAACCCAACCTCAGTTCCTCTGATATTGCAAACTTTGTATCAAAAGTTCTTTTATTTTCAGATAGACCTTAATAGTTGCCTTAATCTTTTATCTGGCATAGTTTACATGAATATTTCCAGATGCTTTGGAGATCTGTATAAAACCTAGATTAATTTAGGTGGCACACTGTCTTATATTTCAAATATTTGATACTGGCAATAGTAGTCGAATAACACCGATGTACTAATTTATATTTTCACGCGTAATTAACAATTTCCGTCGATTGTTCATAAAAGCCCTAAATAATTTTTTATTAACAGAAAAATAGTAAGGTCAAATGTTTTTTTCATGCAACGAATTTCTGCGATTATAACTAAGAATAAATAAGAGAAATGATTAATCTTGTAAAGTAATTTGAAAGAGAAAGGTTTTTAAAAATTTATTTTCATAACTTTTCACTTTTTTATTTATATATATAAAAAAAAGGAAAAACTACTATCAACCAATCCTCACAAATTTATAATTGAAAGTGGCATTCGTTATATATATATATAACTGCATGCATGTGAATGAACTTTGTCAATGTTGACAGTAGTGGCAAAAGTCCCTTACTGTCTGACCCAAATAAATTATTTATGAGAATGTGTTTTTACGTTGTCACTCATCTTTCCCTATTAACAATAGTAATGTTTTATTACTAGTAAGTAATTAAACATTCCACGATGGGAAACACCACAAGGGCTGCTATGTTTATGCCTGCTTTCTAAAAGTAAAAAATATCTAGATTCCTAAACATTTCTACTTTTCTGAGAATATTGAAACAGAAATAGGATTACACTAACACGCTAAAGATGTTTCGTAATGGATAGAAGCGCTTTTTCTCTCTTGTATTTATATTTGAAGCTGTTCTTTTATTTTTGCTACTATCTAAGTAGCATGGCGTATCATTGACGTGATGTTTTGCATAGGATAGTAAAGATACCTTTTATTGACTTAATTTTTATATTTGCTCTTCTGTCTTCCATTACATCATTCAAACATGCTAATTACTGTGGATGTAACAATTCCTCCAGATTCCAGCAAGTCACAGTACAGCATTTCTTTTAATTTTTACTAAACATAGAAAATATTTTTTCTATTAGATTTTCTTTAAGATGAAATTTTGAGAGCTGTTCGGAATGAAAGTCCAATTTTATTAGTTTGAAATTTTTGCAATGTTTCAATTTTTCAACAAAAGTGACGTTCTTTTCCGGTGAATGGTTACTTGGTCTTTTAAATAATATACAGCAATTTAATGATTGCACAAAAACTAAAGCACCAAGAAGTTTTAAAGACACTTCGAAGATTTCACTAATATTATGCACAAGATGATACAAGGAACTTTTGTATCATCCTCATCGTTTGCTTGTGAAAGTTTAAAGCTTTCCTTTGGTCTCTACAACTTGTTATTCAGTTTGTTTAATTAAGGAAAAATTTCCAAGATTTTCAGTTTTGACAGCCATTTTGTATTTTGAAAACGTTTTAAAGATTATTCCGTTGAAGTTACTTTATATATATTTAAATTTGTTTGAGTATGGAGCACAAAGTGAGCATCAAACACACCACTAATTGTTAATCACACTAGCTCACTAATCAATACTTTATGCCAATGCACCTTAAGCTAGACATTTTTTAGCTCAAGGTATAGAGAAGCCAGTGAGGATCAAACTCAATACTCAGTAGTAATGATTAATCAGGCGATTTTGCTAAACATTAGCCCACGTTGAAGCAGCCAAAGAAGGTTGATTGTTCGAAAACGATCTGGTATTTTTATATCACACTATGTTTATTTGCTTTCTTTTAATCTCACGCAACTTAAGAAGGTGCTTCCATTTGAAATTGATTTATTCACAAATGAAATCGAGAACTTGTTTTAAATCCTCCCCAGAAGATATTACTCTTAAAATTAAGACTTCCCCGGGAGAGAAAACATTTGGATTATTTTAGCATTAATATTTCTTTGGCAAGTGTAATAAACTCTTTTTCTTAAAAGTAACATTCCAACACACTGGCGTTATGAAAAACTATTACATCTTAAATAAGTGGATGAAAATTTTGAAAAGATCGTCTTTCCTGATCGTTTCGGGCATGTTTTTCCAACATCAAAACTCTTCCCATTATTTTACTTTCAAAATGGCAAAAAAATTCTTTTCAATCTTCAGCTTGTAGAGATAAAGAAATATTTCTAGCATTTATGACAATATTACATATATTTTAATATCGTCTAACTTCAGTATGTAGGCGATCATAACTCTCCGTAGTTAACTGTTCTTTTATCTGTGAATTGTGAAAGGTAGTGGAGTAGTTTTCCGTTCTGTTCTCGATAGTCTGACATTAATGCTTTTCTTTACTTAGACTGGTTACCATCCAAGGCTAGAAAATTTTCTAACCTACTGTTTAAGTTCTAACTGGGTCCGTGAAAAGACGAAATTTAGCCTTTTTCACGTGCTTGTCTCGATTATGAACATTTTATATTGTCAGAACATCACTCCAGCGTGACTAAAAAGCGTATATTCAAAATATTTTATATGCAAACATTTTAAAAAGTTTTACGCAACCGTGTAGCTTCATATTTATCAAGTAATGTATCATTGAAATATTTTTGATTTTAAAGGAAATTTATGGAAGATTTAAGATATATTTGAGAATGACAAACTGGTTTAGCACGAAAATATGGATTCAACTTGAATAATGTTAAAAACAATACATTTTAAGTTGGTCAAAGAAATATGAACTATAGGATGTAGATGCTTACAATATGATGGTATTCACTAAAAAGACAAAAGATGAAACGGCATAAGCAATAATTTGTCAGGAAAGTGAAAGTATCCATGTTATACGACGAAAACAGTAATTCTCAAAGAATGAAATTCTTATCTACAAATTTTACATTTTATAAGAAACTGGAATACGGAAGCATCACTTTCTTTTCTTTAGTTGAAAACTTTTTCATTAAGATGTTTAACTTAAAAAAGAATATTCTCCAATGAACTTAATTAGCTTCATTTGTTTTGACATCACCAAATTTGAAGGAACTCATAATTGTATTGCTGAAGGCATTAAAATTATAGGTTCCTTCAAATACTAGCCAGAGACGTTACTCCATTTCTCTTCTATTTTTAAGTCTTGTTTGACTATTTACACGAATAGCCAGATATGTACAATGTAGTTTTACGTTCATCAGTAAATATTGGTGAGAAATCAGTTTTCATGTACTTCTTCAATTAACTTACACTTTTCTCTTCATGGTATTTACTTAATTTGGTTTTTAGTCAATAATTTTAATATTTAGCAACTTTTCGCTAACCAGTTTTAAAACAAATTCTTGTTAGTGAGTTCACATTTCTTATTTATTGCCCCTTTAATTTTTCCCAAATTGCTTCAAGTGACATTCTTAACGCCATTTTTATTGTTATTATTTTGTAAAGGTTTTCAATTTCTCTTTTGATTGTTTCCTATTTAACCTTTCGCAATTTTCAACGTGGTGTTCCCACCACTCAATAACTTTAAAATATCTTGTTTTTCTTTTAAGATTATATCTCTTATGACCTACGGTAAACTTCGAAATAAAAATCAATGACTATACTGTCATATATATTTATTTACAATATTAAGTTTCATAATACAATCACAATTCATGAAATAAGTTATTGCAAATATTTATAATAATAATAAGATATATTATAAGCTGATGTTCACATCGTATCTTTGTCGTAAAAATATGTCTTTAAGGTTTTTCTAATATTGATTGGTCAATACCGATTTTTGTTGTGAAAAATAATGATTTGCATAATAAAATCAGACATTATTTGGTCGATGCTCATAAAAAAGGAAAAACAAGATTAAGCGTGCCTGTGTGTGAGTGAAATGCAATGAGACTACCTTATATCTGCTGCTTTTAGAGTTTTATAACAATGTGTACCGGTCGTATTCACTAACTCGTTTGGATTAAGAGAAATACTCATTGTTCTCAGTGTTCTATCTGATTCCTATAATGCTATTTTCTGGATGGTTTAAAGTTTTTCTTGAATTTACAATTTTCAAATTATTTTAAAGGTTTTTTCAAGTGCGTCGTTAATAATGAGGACAGTGTTTGGATTTATAAACAGTAAATTTTACCGTTTTCTGGTGATGTTGATTTTTATTTCTGGAAATCTTTTTCTTCTTTCAACTTTTTTTTTTTTTTTTACTTTCATAGCATTCAACTTCTTTAGTTCATTTTGGTTTCTTTTTCCTTTTTATCCTATTTTTTCATAATTATCTTCATTTATTTATTCTCTTCGTTATTTTTAATCCCCATTTTGATCTTGTCGATTTTCTTTTCTTTCATTTACTATTTATTCTTTGATATGTTCCTTTCATGTTAATCTTTTTGTCTTTCCATTCAAACATTTTGTTTTTATTTTTGCTGGAAAACTCTCTCATTTCACGCTTATTTTCAGGCCTACCGTTTCTTTATGAACGCAATTTTTAAGCTATTAAACAAAAATCATGTATCAACAGGATTGAGTTTTAAGCAAAAGACATGAAAACATTAACAGACTTCTTCTTCTTCTTCTTCTTCTTCTTCTTCTTGTCAGTGATAATAGTAATTAAAGTGATATGATTATTTTTTTATTGACATCAATATATCGATAAATGAAGGGAGATTAATTAAAAAAATTCTTAAGCAGTAGTTACTCGGAAGCACATTGTCGATTCAGGTTTCGTTATGTCTTGGCATCAATTGCGATAGAGAATATTTTCATTCATTCTTTCGTTGCATTTTCTTCATTTATATTTCTTTCCTTTTGTATTCCTGTCTTCTTTTCTTTTTCCCTTTGGCAGAGTATTCCATTTCTTTTCTATTTAGGATTTTATGTTATTTCTTTCTTTTATTTAATATTTTTCTCTTTGTTTTTATTGCTCTTAATTTTTCACATTCTGTTCTTCTTTCCTTCTTTATCCTTTTCGAATCTTTCTCAACACTTCGTTTTAATCATTCATTAATTTCGACATTAATTCTTTCTGGCATAGTTTTTCTTTTTTCAAAATTATTTGTCTTTTTCTCCGCATTTATTCTACTTCTCTCTCTCTCTCTCTCTCTCTCTCTCTCTCTCTCTCTCTTTCTCCTTTGTTGGAATTTGTTTTAATCACACTTTATTCTATTTTCTTTCTTGCGCTTTTTTTTCCGCACTTTTTTTTCTCTTGATCACATACGGTAAATTCCTTAGCAAGCTTTCGCCGCTTTCTCTTTGCTTCTTCTTTCTTTTCTTTTCTATTTTTAATTAACCGAATTTTATCATTGTTCCTTTTGTTCTCCTTCCTCATTAAAAATCAGCGCCAAGAAATCACTTCCGATTCAATTCGCTTTCAAACTTACGCGCCGATTCATACTTCTGGATGCTTTTTCTTTAAACTCAGTATATTTAGAATTATATATTTTTTACCTTTTCCGTTATTTTTCCATTTTTTGCTTTAATTATGTACTCTCACAGGAACACAGAATCCGATGACGATTAGTCTAGGTTAATTTATATGAGTAAACTACTGAAAATCGAACTATCATTGCTTTAAGAAAACATGTTGATAACAATTCAAGTAGTGTAGTTGATAACTGTTGTTCATGTCGCTTTAAAAAAGGTCATCACGTGGTTTTGCTTTAAATGTTCATTTCTCAATTTTTAAATCGTATCAATGAATTAATAAATTACTTCATAAAATCTTGTTAATCTTATTATGTCTCAACTTCAAATTACGCGTACAATTAACATTGATCTACTTATTTATTCGTTCATGTTCAAACATTTAAATTTTGAAGCTTGTCACGGACTGACGTGAATATGACTAGCATTTAATGAAGTATGATTTTCTCAACTCCTGGCATATTTCTTGCTTCAGTAATTGTGGTGACAGGCATAAACATCCTTACTGATTGCCAGATTACTCAATTTTCTCTTTGTTTCTAACTATTTTGATTTTATAAATGACCTTAAGACAATTACTACATTTATAATTGCACACTTTATGTATAAATTAACATAATCAACATTAAAGTATATTATTATTACTCTTATTTAATTTTTTTACATTGAATATTTTCACTGTCATTATTCCACGATCCATGATCGCCCGATGTGCTTTTTTTTTTGTCGTCTCCATCCAATCATTTCCCTACGACTATTTGATAACTCGTCTGTCGCGCTTAACATTTCTCCACGATATCGACAGACCGTACATAAAAGAAATGATGACCAAAATGTTTTAACCTATCGAAAAACTTTAATTACAATAATTTCGCTAATACATTTTGATGACGACAAATGCAAATCTCTCAACCGATGAAACGTTTACATAACTCTGTGGAGCAAAGAAGATGCCAAAGTTCCCATCGCAATGTCGATATTATTACTAGTATTAATTGAAATAATTAAAAATCCATTATTTCATTAAAAATTTTTCATTATCTACCAAAAACCGCTTCATTTGACTTTAAAAATAAAATATTTCCTTGTATAAGGTACACTATAAATTCAAGGCAACAATTAATCTGACACTGAAACCATATATAGGTATTCCGACTTTTCTAGATGTCATAAGATAAGATGGTGCCAACGGAAAATTCATCGCTATACCGCTACACATATAAATCAGCAGATGTCGGTTATCTGATTTGGCTGGTGTGTGACTGAAAGCTTGCATCATCCGCAAGTATCTGGATTGTATATTCTTTAAGCATAGTTTTTATAAAGTGGGTGATATGAAAAAGTGTCTGGTGTATTTATCGACGGAATATTTATTAATATCTTTTCTAAAATTTTTCTTCAAAGATTGTTCTTTTTTATTAGGGTGTTCGTTTGTTTTTTTATCAAAGTCATGGCTCATTTTATTACTGTGTGTTAAAAGTGAGTTAAGTGGGTTGGCCAACATCGTGTGGCATTTTGTGGCAGGGGCGATATCACAAATGTAATGATAATAATGTTAGTAATATTAATAAAGGTAGATATGTCGTAAAATAGAAAACACCAATTGAAAGATGCCTCTTCCAATAACTAAGATTTTGAAATATTAATAACGTTACGGAAAGATAAATTAGAACGCGTGATACACTTTTTTAAGTGTACAAAAGGTAGCATATTACGAATTGAAATGTTAATTTTATCTATAAATAGAAAACACGATCATTTGTAAAGTTGACAAACCGTATCAGAAGTATTAATAGAAAAGAATTTAGAACAACGATATATGAAACCTAAGACAGCTGATGGATAAAGAGTAGTGTCATCTTTGAGAGATTTTAATTTCAACTCGGGTTGGTGAAGATTTGTTTTTAAACAATGCAAAGGGCAAGATGGATAAATAATAAAAATGCTTGTCATTAGTCTTGCGACGGTCAAGAGATGGGTCACAGCCGGATCACATGTGATGCAGGTTTTTTCTCAAAAATGTTATTAGATAGAGTTGGTAGTGAGCTGCCGTGGAGGCACTTGGGTTCGAGATTCAGTTGGTAGTAGTCTGCTAGAAGGGGAGTTGGTATTGTGACTATCTTCGAATGCAATCGAACTGAGTTATGCCAGATATTAAAAGAAAACATCCACTGTGTGTGTTGCTGATACAAAGACCGAAAAAGCAAATTACTTCCGCTAACATCTAAATACAGTTACTGCTACTGCTACTATTAATACTACTGAGAACGGGAACGTCGACGGTTAGAGTAGTCGCGCTACGAACCAAGAAGGTTAAACGAAAGCCACTTTTCTCCTTTACAGATATTATTTGAAGTATTTTGTTTTGATTGGTTATAGTCACATACAAGACATTCAACTTTTCGCAACAAGTATCTTTTTTGTTTGTATTTATATATAAAAAACTTTTGTCTTCATCGAATCGACTACGTTATTTTTACTTTTCTGTTAACACTATTATTACCTGACGAACATGAAGTTGGACCAACGGGGAGCTTCGGATTTTTAAGATCTGATAACTGTTCTCCAGGATAAAAAAAATCACAACCTGGCTGGAGGGTGACATCAAATTGACATTTAGAACCGCAGACTCAGACCTAACCTGTAATGCGGGACCATACAGGACCAACGGCCAATTTTGTGGAGTACGTCAGTTCAGTGGGGTCAGGATACGGTGTTACAATTTTATGGCAATGTGTCCCTACTTATTACTCTCTGATTCATTAATATTAGTTTGTCCAGAATATTTATGCCGATTTTAATCGTTGATGTTCCAACACGTTAGAACATTATAAATGCAATAAAAATGCGCTCTTTTAAAGCAAATTGTGATGAAAAATAGATTGTTTACAACAATGCTCAGCAAAAAAAATCCTGGGGTAAGCGACATGAGCGAACTTTAGTCACACCAAAGGCAGGTCTTCATCCTAAGAAAGTCATGCTGTGCATTTACTGGGACTGAAAGGGAATCCTGTATTATGAGCGAGTAACCAGTCAGTTGATTCTGAAAAGTACTGCTCGCAAATAGACGAATTAAAGGCAGTAAATTTTGAATTTGCGAAGAGAAAATGTGTTGTTTTCCATCAGGATATCAGACCTCACGATTCTTTGGCATCTCGGTAAAAATTGTTGCAACTTGTTTGGGGTATATTACTCCATCCGCCATATTCACCAGACATTGCTTCCTTTCGATTTTCATTTATTTAGGCCCTTGAAAAATATTCTCAATGGTAAGATTTTTAATTCTTTGGATATCATAAAGAAAACCACCTTAATGAGCTATTTGCCAAGAAACCACCGAAATTCGGCGAAGCCAGAATCTTTAAGTGCAAGGAAAATTAGAAAAAGTTTGTGCAACGAAATTTCATATTTAATTGAATAATTATTTAATGGTATAATTTTGTTTTGTGTTTAATTTTTTCTTAAAAATTGACATGAACATTCTGGACAACCTAACAGTTCACACAATCATGTATGTTTACAGAACGCGAAATTCTTTTCACAATGGAATATTATCAAAGCTCAATAAAAACATGAGCCCAAGACCAAATTTTTAACAACATTCGAGCGGCCTATATTAGCGATGAAAACATTTATTTTTACTCGAATCAACGCAGAGCAAATGCATTCCAATATTATACGAAAGCAAAAAAAAAAAAAAAAAAAAGAATCCTGTCGAGAATACATTTTGTGTAGTTTTTTGAAGTTCTTGAAATTTGAGGCTAATGTGGTAATTAGTTAAGCAAATATTTTAAAAAAAGTAATGATATTTCATTTTTTCATGAATTATTAAAACCTATGCATTGATTACACCTAAATTCATTTGCCGCTCCTTTTTTCAACAATAATTCTGGGTTGAAGGTTGGAAATTCATCTTTCAGTCCTTTCAATCAGATGAAGATTGAAGAAAGTAAATATTTGCATAAAATGAAAGACTATAAGCAGGATCATTCATTTGGGGCTTTGCAAAATAAATAGCATTCGCTACTTCGAAATTTCAAAGTTTTCACTTCGTTATTATTTTTATTTCATTGTCGATTATTTGGGTTTTGTTATATATTTTCATTGAGGTTTTTTACATATTTTATTTGATAGTTTTCACTGGAATTCAAGCGGCAGCAAGATTCCTCATTACTCAAGAACAATCATCCAAAATGAAGCTGATATTCGTAATGCTGTTGTCGGTATAGTTTCCATTCTCCCTAGGATTTTCATTAGATCAATAATAAAGAACATGATTCACAGTCATATTCATTCTCTCGAAAGATCGACATATTTATCCAGTTTTTGACGTCTTTCAGTTTTTATTTTGCAACAGCGATATCTACATCATGAAAACTTTTTTGTTTCCTTCTTTCTTTGTTCAAAATGGCTACATTTTGTTTATCGTGTTTAGATATTGTTTCACTATCAAAGTCCAAGAAAATTTTGTTTCTATTTTCTATCATAGATTCAGGTTTGTTTCTATATCATTGGTCTGTTTGCTCAAATCGTAGAGGCTTTTTCAATTTGCCACTCATGTGTATTTTGAACTCTATTTTGTACTCATTGCATTAATTTATTTAATGATTGACGGTTATTATTTTTTTGCTGTATTATTTCTATGTTGGTTTTCTTATGGTTTTTTTATTATACAGCTGTATTGAGCTGTCATTGATTGGCATTGAGTTTTTCCCTGCGACTGCTCTCTTCGCAGGCTTACACATGTCAACTCATATGTAATTCCCTTTGTTTTTGTTATGATACGTCCGTGTAGTTATTTTGATTCCTATTTTTAAATTATGCATCTGTAGTTTTTGATCCTAAATTTCTCGTATTCTCATTTCAGTTTTAGTCAAGCCAAAGCTTATAATAATAATAATAATAATAATAATAATAATAATAATAATAATAATAAAAGAAGGCAGTAAATACAAATAAGATTTACATTTAATAGATTCTGTAGAAAAGCAAAACAGAAGCCAAGAACCAACTATTGCGGCAAAAATATGAAAATGAAAGCCAAAGATAAAGCTCTTGAACAGATGAAACAGCGCTGGCAAGACAAACCTCTGCATGGCCAATATCCAGAACGTACCAATAAATCCAATGTTGATAAAGTTAATACTCATCGATGGTTACGTGCATCTGGATTAAAGTCTGAAACTGAAGGCTTTATTCTTGTAGCGCAAGAACAAAGTATTTTCATTAGAAACTTTCAGGCAAATATTATACATAATAATGTGGATCCAAAATTCAGGTTCTCTGATAAACAAGAAACAATAGACCGTCTAATCTCAGGTTGTTCTGTACTTGCCCCAAGTGAATATAAAAATCGTCACGATGGAGTAGGGCAATATTTACAGTGGACGATGTGCAAACACTATGGAAAATCTGTAAGCAAACACTGGTATGAATATCACCCAGCACCGGTTACAGAAATAGATGTCACCATTCTATGGGATTACACCATCTACACAGACAGAAAAATTGAAGCAAATAGGCCGGACATTATTGTTAAAAACCAGAAAGAAAAAACTTGCCTATTAATTGATATGGCTTGTCCAGCGGATTGTAACATAGCAACCAAAGAATTCGAAAAACTGTCAAAATATAATGACCTGGAAATTGAAATAGAAAAAATGTGGAAATTGAAAAGTGAATCGTGCCAGTGATAGTAGGTGCACTTGAAATGACAAAAAATGGAACAAAACAACACATTGAAAGAATCCCTGGAAACCCCAGCTTAAGAGATATACAAAAAATTGTCTTGTTAAGTACAGCCCACACACTAAAGAGAACTTTGTCTATGTAACGCTAGGGATGATAGGGGAGATAGAAAAAACATGAAATGGAGCCATAACGACACATCACGACCTGCCTTAGGTCTTCCCGCAGAATTGGTAGGTAGTGCGACCATAGCAGAAATCTAAATATGATGAAAAATGACAACATTATTATTATTATTATTATTATTATTATTATTATCCAGTTGTTTCGGTTTTGCTCATCAAACTCTTACTCTTAATCCCCTTTCCCTTCACCTCTGGATTATCATCTTTTGATTTCGTTGACATAATCCCTTTCGTCTACTTTTCATATTTGTTTAGCTTTCTCACCAGATACAATTCACAAGTGACATCCTTTTTGTTTTCTCTTCATCATCCTCAGTCATATCATGCTTCATTTCACTGCCTCACCCTTCCATTATACTTCATTGACATATTTTATGGCTTCTCATTCTTATACTTGTTTAATTAATTTCCAAATGAAAGTCGACGCCACATAAATCACTGCTAATTGCTGTGCGCTACTTGTCTTCTCTTTCACTTTACTTATCCGAGGCTGCCAAGGTAAGTGTTTGAAAGTCATTAAAATGTTTCTCGAGAATTTCGCAGTTGATTTTCCTATTGGCGATCGTTGAAATTCCGGAATGTATTGTTTCACGTTAGAAACAGTAGTCGAAGCGACTAATATATTTTAATAATACATAAAATTCTATTAATTTCGGTTTAAAATAGGAGTATATTCATTTAACAACTGCATTGCTTGATTAGAAAGTTCTATATAAAATTTGTAGATGAAAAATTATATATCAGAATTGAATATAAGGTTCATTATACGTGATTTATATAAACTTCACAAAAACATTTCTTGTGAAATAGGGAATAATACAATTATTACATACACTGCAGGTATGTCACTATGTTCCAACCATTTGTAGATCCGTAACCAGTTAAATAATTTTAAGAATTGTATTAGTAAACCTGCAGTAATTTCATGACGCTCACAAAAGATTAATAGCAGATTAATACTTACATTTTTATTAAGAGTGGAACTATTACATAAACCGATAAAACACACATACTCTCCAATAGACATATTCTTCAATAAACATACTCTTATATAGACATACTATCCAATAGACACTACAGTCAACTAAATTCGAAAATGAAAATCAGAAAGGATAATACAATTTATTTCATTGAATGTAGAAATAGGATTGATAAAAAACAATCTTGAAATAAATAATTCTCTCGGAATATTGTTGTCATTTAGGAAAATTGCCTTCATAGAGCATATTTCTTTTCATTAAATTTTACTTGCATAAACTTTCATTTGTTTTTATTTTTCCATTCACTAAGACAACACCTTATGTTTTAGCCATAGTAGGAAAAATAATGTAAACTGCTGTATTACTGTCCTTTTTTGCACATGAATTTTTATCGGAAATTTTCACTCTATAATATTTGACCTATGTGATTTGGATTCGCTACAAAGTTAAGTACAATTAGATTGCAATTAGGTTGAATAATACGCTTTTCTCGTGTAAAGACTACAAATTATTCAGATAACAACAGTATTAAATTCAGAAAGACTACTGGAGAGAGTGCTGGAAAGTTCAGCTCTCTATGTTAATCCATCAGTTACTATTGATGGGAAAAACAAGAAAGAAAAAATAGTATCTATATATATAAAAGGCAAGGCGATTGCGTGTGTGTGTGTCTGTCTGTCTGTCTGTAAGTCCTTTATACAAATCCACAATTTTTATCCGATTCTCACCAAAAATATTCTTTAGGCTTCCGGTCAGGTCATGGGCTACTAATTTTTTTCCGATCCCCCCACCCCAATATCGGAAATCGATATCCCGATATGAGTTCAGGTCTGATCAAGATCAGGATTTCAGCCCTTTTATCGTGGTTCTTGCTGCAGAATTTGCTCTAACTTGGCAAAATTATAGTTTTTAGCCCCAAACATTAGTAGATATTCTCATTTTCCCCGATATCGGAAAGCGATACCCCCGATATTCTATCGAATCTGATCAAAAAACGCTTTTCAGCCATCAGCATGGCTCATTTTCTCCAATTTTACTAACGATGTGTAGGATAAGTTTTTATGGACTTAAGCCGAAAGAATATTTTTGGTGAGAATCGGATAAAAATTGTGGATTTGTATAAAGGACTTACAGACAGACAGATAGACATACACACACGCAATCGTCTTGCCTTTTATATATATAGATACTATTTTTTATTTTTTGTTTTTCCCATTAGTTTATCCTTGGATGACTTATTTGACTCTGATATTGGAAATCGATACCCCTATATCCTATAGAGTCTGATCAAAATCAAGTTTTCAGCCCTTTTATTTTAGTTTTTGCTTCGGGTTTTGCTCTAAGTAGATATAATTGTAGTTCTTAGTCTCAGCCATGATACCATTTACTTAGAGGACTTATTTAGTCTTCAAAATTCAGTTTGCGACGGAAAACTTATTTAGTATCGATACCGGAAATCAAAATTAGATATACATCCATTCATTTTTCTTTCAATCTACAGTTTTGCTTTGACTGGAAACAACTATTGCTTTTTAGTCTTTCGTGCCAACGTCCAAAGAGTCTGAGCTCCAGGACCATGGTTTAATTTTAAAGCTTTTATTACACCCGAGCAACGCCGGGCTATACTGCTAGTTAGTAATAAAAATAATAATACATCATTTTTTTCCAGATTTTTTATTTAAACTTAAGTAAATTTAGATGGCGCAATATAAAATGAAATCGCCGTAAGGTACATACGTTAAGGTATAGTCACTTATTCTATTAAATGAGTATATATTACTGATTCATCCATACTACTTGCTGCAATGATGCTCATACCTATTTTCGATTTTATACAACAGATAAGGGTTACTTTGATATTTTCCTATAAATCTATATAGACAGGCCATGAATGCTCTGTTATACTTCAGTATGGCTAACCGAAAAATTATATACAATCAACACGAAACTGAAATATCTGTGTGCTGCGTCATGTCTGTCAAGTTTTCCTATGATGGAAACAGTATGGACACAGCCATTGGTTCAAAATGGAAATAGAACAAAGAGAAGAATAAATAAAACATATTTCTAGATTAAAATCAATTGTATATTCTAAGATTTCAAGAAATTTAGAAAGAGAACATACTTCTTGAGATAATTAGCCAATCAGATGAAAAAAATGAGGAAAAAATACTGTCTTTCAGATTCAGAACTGCAAGACATTCAGAAAAATAAAATGAGATGATCATAAAACGTATAAAACAAGAAGCGGTAAATATAGACAAATTAAACGAGGATAAAAAATTGGATGAAGAAGAAATTTAGATTTGAATTAAAGATGAATGCAATGAACAGGAAGAACCGCTGTGAGGAATAGAAAAATAAATTCAATAACGATGCATCAAAATAACTATATAGAATCCATTAAATACAAGAAAACAAGAAATGGAAAACAGAAAAATGTCAACAAATCAATACACCGAATCTAACAATAGAACAAAGTTTAATAACCTGATTTACTCTGATGCAAGAATCGTAACTTCATTGTGGCTATCAGAAATAACAATACAGATTGATAAATGAGAATAAAATCATGAAACGATATAAAATAAAAGCAATTAAATCAATATAGACATGCTTGATACGAAATTGTTGGAAGAATAAAACATAAAAATAAATGAATACGTGTCCGTACTCGAAGAAATAAACAAGAATGTTCAAAGTGGGATACAAGCATTGAACAGCATAATGCGGCCTAAAATTGTGGATGAAATTTAAGCATTTTCTAGAAATTGAAGATGGAGGAAGAATCGAAATAAAAACAACACATACAAAATATTCAAATAGAACATCACTATATCCAAATGAAATTGGTTGCACTGCATAACAGACTGATGAATCAAGACCAACCATTGTATTCAAGAAAGAAGACTGAATCTGAATATTGTGAAGAAAGAAAAAGGATTGTCACAATGCAGACATGGCTCTTTCAGTAAACCATTTAGAGGAAGAAAGAAACCGAATGCTTAAAAAATACTAGAGAACTGAAATAGCTGTAAAACATGAATGGCACTAACAGCAAGATTGAAGGAATTAAATATACTGCAATACTGGAATTGGCAAGAATACGAGAAAAATCCTAGAGATTTAAAGAGATTTGATAATAATCAATCTGAGTTAAACACGAATAACGTCTAAGGCAAATATATTATTGTAAAAAGCATCAAATTATCAAAAAGATGGGAGATAAAATGAAGTTGGTGATATGGAAATAATAAACCCAAGATTACCAGGTAAACTTAAGAAGTTAGAAGTCAGGTTGATATAAATAGATATTGCGAGGTATAAATGTAGTGAAAAAAAGACAACAAATAAGTCATGTGAAAACCTTGATCGTAAAATGATTTAAAACTAGAAAATACTCAGCAATCCAGTGGGAAAGCGTCAGAATCACAAAAATAAACGCAAACGATTTAACATGTGTAGAGAGAGAATTTTCTATAACGGGAGAAAAAAGCGATGACATCACTTGAGAACATGAAATTGAAAAATAGTTAATGAATGCCAATATATTATTGCTGGTAACATAATACACTTGTATTAATTAATACATGCTGGAACACAAATTCCCACTGAAAAAGTTGAATTCCATAAAAGTAAAAAATATTTTCAAAAAGTGCCAACTCAGGCTGGGAAATAAAAGTTTTTAAATCGCTTATTTCTAAACTGTGGAAAAATAAATACTGTAAAAAGTGACATAAGTTGCATAGGAAGTACCAAGTGATTTTATATAAAGAGAATAAAGCGATTTAGATATTAAGTTATACGAGAAAGACAGATCAGTACATTATTAAAAAGAACACTTTACAGATAGTTAAATGGTGAGATGACAGAATGGAATAAAAGACCAGCCACAATGCAAAAAATGGTTTTCGGAACAACTACTTTTTGAACAGTAAGAGTAAAAAACAAAACAAAATATAAAGATAAGTAAATATCTGAACAGAAAGAAAAAAATGCTGATAATGTTTGTAAGAAGTACATTTCATTGAAAGAAAATTTTGTTCCATTTAAAAATGTTTTCGAGATATTTCCATTTTCTTTCCACAATATCGAACATTCTCAAGAATTGTCAAGTTATTTTTATTTGGACAAATTCTCCGTAACCTTTTTTGAAGGTGTCTTTTGTCGGATATCATTGCTATATCGAAGTCATGCATTAGTTTTCATTTCTGTTTTTGATAATGTCAAGCTTGTTGAGTTTCATTTATTTGTTAGCGTCAGTGGACATGTCTCAAAAGATAGTGACTTAGTGATCATGTTTAGCTGATGTTTATATCACTTTCAGTCTTTTTAATTTTGTAACTTCTGCAGATCTTCCTGTGCAGATATGCTATTACCGTGAAACGGTGAATTTAGTAGTCTTTTTCCAGTTCTAAGCAGCCTGAGACAATGATATTATTACTACTAACTTTGTCAACAAGTGTTACTTCTATCTATGAAAATTTAATGTGTGTGCAAATAATAATACATTTAATTTGTTTTTATTAGTTGCTCAACACTCATACGTTAATGATCAAATGTAACCAAATTAGTTACACTGAGAAACTAGCCGCCCATTTTAAACCTTGTGTAATTAATAAATATGGTTTCAAGAAGAAAATTGGTTATATTCTCAGTGTGTGTGCAAGAGGGTCTAAGGGAAAGACAGACAGAGAGAGAGAGAGAGAGAGAGAGAGAGAAAAGAAAAACAAGTAAAAGTGTGACGAAATGTTGAGGAACTTAGGAAAGGAGAGAGAAAAGTATTCGGAAAATAAAAACCAGGAAACTGAAGAATAGTAAAAGAAGGAAAAAAGAGGAACATAAAAATAAGTGAAAGATACTGACAAAGTTGAAAAAGAGAAAACAGAGAAAGAGATGTTAATAAGGGAAGAACGAAAAGAAACAGTCAAAAAAAAAAAAAAAGAGGGCGAAGTAGAAAGAATAGGCATGAGAAACAATAAGTGACGCTGAAGCAGGGAAAAAGAAAGAAGAATGTACAAATAATCAGTTTTGTCCTTGGAATTTGATACATATTTTACAACTCATCAGGAAATTCCAACAGTAGATATTCTTTCATTTGATGTTTGTGACACGGAGGTAGCTGGAATTTTATGCAAACATCATCTGTTGGGACTTAGTACGTCAGCAGTTTTACTGAGAGAACAAATGCACTGAGATAGAAGATTAACCACAGACCACCAAGCCGTAAACTGATTTAAGTGCTTTGACACTTAGCAGGCCGAAAAATGGAAGTGTAACGAAACAAAATTGAGTATTAACGTAGATGTTATACGAAAAAATATGCTCTTTTATTGTTAGCTAAAATTCCCCGAAATTCTGCATTTCTGATTTCTCTTCATTTTATTAGTACTCGCAAATAAGATAAAATGCATAAATAAGTTTAAATTAATGTTTCGGACGAGCTCATGTGCGGTTCGCCTCTAAATGGAAAGTGGCTCTGACTGTCGCCAATCAGAAGCATTTGCAAGGTTTTGTACCGGGACTAAACGTAATTTTTCCAGTGTCTGAAAGCGCTTATCGAGGGTGGGCCAGAAACTAATCATCTCTGGTCGGGTCGGCGCGGTGAGGGGGGTATGATGTTGAAAGGCCCGAAATCCCCTAGTGATCCTCGCAATGACATCACTGACGACACCATCTAGCGCCCCCATTACGGTGCGTATGTTGGAAAGAAATTCTTATTAACAAAATAAAATGAGCACAAAATTAGATTTTTAGGATTATATGCATCAACATTTTTAATTATCAGATAGTAAATAAAGTTCTCCTGCAGATTAATTTCAGAATATGAAAATAGTAATCAGTTTTCATTATTCATATTGGCTGAACAATATTCTATAAAGTCAATCAATTGGCAGAAGATTACAATTAATTGGCTACTAACCGAAAATATACAGGAATACTCAGGGAAACAAATATTTCGTCTCAGCAAGTTTTCAGTACCAATTATGTTATGACCTAAATGTAAAACTAATATATTTATCATTGCATTCTGGTCTGCCGTTTTATTTTTTATTTAATATATATATATTCAGCTGGCCTCATTTTATCTCGTATTCGAACTGAATGTAAGTTAGACTTAGATTTAACATGACAAGCAATTTCAACTTGACTAACTTGAGTAAGCTCATCAATCAATCATTCTAAAGCAAAAGTGTAATAATTAATTGAACGCAGTCTGAAGAAACATTTTTGTTCTGGAATTTGAGGCTATAAAAATAATGAACAGAGACCACTTACTTTTGATTCATAGTTTCTAACTGTTGTGGGATCTCTCCTTTTTCTATGATAATGGACTCGACTTGAGTATACATATACTCCTGCCATAGTGAGATACGTCAGATTTGTAAGAGATCCGTAAGTTACCGAACGACACCGAAGTTACACAGAGAATTCCGCGTCAGTAGTCATAGTAGCTATGAGCGAGAATACACGGATATACAAATTATAGCACCGCTTCACTTCAAAGACTTATATATATATATATATATATATATATATATATATATATATATATATTCCTTACTAATCGTATTCCTGGATTACTAAGCTGCGTTTCAGTTGTATCTTTACGTTTGATATAACCTATTTTTCTATCTCAAATATCTGTTTTGTTATTATTTTGTGCGGTTCCTCACCCGGAATCCACACCACTAACAACAATCGACTTAAATGCTGTAAGTCTATGAAAATGAAAACTATTGATAAAATTATTAAATTTAATAACTCTTCTAATCGGTGCCTCAAAAATTAGGTCTATACATTACCCCATTTGTACTGTCTTTTTATAATTCGTATAAAATGTTATAATTTCTTTTATGAATATATTTTAAAAATATTTTCTGTTTTTCTGAGACATTGTTTCCCCTGTAAGATTAGCCTCCATTCTTGCTAAAAAAACAAAAGCACCAACCACTTTGATTAAATGTGTTTTTGGAGTAAAAGATATGATCTGGAAATGAATTAATTTAAACCTGTTTGTCAAGTATTTGGTCGCTACGTTATATTTAATTCACCAAAATTAACAAAATTTAGAAAAATGTCGAAATTAAATAAAACATATATATCAATAAATAAATATACTGATTGATGGAACTTACCAAGCTATAACATAATGACGGTCGGTCCTAAAAGGATTTAAGTTAAAGACAATGAAAGGTCTAACAAACAGGAGTTGTTGAAGTCGCTAAATTGTCCGATGAAGAAGAAACCTAATAGAAACCTAACAGTGTTATCACTAGCCAAAGATAAAACCAGAACAGTATGGTTTCGTCTAGAACACTGAAACACGTAACACAATATTTATGCTTAGAATGTTATCAGAAAGGGCAATACAGATACAGAAGGACGCGTACCTGTGTTTTATAGACATCGTAAAGGCATTCGAAAAAGTATACTATAAAGACTTGAGAGAAATGCTCAGCAACCTAGATATTTTCGGGAAAGACATTAGAGTAATCAAGAACATCTACTGGCGGCAAACTGCCTGCATACAAACGGATTTCACCAGGTCTATTCTACGTATACAGCAAGACGATTTTGACAGTCCTAGAAGTCATGTCAGGATTCGTATTTGGCAGCCATAATCTGAACAATATAAAATACGCAGATGATACATCTACAAGACCTATTGCAGAAGGTAGCTAAAGAAAGCGGAAAATAAGGACTGCTTATAAACTACAAGAAAACTGATACATGATCATCAGTAAAAAGAGGAAGCCAAAATAATGAAAGGCTGGGGATAGTAAAATCAAGCAGGTACAGAAATATAAATACCCAGAAAGTGTTCTAACAGAGGACGGAAAGTGCGAAACTGAGATTCGAAGGCGAATTGTCATGACCAAGTATGTATTCCAGAAGCTGAGTAGAGTATTAAGAGACAAGAACATTTCGATGGGAATAGAGAAGAGAATACTGGATTGATATGTGATCTCTGTTCTTTAATATGGCAGTGAATGCTGAACAATTTTCTCAAAGATGAAACAGAGACTTGAATCAACTGAAATGTGGTTCTATAGAAGAATGCTGAGAATACCATGAGCCAAACAAGTGCGCAAAAATGAGATTTTGGAGAGGATGGCAAAAAAATAAAAAATAAAAAAGGACACTAATACTTAACATCTTGCTTCCCTGCCTGCTGGAAATCCTTCTCTATGGTTCCTATATATAAAAATACTGGAGAACCGTCTGACTCCGCTAATTATTGCCCTATCAGTCTCCTACCGATCTTTGGCAAAGTGTTCGAAGCCATCATCAACGCTGAGGTGGTACAACATCTCTCAGTCCACAGACTCTTCTCTGACAAACAGTATGGTTTCCACTTCAGCAGGTCTACTGCTGATATGCTCACGACCATCACTGAGTATATACACCAGGCCCTCGACAAGAACGGCGAAGCCCGAAATGTTGCCCTTGACATCTCCAAAGCGTTTGACAGTGTCTAGCATGCTGGCCTTCTATGCAAGCTCAAACTAGACAACTAGACAATTGTTTGACCTAATCCAGTCATTCCTTTCAAATCGTACAATGAAGGTAGTATTGCACTGACAAGCCTCCCAATACTATCACACGAATGCGGGCGTCCCTCAAGGCTCTGTTCTAGGTCCTACGTTTTTCCTTATCTATATTAACGATCTCCCCAATAAGATCCCAAGTAAGCATATACGCTGACGACATAACAGTTTACTCTCGTCTCGATCAAAAATCTGCCGAGGCTGACAAAGCAAACCTCGCTGCCGAGCTTGAGGACCTCCAATCCGTGGTGGACTGGGGTAAAAAGTGGCTCGTAAATTTTTAATGCTTCCAAAACGAAGCTGCTATCTATTAACCATCACAGACAATTGTTCCTCCCGCCCATTAACATAGCTCCCTGAAAGTAAAACACTGCGTATCCTCGGATTAACTCTCACATCAGACCTCAAGTGAAATAATTATATAGAATCTATAGCTAAATCCGCTGCTAAGAACGTCGGTTCTCTGTGTAGGGCCAGGAAGTTTTTCCCATCCGAAACAATCCTGCACATATACAAATCTACCATCCGTCCGTGCATTGATATTGCTGTCATATCTGGTCGAGTACTCCTGCTACCCACCTAGGTGTTCTCGACCAGATCCAATGGAGTATCTGTAATGTGATCGATCCCGACTTGGCAGCTAGGATACAGTCGCTTTCTCTCCCACAGAGTGTGGCTTCCCTGTGTCTCTTCTACAAATACTTTCACAGCTTCTGCTCCGATGAACTTAGCTCACTCGTACCCACTATATATGAATTTCCTATGAGCCACAAGATTACCAACTAGATCCCACCCTTTTACTGTGAAACCGATAAATTGTATACGCAAATTCTACTCCATCAGCTTCTTTTCACGCACTTCCCGCCTGTGGAATTCCCTTCCGCTTACTTGCTTTCCCGACAGCTACAATCTTCAAGAATTCAAAAGTAAAGTCAATAGTCATCTCCTGTCTCACTAACTTACATCCTCTCTCATGCTTTTTTCTCCATCCACCCCACTCTCATCAATATTCTCTTCCTTCTCATACTTTCTTCCTGAGACCCCCTGTAACCTGTCACTCTTTCACATAACATTGATCGTATGTAACCCCCTACACAACAGTGGCAGTAAAATGCCTTACCTGGGGGCCACACGATTACTAAAAAAAATTAAGAAAAGATAGCTGAGGTTTCTGGGACATGAAATGATGAAGGAGGACTCACAAATCAAATAGAGAGAAAGAGAGACAGGGGAAAGCAACCTATAACATACTTAATGGGCTTGAGAAAATGGATGGCAAAGCGGGGTGTGGGAGGTGTAATAGGAGAAAATATGCTTAGAGCCACTAGGGATAGGGAGATGTGGAAGGCCATGATCGCCTACGTTCTGAAAAGATACGGCACATAGAAAAAGAAGAAGAAACAGTTGAATTGAGACACAATCTATTTTAGCTTTCATGGCGAATCAAAATTTTAATCTACTTTGAATTCGATATTGCAAAATATTTTTGGTTGTTACAAGTTTGTAACATACCCAATTTTCAAATTAATCGAATGTCCAATAACGTTTTGATATCACTTTTTTGTGATACAAATACGATGGGTTTTTTTTTATTTATGAAACTGAAAGATACGAAATAAACCTAAATTTTTGTCTGCGTCCAATTTATTTTCTCTTTGCGCTTCTCTTCATATAGATTTGCTTATCTATTGGCAGTCCAAGTACATATCTATCTATCTATCTATCTATCTATCTATCTATCTATCTATCTATCTATCTATCTATCTTGTAAACCGTCTCACAAGTTGAGTAGTTTGGTTATCTGAACGCAGTACCTTCGAAAAGATAACGTCACGAGGTTCGGCGTGTCCTCAACGTCTAATTTAAGTATCGGATAACTCAATAGGTTGCGAAGAAGACTAAACTGCTGTCTATCCCAAGGCATGATATGTTGTGAGTCATGTGAACTAATAAACAATTTGTAAGGGACAGAACACAAACAAGAAAAGATGATTGCATAATGCACAACATTGTTTTGTATGTTGAATGAATGTAAAAAAAAGAAAAAATCTCCTGTGTTTTGACTGAAATGCCTTATAAGCAGTGGCAGTTCTACGATGGGCCAGAAGGGGCCAATACCCCTCAGAATTTTGGCTGGCTCCTTGGTTGCCCCCCCCCCCCCACACACACACTTTATAAGTTTCAAAAATTTATGAATCTGGCCAGTCTCTGATTTTGATAAGATTTGATCTTCAGCACTTTTTCCTCTGTGTTTTCTTTTTAATTTAGATTTTTAAGAACACATACAGAAACCAGTTTGAAAGGAAAACAAACAATAAAACAACCAGATAGATAGAAACAGACATGTTCTTAGGGAGAGAAGAGTCTTAATAGTCATATTTTTATATTTGAAAGAAGACATTAACTAGAAATGTCCCCAACTTGATACGTAAAGATACATAGGCAGTCAGTGATTTCTGGCCAAGTGAAAGAATTGATGAGTAATTTTCTCCAATCTACTGAAGACAATCGGCACTGAATTCCCATACACCAAATTTCTATGTTTCAGAAGTATGCAAAGAGTGGAAAAGAGGGCAAGAATAGATTAGAACTCCACTACTATGAATGAAAAGTCATTCCATTTTTAGTGAAGTAACATACTTATACTCAAACTCATCCCTAAGTTGTATATACGATAATGGTGTAGTATGAAAAGTTTATGCCTGAGTTTTCACCCCCTCCTCCTCAGAAAAATCTTGGTCTCTAAATGACATCCACTTTTAGAATTCCACAATCGCCACTGCTTATACGAGTTTACTGTTGGTGCGTATTTGTTATTTTGATATTTGTCAACACAGGAAACTTATTTTGTAAATTCATTCAAATATTTTTTAATATTCTAGTAGAATATCTTGACTGATACATGTGGTTTTCATTGAAATGTTTAAGACCTTTAAGATAAAAACAAAAAAGAAATCTTTTAACAAATCAATGTACTTATAGAAGTTGATCCAGAGATTGAATTCATGACTGTTAAGAAATCTTTTTACCTCAATACATCTGACAATTGAACAGCTACGGTGAATAGAGTGTGGCCATCAACCATTTTGATATGAAGCAAGTATAATCGACATAGGATACAGATGAATGCCATGTAGTAGCCTCTGATTAAGAAAGGCAGGGCACACAAACATGGCAGCATCTGAGGACAGGCATCCCAAAACTAAACACACAAATACATAAACACACACGCCATGTTTTTACAGAGATTAAAAAGTTGGTTAACGCATATATGGTTTTTATGGCAGTCCTTGTGTCAATACAAAAAGTTACAAAAAGTAAAACTGTCAAATTCTCCCGAAAAGAGTCTTCAATCAATGTTAACTTGGGCAAGTAATGGCTTGTAAATTTTAATACCTACAAAACAAAACGGCTTTCATTTAATCACCATAGTAATTTTTTTTTTACCTGCCGTTCAGAAGAGTAACTATTTGTGCCTTCTTAGGCTCATTTTTTCAACTGACATGAAGTGATTATATTGAATCCCTTGATAGATCTACTGCTTGGAAGATTTATTCACTGTGTCGTGCCAGACAATTTTTCTCAGCAGAATCCCCCTTATACATTTACAAATTTACCATTCGTTTTGCATTGAATATAGCTGCCATATAATGTCTGTTACCCAAGATTCTTGACAAAATTCAAAGAAGGGTGTGTAATGCAATCGATTCTGACCTGACATCTCGACTTTCTCACCAAAAGTGATATGGATTCCCTCTGTTTTTTCTACATATATTTTCATTGCAATTGTTTTGCTGAACTTTTCTCTTTCGTGTCTCGACTGCATGAATTTAAGCGTGCCACTGAACTGGCAACTTGGCCTCACTGTTTTACTGTTAAAGTAGCTAGATGCAACCCACAGCTCTATTCTAATAGTTTCTTTTTTCGGATTTCTCGCCTATATAATTCATTCCGATACATACATACAATCTTCAAAATTTTAAATGCAACGTCAATCACAATCTTCTATATTTCTGCAAACTGTTCTTTTATTGTTATTTTCACTTCTTCTCCCTACTAAATTCTTCTCGTTCTTTTTCACTCCTTGTAAACCCTGTGTTGCAGTAGCATTATCGCCTTGCTTGGGGTCGAATGATTTAAAAATATTCTGATTCAATGTAAAAAAAGGACAAGCGACGCAATGGTGAATAGATAGATACACTCCTGATCAAAAATTTAAGACCACTTAAAAATCTTTAAAAAGAAATTATTTTTACGGATAGATTTTAAACTCCTCCCACATAAGGTTACCAATACTACAATCTAAAAGGTTATGGAAACAAAAAGCTACATTCCAAACATTTTATTTAGAAATTTACATTTTTATAAAATGAGGCAATTTACACATGATCAAAATTATAAGACCAGGGGTATAAATTGTTAGATCTATGGTAATTCTAATGTTTTTAGTTCAGTTAGAGATTAGCAATCACTGCGTAAAGGTGTTACCATGCCTAAAGCAAGCAAACTTACCAAAGTTGAGCGTTCTCGAATTCTAGAATTCCATAAGCAAGGTTTGTCACAGCGGGCGATCGCAGCTAAGGTAAATCGTAGTAAAACTGTGATTTGCAACTTTCTAAAGAACAGTGAGAATTATGGAAAAGCAAAATCCTCTGGTAGGCCCCCCCAAAATTTCTCCTGCATTGAGTAGGATAATAAGACTGGTTGTTATGAAAGACGGGGGACTTACTTCTAGTCAAATTAAGGCAGTCACAGATGCTGATTGAAGTCCCGTAACCATCAGACGACACTTAAGACAAAAAGGCATGGTAAATAAAAAGCGTAAACAAATTCCTCGGCTGCTTCCACGTGACAAGGTGGACCGCTTAAAGTTTGGTCGTGAATATCAAACATGGGACGTTGAGAAGTGGAAGAAAGTCCTGTTTTCAGATGAGAAAAAATTCAATCTCAATGGTCCTGATGGCTTCCAACGATATTGGCATAACAAAAACATGCCTCCTGAAACTTTCTCTGCACGTCATAGTGATGGAGGATCCCTAATGGTATGGGGTGCCTTTTCTTACAGAGGGACGATGGAGCTCCAGGTGATGCAGGGTTGTCAGAGAGCGGCTGGTTGTGTTAACATGCTACAAAAAGCATCTTTGATGATGGAGGGCCATCGTTTGTGTGGGGATGGATGGTTATTCCAACAGGATAATGTTGCAATCCACGCTGCAAGACGGACCTTGACCTTTCTACAAGAAAATGGGGTCCATCTCTTGGGACATCCTGCATGCTCACCGGACTTGAACCCAATTGAAAATGTTTGGGGATGGATGACAAGTGATGTTTATCAATATGGCAAACAATATTCAACAAAAAATGAACTTCGTGAAGCCATCTTCATGCTTATTTCTAGCATGCCCGACAGAAGTTTTGAAGTCATCAAAAGCAGTAGAGGTAGACTTCATTATTAAATTTGGTTGTTGAATGTTTTCATAAACTTTTTGTACAATTTCGTAGAATTTTTGTCTCTGGTCTTATAATTTTGATCATGTGTAAATTGCCTCATTTTATAAAAATGTAAATTTTTGAATTAAATGTTTGGAATGTAGCTTTTTGTTTCCATAACCTTTTAGATTGTAGTATTGGTAACCTTAAGTGGGACGAGTTTAAAATCTATCTGTAAAAAAAAATTTCTTTTTAAAGATTTTTAAGTGGTCTTAAATTTTTGATCGGGAGTGTATATCTTCTTAAGTGTGGAAATTATCTAACACTGTGAATTAAATAAAGGATTTGGTTCAAAATTCTGAGAAGATCTTCGACTACGACAAACTTTTTATGTTATATATTTCTGGATTGTAAACTGGACTAAATTATCGTTCATTTACTCCAATCAAATTTAATTGTCTGTTAACAAAAGTCCAATAAATTCGTTAACATGTTGTCAGTCAGTCAAGTGTCATACGTGATACACGCTTGAGCGATCATGTCTCGAAAGATTATCCCGCAGTAGGTTGCCATTACTTTCTGCGGTATACTGGTTGCCAGCTAAGGCTATAGAACCAAATCTGTCCTGTAATTTAACCCATAACTGAAGTAAAGAGACGGATTAATACCTTTCCCAAGGGTATTTGCGCGGAAGTGAATGCAGGGAATTTAACTGAAATTCGAACTCGACTCCCCGATTTCTCGTTCCGAGATGATATCCACTGCACCACAACACGTTGTTGCACTATTGCTATATCGTTATGATTGTGAACAAAGTTTTAATTTCTAAAAAGCAGTCATCAGTCATCAAAATAGATTTGCCACGATTCTACTTTGTCAAAAGGGAATTTGAAATTGAATATTTAATCTTTTAACTCTATTTTTCTTAGCCAATTCTTTAATATTGACTCATTTTTATGTTTCGAGCAACTTAAAAAATCATGTAATGTATATATGAAAACACTGAATTTTAATATAAATAGTCTTGTCATCAAGAAAATTAATTTTATTTTGTCGTCTGTTTGTATTTATCTAAGCAATATCTGTTAAGAATTGTCATCTGTTAAGAATTTTAGTTCACACCTTATTAGACAGCGATGAAACGGGAAAATGTGAATAATGTGGAAAAGGCCTTACTTATTGGAAAAATATATTAGTTGCGTTATTTGAGAAACCGATTTAACTATGTAGTTACTTTCAATGGTACTTCAATTTATTTTTGTTTTATTTTTATATATTCATTTTGAAGATTTATTTATTTTTTGAATGCTTAATCATTTTTATTTCATTGATTAAATCAAATGAAACCAAAATATTACGTTCTCTGTTTTTTCTTCAGTCTGGTAAGTTTATAAGAATGTACAGAAAGTCGGACAGGCTAGTCATAATATTATAAAGTAAAATCTATTTGGTATGTTCCACTTGACTCAAAATAAATATAAAAATCTTTGATATCGAGATAAAAAGCAACATATTTGTAGGGAAGTTGATTTTTTAAAATCTAGAAATTTCACTGAGATATAATTTAGGTTCAACTCTGGAAACGCTGTGTCTGATTACACCAAATTAAATCAGTATTCAAATGAAGGACGTATTTTGAACTAAGGAAAATGTGGCTGTTAATTAATGCAACAAAAGAGGTGATATCGCATAAGTGCTTTACAATCTTCCTCATTCTCTTCAACAGATAACAAAAATTATTAGGCAATCCTAAAATAATGATATGGGTATAGATGAAAATCTATATACGACACAAGAAAGGAGATAAATCGATACCATAATCCTTGAATTATTTTTCATTTATATTCATTTTTTTTCCATCTTACCATTGGAATTCACTAAAATTTTTTCAATAATTTTCTACTCCATCTTATTAGAACGCGCCATGAATAGGTCTTGTCATTCATATTGCTTGCACCATTGCTCGTTTTTTCGGTTAGGGCTGTAGACTATGGATTTCTTTTTAAGGCTCGTTACTTGTTATTCTTGTCGATCGATTTATTGATAGGATATCGAAACATAAACGAAAAAAGAGACAAACAATAAGAAGTGTTCATTATGTTGAAATGGTGAAACATGGTGGAGTAAGCATAAAAATAAGAGAAAAATCAGGTAAAAAGATAGATTAAGATTAAAAGTAAAGAAAAAATATAAAGAAATCTAGGTAAAAAGTAAATAATGAAGAAAGAGATATTAAAGAGTGAAAAGTGGAAAGAAGGAAATGAGTAAGATAAAAAAGTAAGGAAAGAGGTCAGATGTCAGACGTCAAAAGAGAATGTCAAACAAGAAGAATTCAACGAAAATTTGAAATTGTAAGAAGATTGTAAGTGATGTTTTCAAGATAGACATATATGTTTACTTTATTGAAAGCAACTAAAATTGTAATCTATAACACCAGTATGCCAGGTATAAATTATTGGCTGCTTAAAGATTAAACTAATAAAATATCTTCTCAACACAAACAATATAAAAGTAAAACAAAAAAATGATACAAACAAATAAATAATGAAATAAAAGAAAAAACAAGAAATAAATGTAAATATAAGAGGATAAGAAAGTTTCAATTTCTGCCAATGAAAACTATAAAAGCTGATAATCTAACTGAAGACTGAAGGCTTAAAATTTGGCTGCAAAAGGATTACATGTATGAATAAATGCATACAAGGATTTAGTATGGAGAACGGGACTTAAATTGAAAGAGAAGTAGCAAATGACAATATTTACATTACAAACACTAAAGAACCAAATTATCAGGTGGAAATGCAACAAATAAATTAAAGGTGTAGACAGAAAATGGCCTTAAAAATTAATCATGAAGTCAAGAGAAAATGATCAGCAAAAATCAAAAGAATTTTACCTGGATAAATCCGATAATATTTTTCTTTTGCCCCTGGAAATGTTAGAAATGATAGAAAGAAAAAAAAAACAATGAACAGGGAAACAAAAAAGCAAATAATTATAGCTTTTAAAATGTCGGAAAGCAAAAAAGATTTTATCATTTTATTGACTCATACGTAATCAACTTTACCTGTTCATGTGACGTAATTAACACACATGCAACCACACACACAAACACACCTGCATACATATATATATATATAAATAAAAAATATTCTTGTCAACTGTAACAGCTGCTAATGTCCATTTACAATTTTCTGTTTATTATTATTATTAATGAAATATTGTTATACTTTTCTATTTACCCTTAAATCACAAGAAATGACAAATGAGTTTACTAACAATTGTTTTATTTGCTTTGTTGATCTTTTTTAAGGATGCCTAATTTCTTTCAAATCATAAATCTTTTTTGGCGCTTTATTAGTTTTTCACAGAACATAGTTCGCAGCTTTTCCCATGGTTAGTATTTTAGCAGCTATGACGGATAAAATACTCACATACACAAAGGCAGACAAATAGAGAGAGAGAGAGAGAGAGAGAGAGAGAGAGAGAGAGAGAGAGAGAGAGAGAGAAATGTAGTGGAGGGAAAATTATACGCTTTTCATTCCTTTTATGATTTAAGATCGCATGCTATTGACTAAGAGCTAATTTAAGGTTTGTGAAAGAAGAAAAAGAAGAAAAAAAACGTTAAAAATCACAACGGGTAGAATATAGTTTCTTTTAACGCCAGTAATCCGATTCACAATGGAACCCGCTTTTTTTTCCTTCTCCGGTGAGACACTGAAACAAGACGAGTCCCTCGTTCACCTGCCTCTCTGCCTCCGTTCTTATGTAGTTACCTTGATCCACCGACAAAATCGTAACCGTTATATATGTTTAGAATTTGTATATCCGTCTCTTGTTATAGTTAACATATCACTCAATAGATCACGGGCCTAACTAGTAAAACAACAAATAAAATAACATTTCGATGGCTTTTTTGCAGGACGATTTGTCTTTGGCCTCAAAATACGCCTCAGTTTCCGATATCACTTCTTCATTGGAGCCAAATCTCTTTCCCTGGAGCATTCTTTTGAGGTCTGCAAAGAATCGGTAGTAATTGGGGTCCAGATCTGGAGAATAGGATGGATGTAGAAGCAATTCAAAGTGTAATTCATATAGTTTTGCTATCGTTGCGATCGACTTGTGACACGGTGCGTTGTTTTCGTGAAAGATTACTTTTTCTTCTTAATTTGTGGCCGTTCTTTGACAATTTCTTTCTTCAAACACAGTAAATAATGCTATATAATATTCGCTATTGATGGTTCTTCCTTTCTCAAGCTAATCGATGAACAAAATACCTTGCGCATCCAAACATATGGAGGCCAAAACCTTGCCTGCTGATGTTTGCATATTTGGTCGCTTTGGACAGCTTTCACTTGCTGCTGCTCACTCAGTTGACTACCATTTTGACACCGGAGTGAAGCGGTGAACCCATGTTTTATTCATTGTTGCATATTTACGCAAAAACGCCTTCTTGTTGAGTTGAAACAGTTTCAAGCATTACTCTGAATCATCGACGCGTTTGTGTTTTGATCGACTGTGAGCAAACGCGGCACCTACTTTAAACAGATTTCTCATTGACAAATGTTCATGCAAAAATGGTGAATACACTGCCTTCTGATATGTTCAACTCCTCTGCTATCTCACACAACTTCAATTTACGATCGACCAAAACGATTTTATGGATTTTTTTTGTTTTTTCCGGGACAACGGCAGATTTTGTGCTACCTGAGTATTCAGCATCATTTGTATCTGTTCGACTGTGTTTAAAATCAGTATACCACCTCTAACCCGTTGTTTTTGACGGAGCAAAGTCCGAATAACACCTATCAAGCCACTGCTTTACTTGAACAGTATTTTTCTCATCAGAAAGCAATGCTTTATCAACGCACGAAATTAAGATTTTTCCATTGTTTTGAAAATTTGCCACATTAGCTTCACTTAAATAACTGTAACTTGTAAACGTTGGACCCAAATTTTGTCACGTGCCATTTGAAGTTAAATACTTCATAAAATTCATATGGTATTTTTATTAGTGGCGCTATCTATATATCAGGCCCAGGAATTATTAAGTGATTTGTTATATCAGGTATGCCAGTCTGTGCATGCACCTTTATATATATATCACAAATACTCTATCCGTTTATTTTCCTACCATATATGAGTTAATTAACATGGAAGACTGGACTCCTTAACATTGATTGGTAATCATACAACTCTGAATTAAAAGCATGAAGGGACACACTATGCATCTTTTCTATATTATCTGTTCTTCAGAAAAGTGTAGCTGATTGAGCACAAGCCTTCACACTATGATCAGTTAGAATTTTAGGTAGTTTTAAGAACTGAATTGTTAGGCCCTCATACATCGACAGGTTAGTCAATGTACGACATTATATACACCAGGTTTGAAAGAACGTCTTGTCGCATATTTGGGGTAATCATTTTAAGGGTACATTTCAAACGCTGGAAAACTTCAAGAACACTGTACAAAAATTAGCAAGACAGTTCAATAAAAGTCATAATTAAGAGCACTTTCAAGAACTTAGGAAAATACCTAAAATTAGTTCCACATCATCTGATTGCTCGTCATTGACTTGCTAGTATACATTTTGTGAGTAGAATCATCAACAGTGATGAAAAGAGGGTTCTCTATTATCAAAGAAATTGAAAATGGATAGCACCTACAAAAAAAAAAAAAAAAAAAAGAAAAAGAAAAAAGAGAATCCATCTTCAAACAAGGATTACACCCGAAAAGTTCTGTCCTGTTTTGGGCGAGATATGAAGGTTTTTTTTTCTTTTATGAAGTGCTAAATCAAAACTAAACAGTTATTGCGGATAAATATTCTTGTCAATAGGAAGCATTGCATGAACATTTTCAGAAAGCATCTATCTAATTAATCGTAAAGGCGTGTTGCTCTTACACCATATTCAAAACCACAACTTTTCCATGTAACTCAAGAAAAGCTTATAGCACTAAATATGGATGTTTTGCCTCATCCTCCTTACCGTTCAGACCATGTTCCATCTGACTATTATCTTTTAAGATCATTAATACCTTTTTAGAGGGAAAACAGTTTATAAATTGCGATTAATAAATTAGTAAATTAAAATTGTGTATTCCTTGGCATCGAAACCCGAAGAATACTGCATCAACAATTTGCCATATAGATCGAATTATATGATCACTAGTGAAGGCAAATATTTTCTTTATTAAATAAATCAGTTAAAATCAAAGGAGCGCATGCGTGCGTGCGCACACACACACATACGCTCGCAAATATGCATAAATTATCTTTTAAACCTTTCATAATGTGATGACGGAATATTGTCCCCGTTAATGTAAAATTAAAATTAGTTGACAAGAATTTTCCAGTGACTAAATTGGTAAAATTCTTCATTACTTCATAAAAGCTGATGGTACCAAATTATCATATCATCACCAGTTCCATGACCGGGTGTGGTAATTTCTGTGCAGCTGAAAAACTGAGGACCTGATAAAACCCTCTACAAACCTTAGTCTTGGTTGCGTGCCAAATTCCGATATAATGAGTTTGTTTTATACACAACATAAATATTTGATTTGATCTTTTTCATATTATTCGTTGAGTCCATATGTTTGTTGCTGGCATTTTTTTCCCAATTGGAAATTGATTTTACAAAACTAGGTCTTTATAGATTAAAGTTGTCTTTTCTCTGTCTTCAAACCTTTAGCTGAGTAATAAAGATATTTAAAAATATATTTCAGGGATTAGTTGAAAAGGTTTTTCTTGATTATGTTTAGACAATGAGAAACGGTCATCAGAGGTTTAGAGCGATACTCTGACTGCATCGTTTAACTTCCCTCCAAAAGTACATAACTTGGATTGATGGGAAAAATGTTAATCTGGCCATAGTTTTGAACTGCGAGTGCAGAAGAGTGTTGCATGAATTGGCTTTGATTCATATACACAATATTTCTTGGGTATAGACAGATTTGAAAACGTGTGAAAGCATAAAAATATGTGCGTCACTATTTACATATTTGTTACTATTTATTCAGACCAGCTTAATTTGGAACAAGGCTACAAATACGAAACTACAAGTGAGGATCGAACTTACACACAAGTAATAATCAACCAAATTACCTCACTAAGCATTATCTATCCAAAGTACCTTATTTCATAAACTCAAATTAGTTTGGCACGAGGACACAAATATCTAGCACCCTGTGACGATTGAACTCACTACTCAGTAGTAATGGTTAACAACCATAGAAGCTCGCTGTTATCCCAATCTCAGGTGCTCACATCTCTCTCTCTCTCTCTCTCTCTCTCTCTCTCTCTCTCACACACACACACACACACACACACGCACACACACACACACAGAGGAAAGAATATTTAGGTGTATGTGTAGGCTTAATATTAATGTAGATATGCATCAGTTTGTATATCCACTTCTGTATGCCTGTTTGGTATAACGTTTGTTCTTGGAGCTATATTACAATGTTTCCGTAGAAACACTTATAAAACTGAACCTTCTAAGTGTCGAGACACACGTGAAAACACTTGTTGATTTTGTAGGATGCTAATATGAGCATTAATAGAACAGGTCACTCGAAAACGGATTTCTTAGGTGACTTACAATATTACCAAAATAGTAGCAAAATCAAATAGTAAAAAACAAACTTATGATTCCTGAACAAAAAAACAAAAAACAAAAAACAAAAAAAACAAAAAAACAAAAAACAAACAAACAAAAACAAAACAAAGCAAAAATCAAACAACGATCAATAAGATATTTACTCTACTCCCCCACTGGAGCGAGATGATATATTTATTTGTACAAAAGTACAAAATGTGACACAAGGCCGAAAAAGGGGGTGGGTAGAGGGTGGTACTAATTAACTGTTCTATACCTAGCTAAACACTTTCACGACAATATCACTCATTAACAATATGCACATTTACCACAAAAATCCATTCATCACCTCCCAATCCTTCACACACCACAATACCACATATTTACAAGGGGTACCTAAAACGGGGAAATGAACCCATGACATAAAAATTTGCTACTATATACAATAATATAAAATATAATTAAGAATTTAAAGAAAAATGAAATGAGGGAGGGGGATGAAATATCCAAAACGAAATAAAATACAACAATTTTTTTAAAAAATGAAATAAACAAATGTTAGTAAGACCAAAAAAAGAGAGTAGCATCTGTATTCCGCCAAACGGCGAAATCAAAAAGCACACTCGCTAAGGGAGTGAGAGGGGGAGGATAAAATAATTAATGGAATGAGATGAGACAAAAGGTTAATTTTTAACGTGTTAAATGTACACAAATATCTAGCACTTTGTAAGGATTGAACTCACTACTCAGTAATAATGGTTAACAACCATAGAAGCTCGCTGTTATCCCAATCTCAGGTGCTCATATTCTCTCTCTTTCTCTCTCTCTCTCTCTCTCTCTCTCTCTCTCTCACACACACACACACACATTTTATATTTTATTTCGTTTATTATATATATTTATTTATTTTGTCTTACAAAATTATGGCACAAGGCCGAAAAAAGGGAAGAGGAACAAAACTTGTGTTGGTCTGCCACTATTTTATACCTAGCTAATCCGACTCACGACCCAGACATACGTTACAATTTTTCTCAGTCACCACAAGAACTTAACCATCAACACTCACACTGTCATGTAGCAAAATACCACACAACATTCCGGGGATCCAAAACCAAATAAACATAAAATTTCCACAATGTACAATAATTACAAAAATATATAAAAAATTTGACATGAAATGACATGAGGGGGAGGGGTATGGTAACAATTTCCCCAAATAAAAATTTTTTCAACACAAAATAGAAACTAAAGACATGATGTTAAAAATCACCCTCCTAAGCCGCTATATTTTGCCCATAGGACAAAATCAAGAAGTTCTCTTTCTACAGGGAGTTGGGAGGAGAAAATAATTTGGATAGGGGAAACTGAAATACTGAACCAGACGAGATTAAACGGGATAAAATAAAACGGAATTGGGAATCTCGTGCTGGATCATAACAAAAGAAATTGTGCCGGGACCAGGCTGGGAAACACACTCACTCACATTAACTAGGTACACAACAAGGGACTTATCTTAACCAAGGGTAGGGTCCCAAAAGAATCCACCCCGATGTGACTACCAGACCTAAAAGAGAAAATCAAAGCTAGCCCCGTTCACGTGAACCAGGCTTGCCACTTTTATCCACCTTTCGCTGAAATCTGTCGACGTCAATCGTTTCCGGTCAGTTCTAATCTTCATTTTGAGCTGATGCTCAAAATATCGGATCAGATGCTGATGCAAAAGACAATCACCTCGCAAGACTTCCTCCAGTCGCGTCGTCCATATCACCATTCGAGCCGTGACTAGCAGCGTCAGAAACACCATCCGCTTCATTCCAGAAAACGGGGGCGACAAATTGTCACAGGCGTATGCACGATCAATGAGCACGAGCTCACGCGGCGCGATATGAGCAGTCAACTCGCCGACATGATCCCATAACGGGCGAATCCGCAAACAATGGTAGAAGGCGAGAAGACGTCTCCTTTAAACCAATGTTGCAGCGTTCACAATCTGGCAAATCCGCCAGGCCCATTATGAAACGCATGTCATTGAGAGACATCCGATTCCGAGCCAATCGCCAAGTCAGAGAAAACTCTGAGTTGCTGAGATAATCCGAACCTGGCGTCCAAGACCAATACGAGCGAAACTCATCTTCCGACATGCCGATCGATTCGCGTAATGGATCCTTCACGACGTCCGCCGCTAATCCCCGATAGAAGACTTTCCTAGGCTGAGAAAGGTCACTAAACCGTGGGATGGCCCGTAAGGCCTTTGCACATTCGAGAAGTAATTTCGATCGCCCGGAAGACTTGTCGCGGTTAATCTTGGCCCATGTTACCTGTTCGTACCGTTCAAGCGCCTTCTGCACCGCTCTTATGTCACTCCGGGAGGACAAAAAAGTCGTTACGTCATCGGAGTACGCAGAAACCACCAGGAACAGCGATTCCGCGTAGACGACAGTGGACAACCCTGTCGGACCGACCTAGACAGCGCAAAAGCGCCCGACAGCTTCCCGTTCACCTGTACCACAGCCGTGGGGGAGTGATACAGGAGACTAATCCAGCGGCAGAAGTTGGGTGCGAATCCGGCGGCTATGCAAGCATGGTTAACTCTATCAAATGCCTTGGACTGATCCAAATTGATCAGTGCAGCTTCATCGTCGTCTTTTACACCCTCTAGGATCGTGTAGATCAAGTGCAGGTTGCTCTGAATTGTTCAGCCCTTCACAGCACAAGTCTGATCAGGTCCCAACAGAGACTCGACAACTAGCTGCAAGCGATTCGTCAGGATCTTGGCCAAAATCTTTAACTCTGTGTTTAACAGAGTTATGGGCCTGTAATCATCTAATTCCCTCCCAGCATTCTTGCCTTTTCTCAAAAGTGTGACCACACCCCTGGTGAACCGGTTGGGGATGGATCCCTGCCGGAACCAGTTGTTGAACACAACAGTCAAGATCGGGACAAAAATGTGCGACAGCCTCAAGTACAATTCATAGGGCAAACCATCCAAACCAAGCGACTTACCTCTGTCTACCTTCTTCAAAGCCGCGTAGACTTCGTCCTCCGTAATCTCTCCCTCGCAACTAGCCTCTTCAGCCGGCAAAAACCGGGGAAAGTCAGTCAAATAGCTGCGAAACTCCTCTTCACGGAGACCAGGCTCCTTGGTAAACTGTTGTTCGAAATGCCGCCGAAACGCCTCACACATATCGTCAGTCGACCAAAGGAGATGCCCCTCCGGGTCGCGCACCTCTCGAATATAGCGATCGCCGCCTCGACGAATTTCTTCCCTGCGCTGATCCACGCCCAAGTTCACAGCTTCGGATGACATCTTGCTTAACTTATGTCTAATTACCTGACCCATGTAACGCTCGCTAGTTGAACGCTCAAGGGCCTCTCTAGGGGATCCCCACCAGCCTCCTCCCGGGAGTAATTAGCTTTAAGTGTCTTCGCCTTGGTAGTCTTAACTAGTTTGAGTCGTTGGCTGTATTGAGTGGCGAAAGACCTAATACTATCCTTAAGGTTCTCCCACCACTTATTCCCAATGACTCCCCCAGTTAACGCCCGCTGCACTAAGTTAATTAGCTAGCACCGAAAGTCCCGCTTATCCAGTAAGGACTGATTGAACTTCCAATAACCAGCCATTCTAGCCTTAAATTCTAACGCTACACGGGTGCAAACAAGTTTGTGGTCCGTATAGCCTAACCAGTGGAACGTCGGGCATTCTAAGAAGTCTATGTCGGCTTCTCTGACTAACACTCTATCCAGGTAGCTAACTACCTTGGTAGAGGGCCAACTACGTGCCTACGTCCACATACTCCCACTGGGATGATCGACCCGGTATCTATCGACGAGACCAAACTCGTCAATCAGATCAACCACGCTACGATCACCGCTCCACCCACTAGCGCCCCTCCCTCTATCCCATTTGGGGTTCAGGATGGCATTCCAGTCCCCCACTAGGATTAGTCCTGTTGAATTCACCAGGAAGGGCTGCAACAGTTGAAAAAAAGTGACCCGCTCACCTTGATCATATAAGGCAATGAAGAAGAAACTTCCTTTACTCTACTTTTCCTTGCTCCTGCTCTTTCTTGGCACTTTGGGGATGTCTTACTGCTCATCCTCCTCCTCTCTCCCTCGCTTTAATGACGACTCTCTTGTGGCTGGCATCTCTATTTCTATGTGCTCCTTCTGAAGTGGTTGTATTTTCCTCGGGGTTCTTGTTGGTTTCCCCTGTGGGACATCCTGCTTGGGAGGCAATTTTTCCGGCACTTCTCTAGGTAATTTCTGTGTTGTTGATTTCGGCTCTGCAGAAGACTTCGGCAGAGAATCTTTTGATTTTCCTCCTTTCTTCTATGCCGTCTGCCATTCGCCCTCTTTTGATGTGCTCGCCTCTTTTTCTGGCATCCCATGTAATGTTACTTTTGTCTTTTGGATGCCCATGTACTCCGTTTGAATCCTCAGTGTTTTCGTGTCTAGCGTAGCTCCCGCCAGCTCCTTTGCCTCATCCACTGACACAAGCAGAATGTCCCACATCGCTTGACTGCGACGCGCGACCATCTTAGCTTTGATCTTTAAGGCCTTGATAGCCTCCTCTACTATCTCCCTGCTGACTCCCACAAACTTGAGGGTTTTGGGGTCTTTCGTCAGCAGGGAGATTGTTCTAAGCTCAATATCACTCAATCTCACCGGTACTGAGATGAGCTCTGTTCCAGAGATGTATTACTCGAACCTCTTCCTTGCCTCTTCATAATACATCTCATCCTTTTTTCTGTTCCCTCCACTCCATACCGCTGTGGAAGGAACTGGTGATTTCGCTGTCATCGCCAATTTCATTTCCTCAGAACTTGGCGCTTGCCACTCTCCTTCTCCTGAACCATAGGCTGAGGTGGAGGAAATCGGCATCTCGATCCCTTTCGTAGCTGGGGACGCCGATTGCGGCGTTTGCCACTTCTCTTCCTTCCCTCCACACCAGGCCGAGGTGGATGGAAGGGGCGATCCAGGCCTTTCGAAGGCCATAGTCCTCCACTGCAGGAGGCTTACCTGACTATCCAAAAACTCTCCACGCACAAACGAACTTCTTAACAATACTCGTACCCTTCACGATCTGCCTGACAATATTTTCAACGTTTTTTTCTGTTATTTAAAATATATAATATCTAAATTTATTCCATATTTAAATAATATTTCGTTTATTATATATATACATTTAACGTGTTAAGTGTATATATATATAATAAAAACACGTCACACCTCGCTACGCCACAATACTCTTTACCTACGTCACAAAATTCTTTAGCTCTACAAAACTCACCGATTGCCTATCTGATGAATTATTAAAATCCCCGATGAATTATTAAAATCGAAAGATTAGGCCATATTTTTTGTACTTTCCTTCCGAAACAAACTGGCAGAATTTCTTCTTTGTCTGAGAAGAACTATTCATAATTTGAAAAAAGTCGACCCTTAAAATTAATTGACACAAAATATCTGTCGTTTTTAATAGTATTTGCCTTGTATATATGAAAAGAATCCCTCGATTAGTGCGGCTAAGATATACATTGAAAGATAAGCACTCATCGAAAACGCATTAATCGAATATAATAACTGATGATGTTTGTATCTTACATTTTAGTCTAATTCATAATTAATTTCTAAATGGCGTACTTTTTAATTAAAATATGGATACATATAAGAAGATACAATAAAATGCCATGAATTAATGCTTAATGATATGATTTTTATGAAAAACTTATTTAGAGTGGTTTGCCGTATGGTATTCTGTTCTTCATATAATTGGTGGTACTGAGAAATTGCTCCTCCAAATCATAATCATTAGCATTTTAACGTAAAAATCTTTTAGATATAATCTTTCCATAGAAAATACATACATCTTTTAGATCGCGAAATTTTTTCATGAATGTAAATTTTTGTATCTAATTGAGATAACTCCACTCATTTTCAATATCTAAATTTTAAATTAAATTTTTTAAGATAAAAACGTTTTCTTGAAACTTTTAATTTAGTTTTAATTGAAAGTAATTGAGTTGAATCTAAACTTTTTCAATTATTTTGAATCTTTCAATTTTTTGGCCATTTTAAGCGATCGACACATTTGTAAACAAAGAGTAATTCTCGGTTTTAAAAATCTTGCAAAAATAAAATATACATCTGTGACACATTAAATCAAAATTAAAAATTATTTTAAAAATAGGAAGACACGACGATTTGTACTAAGCTTTTGAATGTTCGATAGGTAAATATAATCTCCGCTTAATAAGTTTTTAAACTAAAACCAACAAATTTTTTAGGTATTTTAAAAATATTTTTGAAACTTTATCAATTATTATAATTAAAAAAAGGAAAACGATTCTTTTAAAATTTTATTAATAATCGAAAAACAATTTTTCAGACAATAATGTCCTTAGTTTATGTTATTTATTCAAGCAATTAAATGCTTATCAAATTAAATAATGTCATAGTTATATTGCATTTTTTTATTTCTTTATTAAGAGTTGATTTTCGGAAATAAAGGCAAAAGTTTTCAAAAAAACAATAGATGATTTCCATTCCCCAATGAGTTCTGCATGTAACTAATAAAACCAATTATCGCAACAAAATTTAATTTCTTAAAATTTCATGAATTTATGTGAAGGGTGGGTAACAGATGTAAAATATATTTTTAATATGATTAAAAAAATAATTTCAAAATTCATTTCATTCATTTGTAAATATGTCCTGAAAATTTCATTAAAATTCGACAATTATTTGATTTTTGCAAGAATTTCCAAATTAATATGTTTTTCACCGGAAAAAAAATTAAAGAGGTTATGTAATATTACGTTTTCTATAACGATTTAGTGTAGGTACCTCCACTTTTCAGTATAAATTTTTCGATACCTGATTTTAAAATGAAACTTTTAAAATAAATATGTTATATTTTAGCTTTTAAATTAGCTTTAATTGAAAGTCAAGAGATTAAATTTAGTAATTCCAGTAAACAAAATACACTGGCGTATTTTAAACCGAAATTATATTGATTGGAATCTAAAATTAAAAAAATTTAAAAAAAATTTAAACGTACCGCCATTTTTTTTATTGATTGACACATTTGCGTAAACAGTGGCCACATTTCTGCTTTAAAAATCTGGCAAAAAATAAAATATACGTCACTGACACGTTATTGAAGTCAATTTTTTCAATTAAAACTTACTTTTATCTCATTTCAAACAATGTACTTGCTTACTCTCGTAAATATTCGATAAAACCCTTTATCAGTTACGGTCGCCGTTGTTATCAGTGTATTTATCAGGTGTTGGCAGCTATAATGACCGCTGGAAGCTGTCAAAAAGGCTAAGTAGGGAGGCCATAGGCGACAAAAATATACAAATTTAGTTTTTTATGTAAAGGAAGACAAGCTTTGAATCACATGACCTTTTAATGATAAATATCACGTACGAGCCACCCATACAAATAAAGATACGGGCAATCAAAATGCACACAATTAAAATGCTTTAATTATTTTAAAAATTGATGAACTTAGTAATTGTAGCCTTCATGCATTAATTAAAAAACCTATTCGGATTAATAATTTTGAAACTTTTATATCATTATAATAAAAAAATGAAAAAAATGAAAATAATTCTTGTAAAAATTCATTATTCATTGAATTTTTTTTCTTTTCAGACTATGATATACTTAATTTATATTGTTCCTAAAAGCAATCAGAAGTTTATCCACATAAAAATTGGCATAGTTGTTGCATTTTTCGCAGTTCGGACCTACTTTTTAAAACGTCGGTCACTATTGGAGAAAAAAAAGACAGTTGATTAGCATTCCCCAATGACTCCTAAATTTAATTATGTTAGGCTTGTTTCAGAGCAAAGTCGAATTTTTAACCATTTCTGGAAATTAATTGATGGCGGGGGTAACACATGTAAAAAAAATATTTTTACCAATATTTTATTCAAAATATTTATTTCAAAATTGATTTCAGTCAATTATGAATAAGTCCTGAAATTTTCATAAAAATTCGACCATTATTTGGTTTTTGCAAGAATTTCCAAATGAATGTGTCTTTCACGGTCAAAAAAGTGCATTGTGCAATATTACGTTTTTTTTTACATAATAAACGTTGTGGCAATTTAGGTCTCGCACTGACGTAAGAAAAAAAAAGACTTTTTACAAAAATTTCGAACGTGTTAGAAATAATTAAAAAAATTAAAAAATAATTAAAAATTCTTTCATCTATCCTCTTAATGATAATATAAACATTTTGCCGATAAAACTTTGTTTTTATTTAGTTTGGGGCCTTTTTCCTTCATACTATGCTGTTTTTTCAGCGATTTTGTGGAGGTTGACTAAAATCAAATAAATTTGAAAACACTTACACTGTCACTGCTAATCAATAAAAGAAAAAGATATTATTAATGTGTTCAACTTACTTTTACTAAAGTTCACAGTTAGATATAGCGAATATATACAGCATGTGCCAGGTATTTGAGAACATTGCTTTTGCGGGTCATAAATGGAAATCTAACATAATGTTACGTAATATGCGCCAATTTTTAACATTCTCATTTCTTTCCTCACACTATCGAGAGCATTAACATGGCAACTTTCAAGATGAAACAGAAACTCTTTTAGTGGACTCTTAAAAATGTCATGGCTAACAGGAAGAATGACAGATAGCTCTGTGTATCCTACAGACAGATACATTTATGCATACCAAATACACGTTATTTGTATTGTCCTGGGTTGTAAACGACGAGCGTGATGTCACGCCTCCTCATTTCTCGTGACAAGAGTTCATGGTCAAACACCATAGTGTTCGAAACACAATAGATGAAAGTAATGCAGATTTTTTAAAGATTTATTAAAAATTATTACAACTAAAATTTTACAAAATGAAAACAATTATTGTAAAAATTCATTATACATCGAAATTTTTTCTTAAGTCAGTAGTGACATGAATAAATTTTATTTATGAAAATTAATAAAAGCTTTTGAAATAAAACAGAAGATTTTCGGAGTAGATTTTCGAGAAATAAGTAGTAATTTGAAAAAAACTTGATGATTTTCCAAGGAATCTTGCTTTCAAGTAATAAAAAAAAATTTCGTATGAAAAGTTAATTTCTCGAAATTTCATAAAATTAAACAAGTAATGGTGGGGTGACATATGTAAAATATATATATATATTTACCAAGATTTTCTAGAAAACAATTTAAAAATTAATTTAATTCATTTGTGAATAAGTCCTGAAATTTTCATTAAAATCCCCATTGCAAATCAATGTTTCTCATCAGAAAAAAAGGTGTGAAAACACTAATTGTAAATATTATGTTCACCATGATGCAAAAAAAAAAAAAAAAATTAATCAAAATTTCGAACGTGCTGGAAAGGATTAAAAAACTACATAAAATAGGTATCTCCACTAATTTTCAATAACTAACTTTTAAACTGATTTTTTATAAATGAAAAATGTTCTTTTGAATTTTTATTTAAGTTTTAATTGAAAGCTTAATGATTAAATTTACTGTTTCCAGAAAGCAAAATACTATGGCGTATTCCAACATAAATTATAGTGATTTGAATTTAAAATTTTTGAAATTTTTTTTTAATCTTTCAATTTTTCAGCCATTTTTGAGCGATCGACACATTTGTAAACAAAAGTTAATTCTCGGTTTCAAAAATCTTGCAAAAATAAAATATACATCTGTGACACATTATTTTTGAAAAACTAGCAAATTTAATGTTAAATTGATCTTATTTACTCAAGTATTACTTATTTATAGCATGACATTTAGAATAAATCTGTTTCTTAAACAGAGAGCTGAATTTATAAACTTTGCACTGTATTTCAAATGTATTGACATGTTGACATGCGAGATAAGTGTATAGCGATCACAAGTGACGTAATTATACAAATTATTCCTCGTAAGGGGAAGAAGCCTTGAAACACATGACCTTTTAATGTACACATAAAAATTACAATACAAAAAAAAAAAAATCGACAAAAAAAAGAATTATTTTAAAAATAGGAAGGCACGAAGATTTGTATTAAACTTTTCAATTTTCGATTAGTAAATATAATCTTCACTGACTAATTTTATAAAATAACCACAACAAATCTTTGAAGTATTTTAAAAATATGTTTAAATTTTTATAAATTATTATAAATAATAAAAAAGAAAACTATTCTTTTCAAGTTTCATTATTGATCGAAAAAATTGCTTTTCTTCAGACTATAAAGTCCTTAATATATATTATTTATTTAAGCAATTAAAAGCTTATCAAATTAAATAATGTAATAATTTTATTGCATTTTTTTATTTTATTGTTGAGAGTAAATTTTTGGAAATAAAGGCAAACTGTTTCAAAGAAATAACAGATGATTTACATTCCTCAATGAGTCATGCGTTTAACTAAGAAAATCAATTTCCGCCACAAAATTTAATTTCTTAAGATTTCATAAGTCCTAAAAGTTTCATTAAAATCCAGCAACTATTTGATTTTTGCAAGAATTTCCAAATTAATGTGTTTGTCAACGGAAGAAAAAAAACTGAGTCATTTCCATTTTTAACTCTCGTAACAATTTGGTTACCCGCTAACTAAAATCAAAACAAGTTTTTTTTTGCCAAAATTTTGAACGTGTTAAGAGGGATTAAAAAATTTAAAATAATAATTTCAAATACTTTGATCGTTCCTCTTGATAATATAAACATTTTGATGGAAAAAGATCGTTTTTATTATTCATAGTACGTTGTTTTTTCAGCGGTTTACTGGAGTTACCTATAAATAACATAATAAAAAAGTTTTTTTCTCTTAATACAACATTTTGACGATAAAACTTTGTTTTATTGAATCTGGGGCCTTTTTTATCGTGCTATGCTGTTTTTCAGCGAAAAAGTGGTCGCACTTATATTAACATAAATATTATTTAGTTTTCCATTTCAAAATTACAAAGTGCACCATCTCATTTTTGCTGCTTTTATTTTTCATAGAATGTTTCAGCCGTTCTATTCTGCAAACCTTTTACAACTGAAATAAAAAGGTTACATTCTACATGTACTGTATACTTGAAAAAAAAGAAAAAAAAGAAAGTAAAATGAATCGACCAGAATGTTGTGAAATAAAAATAGCACAAGATAAATAATAGACCGAAGAGTTCTTGTGATAATAACTCATCTCCAAATTACGGAAGAAATAACTTGCTATAAATTATTTCTTTACTTCACAAAAAATGGAAGGGATTTAATTTCTGATTGTAAATTTGGACCTTAACACTCAAAATGACTTCCACAACCGAGTCTGGGTTCTTAACAGAGTACTTGTCTTGTTGTAAGATAGACATTTACACCGGAAGACGCAGCTTTCATTTTCTATACATGTTAGCTAAACGCCGAACTGTACTTTAGGCTTAGAAAGAACAACACTTGAAACTTTCAGGATTTATATTTGGCTTAGTGTTCTTAATTTTTTGTTTGAAAATAAAGTAAAGAGAAACTAGGAAGAGAAAAATGATGAGTGCATTTCATGAGTAAAAATAAATTTGAGAAGGCTCACATTTTTTCGCTCTTTATTTGGGTCCTGTTTGTTTGCTTTTTAGCCTATTTTATATCTATCAGTGTGTCTGTAGGTCAGAAGCTTGTGTTTGTGCTTTCTTTTCGTTTTCTTAATGGAATTATCGTACCAGTCAGTCGCTGATATCAGTTTCCTGAAATTTAAGGGGCGTAAAAACTGTCGACTCAACATAACGTGAGTAACTGTTATTAGACCATATCAAGGATGAAAATGGGAGTAACAGCTTAAAAATGCCCGCGCATGTACTTATGGGAGAGTGAATTAATAAATAAATAAAATAAACTGAGACAAAATGGTTTAAAATGCAGGGAATTTACAGTTGTTTTGGGAGTTGGTGAGGGCTTTGCTTTTAGATAAATTCTGATTTCTAAGGAATGGTTTTGTCATCAAAACATTCATTATGTCATGAACATTCACTTCTTTCTTCTTTAATTTTATTCAGTTTATTTATCTCTCCTTTTCGATTTAAATTTTTCATTTATGATTTTTGATGTCCTTTACGTTATTTTATTGCGATTCTTGATGCTTTTTATGACTGAAAGAAGTCAAGAAAAACTTTTAACAAAGCGCCTGTGTTAATACTTCTAGTTAGAGATATTGCTGGGAATATAGATTTCATTAGACTTGTTTTAGTTTTACATAAATACCTTTCAGGAATATTTACCTGCATATATGCCTCTAATTGTTGAAATTTAGCAAACAATTAGCTAAATCGATTAGTAAAAGAAACAAGGCCTTCCTGACTATTAGTTTGTTCTTCCATAAAGTCACTGCGACACACAACTGATAATCTCAATAAGAATGAAAAATGTGCTCCAGATATCCTGAGAGTAAATTCATTTTCATTATTCATTATATTTTTTAGAGAATATTTCTTTTATTTTGTTAATTTTAACGCTTCAATCTATGTATTCTGCAGCAAAATGATAAACAACAATGATGAAAACTTTAATCCCTAAAACGCAAAGTTCAGTTTTTAAAGTAAACTAAATATGTAGCGTAAAGTCCACACACACACACACACACACACACACACACACACACACACACACACACACACACACACACACATATATATATATATATATTGGTTTACCCCAACCAAATTGATAATGTCACTAAGACACAATTGATTGGGATTGGGTTTCCGATTCCTTCTACAATCTTCTTATTCGCTTTCAATCCCTGTTGCCCCTACTGTGATTGAAAGTGAATAAGAAGACTTTAAAAAGAAGTGGAAACCCAATTCTAAACAGGAAACAAAGGATAAAGAACTAATCCTATTCAAAAGGTCCAGGAAGTGTGTGAACCAAACGATAGGCGAAGCTACCTACTCCTATTAAAAAAAATATTAAAAAATATAAAATAATAAAATAAAAATAAATTAAAAAACAATTTCAGAGTTTAGGCGGAGACATCAGACGTATGAAGTTGAATGGACTTAAGAAAGAACCGTAAAGCCAATTCTAAATAAGAAACAAAGGATAAATTTCACTTCTGTTTAAGAAACAGGGAAATGTGTGAACCGGACAATAGGTAAACATATCTGCTCTTATATGTTTGTGGGGGATATGTACATGTATAAAACGATCTTGAAAATTTCTACTTTGATTGTTTCATCGACGAACCGTCATCATCAGAAAGAGTACAAATTCTACATGAGCGAGACGAAACATTATTCACATTATATGTATGAACTATAGCGTTATAAAATTTGGATTTTTAAAAATTTATGTTTTTATATATTTTTATATTTAATTATATTTTAAAGTTTACGTCTCACACATTTCTTTAGAACGAGCGATAAATTGAAATAAGCTGTTCGTATATTAATCGTCGGGGGTTCGTAGACCATAGTACATTCATTGACTTTGAAATTGACTTTTCATTTTTACGGCATTTTTCAGTTCAAAATGGAAGAGACAGTATTTACATTCTATTTGTTCGACTCCTGTTTCTGATGTAAAAATAACTCTGTTTTACATTGATTAAAATATTTATACTGTACTGTTCATATATATATATATATATATATATATATATATATATATATATAGTTAAATAAAATAAAGACAAGAGGAAAACTGTATTCTAAACTAAAAATTATACTAAAACAGACTAACATTCATAATAAAAATTTCAAAGAAAACGGTTGAATTTCCTTCATTTTAACATCTCGTGACTTTGCGCTACACCTGAAGAAATTCTAAAACAGACTTACACACAAAACAGTTTTCAAAGAAAATAAACAGTTTTCAAAGAAAATAAACAGTTTTCAAAGAAAATGGTCAAATTCCCTTCATTTTAATATCTCGTGACTTTACCCTACACATGAAGAAATTCTAAAAACTAAAATATTCTGTTGATCATTTGAAATGATTTGTGAGCGTCTTTGTGGTTACCAACACTGTTTATAGATATGTAATTTAGAATAAAGCTCATTTCGTCTTTTTGCCTTGAAAAAGTCCATCACAGGACGAAACGCGTAGGCGATTTAAAATGCAGTTTTCCTCTTTTCTTTATTTTATTTAACCATTCTGTCCTTAATCTCAGATTATAACTGAGTATATTTTTACATATATATATATATATATATATAGATATATATATATTATGAGCAAACTATCCACTCAAATATGAGTATCCATTAAAAATCATAATGTTAAAACAAATATGTTGGCTAATGCCAGTTTCGTAAATTTCCGTATACTTTCATATATATATATATATATATATATATATATATATATATATATATATATATAAGCCGTTCTAAACATCATATTTTGGCTTTAACCTCTGGTGAAAATAAAGATTAAAATTGTCCAACATTTTAATCGATAACACAACCTTCAGCTATTGGAGGCCATCTATATCAAATCAAAGCAACCGACATTCAATAAAATCACATTTCAATCTAGTCACAACACATTGTATTTAGACATACGGGTCTGTTGTTAACATTTCGTTCTCTCACCTGGTGTGACGTCATAGAACCGCATTACTAATTTACGACCTTCGTTTGCTATTCGGTGAATGTTACCGTCGCATAGCAATATTTTATATCAGCACAAAAGAATACCTTCTTTGATGGTGGATGTCTTTATGTTAACGTCTCTGCAACCACTCTGAAAATGGCACATGTGGACCGAAAGCTTAGAACCTACGTAGTTTTTGTCTTTATTTCCACTAGAAATAAAAGCCAAAATACAATGTTTAGAATGGCTCATGATTAAACATAATATACATTCATTGTCTTTTATATTTAACAATATATATATATATATATATTAGATACTTCCACTAAATCTCTAATAAACAGCATAGTATGAATTTTAAAAGGCCTGAAACTTAATAAAAACGAACTTTTGTCATCAAAATGTTTACATTATTATTAAAAGAAAAAATCGAAATACTTTTTAATTATTTTGAGAAAATTGTTAATCCCTTCTAACATCTTCGTAATTTTGGCAGAAAATCTTATTTTGATTTAAGTTAGCAGGTAACCAAAACGTTACAAGAGTTTACAATAGAAAACGTAAACGTAATATTACATAACTCACTTTTTCTCGTGACAAACACATTAATTTGGAAGTTCTCGCAAAAATCAAGCAATTGTCACATTTTAGTGAAAATTTCAGTACTTATTCACAAATGAATGAAATTAATTTTTAAATTTTAAATTTTTAAAAATCTTGGTAAAAATGTATATTTTTTTTACATCTGTTACCCACCCTCTACGTAAATCCATGAAATTTTAATAAATTTTACTTTGCTGACGTAAATAGTTTTATTAGTTAAACGCAGGACTCATTGGGGAATATAAATATATATTTTTTTAATTTGGCCTCTGTTTCCGAAAATCTGCTCCGAATAGTAAAAAAAAAATACGATAAAACTCTGATATTTTTTAAATTGATAAGCTTTTAATTGCTTGAATAAATAATAAAAATTAAGGACATTATACTCTGAAAAAAAAATTACTAATGAAATTTTAAAAGAATTGTTTTCATTTATTGTTAATTATAATGCTTTATAAAGTTTCAAAAATATTTTTAAATACTTCAAAGATTTGTGGCAGTTAGATTTTTTAGTTAGTAATTGAAGATTATATTGCCTATCGAAAATTGAAAAGTTTAATACAAATCGTTTGGCCTTTATATTTTTATATTAATTAATTTTTTTTGTCTATTTGAATTTTTTTGTATGGTAATTTCTATGTGCAAATTAAAAAGTAAGAGTTTCCTCCCCTTACCCGAGAGAATTTGTGCAATTTCTCTAATCAACAACTTTTCAACACGTTTGATATACGGCGGACAGGTAAAAAAGTTTAACTCTGTGATTAAGAAATGGATTTATTCTAAATTTCACGCTATAAATAAATAATACTTGTGTAAATCAGATTACTTTGACATACATTTTGCTAATTTTCTAAAGATAATGTGTCACAAATCCATATTTTATTTTTGCTAAATTTTTAAAACCGGGAATTAACTTTTGTTAAAATGTGTCGATCGCTTAAAAAAGGCCGAAAAATGGAAAGATTAAAGAAAAATTTGAAAAAAATTTAGATTCCACTTAAAATAATTTTTGTTTGAAATACACCAGAGTATTTTGCTTACTGGAAATAGGAAATTTAATCATTTAGATTTCAATTAAAATTAAAATAAAAGTTTCAAGAAAACTTTTTATTTTTAAAAATTCAATTTAAAATTTAGATATCGTAAATGAGTGTAGGTATCTAATATACATATAGAATGAGCAATATATATATATATATATATATATATATATATATATATATATATATATCCGTGTCTCTGTGTGTTTTTGTGTGAATCGGTGTAATAACCCTGAAGCAAATCTACAATATCATAACTAATGATGAAAGCATTTCGTAGACATTTTCGTCTTAGCGAATTATTTTCTGTTTTAGAGTCGTATATTTTATGTCAAAGTTGTGGTCAGTCTCGTTACAGTGTACAACCAATACGTTTGTGCGTGTGTATGTGTGTGTTTCTTTTGAAATGTCTTTTTTCTCCATTATATTATTTCTGGCAATACTTGCAGAGTAAAGATTAAATTCATCTGTCAAGTTTTGGCTTGTTTTGTTTTTGTATTGTTTAAGTTTTAAAGGAAAAGTAGACTAATTTTTCTCCAGTTTCTGAAAGGATTTTTCTGTTGCTGAGGTGATGTGTCGTCCCCCGTGGGGATCTTCATATCGAAATGGCCATTCAACATCTTTGAATTAATCCTTTTTTAATATATATTTGCTCTGTAATATTTTATTACATGGAGCTCTCTTCCTGTATCATTTTTTAATATTAAAATAAATTTTTAATATTAATTAGGATCGGGTTTTTTGGAATTTACCTTCCTGCTTTTTTCCCTTGGATTGAAGTATCTGAATTAATATATATATATATATATATATATATATATATATATATATATATATACTGCTGGGCTTAACCAGTAGCTTAGTTTTTAGATTTGAACAGCCAAACTATACGTAGATATGATTTGATTATACTGGCCAACCACAGTTTTAAGAACAACTGAATACAGTGCTTGGCCCATAATCCAAATTAACTAAATACTGAATTCAGTGCTGTTCTTCTAGATTGATTGCCAAGAAAGGCAATATATATATATATATATATATATATATATATATATATACTGTACACACACATAATGGTATTTGTGACGCTACACGTGTTTCGAGGCTAAGATTGACTCTCTTCAGGCAAATAATTTTGTGGCTTTACGTATTGAGTTCCTTTTGTTTCTGATGGCCAAGTTGTTGTTTATAAATAAATAAGTAGGTAGAAAAAATCAGAAAATAAATCAAATCAGTAAAATAAAATAAAATAACATAAAAAAATCAAATGTTGGCGTGTTGAAGAGTCTGTGTTTTCTTACATCAGCACGTGTATAAATGGACAAACAGATAAATAAGTAAACAGATGAATGAATCAAGTGCTTACCCCAATTTGAAATGATTTTGGTCTGGGGTTCCCTCCTTAGTTCGTTAAAAATAACTTCTAGTCGCCTTTACTTATCTACAAGCCTTTTCATCGGTCAGTGGGTTGTTTTTATTGCTTTGACAGTGTTTTGAATTTGATGTGTGTGTGTGTGTGTGTGTGTGTGTGCGTCTGTGTGTGTGTGTCTGTGTGTGTGCGTCTCTCTGTGTGTGTGAGCGTTTTTTATGTTTTAGAATTGTTTTTATGGGTCATCTGGTTCTTTTTTATTGTTTGGTGTGTGTATGTATGTGTGTGTCTGTATGTTTTTCGGTGTGTGTGTTTTTCATGTAGTTTTGTTGAGTGAAGGCGTGTATTTTTTATGAATCTTTCTTCCTGCTTTATTAATGTTTCGTAATCTGTATTTTGATAAATAGGTATATCCTTGAATTTGCTATCACTATATTCATGCAAATGTTGGGAGACATATAATTTCCTGTTATATGATAATCTTATATTGCTTTTATGAAGGGATATTCTATTACTCAAGCATTGTGTCGCTCCCATGTACATCTTTTCCGCATTTGTCGCATTTTAGAGAGTAAACTACATTTTTCAAGTTGCAACTTAGATCCGATTTTATTTCGAACTTGAAGTGTTTTCCTTCTATTATTATGTTGCATACTCCACATATTTTTTGTTGCCTTTTGTGACCCCCTGTTTTGTGTGCTGTTCGAATTTTGATAAGATTAGGACATCTTTTAAATTTTGGGGCTGGCGTTTGCTATTAAATATTTTAGTTGTCTTTAAGATTTCTTTTATTTTTTATATTTGTTGAGTAATACCATGTGGGTTTTGATCTTTGTGAATAATTCTGCATTATGTTTGTTGTGGTGAAAGCGTATGCTAGAATGCTTTCTTCTTTTTCATGTTTTTGTTGTTTTTTTTTTTTAATTCCGGAGGGATTCTAATGGTATTTTTCTGCTAGTTGGAAACCATTGTCTCTTAGTGAGGTGGGGTATCTTCTTATTCGTAATGTTTTTCGTAGTTCAGTTACTATCGTGCAAATTCGTCGTGCTAAGGAATAGGGGATTGATTTTAAACAGCTTTTTGTATGGTGACTCTTGAAGTGGAGGTATTGTTGGGTGTCTGTGGGTTTGTGGTAAATGTCTGTGATGATGCGATTGTTTCGTTTTTATTAGTATGTCTAGGAACGGTAATTATTTATAACTATATTCTAGCGTGAACTTGATTTTGGGGTGCAGGTGTTGTAGTATATTGTGTAGTTTATTCATGTCGCACAGAAACAAAAGGAAGTCGATACGTAAAGCCACAAATTTATTCCCCTGAAGAGAGTCAATCTTAGAATCGAAACACGTGTAGCGTCCCAAATACCATTATGGACACTTTAGTATCATAACATGTATAAAAACAACAATAGTAAATATACACTTTAAACAAAACGTTTACGGCCTCTCACGCTTTTTATTATATATATATATATATATATATATATATATATATATATATTGCACACATACTGAGTTGACAGCAGCTTAAAACTTAGTATCCACCAACAATCAACTGATAAAAGTGATCTTATAAACTTATCAAAACAACAAAATAAAATCCGGCATGATCATTGGATTCTACTTAAGAGTTCTCAGAATTTGCAACTCTCAAATTTACAGGACGGGGATAAATATATTGAAAATACTTTCAAGACTCTTCAAAATTTTAACTATTTCATATTCAATGCGAAACAAAAGACTCATAAAATATACCAAAATAGAAAAGCTGTCCTTCCTAACAAACCCAACGAAACAAAAAATATATTCTATCCACTAACTCCATCACAAAGACAACCGAGAAGAATTTATCTAAACTCAATATAACATTTGTTACAACTACATCTAAAACAATAAAAAACTTAAATTCTCTTAAAAACAAAAATTCTCGCGTTTCGAAGCTAACCTTTTTTTTAGGTGCTTCTCATCGGGTGATGAAGTTGGAATGAAAATTTTCTTGTGAAAAACGGTTTATGCAAACATCGCAAATATTTCTCGTTAAAATTTAAATAAACAAAAAAGCACTCCACCCACACGATCCCCAAAGCAATACAATAAATACACATAATCAACCCTATTAATAAATAGAACAAATAACGTAGAAATAAAAGACAACAAACCCCACACCACACCAACATTAAGTCCATCTGCCTGTAAATGGTAGAAAAATAAAAGAAACTATCGACACTGCAAAAAAACAAAAAACCATATATCCCAATACAAAATAACCTAAACTAAACGAAAAAGTGACCTGCCTAAAACTAAATAACACATATCCTCCTCTAAACGTCTATTGAACAGGTGAAGAGGCTCATCCCTTGTTCCTTGCTTAGGATGTGGTTTCCGTCTTTCTCTTTTCCAATCTTTTCACTCTTTTCTTTTTTTTCAATTGGAGTAGATAGACTAAATTATCGCCCAGTTTACACTCCACCCACGTCTATTGAACAGGTGAAGAGGCTCATCCCTTGTTCCTTGTTTAGGATGTGGTTTCCGGCTTTCTCTTTTCCAATCTTTTCACTCTTTTCTTTTTTTTTTTCAACTGGTGTAGATAGACTAAACTATCGCCCGGTTCACACTCCAACCACGTATATTGAACAGGTGAAGAGGCTCATCCTTTGTTCCTTGTTTAGGATGTGGTTTCTGGCTTTCTCTTTTCCAATCTTTTCACTCCTACATAGCACCCTGTGCTTCAGTGGCGTTACTGCCTTGCTCAGGGTGATATGATTAAAACAAAAAACAAACAAACAAAAAAACAAAAACAAAAAAACAAAACAAATAGCAGCACATTAGGAACCATAAAAGAATCGACTAGACCATCCAAAAATCACACACCACTCATCATTAACAACGACGCCACTACTACTACATCCAGACAAGATAAATAGGAAACCTGTCTTGAACTCTGCCACCTCTCCCAACCCCTAACTCTAAGACTACAATATGGCCAACAGAATCAAAATATGCTCCCAACCCCACTTTCACTTAAAAAGGATATTCACCACAAATAAACCGTTTTTCACCAGATAATTTTCATTCCAACTTCATCACCCGATGAGAAGCACCTAAAAAAAAAGGGATTAGCTTCGAAACGCGAGAATTTTTGTTTAGTGATACTATGAATTTATAAAGCATTGTAACAACTATTACAATATAACGCTCTACGTTTGTATCGAGCACTCTTTATAAAAGTAAATGCATGAACAGCAGGTTAAAATCTAATGAGTTTCACAACTTTGTTACAATATATATATATATATATATATATATATATATATATATATCAGCAAAATAATGGGTAGTTGTACTAGCAGACGGTAAATCGAAAAAAGTGCTCAATGCGCCTTGATATTGATCTATAGGGTGATCATTTTCATTTCTATCAAATTATGTGGCATCATTTTGTTACTGATACATCACCTACTTATTATCAGGAAAGATATTCAAGAACTTTTTTCCCTGTTTAGATCTGATGTGTTTTCGAAGTGTTCCTCTAATTTTTTGAGCAGTGTATGAGAGATGTGTGTATGTGTGTGTGTGTGTGAAAGAGAGAGAGAGAGAGAGAGAGAGAGAGAGAGAGAGAGACCGATGTTTATATTTGTTGGTACGTGTGTACTTACACGTGAAAGAAAAGTCTTCCAAGGACTCAATTTCTCACTGTACTGCCCATGAAATTTCATCTACATGAATAAAAGCTTTAACCCATTTCCCTACCACAAAAAACAAAATCTATTTTTATACTCTAATTCATGGAGCCTGTTGTTACGCCTCCGTTAACTTGAAAATTTTGAGTACAAGAGAGGTAACAATGATTATCTTTTGCGTTATTGTTCTGTTTATTTGTGTATCTACTACAACTCCAAAGTGCTACGTTTCAAAATATCATATAAAAAGGCAATGATTTAATTTTACCTAAAAGAAAGATATAATTAATGTTAGATAAGGAAAACAGGGATATTAACTGATGTAAGACAAGGGTAATCTTTTATTAGTCTGAAGTTTGAATACAAATCACTGATGATGTGATCAAATCCCAAATAGGCATTTACGCTCACGACACTACGACAAAGATAACCTCGCTGTTGGTTTTGAAAAAGACCTCGAATCTGTGATGGACTGGGTAAGAAATGGCTCGTGAATTTTTATTCTCCCAAAACGAAGTTGGTATCCGTTAACCAACATAGACAGTCCCTCTTGTCTTGCCACCCCATCAGCATGGATCAAGCCAGTCTCCCCGAAAGCAATACACTGCACCTCCTCTCTCTCAGCCGACCTCCTCCCTCTTAGCAGATCTCAGGTGAAACGACTACATTGAATCAATAGCTAAAACGACTGCTAGGAAGATTGGGTCATTGGCCAGGAAGTTTTCTCACCTGATACCATCTTACACATAGTTAAATCAACTATCCGTCCATGCTTTGAATACTGTTGCTATATATGGCCGGCCGCCCCTGCTATTCATCTCGGGGTTATTGACAAAATCCAACGGAGAATCTGCAATTTAATCGGCCCCGACCTGGCAGCTTGACTCCAGCCACTTTCTCACCGACTAGATGTGGCTTCCCTCTGTCTCTTTTACAAATATTTTCATGGCTTTTGTTCCGACGAGCTTAGCTCCCTGGTGCCTCTACTACGTAAATTTACCCGAGCAACCAGACTATCAAAAAGGTCCGCACTTTTAACCAAATGCACCCTCACTTCTACTCTACAGCTTCTTTTCTCGCACTTCCCACCCGTGGAACTCCCTTCTGTATACTTGCTTCCCTAATAGCTACAACCTCTAAAGAGTTTAAATGCAAAGTCAATTGTCATTTCTTATCCACTTGACTCCCATCCTTCTCTTATCCTTTCCCCAACACCTCCTGTATCTTGTTCTTCTCCTCATCACGCAACTCTTTTCACACCAGTATTCTTCTCTTGTCCATTCTTTGACATCCTCTGAAACTCGTTTCTCTTTTTCTTCGCTCTCCACTTATTTAACCTCTCACTCTCTTCTTATGTAGCTTCCTGCACACCAGTGGCAGTATTGTATTGCTTGGGTTGAAACGATTATAAAAAAAATTAGGATCCCGGACAAAGTCCTGGTTTGTAATGCTTAAAATAAAACTTAATTTCATCAAAAATAAGGAAATAAGTACGAATAGAGGGTGGGAGATTCGTAGAGTAAAAATGAATGAATGAAAAGTATATCGACATAAACTAGTGACACTGGAAATAAAAATGGAGTAAATGGTAGAATGAAAAAAATGATGTAGGTAGCTCGTTGGCTGATATAGATCGATCGATCTAAATAGACATTAAGATACTGACAGAGAGATATAAAAACAGACTGATGTTTATATAAACAGAATGAAATTAGAGTAAATGATTAAAAGAAGATAGGTGCTAAAATCTGCTAGTTTAAAAATAAAGTCATGTTAATGAAGAGTACAGCGAAGAAGAAAATCATAATTTCTGTTGAGACTGTTAAATTGAACATTTCATACAACTTAGTGCAGCAGATAGTAAAATGCAAAAATCTTCTGTATAAAAAAAAACGAAAGAAGCAAGAAAAGTGGAATTAATTTTGATGGGAAGAGAAATTGAAGAAAAGGGATGGAAGAAAGTAATCAGTTTATATAAGGAATTAAAGGAAAACAAACAAAAAAAAAAGACGGAAGACATAAAGCGGAAGAACACATCGAATGAATTAAGTAGAAAAGAATAAAGGAAAGAAATAATGGATTAAAATATAAAAAGTGTAAGAAATACATGAAAGAAAATTTTCCACTACAGAAAAAAGAGAAAAGAAGAAAGAAAGAAAAGTGAAATAAACTAATATTGAATATTTTACCAAATGGCTTGTAAAGGTGAGTGGGGTAAGCTGGGTTGGAAAGATTTATTTATTTATTTATTGAAACCCGCTAAAGTTATGTATTTTTTTTACTATTTTTTGCTTGATTCTATGGTTCATTTGAACGAGTGTTTTTGTAATTTTCAAAGAAATTTCTTTGGACTTTAACTAAGTTAAAACTTAGTTAACTCACCACTTTTTTTTCCCAACAAATTGGAGTAGTACCTACTATCGCCCGGTTTCACACTCCACCCTCTTCTGTTGAACAGGAGTAGAGGTGATCACCTTGTTTCTTGCTTAGGAAGGGGTTCCCGGTCCTCCTACCTCCTCCTTCGGTCTTAGTGGTAGTTCAATTGGAAGCCCTTTGCTGTTAGTGAGTGTGGTGGCAATGTCTCTCCATTCTGAGGGTACCGGGTTGGCAGTTTCCTGGTTGCGGCTTCCGACTGGTAGTTAAGAGCCCGAACTCTTGCGTAGCGTCTTGAGAGGCTGCTCTGATCAACAGCTGAATAATATCGGGGTTCATGTAGTGCCATATCGCGCATGGACGGGCGTCCCTTCATGAACCTCCGGTGGACAACCCCGAGGCCACATTATGCTGCAGGCTGCACCAGTCTCCATTCCTCACATGCTGCAAATAGTAACCAACTGATTCTGCCCTAGTTCTCTCTCCTCAACCAAAACACCATAAAAAAGAACAAACAAAATACCAAAATCAAACCAGCTACTCGGAAAACGCCCAAACCTCTCTGTGTCTCTTTCACTAACATACGCGGTATCCGCACTAACTTTTATAGCGTAGAAGCATTCCTCCAAACTAACTCACCTGATATCTTAGCCCTATGTGAAACTAACCTTGACCCGTCTATCCCCTCCTCTGAGTTCTATGTTCCTGGTTACCTTCCCCTCTTCAGGAAGGACTCCAATGTCCATATGCATGGGCTTGGTGTATATGTCAGTGAACACCTCCCCCTAGCTAGAGTAACATCTCTCGAATCCCTGGACCAGTCTTTCATGTGCTTCCGTCTCTCACTTCTAAGCTCTGTTAGCTATCTCTTCTTCCTCTACCACTCCCACTTCTCTTCTGACTGTTCGGTACTTGACAGCATCTCTGACAATATTGACAAGGCCATTTCTTCGCATTCATCTACCCATATTTTCGTGTTTGGCGAGTTTAACGCCCACCACACTAAGTGGCTGGAAAACTCTGCAACCGACCCTGCTGGTGTCCACACCTCTAATTTTTCGATCTCCCAATCCCTTACGCAAGTGGTGGACTTCCCCACGCGTTTCTCCAATAGCCCTAACGGAAGGAACTCGCTACTAGACCTCTGCTTCACTTCCACCCCAAATTCTTGCTCCACCAGACAGCTCTGCCCTCTCAGAAATTCTGACCACGCCGTAGTTTCTGTCAACATCTCCTTCCACTCCACCCCTACCCAAGAAACCCAGACCAACAGAATATCCTACTGCTATCAAAGAGCAGACTGGGATTTCGTTCTGTGACTTCCTCTGCGACGTCCCTTGGAACAATGTTTTTAGTCTTCCCATCGAAGACTGTGCATCAGAGGTCTCCTCCTGGGTTAAGGCTGGCATCGATGCAGTCATCCCTGCCAGAAAAATTCAGCTTAAATCCCATTCGTCTCCCTGGTTCTCGCCCGCTTGCTCGGCCGCCATTGCCCACCGGAATCACTTCTTCCGGCTTTATCGTAGCCACGTGTCGGACCAAAACAGGTGCCTTTTCGCCTCAGCTCGTAATAACTGTAAAAAGATACTTAACGAAGCTAAGATGCTGTTTGCTGCCAGTATGAAGCAGCGCATAGCATCCTCCAAGTTCGGTACCAAAGACTACTGGCGCCTCTGCAAAGGCGTGCTTAGCAAGAGTAAGTCCTCAATACCCCCACTAATAAGAGTTTGAGGTCCTCACCTCCTCAGCGGACAAGGCTGGATGCTTTGCCCAAAGATTCTCGACCAATTCGACTCTGGATTCGTCTGGAATCCATACACCCGATTTTCCATCTAGAACTGAGGCCCAATTGAATGACGTACACATCACGCCCTCGCTGATTTCTAGCATCATCTCAAAATTGGACCCTCACAAAGCGAGTGGTGGGGATGGAATCCCAATCATAGTTTTGAAGAATTGTGCCCCTGAACTCTCCTCTATCCTTTCTAAGCTCTACAACCTCTGCCTATCTTCCTTCTGCTTCCCTGCCTGTTGGAAGTCTTCTTCTGTGGTTCCAATATTCAAGAACAGTGGTGAACCCTCGAACCCTGCAAATTACCGCCCCATCAGCCTTCTTCCGATCTTCGGCAAAGTGTTCGAAGCCATTATCAATGCCGAGGTTGTTCAGCATCTCACAGCCCATGGGCTCCTCTCGGACAAACAGTATGGCTTCTGCTTCACCAGGTCCACTGCTGATATGCTAACGACCATCACCGAGTATATATACCAGGCTCTCGACAAGAATGATGAAGTCCGAACCGTCGCCTTTGATATCTCTAAAGCATTCGACAGAGTATGGCATGCTGGCCTTCTACGGAAACTGCGAAGCTATGGCATAACTGGACTTTTGTTGGACTTAATCCGGTCATTCCTCTCTAACCGCACACTGAAGATGGTATTAAACGGACATGCCTCCCAGAACTATCCTACAAATGCGGGTGTACCTCAAGGCTCTATCTTAGGTCCTACGCTCTTTCTAATCTATATCAATGATCTCCCCGATGACATAAGATCACAAGTACGCATGTACGCTGATGATACCACAGTTTACTCTCGCCTCGATCAAAAATCTGGTGTTGGTGACAAGGCGAACCTCGCTGCCGAGCTTGAGAAAGACCTCCAATCCGTGGTGGATTGGGATAAGAAATGGCTCGTAAAATTCAATTCTTCCAAAACGAAGCTGCTGTCAATTAACCACCACAGACAACCGCACCTCCCTCCCATTAGCATGGAACAGGCTTGCCTCCCAGAGAGTAAATCACTACGCCTGCTTGGCCTGACACTCTCAACGGACCTCAAGTGGAATGACTAAGTCGAATCCATTGCTAAATCCGCAGCTATGAAAGTCGGCTCTCTGTGCAGGGCCCGGAAATTCTTTCCGCCTGAATCTATCCTGCAATTATATAAATCCACCATCCGCCCGTGTATTGAGTACCGCTTCCACATCTGGTCGGGTGCCCCTTCTATTCTCCTCGGGGTTCTTAACAAAATACAGCGAAGAATCTGTAATGTGATTGATACCGACTTTGCTAACCGCCTGCAGTATCTCTCTCACCGGCGCGATGTGGCTTCCCTGTGCCTCTTCTATAAATACTTTCATGGCTTCTGCTCTGACGAACTTAAATCACTGATGCCCCCTAGATGTGAATTTGCACGAGATACTAGATTGGCAACTAGGTCCCACCCTTTTACAGTGAAACCGAGGAAATGTAACCGCAATTTCTACTCCAACAGCTTCTTTTCTCGCACTTCTCGCCTGTGGAATTCCCTACCGCATGCTTGCTTCCTCGACGGCTACAACCTCCAGGAGTTTAAATGTAAGGTCAATAGACACCTCCTAACACACTAACTCCCACCCACTCTCTCCAACTCTCTCCCTATGTACATCCTAAGTCGTCTATCACCCTCCTTCTGACATTTCCCATACCCAATCCCTCTATGTAACCCCCTGCGCTATAGTGGCAGTGGAATGCCTTGCTTGAGGTGACACGATTAAAAAAAATGAAGGTAGAAAATAATATAAGAAAATGTATAAAACATTGATCATTATGAAATGAATTAAAAGAGCAAAGATAAAAAATAACACAAAGTAACCAATAAATTTTAGATTAAAGCACAAAAAAGGGAAATGAATATATCTCACTGAATTAAAAATAGAGAAATAAACAGAAGTAACAAATTCTAGAATTAAAAGAGGAAAGAAATGAAAGACATAAAAGATTAAAATGAAGAAAGAATTGAAATAAATTAATGAAAGTCATCTATGATAGATTGGCTTAAACAACAAATGAAATCAAAGAATCAGTATGAAACAGATTCAAGTAGAAAAGAAAACAAGAGAAGTAACCCGATTCTTCGTCTGTGTTGTACCCCTTCGGGGTCTAGGTGATATGGCTCTCCACAACTCCCTGTCCTTTGTAGCACTTAACAAGAGTTGTATTTTCACCATCCCTCTGACTCTCTGTTCTGCTATCTATTTATACAAGCTCGTTAGCTAGGTTACTGTCTGCTTCCCTTTATTCCCTATTGTTTTCAATAGGTTGTGTTCGTGTCAAAATCTGCCATTCCCTTTTTCTTTATATGCCGTGGAATTTTCAACATTCTGTTTCTGATTGTAAGTATAAATATACTTTTTCTTTCCATTTCCTTTAAGACTTCTTTCATTACTCTTGGTATTCCGTTGAGCCATTTTCTGTTGCTGAGGCAGCAGAAATGTCTCTTCTTCGTCAGTGAGGAGATTGTTCAGTATTCACTTTCTTATATAGGACCGATATTGCATAAGAGTTCAGAACACTTTTCTTTATTTCTAACAAAATCTTCCTTTTCCTTAATACTTTGCTTAGCTTTTGGAATGCTATTCGCTATTCCAATGCGCCTTCTTCGAATTTCAGTGTCACATTTTCAAATTATCTATTAAAACAATTCGCAAATATTTTAATTTTCACACTTGCTAATTTTGGTATCTCAATTTCGTAGTTCGTAACTCTGGCAATTTCTCTTGTTGATAATCACAGATTCTATCTTCTTACATTTAGTGTTTATTTCTTTCTTTACTAACTTCTGTAGGAGGTTTACATTTCCCTTTTTGTGTCTGTTGTCAACACTTTGCCATCTGCATATGTTATGTAGTTAAGATTCTGGCCGCAATAATGAATCCTGATTGAATGTTCAATTCTCTAAGGATCACCTCGTTGTAAAGGTTGAATAAGTCTGCTGAAAAGACACATCTTCGTCTTCTATCCGTATGCAGGTAGTTTTCTCCTAATATAAGTTCTGGCGTATTTCAACATGATATCGAATAATATATTTCACAAATGAATCAAGCTTCCCTAGCAGTTCATGCGATATATATATTCTAATATACCAATGAATAATGAATATTACTGCACAGATAGACAAGATACACGAGGCAACAGAGATGAGTTTCTTTGGAATGATTATGAGAATACACTGGATGGGACATTTGTGTAAAAAGTAAGTTTTAAGGAAAATTGAAACATAAAGAACATAGAATGAGAAAGAAAAGTTAAAATTTCTGGGACGCATAATAACATTCGCAGAACATATTGAAGACAAGAGGAACAAAAAGAAACAGCGAGTAAGCTATCTCATGAACTTGGATAAACAGACGACAGAACAGGGTCTGAGAGATGTAGCTGAGGAAAAAACATTGTTTAGAGCCAGAAATGGTAGGACGTTGTAGAGAGCAATAACTGTGCATGCAGTGAAGGGGCATAGTCTATAAAAGAAGAAAAACTGGATGTTGAATGGATTATTAGAATAAAAGTATAAAAGAAACAAATTAAACTAATCTACTATAGAGAAACCATGCAATTTAAAGCAGAAAATGAGAAACTAAAGTCATAAAAAACTACCCGACAAATTTTGTAATAAAGGATAATCAAAGAAAATGAAAAATAAAGGCAGAAACATAATATAGAATAGATTGAAGGATAAAAAAGAACCACGGCAAATCAACATTATAGAATTATTTACGCTTTTAATCCATAAAGGTATATACGAGGAAAATAAATAAAGGGAAGAGGAAAGTAATCAACTACAGAATGGATAAAGGCAAAAAGAAATACACACACACACACACACACGCACGCACAGAGAGAGAGAGAGAGAGAGAGAGAGAGAGAGAGAGAGAGAGAAAGAGAGAAGGAAGTAGCCTAACCCTGAATAAGTTAAAGAAAAAAATTAATGAAAAAATAAAGAAAATAATTCCCGAGAGTAATGATGAAAAAAAAAAAAATAATTGCCTATAGATTAAAACTAGATTAGACATAAAATAGAGGGAAATAACTAAGATAGAAATTATCAAAGTATGAAAGTATCAAAGTTGGAAAGTAACCAACGATAGAACATATTCGATCGATTATAAAGATGAAAAAACCCCAAAAAACACTGAATAAAGGAAAATAAACCACGTTAGACAAGTTTCGTTTAACAAAATGGAAATAAAATAAAAGTGAAAATAATGTGACCTCTAATAGAAAAGATTAAAATAGAGAAGAAAAGAATGAGACAAATAAATGATAAACGCCACGATAAAACGATAAGACTGTAATTGGAAAAAGAGGCACATTTAAAGAATAAACAGATAAATATTTCATCACAATTTAAAATATAAAGAAATAAAAAAATACGAACAGAAGCATAAAAGAATGAAAGATATGCAACTATCTCGCATAATTTACAATTTATTTCTTAAAACATTACAGTGTACTTTGCTAAGCGAAGCAAATGGATAAGCAGAAATAAGAAAAATCAAGAATATACGAAAAAGAAAGAAAACTCAAAATTACGGAAAACGCATGCTAAAGGAAAGAAAAATTAAATAATGATAAAGAAACTCCGTCAACAAAGAATACAGAAAGTATATTTTCAACTAAAAATCTCTAAGTTATTACAATATACAGTGGGTAGCAAAAGTATTTAACACATCAGTTTTTTATAAATTTCGCAAAAATCGTTCAATTTGTATTATAATTCAAATATTTCAATGAACATTGTCTAAATACAGAGTAAAATTGAAAAACATTGTTTCTATGTACTTTTATTGCCAATTTTGGAATTTGACTGTGTGCAAAGGTATTTAACACGATTTGTTAATATTTAGTAGCATATCTTCTGTTGTGTCTTGCAACCTCTAGTCGTTTTCTGTAGTTTTCAACAAGATTCTTGCGTGAAGATTTTGGCAGTTTCACCCATTCTTCTTTCAAGACATTCTTCAATTCCTTAGTTTTTTTTTAATCTCTTGCACGTAATCTCAACGTCAAAGTTTTCCATAAATTTTCTACTGGCTAGGTTATTTCAGAACATCAATTCCATTTTCATGGAACCATTAAGTTATTTTAGTCTTGTTTTCATTAAGTTATTTTAGCCTTGTGCTTTGGATAGTTGTCCTGTTGGAATACAAAATCTCAGTCAAGCCCCAAAGCTGTTGCACATTTTAATAAATGAATTGATAAAATTTGTTTGTATTTTGCTGCATTCATTCTTACTACGATGTCTTCCATTTTCCCTACTCCGTCATACGAAAAACAAGCCCAAATCATTACACTTCCACCAACATATTTGACTGTTGGGATAGTGTTTACGGGGTTGAATTCAGTTCCTTGTTTTTCTCCATACTTGGATGCACAAGTTTCCCCCGAATAGCTCAAATTTCTTTTAATCTGATCAAATAACTTTCTTCCAGAATTCATTTGATTCATGTTCATACTTTTTAACAAATTTCAAACGGTTTGGCACACGTTTACATTTTAATAGTAGTAGTCTTTCTTGGTGATCTAGAATACAGGCCTGTATGATTCAGTGATCTCTTAATTGTATTTTTAATTAGTTCAATTCCGGCATTTTTTAGATTGTTCTGAATTTCTCTTCGAGTCAAAAATATGCTTCTTCACATTCTGAGATATATATCGTTCAGTAGCCTCGTTTAATTTACGCAGATGACCACCCCTTTAAATATTTTCAATAGTATCACATTTTTCCATTTTCAAGCAACAGTCCCCCCCCCCACAGTACACCCAAGCAAATTTAAATCTTGAGCAATTTTTCGATACCACTTACCATCTTTGTGCAGCTTTATAACATTCTGTCTCATATCATTTGATAATTCTCTTGTTTTAATCATTTTGATAAATTTAAATAGCGGGACAGTCTGTAGTATATCAGACCTGTTATCATTATGTTCCGATTGAGTGACGTGCTTGATTAATACATATATTGAAGAGAACCTGTGACTGGTTGTAATACATATCAAAATAACTAAAAATAGTTTATATTACTCTTTTTACTGTATCATTTGTATAGGTATTAAATACTTTTGCAAACAGTTAAAACTTGGCAGCAAAAATACATAACAACAATGTTTCTCAGTTTTTCCCTATGTTGGGGCACCTTCTATATTACTCTAAAGATGAACTCTTCCACAGACTATTTATAGTAGTAGTATTACTACTACAGGGAGAGGACTACAGTGTATTACAGGAGATCTAGTCCTGAGGTTATCGCATTGCAAAGTCTCACGTCTCGTTATCTCGCATTCTCTCGTATTCAACTAACCGTATTGTTACGACGTTATACTAACCTTCTATGAACATATTTCTCTTCTACAATATACTGTGTTTATACCGGATTACCTTGCGTTGTGTTATTATTTGAATCTAAGCCCAAATTCACAACAATATATACATATATATATATATATTTCAAGTAAAACTCCGAAAATTACATATGTCGTATGGCCATTTCAGCGAGGAAAAACATCAATTCTTCAGCAAAAAATTCATTTATGATGCAAATCCAGTATAAAATTCATATACCAGAAGTTTACTCAAAGAAATTCATACACCAGAAGTTTACATGAAAGAAGGAAAAATAAGATAAAATAAGAAAGAATAATGGGAGGAGTGTTAAAAGAGATAGTAGATTACATTAGAAGGTTGTAATCTAGACATTGATACGGTGGGTAGGAAAGAACGCTAAAAGAAAAGTGAGACGGCGAAAAGGATTCAAGACACAATCATTGAAAAGGACTTTTTCGATTACATGTTAAGAAATAAAAAAAAGAATCTAAAATTAAACGTGTTACAGGAACGTAAGTGGGGGAAAGAGCAAATGGAAAGAAGGGAAAAGAAGAAAACAATGAGGTAAGATAGGAAAAAGATGCGGGAGAAAGAAGAAAGAAAAAATCACGCCAGACAGCCGTCGTAAGAAACGTCAGCTAAAGAAGAGTGAGAAGAAAAGGATAAATACATACAAAATGGAAAAATAAAGGAGAAAGAAAAAGGGGAAAAGAGAAATAGAGAAAAAAGGTAACATGATGTAATATTCATCTCTGCCAAAAGTTTTTTTAAAAAAATCTTATCGTCTTACTATTGTAGGGGTAAAATTACTTTAAATTCTACAACTGGAATAAAAGGTGGGGCGGAAAAGGAAATATTGTATTGGTGGGGGTATAAACAGAGAATTTGAGAAATAATATATACACACACACATATATATATATACACGCATAAAAATTTATAACGAATATATATATATATATATATACACACAAAGTAGAAGGGGAAATTACTAAAGAGAGAAAGATTGTTATGGGGAATTCGAAAGATATAGATTATTGTAGTGTAGATAATAGATTTTCTTAAGTTATCTCATTATATCAATAAATTGATTATTGAAATGAATGAAACACTAAAATGATAGATGAAAAGACTTTCAAAAATTACACAAATATATACATACATATACGATCATCCACATATATGAGTACATAAATACACCTGCGCCTAAGATATATATATATATATATATATATATATATATATATATATATATATAAACACATATACACACATACACACACTTATATATATATATATATATATATATATATATATATATATATATACCATTTGTCCGTGCATTGAAGGCCATATCTGATTGGGGGCTCCTGTTATTTATCTTGAGGTTCTCGACAAAATCCAGAAGAATATCTGCAATATAATCGATCCTGATTTTGCAACCTGCCTTCAACGACTTTCTCACCGACGTGATGTGAATTTTCTCAGTTTTCTTTACAGGTATTTTCATGGCAACTGCTCTGACGACATTTTTCTCTAGTTTCCCGAATACATGTATTTACGCGTGCTACTAGATTGCTATTAAGGTCCCACCATTTTACCATCAAATAGTTAAATGTAACCGCCTCTTGTACTCTAACAGCGTATTTTCTCCCACTACCCAACGATGGAACTTCTATTGACTGTTTCCCTGATAAGCTACAATCTTCAAAAATTTAAATGTAACGTCAGTTGCCATCTTCTATCTCCTTGGTTCCCATCCATCTCTTATTCTTTCTTTGACATCCTCTGTACCATGTTTTTTCTCTTCTTATGACTCATGGCAATATTTTAAGAACGAGATTCTGATTTTACAGTGGACACAAATAATAAAGGGGTACCATATTTAGATGTAGAACTATATTATTTGTGTCCACTGTAATATCAAAATCTAGTTCTTTGAATAATTAAAAACTGTTTCCTTATTTTATCATTCATTCTTTTGTTGTCTGGTGCTATTATTAATCCGTCATCTCTATATAATATATATATATATATATATATATATATATATATATATATATATATATATATATATAAAATATTGGTACAATATTTATGTGTAGAACTTAATTTACAAACTTGAAATGTCTCGCCATACATGAAAACAAACACTAAGTTATCATACATAAATACGAAGTCCAATTATCCAAATAATATAATTAAACACATTTAGGAAGGAATAGAACACAGACTGTCTAATAATTCGTCAAACAAATCAATATTTGATTAAAAGAAAAATATCTATGAAGATGCACTAAGAAAATCAGGTCGTAAAAACATTTTACAATATAATTTTCAACTAAACAGACCAATCAAAAATAACAATAGAAAATTAAACATTATCTGGTTCAACCCACCATTTAATTTAGAAGTAAAGACCAAAATAGGAGAAATATTTTTAAAACTAATAGATAGGCACTTTCCAAAAGAATCAGAACTCAATAAAATTTTCAACAGAAACACAATCAAACTAAGTTATAGTTGCATTAATAATTTAGATAATTTCATAAAAAACAAAACGCCAGAAACTTAAATAGCATCGTACAAAACAAAACCACCAACAAAGAATGCAACTGCATGGACAAAAATAAATGTCCATTTCAAGGTCTCTGCAGCACAAAAGAAGTAATTTATAAGGCAGAGGAACATGATCCAGATGGCTAAAGTAGGATGTGTTTGGGCTCGACCAAGGTCACCTTTAAGACCAGGTGGTTTAACCACAGATCTACATTTAAAGTGGGGGAATTGAAAAACAATACAGAATTGGCTAACCGCGTCTAGAAGTTGGGGTCGGAGTGTGGGAGGGGCCCGGACATAAAGTGGAGCATTGTGGGGGCAGCCAAGTCTTACAGCGGTGGAGAGATGTGTGGACTGTGCCCAAAATAAAAAAAAATAGAAATTATGATATACCCAGATGGAGACGAACTGTTGGATGAAAGAACAGAAATTGTCCATCCACGCTGAGAAATATCTCTTGGGTTCGGGCAGCCCTAGATAAAGACGTCATAATTCGTTTTGATTTAAACAATGCGCGTGCATAGATTCCCTGCCACGTGAGCGTTCGGGAACGTTCTTAAAAAGAAAGGCGGTGAAGGGTAGAATTAGTTATTGAAAATCGCCTGAGGACGCCGCTCATGGTAGGGGCCTGGGTGGCGAAGTAGCTCGTTTGAAAATGGAATATATATATATATATATATATATATATATATATATATATATATATATATATATTGTGTGTGTGCGTGTGTGATGCTAAACGCCTTCGATGGCCTGACGATTGCGTTTAGCATAAAACAGACTGTCACTTTTATATTTACATACGCTCGATCCATGATATTGAGCATTTTAATCCATAAATATAGCATACCTTACAACGATATTTTATCGTATATATATATATATATATACTTTTTATTTTAGACTTATATATATATAAATAATCCCCACTCCGGCGCCTTGTTTGGTCCAGGGTCCTTCAGACCACCTTGATTACCATATCTATATGACTCCTCACTCGTTAGCGCGTTGCTGGATTATCGCTGGTATTCTGTAGGTGAGTACGGTCCACATGCCATGTTGTTGTTTGATCTTAAAGGGTGAGAAAATCATTAATGAAGTAAACTGAAGCTAGGAACAGGTTGACGGTTTCACAAAAAATTCTTTGGATTAAAGAATTAACTCGAGTTAAAATGTTTTGGTTTTATAATCAAATGCGACTGGGATTTTCTTTTATAATTAACACACTGTGTTAGTAGTAATTTACATTTCTAAGTTCTGGTATTCATGAATGGGACAAGGTCTTGGTCAGGATATCTCGACGAGTGATATAGATTCCAGTAGCAGTAATGGGGACTCATTAAGTTGTCCAAGCTTCCAGCTTATATGAAGTCCTGCGTCTGGCAGTTTGCTATAGTCTCCCAGCCTTTTAACATTAACCTTTTCTAAAATCCTTTATTTTCAAAATATGTCTACTCGTGTAATTTTCCAAATTTAAGAGTTGTCCAGCTCTCTTTTAAGAGTGGTCAGAGGAATTAAGCCACCCCTTAATTTCAAATCCTTCACGTCTCATCTCGCACCATCGCTCCATATAGGCGGTGCTAATCTCTCTTTTCCTTCTCTCACATTCTCAGCATCTAGCATCAGCATACACCAAGGGCTGGTACACTGTCTTTGTGACGAATCTAAACTTTTATTATGCGTAGGTGAAAATGGGATTTCTAGGCATTAATCTTCCTTTATCAGCTTGTCTCTTGCCGATCGTTTTCAGGTGATTTCTTGATCGATCAATCTACACAACTGGTCGCTTATAGTCATTCCAGGGGTAGTAATTAATTTTTCTTTATCACTTGTATCTAAAAGAATCCGAAATAATGTCAGCCATAAAAATTTTGATGAAATTAAAATGAATAAGCACGTCCTCAGTCTTGGGCACTAATCTCAATTTTTGTAGGGATATTTTTTCTTCTGAGCGGCCGATTCAAACCAAATTTTTTTTTTCTGGCTTTTTGTCCAAAAATATTTTAGATGTTATTTCGTTGATTACCCGTGTTGTTTTTATTTTTTTTATCGACAATATATGATTCTCTGTTTTCCAGGACCAACATCTTCGAGAATACATTGTCACTTTCTTATTAGCAGAAAGCGGGGAAGAACGGGTAGTCCTGATTTTACTTAATCTTACTTCTACTTGAATCTGGGATTGATTCTCTTTAAAACTGTTTGGGATTTCATTTTATTGTTTTTATACATAATTTCTCAACTGATTTCGTTTTCAATTTTATTCTCAACTTTTAATCAACTTTCTCACGAATTTCAACAATTATCATTAATTAGTAATATCTTACCTCTTCCTTTTTTCTTTCCCTTTTTATTTGATTGAAGTTGAGGTTCTAGTGTCACACACATACACACACACACATTTATTCAAAAGTGTTTTATATGAAATCGAATGTATAGATTTATTTAATCTTTTATTGCATTTTTCCAAGTTGTCTTTAAGATGCCGCACATATAACAGTTACAGCAGGGGAGAGGTTTATAAACTAAATATGTTACAAACTATTCTACACAAGACGTCACTTGCATTCGATAAATCTAAATTAGGGTTATAGTGTCTCTGACAAATACTAAGGATAATTTAATATACTTTTTTCATATTTAAATTGATAACATTAACGTTCCAGATATTCACTCGGGGTAGTCGAAAGGGTTTAAATAAAAACATAATGATTTTCAAACAGTTTTTCATAACTTTTGTCCGGATAAGTTCTGGAATTCAAATTATTAAAGCTATTGGATTTTACTTGAGACCTTTAATATAAATAAATTCACGCACACAAATGTGCATGTGTGTGTGTCCATATAAAAACCGACACGTAGGACTAGATACTATTTTAGCTTCGTCGAGTTAAACAATGAAAAAATGTCAATGAATAACGGAATAGTACAAGTGCCTTCTTACATATTTCTGGTGATATTTAAACGTAAATGCCAACTAAAGATGCTGATACAACACGTACAAGCGTTAATGTGCAGATATAGAACTGGACAGTTTAGGCAGACTAGAAATTTTATTCAGCTTAAAATACAGTATGCAGTAAGATGTATAAGCATACTTACAACACAGTTACTATGAACCGTTGGGTACACGAGCCAATCTCTAGGTTGGACAAAAAAGGAAATTTATACACCATTACATTAGGCATCTGTCAGTGTTGGGAGACTATTGAACTGTGCTCTGAATAATGTTTCAAGTACATTGTTTGTCGTCTCCTGACATGCTTATATGAGAAAAGCAGATGCTTGTCTGTCAGACTTTGGGCTATCCTTCTTTAACGTCTTTTGTACGGACTTTGTAGCGTAGTCGGAGTATCTGTCTACGAGGCGTTTTTTCTGAACCAGTTCTGCGTACAGGAGGTCCCTGTGTATTTGAACGTCATCCATTTTAGGACGTGTTCGAGTTAGTGCAAGCATCCATGCTTTTATAATTGCCAAGTAATGTTCAGGATATGTCGAAAGCAATGAATGTGAAAGACATTGACTTTCCGCTTATGTCTAGCGAAAAGTGTCCAAGTTTCAGTACCGTCCATGAGGATGCTTCCTACGCAAGCTTTGTAGATCAGGACCTTATTGTGTGTTTCCCTGCTCACTGTTGTTTTATTCTCTTTTTATTTATGCATCAAACTATGCATAAAAATCGAAAAACACCAGCCACGAGGAATCTGTTAAAATAACTATAATAAATATAAAGTGAAAATATGAAAACGGTTAGAAATAGGACACAAAAGTACATGGACTGCAAATGTCATGGAATGCAAAGAATAATAAAATATAAGAAAGAAAGATGAAAAACGGAATCTATTTTCGGGGAGAGTAGATATACAATGGTATTGACAGTCATGTACATGATTATACAGCGGATATTTAAACAAGAAAGTTGCATAAGTATAAATATCAAAACGAAAACAGAAAACAGAAAAAAAGAACAACTTTCGGTTGTGTGGGGAGAAAATATCAGTGTGGGAATCACATAAGTGGCATGAGAGAGATACAAAGAAGGTACGACATAACAGGAACAGTCGGACACTGAGAATTGTGGAAATGCCTAAAATTCAAAAACAAATAACATCAGAATAAATCAGTAGCCATTGTATTAAAAAAATAAAAATAAAAAAAGGATGAGATAATCTGTGACTTTTATATCACAATCGATTACTTACAAGTGTGACGACCGGATGTGAGAGGAAAAGAAAACTGTACCAGTAAATTACAGGCTAAAAGTGGAAAGAATGGAAATTTTGAAAAATACAGACTTTGATTGGAAGCTGAGAACCGTGCCAGTAATCTGTGGGACATTTCGAACTGTCCCCGGAAGCGTTTGAATCGAGACAGAAAGAGGTAAACATTTTAGTAAGATATGACACTACCCAGACAGCGACGGTGATAGGGTCTGAGAGAATTAGAAAAATCTGCCAGATATTTATTTAATAACTCTTCAGTGATAACAAAAGGACTATGGTGCAAGTATAATAATGTCAGTATATTACTTAAGAAATTGAATATGAAAGAAACTGTTTCACTGATGCAGAAGCATAAAGAATAGAATTTTCGAAATACTTTCTGGGAATGATAGAAAAGTTTGCTGTAGATAATAAAATTACTGAGAAAATTGCCGGAGCAGTTAAAAGACGTGGTATAACGGGGTCTTTTGTTTTCTTTTCAAGTTTTTCTACATGCCATCATTTCCGTCTTTTTCTCGCTGCCCTTCATAGTTGCATGTGATTTCCTACAGATAACCGACATTCTTGAAATAAATAATGCTTATATTCCAGCTGATTGAAACTGTTTTTTCTTTTTTTCCAAACAGACTAATGGTGTTCTACGATCTTATAAACAATTCTTCTAAACTAACTGCATTTTTGGCATTAGGCCAAAAAAAGAATTGCATTTTTTTTAAAAGTCTATTGTTGCGCAATTTAAAAATTGATAAAAAAACTAATCGGATAGTTTCCGTCATATTGAAAACTTGTTAAATCCTTCTTACTATAATATTAGATTTTTTTAGGAGTTCGTTGGGTTAAAATTGTCGTTATGTAACAAATTATCTGATTTTGATGTCTCGATCAGCCAATTAAACATATAAAACGCAGTGACCAAAACAGTAAGGTTACTTATTCGAATCTATTAATGTATAACATTGATCTAGATAAAAGGCTACGCTTACTAGGCTAAAATGTGTTTATTTTAACCTTTTCTGCTTTCGTTCTCACTCTTGCCTGCTCTATTTCTTACATTTAATATTGAATATCCTCAGTCAGTTTTGGAAGTAACCATTTAAAAATAAAATATACATTTGTATACATTTGTTTTTTACTTTAATTCAAATTTTATGTTGTGTTTAATTTTGATGCTATATAAACAATTAATAAATAAAATAAATAAATGAATGAAGAATAATTTACTGTAATGACTAATGTATCTGTTTGTTTCTGAAGATCCAGATCGGCGTAAGTCAGAAAACTTTCATGACGACTGACAGAATTAAAAAAAGTTTTTAAGCAATTAACTTGGCTGATTTTCTTGGTTATTGAAAAGCCTGTGAAATGCCCTCCAACCCGATGCGCAGAAACCAAATCTTATTAATTTGATTTCTGTATTTAAGGTTTTCTCAACCTGAAGCACAGCAACACGGTCCGTTATGTATGTATGTATGTATGTATGTATGTATGTAGTGGAAATTCACCTGTAGTTTATTCCTCATTTCCAAGTATATTTTCCCATGCTATATTCAACTTTTTTCAATTCCCATATCTATGACTTTGGTGGTTGGTAAGACGGACCAATCTCTGGCTCTATGCAAAATCAGACTACGGACAAAATAGATACACTACGTTAAGCTTTCAGCTAACCGTTTATCAATGTTACTTAACACAGACACGCAAAGCGATAGTGTTCGTCAAGTCACTAGAGAATGCTATCCTTGCATGGCCACCAGAAAAAGCTGTTCAGCAGTAATGTACTATAAAAAGCCACTATACACCTCACTGCACTGACGACGTTCGGTAAGAAACACAGGTTTGGTCTAAAGCAAGCTGAAATAAACTCAATGTGATCAGTAAGATGAATCATGCCGCACTACAATTTTACACGTCAAGCATTAACAGCATTTCAACAAAATTTCGAATACGTAGTAATACATGGGACTCGCTAAAGGAAGCAATACTGACATCAGCAAATAACATTGCCCCAAACGAAATTAGGCGCAAAAAAACAAAGAAAAACGAGTGGATGACTGAAGAGATTCTGGACATGATGCAAAGGAGGCAGAAAATGAGAACAAGACATCGAATGGAGTACAGGGAACTACACAAGGAAATAAGGAGAAAATGCAGACAGGCTAAAGAGGAATGGCTCAATGACAAATGTGCAGAAGTAGAGAGATTGAGTAGGAATGATAAAGCAGACATGCATAAAGAAATAAAAGAACTGACAGGACAAAAAACCTGCTCTTCAACAGGATGAATAAAATCTAAGGATGGAACAATCATTTTGGAGAAAGAAGAAATACTCCAACGATGGGAAGAATATATAAAATATCTTTTTCACGACAAGAAAGAGCAACCAATAATACGCAAAGATGAGGATGGACCGGAAATATTAAAGTCTGAAGTGGGATCTGCAATAGCCAAACTGAATGGAAACAAAGTAGCTGAACCAGATGGCATAGTCATAGAGCTACTGATAGCCCTGGAAAAATTTGGTATACATAAAATTACAGAAATAATAAATGAAATTTATAATAGTGGTGTAATACCAGATGACCTCAGCAAATCGATCTTCATAGCACTGCCTAAGAAGCCAGGAGCAAACGAATGCGAACTCCAGAGAACCATCAGTTTAATGAGCCATGTAACAAAACTGATCGTCCTAATCCTGATGAATAGAGCGAGAAGCAGAATCAGGCCAGAGATAGGACAAGAACAGTGCGGTTTCGTCAAAGACACTGGAACAAGGAATGTCATATTTATGATTAGGATGCTCTCTGAAAGGGCAATACAAATGAAGAAGGACATACATGTGCTTTATTGATTATGCGAAGGCGTTTGACAAAATACGACACAAAGAATTGATGGAGATGCTCGGCAGCCTTGATATATTTGGGAAAGTCTTAAGAGTAATCAAGTATCTTTACTGGCAGCAAACCGCTTGTATACGGACAGGTAATGAATTCAGCAGATATACAAAGATAGAAATAGGCGTAAGACAAGGCTGTGTCTTTTCATCCCATCTATTCAACTTGTACAGCGAGAATATTTTGAAGACCCTAGAAGTTATGCCTGGATTTGTCATCGGAGGCCACAATTTAAACAACCTAAGGTACGCAGGATGTGCGATGTGGTACATTGGATATCGGCTCGGAACGAGAAATCGGGGAGCCGAGTTCAAATTCCAGCTGAATTCATTGCATTCACTTACGCGCAAATACCCTTGGGAAAGGTATTAATCCGTCTATTCCTTCCAGTTATGGGTAAAATAACAGGATAGTTTGGGTTCTATAGCCTTGGTCGGCAACCAGTCTACCCCAGAAAGCAATGGCAACCTACTGCGGGATAATCTTCTGCCCATTCAGACATGTCTCTTTTGAGACATGATCTCCCAAGCGTGTATCACGTATGGCACTTGACTGAAGGTACGCAGATGATACGGTGCTGATAGCAGACACAGAAAGGAAACTACAAGACCTACAGAAGGTAGCTGAAGAGAGTAACAAGAAAGGACTACAAATAAACTGCAAGTAAACCGAATGCATGGTCATCAGCAAAAAGAGCAGCTCAGTATGCCAAATACAGGTTGGAGATACTAGAATCAAGCAGGCACAAAAATTTTAATACCTGGGAAGATGGAAGACGAAAAGTGCGATACAGAGATCCGAAGGCGAACTGGCATGGCGAAGAAAGCATTCCAGAAGTTGAGTAAAGTATTAAGAAACAGGACAACTTCGCTAAAGACAAAGAAGAGAGTACTGGATTGCTATGTGTTGTCAGTTCTTTAATATGGCAGTGAATGCTGGACAATATCATCAAAGATGAAGGAAAAACTTGAAGCAACTGAAATGTAGTTCTACAGAAGAATGCTGTGAATATCATGGATAGAGCATGGGAGCAATGATTAGGTTTTGGAAAAGATGGAGAGGAAAAGGAAATTAATACTGGGCATCAGGAAGAAACTGCTGAAATTCTTGGGACATGCAATGAGGAAGGAGGTCATGGAGAACCTGATACTAACAGGCCAGATAGAGGGAAAAAGAGACAGGGTCAAGCAACGGATAACATATTTGAAGGACCTCATCAGGTGGATGATGGAACGAGGGTTGCATGGTGCAAGGAGAAGGCGTGCTAAGAGCCACCAGGGATAGGGAGACATGGAAAGCCATGGTCGCCTACGTCCTGAAAGAACAGGGCACATAGAAGAAGAAGAAGAAGAAGAAGAAGAAGAAGAAGAAGAAGAAGAAGAAGAAGAAGAAGAAGAAACAACACATTCAAATGAAAATTATCGATAAACTATTCAAAATTCATATTTTTTGCTCTGTTTTGCCCAAATATTTTCAAGTCATTATCAAGAACTGGATGTAGGCTTTTGCCAGGTACATACTGAACGTTTTGGAACGTAATTTAAATAATCGTGTATCGTATACATTTGAATTGTAACGTTCTCTCACCAAAAAAAAAAATGCCAAAATATAGCCAACAAAATAAGAGAACAAAAAATCAACTAAAAACATGAACATTAGATGTACAACACTTTACATGAAAAATTGTTTAATAAAATGAAATAGATTGACAAACCCATCCTCTGTGAAATTAATAAAAATTACAAAATGGTGCCAAATAACTGGGAAATTAACATCAACAGGACATCCAAAAATAGTCTAGGGCCATAAAATAGATGATCGAATCTCAATATTGCATAAACAACAGGCATTTATCACAATCAAAGTCCACAAACATAATTTCACTAACAACCCACATTACTGATTACTAAACCTTTCCAAAAACTATATAGGAAAAATGAGCAAAATCATTCTTGAAAGAGCTTGCAAATTCACAAAAAATGCCTTAGGTATGAACCAGTAAAAGGACTCAGCCAAGGCAATTGATTGTTTCACAAAAATAAAAAAAGAAATATTCAGTTTTATATTTGTGACTTCTAACCATCTATCTCTGAAAAGCTTTTAACCGTAGTTTTAAACTTGACTAAAAATTAGTGCTTCATCAGTAATCATGACATTAACATAATTAAACAAGCATAAAAATCTTTTTTATTCTACGATAGATGTCTGTTGACTAGAAAAATAACACTAATTTCTGTATTGCTATGATTCTATAGCCTCTCTTTACTATGGATTCTAAGGCACATCTTTGAGTTAAACAACACGGGACTTTACAGAAACGATGGATTAATTATCCTCCGTAAAACAAGTCCACAACAACGGATTTTTTTTTTTTTTAAATCATATCACCCCGAGCAAGGCGGTAACGCCACTGATGTGCAGGGGGCTACGTAAAAGTTAAAAGATTGGAAAAGAGAAAGCCAGAAACCACATCCTGAACAGGGAACAAGGGATGAACCTCTACACCTGTTCAATAGATGTGGATGGAGTGTGAAATGGGCGATAGTTTAGTCTATCTACTCCAACTGAAAAAAAAGAGAGTGAAAAGATTGGAAAAGAGAAAGCCGGAAACCACATCCTAAACAGGGAACAAGGGATGAGCCTCTACACCTGTTCAATAGACGTGGGTGGAGTGTGAACCGGGTGATAGTTAGATAGACTTAGAAATGATTTAATTAAGTCTTTTAAAGGTCACGATCGAAATCTAATTACCACTCCTAAGGCTAAAGTTGTAAACTTCTTGGATGTAACCTTTGACCTGAGAAATGGTCTGTGCAAACCGTATGCTAAAGATTAACACAATGCGCTGATTTTTTGACAGGACTTAATTCTGCTCTGAAGAACTATCACTACCCTCTTCCTAATCCCAAAAATATTTTTACGAAGCTTAATGGGAGAAAAGTTTTCTCAAAAATTGACCTTTTTTTCTTCTTCTTTATTCTATGTGCCTTGTCCTTTCAGGGCGTAGGCGATCAAGGCCTTCCACGTCTCCTTTGTGGCTCTGAGCACATTTTCTCTTGTAACACCACGCAACCCCCGTTCTGTGATCCACCTGCTCAGGCCCTTCAAATATGTTATCCGCTGCTTTTCTCTGTCTCTTTTTCCCTCTATCTGGCCTGTTAGTATCAGGTTCTCGAAGCCTCACTTCCTTATTGCATGTCCCAGGAACTTTAGTTGTCTCTTCCTGATGCGCAATATTAATTTCCTTTTAGTTTCAATCCTTTCCAAAACCACATCATTGCTCACATGCTTGATCCATGATATCCGCTGCATCCTTTAGTAGAACCACACTTCAGCTGCTTCCAGTTTTTCCTTTATCTTTGATGATATTGTCCAGCATTTACTGCCATATTGAAGAAATGACAGCACATAGCAATCTATTATTCTCTTCTTTGTTTCTAGTGAAAGTTTCCTGTCTGTTAATACTTTACTCAACTTCCGGAAAACGTTCTTCTCTATGCCAATTCGCCTTCGGATCTCTGTGTCGCACTTTCCGTTTTCTGTTAGAACAATTCCCAGGATCTTAGTGACGCTTATTTACAAATTCCTGTTGAGGAGATGAGTTCGAAATTATTGTGTTTAAATACACATCGTGGACTATATATATTCAAACGTTTACCGTCTGGAGTCAAGGTAGCGTCATGGAAAAAATCAAATACCTAGAACACAAAATTGATAAGGATGGTAGAAGACCTAATCCTGAACGGGCTACCGCGATTAAAGACATGCCGGCGCCCAATAACATCGTTTCCTTAGAGAGCTTCTTAGGTTTAGCAAATTACTACCAGACATTCATACCAAACATGCATAATTTGCGTGCTCCCCTTGAATTATTACAAAAAAGACAAGCCGTGGATTTGGACAGCAGGATGCCAGTAGGTATTTGAAAGAATAAAGAAGGCTTTAACGACAGACTTTTTTCTGACACATTACGACCCGAATTTGGAAATCACGATGCGAGTTCTTATGGCGTAGGGGCATGCATTCTTCACAAAATGACTGTTGGAATGATAAAACCGATAGCACATGCTTCAAGAGCTTTGCTTCCCGCAGAAAAAATATTCGCAGATTGAACAGGAAGCACCGGGGATTATATTTGCAGTCGCAAAGTTTCACCGCTATATTTATAGTCGATAATTCACTTTACAGACAAGCCATAACTCACTATTTTTGGTTCAAAGAAAGATCTGCCTACACACACAGCCAGCAGACTTTAGAGATGGGGTACAATATTGTTGAATTATAATTTTAAAATGGAGTGCGTGTCAACGAAACAATTTGGCCATGCGGATGGATTGTCAAGACTAATTCTCAAGTACAAAGAACCACTGGGTGATACAGTGCTCGCCTCCCTTCAATCTGAAGGAGAATTAAAAACTACCCTTTGTAATATGGTAAGGGACTTTCTAGTAAGACTGGAACAAATAAAACAAGGGGCTCGCCATGATGGATATATTAAGGAAATAAAAGCAAAAAAGATATTAAGACCACAGACAGTTAAAAGTTGTTATAAATCACTTCTGCGAACTTGAAAAAATAAAAATATTCTGTAGACTCCTGCAGAGTTGAGATTTTAGGAGGGGATGTTATGGTGCTCTCCTATGAAGAATGGACTCTTCCTTTTGCTACATATGTAATTATCTGCGTGACCTCCGTAAAGCAGTCAACAGAAGCAGTTAACGAGAGCAGTTAACGAAGGTATTTAACAGCAGCAGTTGACGACAGCTACTATTCAGGCAAACATGGCTGGAAGTAATTGGATGTCTAATCGTACTGATGAGCTGTGATACAGCAAAACAGGGCTGTGAGTAGATAACTATATATATATATATATATATATATATATATATATATATATATATGTGTGTGTGTGTGTGTGTGTGTGTGTGTGTGTGTGTGTGTGTGAAAATTCAAGATAGGAAAATCAAGTTATCAGGACCATATTTGTTATTAGGAAAGAATATCGAATTATATATAATGACTGATACGTGACCTTTCGGACAGCTGGCTCCAAGTCTAAATGCGTTTTCTTTATTTCTTTTACATAAACAAATATATATATTCATACGTATGTGTGTGCTAGAACATTTATGGCACGTGTGCGTGTTTGAGTGTTCATGTCTATTACCGACTTTCCCTACAGACACTAAGTGTCTGTTTATTTTCTTTCTCGGTTACAAAACAAATATGTTTACGCCCATCGGGGCCAACATGGTACAATTTGGATTTAACGTTCAAATACTTATATCACGTGAACTGTGGCGAGATTTGTTAACAAGATAACAAATAAAATCGGAACGCACACGGATTATTTAATAGCGTTAAACACCTGGTTCTTGACAAAGTCTGTTTCATGGATTGAGAGATAAAATATAAGATGGGGTGTTGGTCTGGTCAAACAACCGTTCGGATTTAATCTGATAAGTAACTTTTGCTAGGCTAGTAAAAACGTGTAAGTATAACGTTTTTTCACAGTCGTTGTATTCTTTTAAGAATGGAGAGACGAGTATTTCTTAAATTCACTACGCCAATCTCAGTTCATAAATACCTGAGAATATATACACGTTCTTCTTGCAATTCGGGATACATCGTTGGTACTTGGTGTTCAAATATCAAGAATTTCTTTTTTTTCAATAGAATGATCTCAGTGTTGAAACGTGTAAATAGTTGTGATAATGAACGGGAAAAACTCGCATATAGCACTTGTTGCAATTTACGACGTTTAAAATATTTTGAAATATATGTGTTTTATTTATTGGTTGATTAATTGATATTTATTATTTTTATAGTACCATTTAATATCAGTAGAAGCCCATAAACATAATAGTAGCAATAGCAGCTCTTAAAGAAAATATTAGCAACAGCTCTCGAATATAAAAGCACAAGAAAGTCTAAGGTAACTCTCTCTTCTGGGTTTTCTGCTGACGTGAATTTTCTTTACTGAATATCAAAAAGCGGCGAACAATTCACACTAAAACACACCACTCAAACGTATCTATCAACATTTTGTTGTGTATGTAATTTACTTCTAACAAAAGAAACTCTTGTTTTAAATTTTCCTTTTGTTAATTTTGTTTTAATACATGTTATCTAATATTGCGAATCAATTGGTCTGTTAATTTGTGCATGCACTCTTTCTCACCACCATTATTTCATGTACAAATATTCCTGTAAGAAACCTTACACATCTAATTATTGAAGCAGTTAATCACTAAAGTTTGTACTAAAATAGCAACAAGAAATTGATGCGTGTGTGTAGTTATATACAAGAATCAATTCAACAAAATAAACTGCTCAAAACTTTAACCAGGGTTAGTGCTTACTGATAATGAGGTTAAATTTGTATTTACCTTTATTTGGTTATTCATTTCGGCAAAAAGAAAAAATATTAGTGTATTAGTTTGTGCGTAGGCACACACAAACGCGTGCTCGTAAACACGCGCGCATGCATTAACGATCATTATACATAAGCAGTATTGTCTGATAATCAGTTAAAGCATGAAACTTAAATTCGCAAAATATACTAAATTTCTGTGTACATAATGATTATATCTGCAAACGTTCAATGTTCATATTGATCCTTATTAGACTATAAATATAACAAAATATAAAGAATATTATATATATTAACTATTATGTTAGAACATGTGCAAACTACAAACTACTACAAAATTGCACATTTTGTTTCGACATTAATAATAGATATTCATTGCTCTATTTTTATATTGGTCACTGTTTTAAATTAGTGTTTTCAACGTTACAATTATTTTCTTCGTTCTTTCTCATTTGGATATATATATATATATATATATATATATATATATATATATATATATATATATATATATATACATTAAAAACAGAAATAGGGTTGTTCCAACGAGAGAAATTGGTATAGAATAAAATGTGTGAAAAGCTGTGAACGTTTTGTTTAAAGTGTAGATTTATTGTTGCTGTTATTATTATTATTATTATTATTATTATTATTATTATTATTATTATCAATTGTCTATTAAGTGTCCATAATTGTATTTGTAAAGTTGACTCTCTTCAGGCGAATAAATTTTTGACTTCACATATCGAGATCCGTTTGCACACACACGCACACACACACACACACACACATATATATATATATATATTGCTCGTTAACCAGCAATATTTGTTCACGAGTATTTCTTAATGTCTACAAAATGTTAAAAAGAAATACAGATGCATGTTGTTATCTATTGACTTTCCAAATGAACTGTCAATAATAACCTTACTTTTTTGTACTGGAACATCTTCTAAATACCAGTGCATAGAAAATATTTAAATGGTGAACTCTACCTTCTTCTTCTTCTATGTGCCCTGTCCCTTCAGGACGTAGGCGATCATGGATCTCCACGTCTCCCTATCCCTTGTGGCTCTTAGTATGTTTGCTCCTGTTGCTCCTGGCAACCCCCGTTCCGTCATCCACCTGATCAGGCCCTGCAAATATGTTATCCGCTGCCTTCCTCTGTCTCTCCTTCCTTCTATCTGACCAGTCAGTATCAGGTTCTCCAGGCTTTCCTTCCTCATTGCATGTCCCAGGAACTTCAGTTGTCTCTTCCTGATGCTCAGCATCAATTTCCTTTTTGTTGCCATTCTTTCTAACACTTCGTCGTTGCTTGTATGCTCAGTCCACGATATCCGTAGCATCCTTCTGTAGAACCACATTTCGGCCGCTTCCAGTTTTGTCCTCATTTTCGATGATATTGTCCAGCATTCACAGCCGTACTGAAGAACTGACATCACGTAGCAGTCTAGCACTCTTTTCTTCGTTTCTATTGAGATCTTCCTGTGTGTTAGTATTTTGCTCATCTTCTGGAACGCGTCCTTTGCCATGCCAATTCGCCTTCGGATCTCCGTGTCGCACTTTCCATCTCTTGTTAGAACACTTCCTAGGTACTTAAATTCTTGGACTTGTTTGATTCTGTTATCCCCCACCTGTATTTGGCATTTTGGGTTGTATCTTTTGCTGATGACCATGCACTCAGTTTTCTTAAAGTTTATTTGTAGTCCCATCTTGTCACTCTCCACTGCTACTTTCTGTATTAGATCTTGCAGTTTCCTTTCCGTGTCCGCAATCAGTACTGTATCGTCCGCGTATCTTATGTTGTTCAGGTTGTGGCCTCCAATAATAAATCCTGGTGTGTCATCTAGGGTCCTCAAAATATTCTCGCTGTATAGGTTGAACAAATCCGGTGAAAAGACACAGCCTTGTCTTACGCCTTTTTCTATCTTTGTGTATCTACTGAGGTCGTTACCTGTCCGTAAATTAAAATTACAATTTACCAGTTCTGTTTAAAACTGACAAAATTTCAGTCAGAGGCATTATCGCTTAAAAGATCAAATTTACTATAGAATTTGTTAATCGATGTTAATATCTTCTTCTTCTTCTATATGCCCTGTCCTTTCAGGACGTAGGCGATCATGGTTCTCCACGTCTCCCTATCCCTTGTGGCTCCTAGTATTTTTGTTCCCGTTACTCCTGTCAACCCCCACTCCGTCAACCACCCGATCAGGCCCTGAAAATATGTTATCTGCTGTCTTCCTCTGTCTCTCTTTCATTTTCGATGATATTGTCCAGCATTCGCTGCCGTATTGAAGAAATGACATCACGTAGCAGTCCAGCACTCTTTTCTTTGTTTCCAGTGAGATTTTCCTGTGTGTTAGTATTTTGCTCAGCTTCTGGAACGTGTCCTTTGCCATGCCAATTCGCCTTCGGATCTCCGTGTCGGACTTTTCATCTTCAGTTAGGACACTTCCTAGGTATTTAAATTTTTGTACTTGCTTGATTCTGGTATCTCCCACATTTATTTGGCATTTTGGGTTGTACCTTTTGCTGATGTCTATGCACTCAGTTTTCTTAAAGTTTATTTGTAGTCCTTTTTTGTCGCTCTCCACCGCTACCTTCTGTATGAGGTCTTGTAGTTTACTTTCCGTGTCCGCGATCAGCAATGTATCGTCTGCGTACCTTATGTTGTTCAAGTTGTGTCCTCCAACAACAAATCCTGGCGTGTCATCTAGGGTCCTCAAGATATTCTCGCTGTACAGGTTGAACAAATCTGGTGAAAAGACACATCCTTGTCTTACGCCTCTTTCTATCTTTGTAAATCTACTGAGATCGTTGCCTGTCCGTATGCAGGCCGTTTGCTGCCAGTAGAGATTCTTGATTACTCTTATGTCTTTGCCGAAAATGTCGAGGCTGCTGAGCATCTCCATCAGTTCTTTGTGTCTTATCTTGTCGAATGCCTTCGCATAGTCAATGAAACATAGGTACAAGTCTTTCTTTATTTCTATTGCCCTTTCGGAGAGCATCATAATCATGAATATGGCGTTCCTTGTTCCTGTGTCTTTGACGAACCCGCACTGTTCATGCCCTATCTCTGGCTTGATTTGCTTCTCGCTCTATTCATCAGGATTCTGACCTTCAGTTTGGTAATGTGGCTCATTAAGCTGATAGATGTGTGTAGTTCACACTCGTTTGCGCCTGGTTTCTTCAGCAGTGCTATAAATATCGACTTGCATAGGTCGTCTGGTATTTTCCGCTGCTATAAATTTCGTTTATTATGTCGGTAATTTTTTTCTATGCCATATTCTTCTAAGGCTGTCAGCAGCTCTATCACTATGCAGTCTGGACCAGCTGCTTTGTTTCTGTTCATTTTGGCCATTGCAGCTTCCACTTCGGATTTTAGTATTTCCGGTCCATCCATCTCCTTGTGTATTCTCGGTTGTTCTCGCTTGTCGCAAAAAAGATCCTTTATATATTCTTCCCATCGCTGGAGTATTTCCTCTTTCTCTAATATGATTGTTCCATCCTTGGATTTTATGCATCCTGTTAAGGAGCAGGTTTTTTGTCCTGTTAGTTCTCTTATCTCTTTATGCATCTCTGCTTTGTTGGTCCTGCTCAGTCTCTCTACTTCTTCGCATTTGTTGTTGAGCCATTCCTCTTTGGCTTGTCTGCATTTGTTCCTTATCTCCCTGTGGAGTTTCTTGTAATCTGCTCCATGTCTTGGCGTTATTTTTGTCTCCTTTGCATCATGTGGAGGATCTGTTCGGTCATCCACTCGTTTTTTCTTCTGCGTCTAATTTCCTTTGGGGCTATGATATTCGCTGAGGTCACCATCGCTTCTTTTAGTGACTCCCATTTTGAGTGCCCTTTTCCAATATGTTCTTCATATTTCTTTCTCACACTGTTATTGTATTCTTTCTGAAGGGTGAGGTCATTCTCTAGCGTGTCGTATTGTAGCCTTGGTGATGTACTGGGCTTCTTCAGTCTTCGGAGTTTCACCCTTAGTTTGCAGATGACTGGGACGTGGTCACTTCCGCAGTCGGCACCTGGATATGTTTTTCATTGGACCACCGCGTTCCTGAATCTCTTGTTTATAGTTATATAGTCTATTTGGTTCTTCGTGTCGCCTCCTGGGCTTCTCCATGTCCATAAACTCCGTGGGTGTTCTTGGAACCAGGTGTTAGTAATTACCTGAGCACCATTGGATCCATTTTTCTCCTCGTTCTTTGCGCTCCTCTAGTCCAAAGTTGCCGCTCGTGTCTCCTTCTCTATCTTTACCTACCTTGGCATTCAAGTCACCCATTATAATCGTAATTTCTTGGCTTTTGCATTGGGCCTTGGCATTGTCCATTGTTGAATAGAAAGTTTCTATCTCGTCCTCCGAACTCTGGGTTGTCGGCGCATAAACCAATATACATTCGCCGAACTTCAAGCTATAAAGCTACTTTCCACTGTTATGTACCATGAAAAGGGAGGAGATTATTTTGAAAAATAATTATTGTGGAAAATAAATTATTTATCATTACGCTGCGTATTTGTTGAGGTATTTACACACCCACACACATATAATTATATTGCTTAAAATCTATATTTATTGAGAAAGAGTGCTCGGTTTTAGAATGAAATAGTGTGTAAATATGAAAAAGTGTGAACATCCAAATCAGTGCTGTATTTTGACAAATGAGTCATTATTCCATCAAGTTATATTCGCGAATCCACAGAAAAGACACTTGAGGATTATCCAAAAATCGGATAACCAAATTTTACATTTTTTAACGTTTTTTCTCCTGATATCTTAACGGTAATAAACGCTTTAACTTGAAAATAATCATTTTTTGTTCATATTTTGTGAGTTATGATTGTATTGAAAATCTACTCATTTGCTCTGCACGTCGTTTAGTTCAAAAGTTATGCGAAGTTTTGTCTGTATGCGCAAAACAGAAGTGCGATATTTGCCAAAGAAGACGATAATCATGGAGATTTTAAAGTTTAACTTGGGGCTTTTAGTGACCAAAAACATAAGAAAATCTTACTGTCTTTTTCAATTTCTAAACTTTTAAAAAAATTTTGATACGCATGTACGTACATTTACAAACTCCCTTGGTGAACGAGTATCTTTTTATCTCTTATATTTATTTGACAGATTCATTAGAAACCATTCCAGCTCCAGTTCAAGTCAAGGAAGGTACTGGGCGAATAGAATTTTTTCTCTGATAAAACTGTGGGTAAGTCCCAAATAATTTTATTTGAAATTTATATCTTTTTTCGTTTAATTTCTTTATCTTTTATAATCTTCTTCAAACATAATCTTGTTAACACGTATATAACAAGAAAATGTAAATTAAATCACGTCATCTTGAAACTCAGAAAAAATGCCATTAACGGATAAATTCAATTGCTTGCATCCAATAGTCTTAATTTTCCTGTTAAAAACTTCCTGACATTTCATGATCAAATGTGTTCATTAGTATTTTTGTCAGAAGATTGATATGATTTTATGAGCCACCATTGGAGTCATTATGCTGACATGTCTTGACGCTTTATTCTCCGTGCACACATTTTTATCTAAATCATTGCTAATAGCAGTACGCTCTCTATATTGTTTTTCAAAAATGATATTTTCACCTCACCGTCAGAACTGATTAAAGATCAAAACTGATATTCGCGTCACCGTCGCAAAATTTGTGACTTATTAGGGTCGTATGGGCACCATATATACCGTAGCCATAGCGAAGTGGTAGGTTCTGGGCAATATTACTTGAAGCACCCATCCCACTTAAGGTTGGTTTTCCTTCTCGTAGACTGGTTGCCATCTCAAGTCTACTCTGTTATTTATCCCATAGCTAGAGGAAGATTAATTAATCCATTTTCCAATGATATTACCGTGAAGGGAACTAAACACAGTCAAGCGGAGATTCAGTTCGGTACGTTGAATTCACTTTCGCACGTCCCTAGATGTTGACACGATCGTCAAAATGGTGATTCAAACAAAATCTATTTGAAATAATGACAATGAACCATATCACCAAGCGTTTATTTATCATCAATGATGCATTTGTCTATCATCTTTGATCCATTGTTTTATCTACTGAATATGGAAGAACTGATTTTCTTCTTGCTATTTTACTATTAAAATCTATTAACTGAACACACTGCACTGCTACTTAATTTTTGCACACCCAACTACATTCGCCGCTAAATCAACGGCGATTTCTTTTCAGTCTCCCAATCGAGAGATTCAGCATTCTTTAAGTCGGAATATTTGACAGTGATCCAAAGAGGACAGAATCCGTTGCTACCAGATTGACAAAAATGACAAAAGAGATTTGAGAGTTTTCAGCTGAATTCTACTAGCCATATGATAGTCAAATGGTTTGACTGAAAGAACTCTCATCTCAGCCTCTCATTATCGCCTTAAACAAAATTCTAAATAAAGAGAGAACTCAATTTAAGCGATATTATTGTCTAAATATTACGGAAAAATCCCAAACATTCTATAGATTGTTCGAAAAATAGAACTGCATAATCGTCTGAATAATAGTTGGACATATATAAATGAAATAGTAGATTAAACTGGGTTTTCTAGCTTTATCTGGAAACCAGTTTAAGTGAACTGCTATTCTGAATTCAAATCATAGTAACAACGCATAGCATGGAACGTCCTATACTTCACAGGATCTTATACCTTACAAGGAGTCTACAGAGTGATCTTATATATCGGCTTTGCAAGAGTGTGCTGAACAAAAGCAAATCATTAGTTCCTCGTCTCTTCAATCAATTCGAATTATTGATATCTACTGCAGATTAAACAGAGTGCTTTTCTCGAGAATTCTCTTCCAACTTCCCTGTCGACTTATTTGAAGTATATCTGCCAGTTTTTCCCGCTATAACGGAGGGTCTACTGAGTGATATGCACATAACTCCGTCATTGGTTTCTGCTATCATTTCTAAATTAGATCTCAGCAAGGCATGCGGATTTGATGGAATCCATGATGTTGTCCTAAAGAAATGCGCTCCTGTTCTCTCAAAACCTTTCAACAAATGTCTTACTGCATCTTACTTTCCAGCTTGATGAAAGTACTCATCTGTAGTTTCTGTTTTTAAGAACTCCGGGGAACTCTTTGACCCTTCAAAGTATCGCTCTATTAGACTCTTACTTATTTTTGTCAAATTACTCGAATCGGATAAGCATCTTACTTCGGGCGGTCTCCTTTTGGATAAACAATATGACTTCTCGTTTCACCAGACTACCGCCATCACTGAATTTGTCTATAGATCTTTAGTTAAAAGTGGCGAATCTAGTGCTGTGGTTCTAGATATCTTAAAGATTTTCAACATGGTTTGACATGCTGATTTTCTCCGTCAGCTCAAGGTCAGTCAGTTAAGTGCCATACGTGATACACACTTGGGCGATCATGTCTCGAAAGAGACATGACTGACTGGGCAGAAGATTATCCCGCAGTAGGTTGCCATTGCTTTCTGCGGTAGACTGGTTGCCGACCAAGGCTATAGAACCCAGTCTGCCCTGCTATTTGACCCATAACTGGAAGGAAGAGACGGATTAATACCTTTCCGAAGGGTATTTGAACGTAAGTGAATACAATGGATTCAACTGGAATTCGAACTCGGCTCCCCGGTTTCTCGCTCCGAGCTGATATCCACTGTACCACAACGCACATCAGCTCAAGGTATACGGTGTAAAACATTTGGCTTAATCTAATCGTTCCTAATACATCGTGTGATGAATGTCATGTAGAAAGAGCACAATTCCAGATCATTTCATACTAACACCCCCAACCCTAGGGTTCCATCTGTTTTTGATCTTCGACAATGATTTCCCCGATGTCATCAAATTTCAACTAGTTATTTACGGCTTAAGTTTTTTTTAATGAATCCTACACCAAGAAAACAACAAAAGCAAACTACAGATTCTCGAGGCAATATTCATTAAAACACTTAAGCCTTCAATTAATAGAATCAGCTATGAATACTGTAGTAACGTTCTAAAATTTTGTAAAAAGAACAGTTTTTTCATGCTTTAATAAGTGCCTGACTATTATATTACAACGTATAAAAAACTTCCATTTTGGATAACTTTTACGTTCTAATGAACGCTAAGCAATTTGTCAACCGTTATATTTGATGCAGAAAAAAGCTACAGTAATTTTTAGCAACACAGATTTGCGCTTATTTTTTGTTATCATAACTAACGCCCCTGAAGATGACTTCGGAAGGAGATGTAAAGTACTTGGGTACATTGAGAAATTAATGATAACATCTGTCAACGTTACAGTTCATTTCTGACATCTTTCAATTATATTACGCAAAATATTATCCGTGAGTATGAACAGATTTTATTAAAAATAAGCAGACACAATGTTTGAAATTTATTTAATCTCTCTCTCTCTCTCTCTCTCTCTCCACACACACACACACACACACACACACACACACACACACACACACACACATATATATATATATATATATATATATATATATATACGTGTGTGTATATATATAAAGAGAGAGAGAGAGAATCGTCGAAGTCTTGGAGTTTTGATTATAAAACTCTATTTTATATTGAACAATAAAAAAGCAAACAAAGAAAATATTTTTAGAAATCTATCTCTTGCTTTCTTCTTACACATTCACAAATGTGTAATATACCCTCGAAAAAAACAAACAGTGTTTCCTAATAATGACACAAGGTAATAATCTTATGATTTCTGTTTTCCAAGAAAATTTCTTTGTTAATATTAGTCGCCTGTAAAATCCCTTATTAATCATCGCATCATCTTTGTTCTATTTTGTATTGAAAATAATTTATCTGTATAGGCGAAAATTACTATTTTGCTTAATCTTATCTTAATCATTTTCCAGTTCATTTTGCTACACTTCTTTTCTCAGTGTCCCTATTGGAAAGACTTCATCTTTTTGTCTGCAATTAAAATTAACTCCTGAAATTTATACAAATTTATACACTGGTATACTGAGACTGGTGAATTCATCTTGGTTATTATAGTAATAATATATCAGTCGTTATCCCATCAAGCCTTTTTCAGATGTTGATCGCTGTTAATAAGCTAATGATAATTTCGAACTGAGCACTTTACTCTATTTAACGGGATAACTAGTATCTGTCGTTTTAGTTAATTCGTCCTTGTGATGCCATTTATCACTTCCAGTGAACCAAATTATATAACTTTTACTCCGCTCAAACCAAAGATAGAACTCACGACCAATAGATAACTTGATCCGTTTAACCAACTCTCTTATCAACTAGTTTGTTAAATGAAGAACTATAGGGAATTGATTTTCTTCTAATTTTTGGCTTTTATTTTTTACATTTCGAGGACATTTGTAAATCATTTTGTCAGATTTGTAATCATTTTTCCAGTTATAATTTTTCACTCTTTACTGTATGTCGTCTTCTACTCTCAGTCGTTTTGATAGTCGCACATAAGTCATCTAATTCTTTTAATAAAACGAAAAAATAAATTGGAAAACTGCAAATTGTACTTAAACCAGTTTGAGCAGGCTAAAAATAATGAAGTTACCTGAAAGATAACAGTCACTTCTAGCAGTAATTGTTTAAGCATGTCGGGAATAAAAAAATAATTTAAAAGTCTTGGTCATCCAATATTGTTTTCTTCAGAAAATGGTATTTAACACTCTACTGAAGTAATTGTTATGTCAATGTTGGTTTAGTTCATTATCATATCATTAAATGAAAGATCTTTGATCGTCATCACATTGATTGCAATTTCTTTCAAAACTTCTGTGATTTGCAGTTTCTCAGTTATTCCTCTGATCTTAAGTAATACAATCAATTTATGAGAACTTTTGGAACTGTTCCTGCATTATCATCAGTTTTTTTATGTGGAATCCTCGGCAGTCAGAATCAACGCTTTATTTAACCACTTTGTAAACCAACTTAGTTAATTATAGCAGAACAATATTAAATTGAAACAAAAGAAAATGATTAAAGATAGAATATTAAATATTCTACGGAAAGAAAATACTGAAAAATAAAGATAAAAATGAGAAGAAAAGAAAATGCACAAACGTAAGTCTGATGATAAAGAATGAAAATTGTCTATTGCTCATGTCAGCGGTTACGTAAAGTGAGAGATGCGGGCCTTTGGAAAACCGTTTCCTATTAACTGCATAATTTCTGACCCCCGCCCAATTTCATTCAACCAATTTCCTGTATTACTGAGAGGCCCCAGGATTTAATAGCGGTAAAAAAAAAGACCGAGAAAATATAACCACAGCGTTTAGCATGTTGTTGATAGTAGCGAACGAGTATATTCGTTATGTGCTTCTACTGCCAGTTTTATATTATTGTAGAAGTGCTCGAAGGAATTTGCATAACGATCATCTTTATTTAGATTTCATTATTTTTGCACAATTTCGGACAAGGTCACATTTAGTAATCTTCTTATTACAGTTAATTTTCATCTCATGGTCTTTTAGGACATCTCCATCAACTCTTAAATAAATTTATCTACTTGTTCATAGCAAAATAAAGTCGAGTCTCTCTTTTTAAAAATTCCCTAGCATTTCCCTCTTTAAAATATTTATGTTTTGCGTTCATATAATTTCTTTCCCGTTTACGGCATTCACTGATATGTGCCACTTTTATCTATTTTCCACCCTAGAAGATATCAACTGTTTTAGGCTACTGAATATATATAGAATATTTTATAATACACTTATTATTTTAATCTTTTTTAAAAACAGGACGTAAAAATAAGTTTCCACAAATATATTTCCCTATTTTTTCTTACCGTTTAGTATGAAAAATCAAATACTCTGCATTACAATTGTCTTTTCAATCAAGAAGATTCAGGTCAACTGTAATCGTCAATAATGAACACCGCTTTATTTCTTTTCTGGTTGCGGTTATCAGTAACTCTCGAATGCATTTTAGATCATTTTTATTTATCTTCCTCATGAATTTTTCATCTACTATTAATACTGTGCTCGCTAATTTTTACACATATAATGATGCATGCCTATCATTGAAAGACATTCATTATTTCATGTGTGAAAAGATAAATAGCACAGTAACTTTCAAGTAGCAGCAAATCCTCTCAATTTTCTAGTTCTCTCTAGCGTATTATGGGTGATTTTAACAACAATGTCGTCTGGGTAGCTTAGTGTATTCCTCGTAAATTTAATTATTTTAATCTTTCTAAAAGAGGTTAACCCTCTAATAATAATTACAACAGCCATTTTCATGTTGCTCATTTTTCTTCTAGGTCTAGCGGTTCCTTTTCTTTGAGTTATCTTTTGGTTGTAACTGACTCATTCTAACCAGAAGTCTGCAATTTCTTTTCTCTCTTGAGCGACAGTTTCCAGTTTTTGCCTATATAGTCACAGCCGGTTGCAAAATTCTCAATTCACCTTTCTTACTAAGTTATGTTTTTTTTTTATTTTGTTATTTCCGGGCTAATTTTCTATACTCACTTGCACTAGGATTGCCCGTCTTGTCACTAGTTTTATATCGGCAAAATTTACTATTATTGTCTATCTTGGTAATTTTCTAAGTAAAATTATTCTTGGTTGCCATTATTAGGGATTCACGTTCACTTTTCAAATTCCCCGCAGTTGGTCTATATTATTATTGTTTGTTTTTGTCTGCGAAGTTGTATCTGAGTTTCTAATCCTCATTTCTGAATTTTCTAATCTAACATTTGTCAGTTCTATTACACCTTTGGCCTTTCATAATGAATATTTGATTATTCTTCTTTGTGTCGTCTTCATCCTTTTATAGTCAAGTGGACATAATCAAGTTCTTTGGTAGTCAAGTCGACATAATTAAGTCCTTTGATAGACAAATTAATATAATTATCAATGTTTACACGCTCTCTTTTTCCCTAAAGTGAAAGGCTTTCTGTACAGTCATTAATTCCTTCGTTCTTTGACCTATAATTTTCACTTCTTTGCTTCACCAACTTAGGAAGGGTTCTGAATATCTTATTGTAGATAATTCCAATGCATTTATGTTATTATTAGTATTATTGTGGCGATGTAATAAACATAGCTTAGACGAATATTCTTATTATTATTGCATGTGTACAAAATCTCTTGTGTTTATTTTGTTATTGAAGATTCAAGACTGAATACAAAGTAAGAAATAGATTTTTCGATAGAAAATTTACGCACACCTAATATTTAAATCGTTATTGTTGTTATTTTCTTAATACTTACATTATAAGCTTTTTGTCGTTGCTTGGCGTGAGCTGTCTTTGTTTTATCCTCTCCCCAGAGCAATCAGCAGCACTGCAGCTATCATCACCATAGCAAATAGTATCATTAAAATTTAATATTCATTCCACTGCGATGTACTATTTTTACTTTCATCTCCTACAACTATTTCTCCTCCCACTCATTTTTTAATCATTAACTTTGCCAATGACCTATTAAAGAAAACCTTAGTCGTTTGATATCCTAACCTTTCATATTTGTCCGCCCGTAAATCCGATCATCTCGATGAAGATAGGAAGGCGCTGAAGTAGCCAGGCTGGGAGGAGAGGTAGCAAAGGAAGGAAAGAGAAATACATTGTGTCGGCAGAGATGATTGTGTGACGTGATGAATGAAATTCCAAGGGCAGTGATAATCACTCACCTGCTCAGTGTTACACATTACGCTGTTCTTAATAAACAGTAGTCAGCGTTTGTGTTTGATCGAAAAACGACATGGTTTTCATTTTTTCTTTGTTTCTCTCCCATCTCTCCTTTAACTCTTTCCCTGTTTACCTCGTTTTTCTTTTTCCTTTCCGTTTCCTTTTCCCCCACTTTCATTTCTGTGACACGCTTAATTTTGACTTCTTAAAACATATGTAATCTTTGAAAGTCCTTTTCAATGTTCAAATTTGAATCCATTTCGCCGTCTCTCTACTTCCTCCCTTCTTCCCTACTTTCCGTTCTTTTCCAGTGAACTTCCAGTATATAAGTGCCTTTTAAGTGACCTTCCGGTGTATTATTTTTTATTGAATTTGCAATAATAATAAAGAAAATATTTTTGTCTCTGACGAAGCGAGGATTCCTCGCAGAAATAATCATTCGACACGTGTGATTTTCGAAGTTTTATTTGAAATTATACATTTTGGCTCAGTGAATAGATAATACTATTTACATCGAGCTTTGTATATCATTTTTAATATTAATAAAATAAATATTAATAAGATCTCATTTGGGATTTTACCTACATTCCACTTTCTGTTTAGATTTAAATAGAAGAAATATGCATTTTCCTCACTGGTAGCACAACTCTGAATTTCATGCACCACAATGTGTAATATTTTATATTTATTTTATATTATATATAAACACGTGCAGGGTCTCTATTCCTTCAATCAATTTGAGGCGTTATCATCCTCTACATAAAGCTGAATGTTTTTCTCGTAAATTATCCTCAACCTCTACTCTTGACATCCGGAATATCACTGCCTAATTTCTCTCCCAGGACTGAATCTCTATTGAGTGATATCCATCGTTTCTGCTATAATCTCTAACCTAGATGCCCACAAATCACGTGGACCTGATGGCATCCCTGTAATAGTCATCATGAATAGTGCTCCTGAACTGACTCCAGTTCTCTTCTGCGTCAGCATCTGTTTTTCTAGTTTTAAAGAATTCTAGTGAGTCGACTGACCTTTCTAACTATCGGCTTATTAGCCCTAGTCAATGCTGAATTGGTTCATCATCCCTCATCGTAGGACATTTTCTCAGACAAGCAATACAGATTTCTTTTTTCCAGATCAACTGCTGATGTACTGACGGTAATTGTGGAAAGAGTCTATCATGATCTAGATAAAAACAAAAAACAAAAAAAAACAAAAAAAAAGAAAACAAAAACAGCGAAGCCAGGGATGTAGCGTTGGACATCTCGAGGGCATGTAGTGTCTGACATGCAGATCTTCTCCATAAGTTACGGAGTCTTGGGACACATTTTTGAGCTGAACCAATCTTTCCTGTCAAATCGCGAAATAAAAGTTATCCTGAACGGCCACTCGACTAAATTACTTCTTACTAACGCGGGTGTTGTGCAGGGCGCCATCCTTGTTCCTACGTTATTTGTAATTTTCATTAACGACCTTCCCGATGACATCAGCTCTCAACTTGGCATCTACGCTGACGACACAACCATTTAATCCTGCCTCAATAGTAAGGCTGATCAGTCCGACAAGGTCAAAATAGCAGCTGATGTCCATAACGACCTCAATATCGTCAATTTTAACGTCGCCCAAACTAAACTTCTCTTGATTAATCATTTGAGAGATCCCTATTTGCCTTTCATCAGCATGACTGATGCTCATCTCCAGGAAAGTAACTTGTTGCGCCTTCTCGAGCGAATGTTCTCAGCTGACATGACATGACAAGGACTGTATTGAATTTATTGCTAGTTCAGTGGCTTCTGTTCAATGTGTTTGGCAAAACAATTTTTCCCTCCGGAAACGATCTGTAAGTCTACCATTCACCTATACCGAGAGTATACCGAGAGTATTGCTGCCACATATTTACTTTGAGCTCCTTTATAAAGTCTAAAGAAAAATCAGTAATATTATTGTTCCTGATCTGACGGCTCGTCTTCAGTTACTTACCCACCATCGTAAGGTTGCCTCTATGTGCATTTTTTTCCATAAGTATTTTCATTATGGTACATAGACTTTATGAATTTAAGCGAAATACTAGATTAGCATCGACATCTCTTCAATCTGCAGCTGAGCTCACTGTATGTAGCCTTAAGTTCTATCAACAGTTTCTTTCTTTTACTTCTTGCTTGAGGAACTCCCTCTCGGATCCATGCTTTCCAGCCAACATCAATTTGTAAAATATTATATGCAATGTTAATCGCTATCTACGGTCTTCCTGATTACCCTTTACTTTTTCTGCCCATTATTAATGTTCCTGTTCCTAATTCTTCCACACTCTGTAACACCTAGCGTCTTACTGATTAATATATATATATGCGTGTGTGTGTGTGGTGTGTGTGTGTGGTGTGTGTGTGTGTGTGTATTGTGTGTGTATGTTACATCACTGTGTTTTATCTAAAATGAACATTTCATTTTCAAGGTCAAACATCGCTTATAGGTCAACGCTCAATCATGGCGAAAGTGCTTTGGTATTAGGCAGTTACTTCTCTATTTGACTATTTTACAGTTAATTTTATATATGTATTAATTCAATACTACTCTATTTTACTCTAGAAATAATGCCATAAAAAGATTGCTTCATTGAAAACGCATGGTCATTCAGAAAATGTATTTTTCGCAAATTGCCTGCGGTTTAACGAGTGAAAATCGAATGTCACTCCATCCATTATTTACTACTTTTTTTCCTCTTTTCTGAATAAATATTAAAAAATGAAGGCAATTTGAAAACAGATGCATTATTTAATTTTTTAGATGTTAAAATGTAATTAGAATCAATAAAGCCTTTAAGCATTACTTTTATAATATATTTTTTATATGACTAGACAAAACTTTAACAAACATAGGCATAGTTATTTTTAATTGAGAACATTTATTCGGTGATATTGACGAAAGAGGTGCGTGTGGTTGTGTATAATGACGAGGAAACACGTGTGTATAATTTAACAACATAAAATAATGAATTTATTTACAAATCTTTTATAATTGTCAGTAGATTATTTCAAGAAAAATAATCACATTAAAAGTTTGTAGATGTGATAATCAGAGCAAGTTTCATAATAAAATATTATACACTAACTACATTTCCAAATTTTGTTTTCATAAAAATGTATTAAATTGAATTCCATAAACAAGGTTTCTAAAATGATTTAACAAATTGAAAAAGTTCATTTTTCACATTAAAAATATTAGAGTGAAATTCAAAATAAAAGATGTTTAGGTAACTAGCTTCAACAGTAGAAATAGATTTGGCAAACAACAGTAGTTATTACAGGCTAATAATGTACTGGCGTGAAATGGACATCGGTGAAGCATAGTCTTTGCTTTCTTTCTCTCTGACGCCGACTGACTTTCTTGTGATTATTAAACGGGGTGAAATGGGTTTTATTAGCAGTATTCAAGTTAGAGCCGCATGGTGAAAGAAGTGGTCGATTGTTGTTACATTACACAGCGGTTGTACGCGAGCGTTTGCTTCCAGGCTGAAATGCCATCGTCGGTAGTTTTTCTCAGTTAAATACTTTTCAGATCGCCTCGGCAGTAAAACTGCGTCTCGTGCAGAAATATATTTATGAAGTGAATTAGCCAATCAGATTTCGAGTTTTAGAAAATTAAGAAAGCTGAATGGAGCTTGCTTTCAAGAAAAGTGCACAAAATTTAACTAATAAAGATAAAACGATAAATAAATTGTCGCTAATCTGCGATCAGTAAATTGTCCTATGATAGCTAAGTAGTAGTTTTATTCAATGATATTAGAGTTTGCAAATCGTGAAAAAGAAAATTATTTTTTATTTCGTATCCACCACAAACATTTGAAAATTCTTCCTAAATTTAATTCACAAACATTTTTAACAGAATGAAAACAAAATTTTATTTAGGTACGGTGATGATGAAGACAGATAAAAAATAAAATATGAAAGAAAAAAATAGCATTTCCTTTTCTTTAAAATTCATATCTCTTTCTCGCTTTCTCTCTTTCTTTATTTTTTTCTTTCTCTCTTTACCCCCACTCTCCATACATCTTTCTCAAGTAATGAAAAGGTAACCCTCAAATAAAAAGAGAAAGAAGAAAAGAGTGAACACAGCAGCAAAACGACGGAGGTGTTATAGGACGGATATATATATATATATATATCAGTAATTTCAGATAATATTTAGGGGAGGTGGAATAGCTATTTCAACATTTCAAGATATGCATTGTCAAACTCAACACGTCATATTAGTTATAAACTATAGTTCATTTCAATGAGCTTAATTAACTCATATCATCATTTCTATGCAAGACGGAGGAAATATTGTAAAAGATTCTGATGATATGAACTAATTAAGCTCATTGAAATGAACTATAGTTTATAACTTATATGACGTGTTGAGTTTTCCTTTATAAAGACCCATCGAGCTCTCTATATGGATTTACTTTTAAATATATATTAAGGAAATCTTGTTGGATTATCCTCACCGTTTACGGACTGACAACTATGCCTATATATATATATATATATAATAAAAGGTGTGAGAGGCCGTGAACGTTTTGTTTAAAGTGTATATTTATTGTCGTTGTTATTATACATGTTATGATAGATTGTGTCCATAATGGTATTTGTGACGCTACACGTGTTTCGAGTCTAAAGTTGACCCTCTTCAAGCAAATAAACTTATGGCGTTACGTATCGAGTTCCATTTGTTTCTTAGGGCCAATGTGTTGTTTATAAATAAGTAAGTAAGTAAATCAGTAAAACAAATAAATAAAACAAATCAAATGCTGGCCACCCGGTTGAAATGTTTGTGGGATTTTACACATCAGCACGTGTATAAATGGATAAAGAGATAAATAAATAAATAAATAAATAGATAAAGTTCTATCCACGAACTTGTAATGATTTTGTAGGGTTTTCCACATTAGCATGTTAAATTTATCTTAGAGGTGTCTAACTTATCTAGGGATTTCTCTGTGATTGTCTTCTGTTGGTTATCTGTTTCTTTTTATTGCTTTGACGATAGTTTTTGAATTGTGTGTTTGTGTGTGTGTGTCAGTGTGTGTAAGTGTGTGTAAGTGTGTGTGTGAGAGAGCGTTTTTGACTTCGTCTTTATGTTTTAGAATTGTTTTTTATGGGTCATCTGGTTCTTTTTATTGTTTGGATTACCGTTTGAATGTGTGTGTGTGTGTGTGTGTGTGTGTGTGTGTGTGTGTGTGTGTTTCTCTGGTGTGTGTGTTTTCAGTTTTTCATGTCGTTTTGTTGAGCAAAGGCTTGTATTTTTTTATGAATCTTTCTTCTTGCATTGTTAGTGTGTCATAATCTGCATTTTAGTAGATAGGTATTACTTTGAATTTACCCCCACTGCATTCATATAAATGTTGGGAGACATATAATTTCTTGTTATTTGATATTATGATATTTCTTTTATGAAGGGATACCCTATTATTCAAGCACTGTGTTGCGCCCACTTATATCTTTTTCCGCATTTGTCGCATTTTAGAGCGTAAACTACATTTTTCGAGTTGCAGCTCAGATCCGATTTTATTTCGAATATAGTTGCGTTTTCGAACTTGAAGTGTTTTCCTTCTATTATTATGTTGCATACTCCACATCTTTTTTGTTGCCTTTTGTGACCCCCTGTGTTGTGTGCTGTTCGAATTTTGATAAGATTAGGATATCTTTTCAATATTTTGGCTGGCTTTTGCTATTAATTATTTTAGTTGTCTTTAAGATTTCCTTTATTTTGTTATTATTGTTGAGTAATTCCATGTGGGTTTTGATCTTTGTGAATAATTCTGGATTGTTTTTGTTGTGTGTGGAAACGTATGCTAGAATGTTTTCTTTTTTTGCATGTTTTTCTTGTTTTTGTTTTTTTTGTTTTTTTTATTCCGGAGGGTATTTTTTCTACTAGTTGGAAACCCTTGTTTATTAGTGGAGTGGGACATTTTATTATTTGTAACGTTTTTCTAGGCGTATTTTACGAAGTGTTTCGTCAGCTACTATTGCGCAAATTTCTCGTGCTAGGGAATAGGGGATGGATTTTAAACAGCTCTTAGGATGGTGACTCTTGAAGTGGAGGTATTGCTGGTGTTTGTGGGTTTGTGGTAAATGTGGTAAATGTCTGTGATGATGTGATTGTTTTTATTTTTATGAATATGTCTATGAATAGTAATTCTTTCTAACTATATTGTACCGTGGACTTAATTTTGCGGTGTAAGTGTTGTAGTATATTGCGTAGTTTACTTATGTCTTCCTATGATTTCCAAAAGATAAAACAGTCATCTAGGAATCTCTTGCATGATTGAGTGAATTCTGTTTTTATGTCTTCTCCATATTTATGTCCTATTTGGTTGTATAGGCTTTCTTTTAGATATGTTGCATACGTCGGTGTGTGTATATAATTTTCGTTGTTAAACTGGAAGGAATATATATATAATAAGGAGGTTGCATATATATATATATATATATATATATATATATATATATATATATATATATATATATATGCAACCGCCTTTATCATGATAGAGAAGATAATCATTACTGAATATCATGCCTGGAGAATGGGTATGCATTCTTTCTGAATTGAAAACCAGAAAATTCAGGAAATTAGAATGATCACTGCTCCAAGTTCATCCCCAAATTATAATCTAAATTCTGCAATTTGATATTGCTCAGATGATATTTAGGTAAAACTTTTCAGTCACATATTAAGATTCATCTGAAAATTTTAAAGTGTATCAGTTTACCATCGATATTTCTGCTTAATTTTGACTTGTTTAAGAAATTATATTCCTGTATCTCCTCTACCATAATAAGCCATGTGGTGAATATACTGTACTGCTATTATTAGCCTGATTTCAGCACAATGTGTAATTTAATGTCTTGCACGAACGCAAATTTATGATGAATGAGGTCGACTTGAGAAACAATAGTGTCTTCTTCTTTTTCATCATCATCATCATCATCATCATCATCATCATCATCATCAATAGTATATTATGCAATCGTATAACTCACAGGTGAAAACAGAATAAACAACTTCGATTTTATTTGACTATGTTTGCACTTTCAGATTGACTAACGATTCGCCCTATTTGTAATATGGTATTTCCCATAGTCCTGGAATATGATATATTGGGAACTTTTCTCTTTCTCTCTTATAATAAACTTATAATATCTCATTGTAAATGAGTAAATATTAAATTTAAGTTAACTAATACAGGTCATTTACTTTTGCGTATATACAGATGCACACAAACTCTGTATACTGAGATGTACTTTAAAAAAGATAACAATCCTCTTAAGTTTCTGATTTATACAAATTATACAAAGTTGTACACCGACGTCATTTTCTTGCTCACTTCTGTGCATACTCACAGATATGACTTTATGAATAGAAGCGATTAAGTGCACCACCAACGTACTTGCCACCAGAAACATATAATGAGTAAATATACATAAATGTGGTTGGAAAAATGCTATTAATGTATAATATATGTATAATGTATAATGTATAATATGAGTTCACAATATAAACATATGAAGCATTTGTCGCTGAGCGATTTTTAATCGGCGACTTTCACAGATGCTTCAACATTGTTTATTAAATATCTATTGTTGCGGCATATTTTTGTGCATTCGCAGTTGGATTGGATTCTATTAGTCATCCCCATTTAACGACGGCTCTTGGCTATTATACAATGTATTTTGCTCGCATCTATATTTTCATTGGCAAGTGTGTATTAGTTTATAATATGGACTAAGCTTAAAAATACGAATGAAAGAATATTTAAATACTTAAAGATTAAAATAGTTTCAATAAAACAGAATAGTGAGTTAGGTCCTCACTGCGTACCCTGTGCTTTCGGCCACATCTAAGCAGTGCTTAGAAAATCAACATGTCATTTTCTGACTGAAAATAACACTGTGGTAAACACTAAGCCGTCAGCAACATCTATCTCATATTTTTGTTTAATATTTAAATATAGAATTTGTAAACGCATGTTTATTTATTTGTAAACGCATGTTTATCAGAATTACTGTTTATATATCATTTATATGACACCTGTAACCATTCCAGAATTTTCCACAGCTATAGATTAACATTACCCGTAAACAGAAGATTGAAATTTCTTTGAATTTTTCGTGTTTCTCAAAGGCTGAAAATTCTGTTTTCATTTGGATGATTCCAGTTCGTATATACCTTAAAGACACCAGTCAGAGATAAAGGGTAACACGTGGTTTGAGGGGTAGTGGGGTAGAAATACAACTCTGAAATATTATACATTTCAAAAATCAATTAAATTAGACATTTTATAAACTTTGTCAAATAATAATAATAATAATAATAGTAATAATAATAACTCACTAGGAAAAAGTATACTAAGAGCCACCAGAGATAGGGAGACGTGGAATCACCTACATCCTGAAAGGACAGGGCACATAGAAGAAGAAGATAAACTTTTTCGTCCTTTTTTTTTTAGATTCAGGTGGTCAAATAAAATATTATTAGATTCATAAGTCTTTTTTATAGCATCGTTCACCCTGTACAAGGCCCGAAGGCCACTCCACTACAATGTTAATAATTAATGCAGGTGTTTAAATACTTATTTAGTTAAAGTTTACTACTTGGTATAGATATAAAGTTTAAGGTGAAATGCTCTCTACATTTGGGGAAATGTTTTATCACCACCATTTTTACTTGTACCGTTCTAAACTATGCTTAATTATTGTCTATACTTCTGAGATGAGGTATTATCTATATTAGTTACATTGTTCAGATTGTTGTCATCATCTGTATTGCAATATTCATGAAGTTTCAGCTGTTGTACGCCCCGACCTTAATTGGAATTTAGAACTGAACCCTTTATTTTGATCACTGGGGTATATTATTCTCGTTCCGTGAGTCATGTCACTTTCGGATGTCTTAGTTACATCCCTTTAGTTTAGTCTAAGTTTTTGCTTACCACTACTGAAGCCAGGTACTGGACTCACAACTCTTTGGGTCAAGTCACTTGATCCAACCAATATTGGTTCTTGAGGACACATCGCCCAGTGGACTTTTAAAAAAATCTACTAAAATATACAATCGTACATAACGTTTTTCTTCTGTTTGTAAGATTGTGATAAAACTTAACCCGTGGATATGTACATATAGTTTGTCCCAAGCGTTCTCTTGGATTAATACATTGAAGTATATGTAAAATTCACTCTATGAAAAAACAAAACAACAACAGCAAACAAAACCTGCCAGTATCGGACTATTGATCCGTGCAGTCTAACGATGGCGTATAAGCTGGGTTTAATCACAACTAGGTAAACATGACATGTCCTTTGCCAGTTTTTCTACCTATTTTTTTAATTCGCTTCTCACTCTCGTCACTCGTTTTTCCTTTCATTTTCCTTTCTGTTTTCTCTGTTCTCTTTTTCTGTTACCTGATTATCTTTCTATGTCTCTCTCTCCCTCTCTTTCTCGCTTTGTTGCTTTTCCTCACTCCTCCTCCTTCTCTCATTCACTCACATCACCTGCTTACATCTCTATCACTTGATCTGATTTACTATTTTATCAGTCAAGTTCATTTAACCATTTAAATATTTTGAGGTTTTTCTCACTGGATATCATTTCATTTGTGTGTGTGTGTGTGTGTGTGTGTGTGTGCGTGTGTGTGTGGTTCACACGGAGATTTTTGAATGTTTTTTCTTTACAAATACCTGCTGCCGATCACAGGAAATATACCACAACAAAACGAATGAGTAAATTACCATAGAAAGGATTTTGCACATCATACACAGACACCACAGATTCTTTTTGTCAACATTTTCCAAAGCGTTACATTTTGAGTGTTGAGAATGTTAGAATCACCGGGAGAAAATATTAACAAGGTCAGTTAAAAACCTTTACCGCTTACACACACGCACAGACACACACAGACACACAGACACACACAATGAGACAGTATAATGACTATATATATATATATATATATATATATATATATATATATATATATATATATATATATATCAAGGAAATTATTATTGAAAATGAATCATAATTTATAACCAATTTAAATGACGTGTTGAGTTTTCCTTTATAAATATCATATTTCTCTAGATAACATCCACTGAGCTCTCTATATAGATATAACACTTAATATTTTATATTGAGTTGATCTTTTTGGATTATCCTAGCCGTTTACGGAATGGACATCTATACCCATATATATATATATATATATAATTTCAACAATAATTTTGGAGCTCCTATGGGCCCTACCCATAGGAGCTCCAAAATTATTAGTGCAATTATAGTCATAGCAGCTCCAAAATTAAATGCATATTCATAAGCACATCTCTTTATCATTGGCTCTGTCTTTCCCTTTCACACGTTCTCTCTATTTCTTTATACAAATATGTGCGCAATCCATGTACACATATATAAACATACGCTCGTTTGTTATTTGTATGTTTTTGTTGTGACATATTATTAAAACTGTATTCATACAAAAATTTGTTAACAGTTGCGACAATTTTCGTATAAGTTATAAGTGAAGATTTTTGTATTCACTTTCACTGGGAAATTACTTTAATAATAACAAAAACAACAGATTTATGTAATAATTATCAGCTTCATCTTTTCTGGAAATCTTAAAAGTGTCTATGTAATTTATTCAATTCTATTGTTTGACTGACATAAGTTTGATGAAAACTTATGAATTTATTAATGAAGTTAACATCACGAGAACTTGCAGAAAATTAGAGAATGAATTAAGCGAAATATATCCTTTTAAAATCTGAGAAAAAATAAAAATGAGAAAAATGCATTCGATATGAACTTATGGAAACAAACATTAGTCAGCGTTTTAAACACTTTTTTGTTCGTGATAGAAAAAGTCATGATCACTGGTGAGAAAAATGGAATTATCACGACAATGAAAGCGAAGAAAGACTACATCTAAAACAATCTTCAAGATTTTAACTTAAGCAAAAGTGCAAGGAGAATATTGTTTTTGTATTCAAGAGAATTCTTGATTATGAATTCCTAAGAGGCTGGTCATAAGATTACTTACTGTCTGCTATGAGATCATTTGAATGATGCGTTGGAAGAGAAAAAATCGTTTCGAAGTAATCAATTGGCGAATTTTCTGTATGAAAACACAAACACTCCTACTCACTTTATGAAATGGCAAACAATCATGGTGCTAAAGTAGACGGTTATTCCTCATGTAGCATTTCACCTTCAAACTATCGCTTGTTTGATCAACTGTTTTCAACAATTTCAAGATATATATATATATATATATATATATATATATATATATATATATATATATATATATACTATGAATGTGCGTTGTGGTGTAGTAGATATAGGTTCAGAACAAGAAATTTGAAAGCCGAGTTCGAATTGCAGTTTAATTCATTTCATTCGTTACGCGCAAATACCCTTGGAAAAGGTATGAATCCATTTCTTCTCCCTCCAGCTACGGGTACAATAGCAGAATAGATTAGGTTCTATAGCTTTGGCAACTTTCTGCGAGAACCTTCTGCCTAGTCCTTCATGTCATTTTCGAGACATGATCACCCAAGCGTGTATCACAGCAATTAAATGACTCATGTATACTATATACATGATTTATATATATATATATATATATATATATCGATCATATATATAGTATACATCAGTCAATTATATTAACTGTAAAAAAATTTGTGTGAGTGGACGGTAGAACAAAAACTAAGAAATATGGTAATGGCCCAAAATTTATAGAGTAACAAAATAAACAAAGTTGTAGAGGGATGATATATTTTCAAAAGATATGGAATATAAAAGTAGAATGGCTGCTAAATTTTTCTCGATTTTTAAATATATACATATATACATGATAGATATATATCTTTAGTGTTATATATATATATATATATATATATATATATATATATATATATATATATATATATATATATATATATATATATATATATATATATATATATATATATACATATATATATATATATATATATATATAACAGTAAACATGCATATCTATCATTTATATAGTATACATCAGACAGTTAATATATATACACCCATATATGGATATACTAGAATCATACAATCATGGATGAAAGTGTTCTAAGAAAGTGTCTAAGAAAAGTGTTCTTAAATAAGTTTTCCTAATTTTGAAAATTTTTCGGTTGTTTGAAAGTTCTAATTCAGCGTTCGTAAAAGATCCATGTTTGAGCTTTTGCAAAACGATTAAATCAGTTATTTTGTCTGAAGTCACTGAAAGGTTGAAACCTAGGTCGCGGAAATAACTCATTTCCAAATGAAAAATATTCAAAAGTTCTACCAAATGATTTATTGAACACCTTTTAATACAGCTGTGTACTGGTCTAATTTAGTTATGATTAAAAACTAACTAATACGTATGTATTCGTCATCTACATACAAGCCTGTTTCGTAGCTCATCAGTGTGGATAGACTTCCCCTTGTTTCCAGCCAAGATCAAAATCGACCGATTTGGTGTTAGTCGGAGTCTCTACTTCCTAAGCCGTAGGCGCATGGAATGATAGAAAAGAAATTTTAGCATGTTATATATATGCGATGTATACACACGCCAGTCACCGGAGAACTCAATTCATTACAAAAGAGTAACGCGTAAATCACAGAAGTGAAAAGTGTATTCATTTTTTAATTTTTAATTTTTTTTTACTTGGAAAATGTTTCACCGATGAACCGGCGTCATTAAAAATAATTTTATTTTACAAAAACTCACCTTTTCGCATCACATTATTGCGAACAATCTGTTTTTCATGGCTGTCACTGACAGGAATAGACCAAGATGTAAACTACGAATTGCAGATGCAAAAATCAAGGAAGTACGAGAATTTAAATATCTGAGAAGTGATTTAACAGATGTCGAAAAATGTAACAACGTAATCCGAAGGAAAAAGAGATGCCTTCGAAAAACTCAGTAAACTATAACTAAACAAGATGTCGTCCGCCTTTATGACTTGAGGCAAAAATTATTTTACAGAAGGATACTGAGAATATCATGGAGAGGACATGTGAGTAACGAAGAAAATGAAACTAAAAGTAAACTTAGAATCAGAAAGAAACAATTGTAAGTTCTAGGACACATAGTGAGAAAAGAGAGCCTGGAGAAGTTGACACCCACAGAACATATCGAAGGTAAGATAGGTAGAGAGAAAGATTTAGTAACTTACGTAAGAAGGGTACAGTAGATAGCAGAAGATAACACGAAGCTCAATGAAAAATCCCCAAATAACTGTTTAGTTTTGTTTATATTTTGGGGAGCTTGCATTACTTTTTCTAGTATGGATTACTATAAGGTTGACGATATCCTGAAAATTGACGAATAAATGTAAATTGCTATTAATACATGCATAAATATTAATTCATTAGTGAATGTACCAGTATATATATATATATATATATATATATATATATATATATAATGTATCGAGGTAGCAAATTTTCTAAACATATACTGTTAAATATAAGAAATAATGAATGTCTATTATGTTTAATCATGAGCCGTTCTAAACGTCGTATTTTGAGAGGTTATTAAAGCGATAATGAAGATGGCTCATGTGAGCCGAAAGCTTAGAACGAAATTAATAAAAAATTATCCAAATGTTGGAGAATTTTTGTCTTTATTTTCAACTGAAATTAAAGCCAAAATACGACGTTTAGAACGGCTCATGATTAAACATAACAGACATTCATTGTCTCTTATATATATATATATATATATATATATATATATATATATATATATATATATTTAAAAATATACATATTATCCTACGTCTATGCCACAACTCGGAGTTTCATGTGTTATGCAATCATTAGGTGAATATTTCAAACTGCAACTCTGTTCATACATTGTGCACTGTTTTATTAACACCTGAATAATAATACTATACGTATGTACACACTCCTCGTATGTATATTAATTTACGTCACGATATCTGTGTGTATGTGTGTGTGTATGTACGTACAGAAGATATGTAAAAGCTGTTGTTCACTCTGATGAAAACTTTAACCATAATTCAAGAGTTTCCTCATTGGAGGCTGTACATGTTCCAGTAAGACCATTATTTTCTCAACATAAACTATGCAGTAGCGGAGGATTGAGGATTTTTGTTTAAACATGTAGTCTTTTATATTTCTTGACACAAAAAAACTTCACTGTACACGTAAATGTGTGTATATATCTGTGTATTTCAATCTGTAATCCAGCCACCCATCAGTGTCACTCATACTTTCCGCCCAAAATCAGCTCACATTCTCACCTTGCTTCAAGCATTATTTTTACTCTTTTCACTCTTTTTACATCGGTTGATGGCAAATGCTGTGGGTAAACAGACCGATATTTTTATCTTTAATCCTAAGGTAACCGCTGATTTAAATTTTAATTCCTAATTCCTTTACACGTTGAAACTGTTTGAGATGTAATTGAAGTAGTTGTCAGAGAAAATAGAAAATTCTAAACTTTATTGGAATAGTTTTGAATAGCATTTAAGAGATTTTGGATAGGATCTTATGATTAACTCTTAGAAAATGAATGACACTTTACATTAATCTTCGAATAATTCTCAAATAAAACATTTTAAACAGATTGTGCTTCATTTAAATCTGCTGATTGTTTTACTCCCACTAGAAGATATTTCGATATTTCCGTTCTGTAGTACAATCTGCTCTGTAGATTGTAGGTATTTTTTTTTATCATCTGTCAATTTAACCGTATCGAACCGATCAGACTTATTATTAAGACAAGAGAAAATAGTTGTGTTATCCGAATAGATACAGATTAAGAACTGATGCCGTCAGGAAGGTCAGCGAGGAAAATTTGGAACAAACAGCGGCCGCTGGCAAGGGAACTCTCTCTTGGGTTTCTTGACTGTCCTTTCCTTACTAAACTCAGTCAACTATCGCTTCTTCCGTTATCGTTCCACTTTTTCTCATATATATATTAAAAAGCAATCGGAGTCTAACCGTACTGATGGGCTGTGATACAGCGAAACAGATCTGTCTGCGGATGACTATATATATAGAGAGATATAATGGTTATTAATGGATGTACGATCCGCAAGATATTTACTTTTAAAAGGTGATCAGTACAAAAGTAGAGCATAAATATATGGTATTTATCATTATTATAACAATAATAATAGCATTCTGCGACTCAATAGCTATAAAGTTTCGATGTTAAAACACCATTATTAGGCAATAAAATGTGGTTAATTTATTTGATAATATATATATAGATAAAGAAATTTTAAAAAAATATATTAATAATAAAATAAATGCATAAATTTTTATATAAACATAAATTTTAATATAAATATGAATGTTTATATGAATATAAAAATTATTATATACTAATAATAAAATTAATATCAGTCAGTTAAGTGCCATACGCGAAACACACTTGGGCGATCATGTCTCTTTCGAAATATGACTGACGGGGCAGAAGGTTTTCCCGCAGTAGGTTGTTATTACTTTCTGCGGTAGATTGGTTGCCAACCAAGGCTATAGAACCCAATCTGCCCTGTTATTTGACCCATAGCTAGCGGGAAGAGAAGGATTAATACTTTTTCCAAGGGTATTCGCGCGTAAGTGAATGCAAGAAATTAGATTGATATTCGAAATAGGTTCTCCGATTTCTCGTAGCAAGCCGATATATGTTCCATAGCCTTGATTGGCAACTAGAAAGTAATGGCTACCTACTGCAGGAGAATCTTCTGCCCAGTCAGTCATGTCTCTTTCGAAGCATGATTACCCAAGCGTGTATCATATATGGCACTTAACTAACTGAAAATTAATATTTATAGATATAAAAAGAAGATTATATATATATATATATATATATATATATGTGTGTGTGTGTGTGTGTGTGTGTGTGTGTGTGTTTGAACATTATTTTTTATCGATACTCATAGTTAAGTAGATATTCTGTTTTTAATTAAACAGTATTATATATTTATATCTACTGGCCTCATTATTTCATTATTTACTATAAATTTTTATTACGAAAATGTGTGTCATTCGGCAGGATGACACATTTTCGTAATAAAAATTCATCGTAAATAATCAGGCCAGTAGATATAAATATATAATACTGTTTAATTAAAAACAGAATATCTACTTAAATATGAGTATCGATCAAAAATAATGTTCAACGAATCATTTCAAATTGTCGGTTGTTTATAACCAAGTTTCGTTAATCTTCGTTAATTTCTGTAATATATATATATTATATTTTAAAACAAGTACAGAATTTTTTTTTATATATCCACTGCAAATAGTACATTTGTTTCGACATTGAAACTACACTGTCTCATCAGCCGGTGTGAACAGGAATGGAAAGCCTCTTTTCTTATATTTGGTCAGTTGTGTGTAGGATGTTGGTAGGGGTTAGTGATAAGGGAATAAGTCTTGTGGATTGACCGTTAGAATTTTGAAGATAGTGGTGTAGGTAGTGATTACGGTTGATTAATGAGTGTATGTGAGTTTTGTAGACAGATTTAACATGAGCAGTTAGAATGATAGTTTTTATTATCTTGCGACTAGACTATATCCTTTTTAAAATATAAAATATATATATATATAATATATATATATATAAAATATATATATATAAAATATATATATATATAATATATATATATATATATATATTTATATGAGAAAAATTAATATATACAGATAAAAAGGTTATTTTTTTAAAATTTAGATTAATACATATAGATAGGAGATATTTTTTAAATTTAATTTTTTTTTAAATTTAATTTTTTTTTAAAAATCTCCATACCTATATGTATATATTACCAAATAAATGAACCACATTTCAGTGCCTGATGATGGTATTTTAAAACCGAAACTTTATAGCTAATGAGTAGCAGTATGTTATAATAATAATAATAATAATAATAATAATTACCATATATATATATATATATATATATATATATATATATATATATATATATATAGTGCATCGAGGCAGCAAGTAATTTTCTAAACATATGCTGTTAAATATAAGAGACAATGAATGTCTATTATGTTTAATCATGAACCGTTCTAAACGTCGTATTTTTGCTTTAATTCCAGTTGAAAATAAAGACAAAAATTCTCCAACATTTGAATAATTATTTATAGATTTTCTTCTAAGCTTTCGGCTCACATGAGCCATCTTCAGAGAGGTTGTTTAGACTGAAATATTATAACATCTACTATCGCCGACGATTTTATTTTGTGTTGACATAAAACTCCGCTTGGCAACGGCAATAGTTACCAAAAATAATAAACGCAGTTCTTAAATTTGCGATGCGGTTTTATGACGTCACTCCGCGGGATAACGCGAAATGACAACAAAACCATGTAGTCAAATGCAATGTAATATGTTATTTCCGGATTTAAAGTTGATTTTATTGAGTGTTGGTTGTTTAGATCTAATGTACATGGCCTCCAATATCTGCAGGTTCCTCTTACTGTGTGTATGAGTAAGGATCACCCTATTGTTGACCAATATCTGTCTGATTTTACCTACATGTTTATGTTTTTCAGAGAAATGTTGTTTAATAGTACTCTGATCAGAAAGATGACATGTAAGTCTACGGGAGAGCGTGGTTGTAGTAAAACCAATATATGTACTAGGTTTTTTATTAGTATCAGAGATGCAATCTCTGAATGGGCATGTAAATTGGTACACTACATTGTTTTTTTTTTAGAGAATTTAGTTTACTGCTTGTTAGGTCATTATAGACTATGAGGTCAATTGTTTTAAACTTTTTATAATATATAATGAGTTTAATTTGATTATTACTTTCCACTGATTTAACATTTCTACGTATTATGTTTTTGAGAGTTTTTTATAAACAAGATGAAGATCTCAGATCTAAACAACCAACACTCAATAAAATCAGCTTTAAATCCGGAAATAACATATTACATTGCATTTGACTACATGGTTTTGTTGTCATTTTGCGCTATCACGCGGAGTGACGTCATAAAACCGCATCGCAAATTTAAGAACTGCGTTTATTATTTTTGGTAACTATTGCCGTTGCCAAGCGGAGTTTTATGTCAACACAAAATAAAATCGTCGGTGATAGTAGATGTTATAATATTTCAGTCTAAACAACCTCTCTGAAGATGGCCCATGTGAGCCGAAAGCTTAGAAGAAAATCAATAAATAATTATCCAAATCTTGGAGAATTTTTGTCTTTATTTTCAATTGAAATTAAAGCAAAAATACGACGTTTAGAACGGCTCATGATTAAACATAATAGACACACACACACACACACACACACACATATATATATATATATATATATATATATATATATATATATATATTAGCGAATGGATTAATAATTATGCATGTCTAAATAATCTATTTATATTTGTTAGCCAATTTTCAGGTTTTGTGTTGTGTGACTTTAATGCTCAAGTGTCAGGTGGGCCTAATCATTTTGTCACTCACCTCGCTGGCATCCAGACCATGAACTTCTCTATTACTTTTCCCCGCGCTTTTCCCAGTAATTATCATTGCCACGTTTCTCTACTTGATCTCTTCTTTACATCCACCCCTGACCCATGTTATGCTCTGCAGGTATGTCCTCTCGGCAAATTCGACCATGCCGTGGTGTCTATAGATGTAACTTTCCGCTCTGAACATCAAATTAATTGTTTATCAACGTGCAGATTAGGACTCGTTTCCTTCGCGATGTTCCTTGGAATATTTTTAATCACCCTTTTTATAGATGTACTACTGATAATCTCCTTGGTTCTCACCTGTCTGCTCATCCGCTACAGCCAGCACGAATCACTTCTTTTGGGTATATGAGAGAGACTAGTCTGATTGTAACAGATGTGTCGTTGTCTTGTGTCCTCAAAGAAGAAAAGCCACTATCTGCCGATAGAATATAACACCATATAGCCTCTCACAACTTTGATTCTAAAGATTACTGGTGTTGAACGAGTGTGCTGAACAATAGCAAATCCTCAGTAGCCTCTTTTTTCAATAAGTTTTAAGAATTGACATCTACTTACAACTCCACTCTCGACTCATCTAGAGTACCTGCTAGGAGAGTAACACTAACCACCTTCTTAAGCTGATGGTTTTCACTGACTTATACTATTAGATATATGACTATATCGAATCAGTTACCATAAGAAACTCTACAGGAATCAATATTAAACAAGATTGGTGAGAAAATAAGAAGAAACAGATGAAGTAATTGTTCCAAAGCTATAAGACCTTATAAAGAAAGTAAGGCATAAATTAACGGTGGGATGGATAACGGCGTTATATGCAATGGAGATGTGATAGCCCCACCAGAAACAGAAAGTTGACTACTGATCCCGTGTCTGAGAACAACACTATGCAATAGATAGTTTCTATGTGGACTTAGTTATGCACTGTGTACCATAAATGTTACATTATTTGATAAACCCCTATTTCAAATGTAACCGACACAGACAATACTGCTTATATGTTGGTAAACTTTGAGATTTTCATGTACCTTCTATAGCTTACTATCGCTTACCGTCACTTACCTCATTGACTAAAATAATATACTTTTCCTCGGTTTAAAATCTCTTAATCGTCGTTTTAATTCCAGCCCCAGTTAACCGTAACAGCATATAAAGTAATTACCTCTGAAATGAAGAATTAAAACTGAAAGTGATTTCACATGATGAAATAGATTAAAGACTTTTCCTTAAAACTATTATATTATGTTTCTCTGAAGTTATTTATAAGCATATTCGGCAATAGCAAGAGAAGTGTCAGATGGAGTCTATGACAATGCAGTATAATGAATTTTATTTTAATTTGAGCCATTACATCATATGTCTTTATATATAAACAGTAGAAGAACATTACATTAAAATGCGTTCGAGGTTTTATGAAATTTGTACAAATTAATCCGGAGTAAATCGTATACTTGACGGATATTTCGATTAATAATATAAGAACATGGAGTGGAGGTAGTCGGTATATATATATATATTCCCCCGCACAAACTTGTTTACGTAGCTGCGTGCCGGTGTGAAAAAAAGAAGAAAGAAGTTTTTGTCCCCCCTTTATCTGTTACGAGGAAAGGTTTATGGATCGGAGTTAGCAGGGTAGAAACTAGAATGAAGTAATTATTCATTTTTCTTTTTTTTAAGTTTTAACTTAATATATGTTTGAATATACACTCTTCGTAACTGCGTTTTTGTATTCCCTAGTCAGTCTCCACGTTTTTTTCCGTTTAAAAAGCTTAATTCGGATTTTGGTTACCATGGTATCTTCTGTGGTTGAGTGGTAAAAACATCATGTCCAATAGTGGCATCTCCACGATATATGGGAGTATGCAGGGACGAATCCTGCCGGAAGATAGTTATCTTCAAAACATGATTTTTCGTACATCTAGACTGGTGGATAATTAAAATGTACTGTTTAATTAGAGAAAAACAGATTATCCACTCACACTCAAATAGTATCCATTGAAGATAATGCTTAAACAAATATATATATATATATATATATATCCGCAGACAGATCTGTTTCGCTGTATCACAGCTCATTAGTACGGTTAGACATCCGATTGCTTTTAATCAGGATTGAAACTATATATATAGGCAGCAGATAATTTTCTAAACATATACTGTTAAATAAAAGAGACAATGAATGTCTATTATGTTTGATCATGAGCTGTTCTAAACATCGTATTTGGGCTTTAATTTTAGGTGAAAATAAAGAAAAAATTGTCTAATATTTGGATATTTTTTAATTATGCTAGTTGTAAGCTTTAGGCTCACATGAGTCATCTTCAGAGAGGTTACAGGTACGTTAACATAAACACATTGTCATTGTGTTAACATAAAGACACCCGTCATCATTGTGTTGACATAAAACGTTGCTATGCAACGATAACAATCACCGAATATTAGACGCAGTTTGTAAATTTGTAACGCGGTTCTATGACGCTACTCCGCGTGAGAGTCCTAAATGTTAACAGAACCATATGTCTAAATGCAATGTAATGTGTTGTGACCAGATTAAAATGTGATTTTATTAAGTGTGGGTTTCTTTGATTTAATGTAGATGGCCTCCAATATCTGAAGGTTCTTTTTGCTGTGTGTTTGCCTGAGTATTATTGTGTTATCGATTAAAATCTGTCTAATATTAACTACATGGCTATGTTTTTCTAAGAAATGTTGTTTAATTGAACTATGATCAGAAAGGTGGCAGGTAAATGTACGAGAGGGTGTGGTTGTAGTAAAACCAGTATAGGTAGTGGGTTTATTATTAGTACCAGAGATACAATCTCTGAACGGGCATGTAAATTGATACACTACATTGGTTTTCTGTAAAGGATTTAGTTGTGTGATTGTACGGTTATTAGAGACTATGAAGTCAATCGTTTAAATTGTTTATAATATATGATGAGCTTAATTTGATTATTATTATTTATTGGTTTAACATTTCTACGTATTATGTTTTTGAGTGTTGTTTCATCGTGTTTGTAATTATTATGCATTTGGTTGCAATGGTATAAGATAATAGTGTTATGTTTATTTTGACATACACTATTATTATTAATATTATCAATATTGTTACAGGTATTATTATGTTTATTGAGGTATATATGAATTTGTTGATCAATGACGGAGCTAGTAAATCCATTGTTAACAAGTGTTTGTTTAATGTTGTGCAATTCTTTATAGAATATAGATTTGGAAGAAGATATCATTTGTGTGCGTTGAATTAAGTTTTTATAACAGCTATTTTATATCGTTGAGGGTATTCACTATTATAATTAAGACACGAGTTTATGCTAGTTGGTTTCCTATATAGAGAAGTAGTAAATTTATGCTTGCTAGAATCAATAAATAGATTTAAATGTATTTATTGATAAAATAAATCAATAAATGCATTTAAATGTATTTATTGATTCTTGGAAGCCTATCCTTATGCATCCTTCAAGCCATTCAGATTATGCTATTATTCTGAAATAATAATTTCATATTATTTTTCCTTTGATATTATGATGCATAGCAAAAAATGTTTTGTCTGACAGTTAAGTTCAACATCTGGTACAATTTCGGTGAGAAGATACTTTAAAAAATGAAGCATATTAAATCTGCATATGAGCCAATCTTAACTGATTAAGATTTACAGTCAACTGTGATGAGAACATGCACACATTTTGAGCCACCTCGTCATTGAATCTTCATCTTTAGCACAAACATTGAAACAACTGTATTAAACGATAATTACGAATATTATTAAATATGGATTAAAATATATGATTGACGCGGAGGCATTGTGGAGTAATGGATAGCGGATTGAGAAATCGGGGAGCCGAGTTCAATTTCCAGTCGTGCTAAAACTCTTTGGAAGGTATGAATCCATCTCTCCCCCCCCATATCCCAGCGGCAAATAGCAGTATAAAATGGGTTTTATAGCCTTGGGTGGTAATCGTTTTAGAATAAAGAAAACTATGAATTCAAATCAATTTTGAGAGGGTTGGCCTTCGTCAGGCTATTGTGCCCAAAGAAACACCACTTGTACTGCGGTGCAATACATTTGGTGCTCTTACGACTCTAATAAGTCACGGGATATCTGGACCTGGATACGATTGAAAGCATAATGTTATCTTTGTTTTATTTTGAGTTTATCCTGATCCACAAGCATAAAAACACTGTCAGTCTGATTCCCTTCCCAAAAAGTTTGCCGACCTCTGAGCGAAGATAATCTGCCTTGTTCCTATGTTTCAGACGGATATAATACCTCTTCTGTCACGCTCATACACAAGCAACATCATGCTGGGCATATGACTAGAAGGGGGTGCTCTTTCAAATTTTGCATGTTTGCAGGATTAAAGCCGCTAAAGCTTTTGGCAAATCCTGGCTAGAATTTTACTTATGTTTTCTCAACAAACAGTTAACAAAAGCCAAAGAACTGGCAAGTATTCAAGCAAATAAAAACACAGTCACCTACTATACACAAGCGCACACGCACATATCCACGTGCAAGAACATCGAGCCTATATATGTCTAGTTTTAGTCTGGTCATGAAAATAACCCGTGCATGCATAAATACATTAAATGAAAGCCCCACAGATATGTCGTTAGCTAAACCCAGGCACCAAAAGTCTTTACCCCCTTATTTCAAAATAGTTAAGTTAGTTAGGCCTGTTCTTTTCGACCTTCCTCAGTTTCATTGCTTTTCTTTTCTTTCATAGTCTTTCTTTTACGTGCTGTTATCCACAGGCGGTATTCATTTTTCTCTATTAAGTTAGCTTATAGAGTAAGAACAACCAGTTTTTCTACTGAGCGATTTGTATAATTCGTATGCAACACAGAAATAGCATTCATAAAAACTTTACTAGAGATAACACTGAAACGTTATCATCACAATTTCTCGGTGATCAGCTGTTCAGTACTACATACAGGATTCTTTGATGATTGAAACTGCAGGAAATTTACCATTTCTTTCAATAAGTAGATTTCAAGTGAAGCTTATGATCTCATCTGTTCTGTTTGTTCCCCGTCTTTCTTTTGGTTGTCTTTCAGGTTTGAGAAATAATAATAATAGTGTGTGAGTGCGCTCACATGCATTTGGTCACTTTAATCAACATTTTTTTACGATTGGAAATATATGCACATGCCTGTGCCGGCGAAGTTGTATACAGGAATATATATTATCATTCGTTAAAATAAAGACAGCCCATAAAGAAACTTTGAAACAATAACAGCAATGAACAGGGTCATATTAACGGCCACAGTTTACTTGCCTTGGCTATAAACTTCGATCACTGGCCACCATACGGCGCTGCAGTCAATATTCCGAACGTGTGTAACATTATACAAAACATAAAACTCAGCCAGCAAAAACACTTCTTATTTCTGACGATATATCAAATGCAGCCGCCTGCTAAGAAGCCGTTTATTATCATTATAGTCAGCGTGTCTGCGCGATTAACAGACGGGCATAAAGACGACAGTTGGCAGTAGAACCCAGTTAAAAAGTAAGTGAGCAAATCGTTTGAATGTTAACGTTTGTTGACAGTTGTGTGGACAGCCACATATATACAAAATATGTCTTATGTTAGGCAAGTTTTGAATCCTATTTTAAAAAATGCGAATCTCTGATAAAACAATAAATATGGTAATTTTGAATTCAATCTTATTAATGAGTATCTACGAATTGGTCAAGTCAGAAACAATTTACAGTGTGTGCTTCTAAAATCTGAGATTACGAATTGTACAAATATCATAAGTGATGCAAATTCTTTTTCGTCTATATATTCATATGTAGGTGGTAGATGTTATACTCTTTAAAATAATTTGTAACAAAATGCGATTGTATCTGACTCAAGCTACTACTAACACATTCCTAAATTACTATTCAATTAATACACAACGCCCCACGCAAATACGCAGGCACACAAACACACACACACACATGTATATATAGATATACATATAGATATTAAATGAGTTTATGATATTACATATATGAGTGCATCTTTTACTTTATATCACTCTCCCCCATATCTATCTATCTATCTATCTATCTATCTATCTATCTATCTATCTATCTATCTATGCGTATGTGTGTGTGTGTGTGTGTGTGTGTGTGTGTGTGTGTGTTTGCGCGCAAAAGGGAACTAAAAAGTTCTCGTTACAATCCACTTTGACCAAACATCAAACTTTTAGATTAATTCTTATTCAGTCTGAAAATTTATAAAAACTCGATTCTCCCATGCACACATGTATGTATATGTAGTTTACAAATAGTTTTCTTGATTAGAGCGAGAGTAGTTTTTTTTCATTTCTTAGGATATCAATATATGGAATATATTTGTTCATGTACTGAGTAAAAAAGAAAATTGAATATTTCTTTAGTCAAAACTTTTGAAGTTGTGTAATTTATAGCAAACTACAATTCATATTTTCCACATGTAATGGTCTTTTGTGATTGTGTAATATATCTGTATATGCATATATTTGTGCATTTAGGCAGTAAATTCTCCTGTAGGCATGTCTGATTAAATAAATCGCAAACACTGTGTCTACTTATCCGTTCATACTCACGAATAATTTTCCGTGTATTATTAGCAAATGCTTTGATAAATGCGCTGTAGCCGTTGAAGTTGATTTTATATCTAATTTCCCAATTACTTCCAATCTGTTTCTGAAATCATCTTCATGGGTACAGTAGTATTAACAAAGTAACCATAAAATTGTATTGTTATATTGCTTTAATTTTTTGCTTTAAATTAAACGCTTAAATTATCCACTATAATATGTTTTGTGTTATAATGTATTAAAGCTTGAAAAAACTGTTCTTTTTATAAAGATTTTAGAACATTACTACAGTATTGATAGCTGATTCTATTAAGTGACAGAATATGGTACTTCTACAAAGGATCCTAAATATATCAAATTCTTATATTGCGACCAGATGCCCGATAACTACAAACAGGATGAAAAATCATAAAAAAACTCATTCATACTAATATATATTCCATGGATCTTAATAAAAAGTTAAAATTAATAATATATTATAAAAAATACAATACTATCATTTTAATTTAATTATTATAACTTCTCCCCACCAACAAATACATATGTTGGATTTACAACAACTACATTAACAGGACGTCTTACATTATACACGTCTAACCATTCGTCTATTTTCAGATATCTACATTCACAATATAAAAAATGAATGATTAACAACACAATTATTCTACAATAAGAAAATAAACAAATTCAAACTACAGACCCTCGAGGCAATATTCATTAAAAAACTTAAGCCATCATTTAATAGAAACAGCTATGAATAGTAATGTTCTAAAGTGTTTATAACAAAACAATTTTTTAAGCTTTAATACGTGCATGACTATGACATTATAACACAAAAATTTCCATAGTGGATGATTTTCCCGTTCTAACGAACACTACGCATAACTATCAAGCGTTTAATTTAAAGCGAAAAAATAAAGCAATATAGCAACACAACTTTATGGTTGTTTTGTTACTACTACTGTACCCCTGAAGATGATCACAAACACAGATTGAAAGTAATTGGAAAATGATAAATAAAATCAATTTCAACAGTTACCGCGCATTTCTTACATCAATTGATGATAATACAAGGAAAATTCGTGAGTATAAACGAATTTTGCTAAAACTAGGCAAATATAATGTTTGAAATTTATGTAATCAGATATATATATATATATATATATATATATATATATATATATATATATATATATATGGGTTATGTCTTGAAGGCTGTCACAATACGTTGAGTAAAATAAAGGAAGGTAAAGAAGTGTTTGGGTATTACCTATTTATTAAGGATCCTTGAGGCCGTGAAGATACCCGGACAGACAAAAGCTTCTCTGCTATTCTGAAGATGAGATTTTTATCTCGAAATAATAAGTAGGTAATACCCAAACACTTCTTTACCTTCCTTTATTTTACTCAACGCATTGTGACAGCCTTCAAGACATAACCCATATAACTATTTTACACAATGCTTCAAGCAAATTACAAAACTTTAATATATATATATATATATATATATATATATATATATATATATATATATATATATGAAGTGTGTGGGTGCGTGTATGTGTGTGCGTGCGTGTGTAAATGTATGTGTATACACGTATGTGCGCATTTATGTGCGTTTAGTTACCCATTTATATGTTCATTTGTATACATGAGTAAGTGCATTTACAATCTGAATGAAAATTTTTGATAAAGTTTCGATAAGTAAATAATGGCGTTTAAAATTTATTTAATTATTTTTGTCAGTGTAACTCGAAATAACGGTGCAATCAAAAGGGAACACTTCATTTGTATGTGAGCAAGGCCTAGTAGACAGATTCCCAATAGTCAATGATTCTTATGTTGGTCTCGCGAGCCATTCGTTCAAGACACAAGAATGAGAGCCCTGAACGTAATACCTAACAAATCTGCACACATTGACGGTAAATAACGCAGTAACTATTAGCAAATCATTCCACTAATCAGTTCCATTAATCAGTTATCGGTGCTGCTCGATTTACCTAATTTTTAGATTTACATGCAATCATCACATCTGGTGACCAGAAACCAAAACTTCCGTTTCAAGTCCCAGAAAGAGATATATTTTGATATATATTTAGCACTTGAATTATTTGATCATCAATTATACGACAACCGTAAGTTATTTTTCTATTATTACAATTAGTATTATTTGCTAAATACCTTTTCATTTTTTTAGCTAGATTCAGCTAGAATTAAATGAAAATGTTGATGGAATGAATACTTGTGAAAGTCGTATTTATTTTTAAGCTTGAATATAAGGATGAAACATTTTACGTTAATACAACTTTTTTACCTCATAGTAAATAAAGAAATATTTGGTTGTTACTCATAAAATGATGCATTTTATTGGTTCGTTGTTGATTCGGTCGTCGAACATGGCATATCAAAAAATCTTGACTTATTATTTGACTCTTTCTTTCCATATAATTTTTCTTTCAATATATTGTTACTCATATACCCAATAAAAAAGATTACACTGAAAAAATGTCGAGTAATTTTACTGTATGAATACAGACTAAGAAAAAACCTATTTTTGCAGTGAATCATTATATGCGATGAGAAATGGATACTCTTTGACAACAGTAAAAGAGTAGGTCAGTGGTTAGATGAAAGTGAATCATCAAAACAATACCCAAAACTTCCACTGTGCCCTAAAAGGTTAGTGGTTATTGTATAGTAGTCTTTCAAAGGGGTTATTCGTTATTCATTCTTGCCTCAAGGGAAAACAATAAGAGCAAACTCGTATTGTGGAATAATTGAGTGTCTGCATGAAAAATTGAAAGAGAAACAACTTAGACTTGTAAATCGGGACGGCCTAATTTTGCTGTAAGACAACGCACGGCCACACGCTTCTCAATCACTTGTTCAAAAGATGTATAATCTTAATTATGAAATTTTGCTTCATTCTACATATTCACCTAATATCTATCATACTGATTACCACTTATTTAAGCATTTTGAGATTTTAATACGTAAGAAAACATTTTTCTAATACGGAAAAGGTAATTGAAGCATTCGAACTGTTTATCACATTATAGGATAAGAATTTTTTTAATAATGGATCAGTAACTTAAAGGTACTCTGAAGAACAGTTATTTCTCAACATGGTACCTATTTCGATTAAATAAATTAGTTATTTAATATTTCAGAAGTGTTTTATTCATTTCCTATAAAGTGCTGTCATTTCATGCGTGACAACTTAATAACAAACACTCTTGTGCAAATTAATTGAAACAACTGCTTTAGTTTCCTTTCTTTTACTATACGCTCAGTTTTAAACCCAATGGAGTAACAGGATGTAATCAATTTCTATTTTTTCTTCAGATTAGATGATTTGCACTGGCATGCAGTAATATGAATCTATTTTTGGCGTGTATGATGAAATTTGTTTGGCCTTGAAAAATATTGCATCATTCGTGATTGCGTCAGATTTTAATCACTCTCAGACACTATTGTCTCGATTGTCGATTAGTTGTCTTACGGCTATTGTCCAAGAAAGTGTGGAAAAAATTCTAACGCTGCACGAACACACAGGCAAGCACTTGCATAGGGATCATGGTGTCAGCCTTTCAACTGTCACTCATGTTATCAAAGCAAAGAAACTAGCTGGATACATCAGTCCAAAACGTAACGAAAAATGCAGTTAGAAGAGTTAACGATCCTAGAAAGACATGATTCATTTTATTTCAATTAATTTCCACAAAGGTGTAGTTATTTAACATTTTTGAAGTGTTTATTCATTTCCTATAAAGTTCGTTATTGCATGTGTGACAACCCGATAAATTAGTTATTTAACATTTCAGAAGCGTTTTTTTTTTTATTCATTTCCTATAAAGTGTTTTTTATGTGTTACACATGCATCAATAGCAAAAACTTTTATTACTATCCTACTGTAAATTAGGATTAAACCTGCATTTTGTGTCGCTTCTCAGGATTATATTTTATTCTAGTTTCATTTAAAAAACAAATCTAACATCGTGAAACATTTCTTAATGTACGACGGGCGCTGAAAAGTTTTCGACACAACCAAGAAAACATGTCAGCACTAAATTTTGGATGAAATCTAGCAATCTACAAACAGCATGATTGGTTTTATTTTATGGAATTCTTAAAATTAACAAAAGAAAGAACAATTTCACTTGATATTAAATAATTTTTTTCTATTCGAAAATCTTTCTTTTGCCATCGGAATCAATCAATTAATTTCTCCTCACCAAAATTCATTTTTCACCGAAATTTTGGTTAATGTTAGCTTTTTAATCAAAATGGAAATTCAGAGGCGACTACAGCTGGGTTTAATTCGCATCTAATAAACTATGGAAACTTATTAGTGCTTTCAAGACAAAACACTTTTTAAAATACTATTTATCTAATATGTGAGTTTATATTTAATTCTTTTATTCGAAGGAAAACTGTATATTTACGATTTCATTTGAGATCAGATGTTGCTGCCTGTTTAACTGAAACAACAGTCAGAATTTTTTATGACGAATTTATATCACTTAACTTTCTATGTTGTCTAACACAATGTAAAAATACTAGATAAACGGCTTCCGAGTTTGAAGTTGGTCTCTTTTTAAATATTGAACATGATTTCAAAATCACGATTCGATAGAAATTATCATTATCAGCAACAACTTTTACATTCATTGTCTTCCTTAAAAAGAAATTATTAGCTCAACAATGTCAATTAAAATAAAGCAACCAATCAAATTACCATGTTACATCATATATGAAAAAATAACACGACAGGAATCCGGGACTACTGTGACGCATCAATTCATATGACCTTCAATTAAAAAACAGTTTTACTGAAAGTAGTCCCCGAAATATATTTTTATCAGTTATTTCCTTATTTATTTTTATTGGCAGTTTTGCAACAGTTTTTCTACATTTAAGCAAAATCACGGCCATTTTGTTTTGTCCTTAAAAGATATTTGCAATACCCAGTTTGTAACAATATTTTTTCTAAATACGCAGTGTACATCAAAGTTAACCATATTCTGAAAATGATATGAATAAACATTAAATATTAATATTAATCATGACCCACGTAATTTTTAATTTCCAATAAAACTTTTTTCAGTTCGTTTCACATGTTTTGTTTTAAAAATTATTTTTTAATTACACCTATCTATTAGATTTATCTGTCCATCGTTTCTTGCAAAAGATTATCACAGCTTTTGAATGAAGAAGCTGCTCAAAACTACTGAAAATAATATAAATATTTAATGATGAAAAAATCTCTAATCATAATCTAAAAACAATTCCAGAATATAGCTGTTATCATTATTTCTACGGGGTAATCAACAAAAGAGATATATAAGAAAAAATACAGTAGCCTACACATTAGAAAACTATACACATTATCTTATCCTGATAGCTTCGGTATTTAAAATAGTTCAATTTTCATTTGTCTATAAATAACAAAACCCGATGTTTTGAATATGAGTTTGAGTCCTATCAGAAGCTACATCTTTAATTACAATTCCCACAATTTAACATTCAAAGAATTGATCGGCTACAAACGTTTACAATAAAAATGAAGAAAAAAGATACATAAGCAACTTAATTTGAATTGTAGACCTTTTGTTTGCCTTTTCCACTACAGTCTATTAAATATATGTCAATCTTTATCTTAGTAATTATTGATATTCTTTCACGTCCTCTGTCACCCGAGCACAGGAATTATTAGTATTTGAAAGTGGTGGAGATAGTGAAACATTATAGCCGTTAAAGACATTTACCATGGCAAGTAACCTTTGTGGCTGAGCTTCCAAATATTACATGTACACGTTTTCTTTCAGATATTCCACAAAAGGCCAGTTTATTTTACTCCTTTACCACAGTAAATCGATTGGAATTGCCTTCTTTTACGTTTCATCTGTTTTTTGTTTTGCTTTTATCTCCAATAATAAATATTTTTGATAGTTTACCCCAAGCAACGTAATAAAGTCACTAAGATGCAAGTGTAAAAAAATGCGAGAAAAAAATTAGTGTTTGGGAGAGAGAGCAATAACAGAAAATGAATTTAAAAGACAGAAGATGACGACATTGCGTTTAAATTTTGTGACGATCAAAGTTGACTGGGAAACCAGACGCGATAGAAAAAAATATGTCAGTATAGAACTTAGTCATATCTTGCCATTCTCACCGCCAATTTAGTACTGCTCTGAAATTCATAAAGTCTGAGTACCATAGAGGAAAGTTCATCAGAATATTTACCATGAAAACATTTGTAGAAAACGCACAAGGAATCTACATTGCAGCGGTGAGAGAGTCACTGAAGATGAGATGCAGATGCTAGGTCAGGACCAATAATATTGTAGATTCTTCATTGGATTTTATCAAGAATTTCTAAATATATAAAAGGAGTAACAGACTGAATGTGGCAGCAACATTGAAAGCATGGACGAAAGGTAGACTTGTAGATGTATATTTTAAGATAGATTCTAGGAATACATTAATATAGTCTTTCCTCTTCATGTTACCTGAAAGCTTTTGTCTGAAAAGCTGCAATGAGTCACTTGATTATCCCAGTTAACAACAAATTGTAGTTCAGTTTAGGGATCATCTGCTAATTTGACCTTATCGAACCGATCGGACTTATTAAGACAGGAGTAAACAGTTGTGTCATTTAAGACTGATGACACAGGAAGGTCATTGAGGAAAGTTAGAAACAACGTAGGTCAAATAATAAAGCTCTGCGAGACACTGTCATTAATATAAAAAGATCTAGAAGTGTGGTTGTTCATGATCACTTTCATTTCTAGATTTGATAACAAAGCTCGAATCAGTTCCAAAATCCGCCAGGAAATACGATAAATTTTCAACGTGTGAAGAAAACTAGTATGCTTTTGAAAGCAAAAAAGTCAAAAGCAATAACCCGAGCTTCACCACTCTTAGCTAAAGCTTGATAGACTCTTTCAGCAATAATCATTAATACATCATCAATTGATCTAGAGAAGCGAAAGCAATATTGTTTATCTGGAAGAAGTCCCTGCGAGGTGAGATGCTTAACAAATTTCAAGTTGATTAGAACCTCTAGTACACTGATAAAAAAAGAGAGAGTCCGATAGTTAGAATGATCAGATAACTCGCCCGGGTTCTTAAAGACTAAAACAACATAAGAGGATTTCAAACAAACAAGAAAGTATAAAGTAGTAAGGCATTTATTCTAGAGTTTAGAGAGAACGGGAACCAGTCCAGGAGTACATGACGGTCTTCTCGGTTGTTAAAGAAACGAAAACTCTTAATCTGTTTTGAGTTTTATATCAGCCGAATTCAGTGCATATTACAAAAACAAATATTAATAATATGTTTTAAAACAATGACAATAGAATCGTAAAATACGCATGTAGATCAAAATAGATTCATTTACAGCAAATCGATCGACAAAATGTCGATTAAAGTTAAAGTTGGGCTTGAAAAAACGATTTGGTCTAATCTATTTAAATCTAAATAGATTCATACAGATTAGACTAAATTATTTTTCATTCGATCAAAAATCGATAAACTACTTATGAGTTCATATACAAGTAAACAAGTCAGCATATGCTTTATCCAAGTAGAAACACTATCATTCAGGCAATTACTTGTATGTCAGCAAACATTATACCAGCTTTGCATCTTGTTAATGATCAAGTATTTGATGCTAATGCATTCTCAAATAGAATATTGAGCCAAAATAAAAAAATATACGCCTGGACCATAAAAGATTTTATGCACTGTAATTATTGGTAACATTTAATATTGCAGGATTTCTTTTACATTTCGTCAGTATGTGTGTCGTGTATGTATGTATGTATGTATGTATGTATGTATGTATGCATGTATGTATGTATGTGTGCCTATACAAACGTAAAATACTTCTATGTGCGAATAGGCACTTGAATACAAGTGATATAATACGCTTTTATATATTATATATAAGATATTTCATATATTATGCCATGATACTTGCTTTCAAAATATTGGAAAGAATGAAATTGTTTCTGATTAATTATTTTGTTAAATTTTAAATTTGAATGTAAATGTTGCTACAATTCTCAATTTACTCTAACCGGAATATGGACACAATAAATGGTAAATGTTGAAACGTAGATATACTTTCATTCTGTCTTTTTCTTCTTTTTTATTTTCCTCTTTTCTTCTTTTTTTTTCACATTTTTTAATTGTTCATCTATTTCTTGTTTTATCTTCCGTTTCACTTTTTCTTTCATTTCATTCTTTTTCTTATTGTTACTCTTCACCTTATTTATTTTCTTTTACTCGTCTTCTTTTTTATTTGTTATTTCGTCTTTTCATTTTCTTTATCGTTATTTTGTTTGTATTTCTCTTGCCTTTCTTTATTTCTATTTCAAGTTTCCTTTTCTTTATTTTTCTTTACTTTTTTCTCTGACTACTCCCTCTTCTCCTCTAACTCTCTCCATATCTTTCACAAGTTTTTGCAGTTCTTTTGTCTTTTACAGTTTTTATTCTCTATAAATATAACGCTTTCTTTTCATTGTTTTTAAGGTGTTCTCTTTTACTTTTATTTTATTTTTCTTCTCGCCATCTGTTCAAAATCAAGATTAAGTGAACTTTTATATGAAGTGACAGGTAATACGATGTAGGCCATCAAATATCGCCATAGAAATGGCTCCATATAAACAAGTAGAAAGCAAGTAAGACAAGTAAAAGACATCAAATTAAACTAGTTGATTTTTTCTTTTCCCTTTTCATGAATGTTTCTTTCCTCCAAGTATCTTTATCTATGTCTATCTACCAGTATATCCCCAGCTTTGGTTTTCTTTTCTTTCTATGCACTTCTATCCTTTCTTCTTACTATCCTTTTCTACTTATCTGTTTGAATTTGACTAATGAATCGATCGAATGACTTTCAACTCGCAAGCCGTAAGTTCCTGTCTTTTGAATACAATGATAATATTTTGTTAAGACAAGATCATCCATCGTATTATAAATATAAACAAATTGAGATGAATATATTTAGACTAGGAAAGATTATGAAATATTGACACATTAACTATCGTTTTGTAATTAATTATTGATACGTTGTTGGATACATCTAATTTTGTCTTTCTGGTTTATTTACTGATAACATCGTCTTATTCACAGTAGAAGAAGTAAATTACTGAAAATTGAAACTCACCTGAAGCGAGGGAATGTGTAATGCTCCTCATGCAAATTATATTTCCACCGAGCTTCTCTACGGCATGTGACTTCATTTAATTTCTTTTAAATTTCTCGACTTTATATTTAAACTGGGGTCATCAGGAGAGAATGTGCACCGTTTCGGGGCCTTCCTCTCAACGGTTTCACTTGCACGCCGGCCAAGTATTATCATCACCTCATCATCTGCTGAATTGTAATGTTTAGATTATCAATATTTGATGACACGACATTTGGCACGAGGTAGCATTCAAAAGACATCTTGATGATTTTGAAACTTTGCTGTTTCATGTATAAACCTTGTGGTATTTGAATTAAGTAGGCTTATTAATACCGTAATGCCCAAAATGAGTACACCCCTCTCTCAGTTTTTTCACAGAAAATTCATTTATTTCTGAACTAAATATAGCAAGGTTTTATTTATTCTAATGGAACATTACATTAAAACATATATTACCAGTTATTACTTCTAACCAAACTGTCAGTCAGTCAGTAAAGTGTCATACGTGATACATGTTTGGTTAATATGTCTCGAAAGAGATTATCCCGCAGTAGGTTGCCATTGCTTTCTGCAGTAGACTGGTTGTCAGCTAAGGCTATAAAACCCAATCTATTGTCTTCAGTCGATTTTCTCAATCACTGGAATGTCTTTTCAGCCCGAAAGGACGCATTCTTTTAAATCTCTTGTCGAATGGTCGTCCTTTTCCGCAAATTCTTTTCTGTACATACCATAAAGCTCAGTTGAATGAAAGTCCTGCTTACTGCAAAACCAATTGGGAATTTTTATCTTTCGTACTTTTTCTCTTTTCTTCTTTTTGGCCCGTACCTTTTGGATCAATACGATGGTAAAAGTACTGTTTTAGCATTTAATTGAAGATAACATGTTTTCTTTTTCAATATATTGTAGTAACCTTCAGCAATCGTGATAATGCTATCGTAACACTGGTTGTATAGTATCAAACCCACATAAGTTGATGTTTCTATCGCATTGTTGCAAAGTTAAATTTTTATCTTTATTCTTCCGTGCAAGCATTTTTTGTACCCCTATTTCTGTCACGTTTTCCTCCGTTTGAAAAAGAAAATTACGGCAAACATTTTGTTGATCAGCAACGTTCGAAGCAGATTTTCTACCTATCTTCTGAAAAATAATGAATAGCATTGTGTCATCGTGTACAGTCGATGTGGCTGTTTCTAAACATTTCTGACATTTCCACTTATGATTTTGCACTATTTCGACAACATCTTTAATCTTTTACATCTCAGTGTTCAGTTTTATTTAATTCTCTTAATTTTTATTAAAATGTATAAACGTTGTATAATTGAACGTCCGTTTCAATGAGCAGGACAAAGCTTTAAAGTTAGTTTCAGAATAGCACTGATCGTAACTTATTTACCACCAAGATTTACCCACACTTTCATGGCATCATGAAAACATCTGTGATTCTTGAAGCACGTCTTTAGCAATATACAAGATCAGTCGGTTCAACATCATCCTCAATTGTTGTTGTAAGTTCTCTAAACTATTTTAAGTAAAAAATAGAATGAAGCAGGGTGACATTCTTCCACTTACCTTTTTGCTTTTTACTTTGCAATTATGTTTAATATAACATTCAAGTACTGAGATGATTTCGTACATATACGCTACTCAATATTAAGAGAATGCCAGCCAAGACGATGGCATTTTAAAACTTACACAAGACTTATATACAGGCGATTACCATCTTGTTGCGCATATTAAAGATAATATGAAACGCGTAAAGGACACTTTCAACAGTGTTTGCACTGCTCTTGGCCGTATTATAATTCTCAAGAAAAACGTAGTATTGCATTAGGAAAGCCTTACATGGAACAAAACATCTTTGTATACAACACGCGTATGGGCTGGGTACATGACTTTGTTTATTTTAGTAACACCGTATCAAGAACTTAATCACTGAAGTTGCAAGAATTCAAAAGGCCAGTAAAGTATTTAATAAATTGGAACAGTGACAAGGGAGACTTGGAATTGAAACAGACTAAGATCAAAGTGTGCAAATCTTGTGTCTTAATGTTGTTATTGTATACATGTGAAACATGGGTTGTCTATCGCGATCACTTGAAGCAACTTGACGCAAGCATCAATAATGCTTGCGTCAAATATATGAAATCAACTGGGAATGCATGTCAGCAATGTAAAAGTGGTTGTGAGTGCAACAATTAAAAAATATAGGTTGCGTTGAAGCGATAACAGGATTCCAAAGGAGTGCATATTAACGAAAAACAACTAGTGTTATAAAAACGACCTTAAAGAATCACTGACATCAGTACATATGACTGGGAATTCCATGGAAATGGTCGCATCAGCGGGCGGAGGAAGTTTCATGATAGAAAGGTTATTTTCGAGAGTTTTCGGATTGCAAAAGAAAAGTTGAAAAATGTCTTGATTTAAAACTTGTAAATCACATAGAAGACAGGCAAGACATCACTTGTGATGTTTGTGATAAGCTTTGAGTTTCAAAAACATATACGAAGTCATCGTATCAGAGCACTGACCATCAAGAAAATGACATTAACTACTGAGAATTCATGTCACTTTTGTGGAAAAGTTTTCAAGTCTAAAGGTGTTGATTGTGGTGGTGGAGGTGAGGTCACAAAAGTTGACCTAATGACAACAAAAGACGTTTATCATTGCTGCCAATTTTAAGTAATGAGATTTGAATCATCCATTCAAATCACAGCTAGATCTCACAATCCTATGTCATGGTCATAATAGCCACCTATGGTGGAAACCATCATATATGTATGCATGAGCTCGTGTCCTAGTGGTTAAAACGTTCCTTTCTGACCATAAGACACCTCTTTGAATCTGACTATAGTCAATAGTTGTCAGTGACGATATTTCTTGATGTTATCGGCTTGTTTGAAAACTGGGGCACGGTGAAAAAGTGCCTGAAAACCATACCACAAATTAACTGAAGCCTTATTAATGATATCGGGTAGCGGCTACTGTTCGGAAGCCTTCGATGGTTGTGTTAGCACGAAGTCACAAGTCATTGTGACCGAGGATTTGAGCGTACTGGCTTTGTTCAATTTATTGAGCATACCAGATAATGCAGTCTCTCTCCAAAATTGTTACTAAGGTCTGTTCAGCATATTTGCAACATACACCACAGAGTTACTCTGTGTATTAGAATAGACAATTTCTTCCTCTATTATTTTAAAAACATTTTAACAACAATAATAAAACCATGTTCTTATATATATTTGATGATAATTTTATACTTTTATTCTTTTTCTTATTTTATTCATTCGTTTCTATTATTCATCATTTATACAGAAATTATGATAATAATAATAATCTGTAGTACATTTTGACGACGAAATGCTGAAATGCTTATTCCGACATTCAATGTAAACTATATATGTGTGCTTATTTGTTTACATATTGCTTATATATATATATATATATATATATATATATATATATATATATATACAAGTATGGGTGGAATAATATTCCTTGTCCAAAGAAACACTATTTTTTAAAAAGTGCTCACTACAAAGTAGAGCTAATAATATTTATTCAGAAATCCTTACAAAGGCCCAAACTTGTCACTCCCTCCGTGCACCTTGCTACCTTTGTCTCAACAAAAAATTACAAATTATCAAATTTAGGGATAAGGTTAAACTGTTAAACTAGAGGAATGAGCTCACAGTTCATTGTCAGCATAGTTCAGCATTTACATTAAAATCCGGGTTTTAATATTGAAAAATTAAGGAAAATATCATTAGCTGCCCTTTTGATGGGTGTTTTTATTCGGGTTGGGCGTTCTGGTTGATCTTTACTGGGTGCTTTGTTCGCCATGTATTATACTATTTTTGCCAGCCGTTCGACCTGATATCGGTCGGCGGGTTGTATGGTTATGTGGTGCTTTACCCGACATTGGTTTTCACGGGGCCGGGGATTTATAAATAGTTAAGAAACTATGTGGGAAGTGGGCCTTAAGTATCATGGTTATTAGTTGTTGGTTTGACAGTCGTTGCTATGGGGAAGCGTGTTGTGCTTTGGCCGAATGATTTGTATTGGTGTGGGCTATTTCGTGTATTGACGTGATAATCGATGTCGGATTAGATGCCTCATGCTATTTAGGTTGGCGTTCGGTGTTGATAAGATATTTGTTGGGGCGTCAGAATCGTATGAGGGTACCCATCAGATATAGGCAAATTAATGCCTAAATATTAGTGTATGTATATATATATATATATATATATATATATATATATATATATATATGTGCGTATGTATATATATATGTGTGTGTATATATATATATTTGTGCGTATGTGTGTATGTGTGTATATATGAGTGAACTGTCCTTTTGTACTAGTAGACATATCGATGTTTGCTTTACTTACTGATATGTATGTATTTGTAATTATTTACTTGTATGTGTGTATACTTTTATATGGGTATTTTTGTGTATATATATATGTGTGTGTGTGTGTGTGTGTGTATGTATACGTGTGTATATGCATATGTATGTATATGTGCGTGTATATGTGTATATATTCATCCTTGTATGTATGTATGTTCAGATGTCCACGTATGCACATCTATATCTCTCTCTATATATATGTATGTTTGCGTATGCGTGTATATATATATATATATATATATATATATATATATATATATATATATACGTATGTATTTGTATGTGAGTGTATATGTGTATGTGTGTGTATATATATATACGTATATTTGTATATTTGTGTGTATGTATATATATATATATATATATGTAGGTCTATATGTATTTATGTATGTACATATGTATGTATGTATGTAGATAGATAGATAGATAGATAGATAGATAGATAGATAGATAGATAGATAGATGTTGCCTTGGGTTTCACGCTTTTTTGATTGTCTAACAAACTGTTTTAATTTTTTATTTAAAATATTGGATATATTCAGAGATGCGTATGTTGATGAATTTTTGTGAAGGTGGGATGAACTGTGGGAGGAATATTTTTTGTCGTGACGCCTTTTATACAAACACAGACATAAATTAACACTTGTACAACCATTGACGTGCGCAGAGACACACGCACACGCGAGCTAAACAACTGGGGCCCACAGTCATAACTTCATATGAACGATATGGAGCTTAGCTTATATATGTATGACATTTTGCACATGCATACGCATTTAACTTTAGCTTGTGTTTTTGCTTAAATATATATTTAATTCTGTTTATATGTTCATACATTGAAATATGATTATGTCTATCCCGACCCAATTCATCCAAGGCTGGTAGCGTTATGAATTCGCCTTGACTGTATCCAATATGTAGCAATTTAGTCTGTTTAAAAGTTAACGGACAAACTGACAATTCGATAAAGGCTAAATTTTGTAATTTGTGTATGTATATATGCGTGGGTGTATTAATCAGTATATGTGTCTGTTTACTAGTGTTTGTGAATATACTCGTCTATTTTTCCATGTGTGAATATTTGTAGGTTTATTTATGTATGCGTTCTTTCTCATCCTCGTTTAAAATATGAATAACTTTCTAAATCTACTAAATTGTTAAACTAATTTTTTTTTTAATTTCGCAACAAAGATAAAGTAGATATAATAGTTAACCAATAATTGCTGATCTCAATTTAATCAAATTTTAATACCAATAAATATATGTATATATATTTATTAAGATTAATTTTAGTCTGCCAAGATTAATTTTAGTCTGCCCACATATTCTCCTAATTAGAACTTGCTTTACTTTGATTGGTCCACATTGTACATACAATAATGCCTCCCTGATTAAAGGGGTCTTGCTTGTTGTTAACCTTTTAAAACAATTCAATTTAAAATAACTACATCACTTGACAAGACACAAGAAGTGTCGAAACAAAATAGCTACTTTTGTAGTGATATTGTAACATATCTATGTTATAATTTCTGAATAAATAATAATAATAATAATAATAATATATATATATATATATATATATATATATATATATATATATATATATATTGACTATTAATATTTGTGCAAACTAGTTGTATGAGGGTGACATTACTCCACCTCCTTTTCTTAGGGATGTATTTGTATAACTCATGACACTTTGTACAAGTTCCGTTGAGTTTAGCTTTGATAATGTCATGTATAGCCAAGTGGATGGAGTCCAGATGGGTAGTCCCCTTGGTCCTGCGTTGGCTGATATCTTTGTGGGCTACTACGAGTCTTTGCTCTTTGATAAAGTGTCAAAACCTTTCATTCATTTCAGGTATGTTGACGACACTTTTCCCACTTTTTCAAATAAAAATGATGCCGAAAGTTTTTTCAGTAGGCTTAACTCTTTACATAAGGCTTTGTCCTTCACTATGGAAGTGGAGAAGGACAATTGTTTGCCTTTTTGGACGTTCTTGTTGAACGTAGTAGAAGATGTTTTCTTACAAGTAATTATCGTAAACCTACCTTTACTGGCCTGTATATAAATTGGTGTGCGTTTGCACCTACATCAAGGAAAATTAATCTTATCAAAACCTTGGTGTACAGGGCGCTCAAAATTTGTTCTTCTTCTAGACTGGAATTTGAATATCAGGGAGATTTTCCTTAGTAATGGCTATCCGGAAGCCCTTATTAATTATATTTTTAATAAGAAGACTAAGGAATTTCATTCTCCTAAAGTCCTGTGGCTTTCTAAGTATCCTGTTTATTTGAAGGTTCCTTGGATTGGGATAAGGGCAAACGTTTAGTTAATCAGGTTAGCAAGACTGCTTTTTGTTGTTTTCCGTCTGTTGCTCTGCGGTGTATTTTTCGGACTAGGTCGGCGTTTCCGTCTTTTCGTAAGAATGAATTGCCCTACACCACATTGAGTAATTTGATACATGAATTTAATTGCGAGTGCGCTGCTGGTTATGTGGGGCGTACAACCTTACATTTGGAAACAAGAATTAATCAACATGTACCTTCGAAAATACGATTAGGCAAAATAGGTAGCATGTGTTGTGTTCCCTCTGCCAATATGGAATTGGCTATTGCTCAACACCTAGTAGAGAATATAGCCTGTGCTAAGTCGTATAAGAAAGAGTGGTTCAAAGTTTTACATGTGGCTGGTTCCAATAATCAATTAAAGATTTTGGAATCAGTCTGCATATCTTTACGAAAACCTTCTCTTTGCCGGCAGAAGGATTTCGTTAAATCTCTTTATTTGTTGGGGGGTATTTTATTTTAACTGTCCCCCGATAATTATTTACACGTCATTTCGCCTCCCCTCGTTATAAATACATATTTATATGTATATTTATTTTAACATTTCCCCCTATTTTTACTCTTCATTTTCGTTGCTGTTTTTCGTTTGATTTGTGATTCCAACGATTTTCTCCTGATGAGATGTTGGCCGAAAGACCTTGAGAGACTATAAATAAATTCCTTGTTTTTCAAGTTATATATATATATACTACTGGCCATAATTATTAGGCCACCCCAGTTTTTTAAAAGAAATGATGTATTTCACACTATCTTAGTATTTATTGCCAAGTGGGTAATTCTAAATGAAAATAGAATGGTTCTTTTGTTATTATTTGCAAAATTTTACAAGGCAAAGAAGCAAAGATGAACTCGTCCAAATCACCCTAAATTTTCTTTATTCTTTCATTGATGAAACTGCAATATAGGTAATTATTAAATATTTATAAATTCATTTGATTCACATGTTATTGTGCGGTATTAACATAAGATCCATTCTGTTTTCATTTACAATTATTCACTTGGCAATAAATACTAACAAACAGTATGAAATGCATAATTTTTTTAAAACAGTAGTGTGGCCTAATAATTATGGCCGGTAGTGTATATATATGGTGTTGTCACATGAATTTCCACTCATAGCAACGGCCAGAGTAAAAATAACCTTAGTTGCTTCCGAGACACTAACCCTCGAGAGAAGGACTACTCAAAAACCTTCGTATGTTTTTTTTTTGTGGGCTGCCTCACGGTGTGTTAATGCTGGAAATGGGAGTCTTACAGGAGAGTTTAAGGCCTATGGTAATAACAACTCCGTAAATTTTGTAACTGTAATAATTTGTAAGGGAAGCGGTTTTTTTGTAAAGTTTATTTCATTTTTTTTCTTTTTTTGACTAATGATTTTTGCATTGGCGATTCCCCCCCCCCTATTATTTATCATTCACTGAGTGTTAACAAAACGGCAATGACAGTGGTCATATAATATATATTTATATATCTGACGTTGATCTTATACTATTTATTAGATATATACATATTCTTTTGATATTTATTGATCAATTTCTTTTATTCATCATTTAAACAGATTATGATAATAATAAGAAAAATAAGTGCATTTGATAACGAATATTTTTTGATGTCCAGTGTAAAATATGCAGTGTCCTGCAAAAGTTTATAACACATTACAAAAAGGCTTTTAGGTATTTCTAATAGAGTTACTCTAATTAAACTTTACTTCTCGTAGAACGTATATTTAGGTATTCGGTCAATCATTTTTTTTTTAATTCAAAAACTATCCCACGAAGAAAAACCGATATTTAGTAACTCAAAAGTCTACAGCACATTTTTTTTATTCACAACAGCTTTTTTTATAAAAGTATTCAAATGTTACTAGAATGCTCCAAATTAGGATGGGGTTGTTTTCAGAACATTCCATATTAATTTTATGATTCGGAATGATTAAAAATATTGCGCCATTCTTTTTTTGTTACCCATCCTTTAAACATTGAGAAAATAGGAAAAATCAAAATAATTGGTTAAGACCTCCGTAAATTTATGGTCGACCTTCATACAAATGGACTTGGGCACCTCGAGATTGTGTAATGGTCAACAAGCTCGTCTCGCTAGAATCATTACAATTAAGTAAAAAGTTCGATCCTCACTGATTGCTTCATACTTTTGGCCTTGTGCCACATCTACCCTGCGCTTGAGAAAATTACCATACAAATGGACTTAGTTATAGAAAAACGTGCCATTCCATTTAGTTCAGTTGGTACGATAGTTTTTCACGGAAAGACGTGTCGTTTCATTCGTTCCCCACTCCAAAAAAAAAACTTTGGTCGTTCTAGAAAACTAACGGAACGTTCGACAAGAGAAAAAGTTGGCAACGAGCACCGAGTTACGCTTAAAGAACTTCAGGGAGGACTAGAAGTAAGTGGAGTAAAAGTGAGTATGGATGCACTTAGTCGTTCATTTTTTCGATATGACATCTTTTAGAGGACTCCAAAGAAAAAAAAACACTTATTTAGCGAAAACACGTTCTTGCTAGAATGGATTTTGCAAATGAGCTTTTTATCAGACATTCAGCAATTTAGGAAAATGTACTTCTGTCAGAAGAAATGAAAACTGAACTTTTTGGCAGAAATTCTGTGGCAAATGTCAGGAGAAAGAAGGGTACTGAATATTCGCCGAAAAATAATATCTCAATAGTAAAATATGGAGGTGGATCAATCATGATGTTGGGTTGCTTTTGTGCCGAAGGTGAAGGAAACATTGAAATAATAAAAGGGAGAATGAATGGAGGATATTATAGGGATGTTTTGGAGAGAAGCTTACGTCAGAGGGCACATTCGCTGGGCTTGAAACTAAATTGGGTTTTTCAATAAGACAACAATCCTAAAACATACTGCAAAGCTTAGAAAATTCATGGTTAAGATCAAATATAATAAACGTTCTTCAATCTCCAGATCTCAATCTGAAAATTTATAGAGAGAGCTGAAACTGAGAATTCAAAGAAGGAACCCGAAAAACCTGTAATTAGCAATAACTGCGTCATGAAATATTTATAGATGATTTAATAAATGTATTGTAAACTTTTGCATACATATCATTAGCACTAAATGTTTCATTAATTTAACTGTGTTAGAAATACCTAAAGAAACATTTTTTGTAATGTGTTGTAAAACTTTACGTGGCTCTGTATGCGGGTGTGCGTGTCTTTATATGCGTTTAAACTTTCATTTTTTTTATTAATTTTAACTTAATCAAGTGATCTAATCTTATGCTAATATTACTTTCATTTTAACTCTTGGAGAAGTTTCAACTCTTAAGAGAAGTTTTAATAATTTAGTAATTTCCCCTTGGCCTAGGAGTTTCGAGCCCTATTCAGCAACCTTCCGAGAGTTGGTGTGTAGACAAAAGATAACATTTTAGTGAACTGACTGACTTTTCAATATGTTTTCAATAAGTTTTCTGGTTACTGATTTCGACTCGTAGTAAAGAAGTCGAATTATTTGGTAGCGCTTAGTCGCATAATATCGGGGTATTTTTAGCGCATGGATAGGTGTACTAGCATGTATAAGCGGTGAGCAACCCTGGAAGCAAATTATTCTTTAGTCTTAGCCAACTTCTGGCTAGTTTTTATTGTCGTAGATAGTGGTAATTATTTGGACTTTTTTCTTTTTGAAACAAAATCTTCTTATGACAAATAAAAAGAAAAGTAATACATATAAACCAGTAAACCTAACCTTTCAACCTTTCTTTTTCCAACATTCGTTTCATTAGTTCCAATTTTTGTAGTTTTTCTTGAAACAATCTCCAGATATATTCCCATTTTGTGAATCTAATTTAATTTTTTCTATAACTACAAATTAAGTCTGTTCCAGACTATTGTCCTCTTCGCCAAACATATTTTAGTATACATGCATAGCCTCGGTGATTATATTTGGTAACATTTCCCAATTGCAAGTAAATTGTCTCTTTAATCCCCAGTTGATTCTTGTATGTTATTTCACTCTGTTAGCTGTCTCTTTTCCTTTTATCACTCTACTTCTTCTCAGGAATGTAATATATTTAAACAAAAATTCTGAAATGAATCCTACTCTGCATTCATCAGCGAATATGTAAGGTCATTTTAATGCTCATTACGTCAACATTAACAGTCTAATGTTGCCGATATTCGAACTTTTATTTTCCGTTGCTCAGTATCTCAGTCAAATAGTAGATTTTCTTACCCATTTCTCTTATAAATTTGATCAGTATTTTCTTTTACTTGATTAGTTCATTACAACCTCTCCTAGCTCTTGCTGAGCATGACAAATCTGTCTACTTGGCAATTCGGATCAAGCTGTAGTATTTGTTGATATTTCTTTTGAGTCATCTATTTAAAAAAATCCTATTCATAAGACTTTTCTCTGTTACCAGCGTACTGAGTGGGTTTCATTTCATAACTTTATTCGATACGCCACTTGAATTGATATACTTATCCTCTTAACTAAATTATGCCACAGGGGTTTCCATGGTTAAAACAGGCATTGATACCAGGTGAAACGACAATCTTCTCCTTGGTCTACACTGGCCTGTACAGTCACTATAGCACACATGAATCACTTTTCCCGCGTTTACAAGCGTGATAATTTCAAATACGACAGATGCCTATTTGTGCCTGCGAATAATAATTGTACACTTGTCCTTAAAAAAAACAAATATTTGTTTGAAGCACCCTACTCTATCCACTCAATTAGAGGTTTTAATTTCTGCTGATAAAGCAGAATGTTTGGCTTGTAAATTCTCTTTAAATTCTATTCTTGATTCATCTGGAGCATCTCTAATCTACATCTTGGAAAGCATATGGACTTGATGATAAAATAATCCTTAAGAAATGTGCTCTTGAACTTTCTCCTGTTCTCTCTAAACTCTACAATAAATGTATTGCTACTTCTTGCTTTCTTGTTGGAAAACCTCTTCTATTGTTCCAATCTTTAAGAACTCAGGTAAACCATCTGATCCTTCTATCTGCTTATAGAAAATTCCCAATCCTACCATAAAGGAATTCCTATTCAAAATTTTTTTTGTCCTTGTCAGTTGTTCAGATTTTGCCAAATAGTCCGATAACCTTCAGTACCCTTTATATGCATTAGTGCATTATTTAATATTTACTACAGAAGAAGAATGCTATGGTCGGAGATAGAGCGAATATAGACAATGTGTACATAGGACTTCTACTACTTTTTGAAAAGTACTAAATGCTTTAATTAACTTTGAATCGGTTACGCATCTCACCTCGCAGCATCTTCTGAAGCAATAGGGCTTTCGGTTCCCTAGGTCTATCAAGCTTAATATAAGTATAGTGAAGTTCCGGCCGTTGCTTTGGATATTTCGAAAGGCATTTGACAGGTTTCGGCATAGTAGTCTCCTTCAAAAGTTGAAGGTCTTATGACCACTATCATAGGGTCAAAAGTTATTTCCCCCTTGACCATTCAAGTACGTCGATCCCGAGCAAACAGGTGCATACTGGGAGACAAGAAGGGACTTCCGGCAGAAGCCAGCAACATGGCGTGCAGGACTTTGCTAGGATCTCCATAACCACATCCTTATTCAACATCTATAAATGTTTGCTGTACTCATGTTTCCATACTAATAAATTCCCTAGTTATTTCCAATATTCGGCGAGTGTGTCATTTTTCCATAACTGTTTTATTTTGTCATCTTAAAAACATAACAAAACTAGCGACGTAGATGAGATGCACTACGTAGAAATATTCACCTCGAGGATTGGAACGAAAAGAAACTGACAAGTAGAATTTATTTCGTTGCTTGGAGTGGAGAATTTCAGAAATTGGATTTTAGGCATCGTGTTTTTTGGACACACAAAATAACGTCAGGTACGTTGAAAACGAAACATATTTTTTTAAAAATCTCTTGTTTCCGGAATTTTTTCTTTCCCATTCAGTGTGAAATAATGGATTCAAATACTATCCAACAGATTCTATAACAGCAATTAAGGTTGATGGAACTCTTTTCAGAGAGACTAGGGACTGTACCACAACGAAATCCTCCAGCAACGAAATTAATATTTGGACTGGCTCTCGAAAAGTCCATTACATAGTTCCACTACGATAAGGAGGCAAACACAACCTTCGCAACGTGGTTCGCTCGTTATGATGATCTCTTTAAAGAAGATTTTGGAGAGAAAACCGATAGCTGGAAAGTGAGGCTCCTTTTACGAAAAATTGGTCTGAGTAAGCACGAAAAATATATTAACTACATTTTACCGAAACAACCTGGGGATTGTAGTTTCGTGGAAACAGTTAAAACTCTAAATAATTTTTTTGGTGAACACACCTCATTGTTTAATGCAAGATCCAACTGCCTCAATATCACGAAATGTGATACAGATGATTGTACAACTTACTCAGGATTCGTCAACAAGCAAAGAGAACGGTTCAAAATTTCCACCATCTCAGATTAACAATTTAAGAATTTAACTTTTGCATGCGGATTAAGGTCCACAAGTGACAAGGATGTGCGCACAAGAATTTTGTCAAACATTGAACAAAATACGGATATTACTCTGCAGCAAGTTAAAGAGGAATGTCGGCGGCTGGTGAATCTAAAGCATGATTCAGATATGGTACAACAGTTGGTACCTGCAACAACATCCACAATCAACACTATACAAAGACGACAGTCACCGGAAGCAACACAAAAGAAACCTCCATCGACTTGCTTGAATTGTGGTGGCTGGCATTTTGCTCGGAAATTCTCCTTCAAAACTCACCGCTGCCGCGAATGCAACCGACAAGGTCACAAAGATGGATTCTTCACACCACCGTAGCGCAAAACAACGCACAAGCGACCACAAAACAAAAACACTCTACTAGATATATGCTTTACCTCTGCACCTGACTCTTGCCAGGTCTCGCAGCTTTGGCCTCTCGGCAATTCTGACCATGCTGTTGTCTTTCTTAATTTTTCTCTCCACTCTCACTCCCCCCAGGAGCCTCCTACTTATAGGACCTCCTACTGCTACCAAAGAGCTGACTGGGACGCCTTCCGCGACTTCCTACGCGACGTCCCTTGAAGAAAAGCGTTCGATCTCCCAGTTGATGACTGTGCCGCTGAGATATCGTCCTGGATGAAAGTTGGCATTGATGCCTTCATACTTAACAGGAAGTTTCGTCTCAAGCCTCATTCCTCCCTTTGGTTCTCTCCTGCTTGTTCGGCCGCCATTGTCCACAGGAACCACTACTTTCGACTATTTCGGAGACGGTCATCTGACCACAATAGGCGCTTATTCACGTCTGCTCGTAATGAGTGCAAGAGAATCCTGAATGACGCCAAGCGGTTGTTTGCTGAGAGAATTAGACAGCGCATAGCCGACCGCAAATTCGGCTCCAAGGACTATTGGCGGTTATGCAAACGGGTGCTGAACAATAGCAAATCCTCTATCCCTCCTTTAATCAATGAATTTGATGTCCTCACATCATCAGCGGACAAGGCCGAGTGCTTTGCTCGCAAATTCTCATCCAACTCCACATGGAGTTCCTTATTAGAACTGAGGCTAAACTGTACGATATATACATTACCCCGACAGTAGTATCCCGTGTAATATCAAAACTTAAGACCCTCATAAGGCGAGCGGTGGTGATGGAATCCCGGTGATTGTCCATAAGAAATGTGCCCCCGAACTCTCCTCCGTCCTCTCCAAACTGTATAACTACTGCTTCTGTGCTTCCTATTTTCCTGCACGCTGGAAGTCCTCTTCTGTCGTTCCTGTATTCAAGAACTCTGGTGAACCCTCGGACCCATCCAACTACCACCCTATCAGCCTTCTACCAATTTTCGGGAAAGTGTTCGAGGCCATTATTAATACTGAAATAGTTCAGCATCTTACTGCCCATAAACTCTTCTCCAACAGCTTTTACTCTTTTCCAGGTCCACGGCCGACATGTTAACGACCATTACGGAGTACATGTTCCAGGCCCTTGAGGAGTCCGGCGAGGCTCGTGCTGTTGCTCTGGACATCTCCAAGGCTTTTGACAGGGTTCGGCACGCTGGCCTTCTATGCAAGCTACGGGGTTATGGTAGTATCTAATGATTGCATGATCTGATCCAATCCTTCCTAAATAACCGCATAATGAAGGTCGTCTTGAATGGTCATGCTTCCACATCTTACTGTACAAACGCTGATGTCTCTCAAGGCTCTATCCGATGCCCGACGCTCTTCCTTATTTTCTTAAATGACCTCACAGACGAGATCAAGAGCCAAGTAGGCATCTACGCAGATGACATCACAGTTTACTCCCGCATCAGTAAGAAACCCGGCGTGGCGGACAAACATAATCTCGCTGCTGATCTTGAGAGGGATCTACATTCTGTGGTGAATTGGGGTAAGAAGTGGCTTGTAAATTTCAATGCGTCTAAGACCAAGCTGCTGTCTGTCAATCATCACAGGCAACCTCTCCTGCCTCCCATAAACATGGACCAAGTGAGTCTCCCCGAGAGCAATACATAGCACCTCCTCGGCCTTACCCTTTCTTCTAATCTCAAGTGGAACCACTACATTGAGTCAATAGCTAAATCCACTGCAAGGAAGGTTGGGTCACTATGTCGGGCCAGGATGTTTTTCCCGCCTGAAACCATCCTGCATATATACAAATCAACCATTCGTCCGTGCATGGGGTACTGCTGCCATATATGGTCAGGTGCCCCCACTGTTCACCTCGGTGTTCTTGACAGACTCCAAAGGAGAATCAGTAATGTGATAGGTACCGACTTGGCGGCTCGACTACAGCCACTTTCCCACCGACGGGATGTAGCTTCCCTTTGTCTGTTCTGTAAATACTTTCATGGCTTCTGCTCCAACGAACTTGAGTCACTGGTGCCTCTGCAACAGGTGTTTACTCGTGCAACCTGACTGGCAACTGGGTCTCACCCATTCACAGTGAGATCAACCAAATGCAGACGACAATTCTACTCCTGCAGCTTTTTTCCTCGCACTTCCCGTCTGTGGAACTCGCTTCCTTATTCTTGCTTTCCTGACGGCTACAACCTCCAGTAATTCAAATGCAAGGTCAATACTCATCTCTTAACCACTTAACCCTAGTTCTTTCCTCACCACCCTGTATACCCTTTCCTTTCTCTCTACCTCTGCAACTGTCTTCACACCTGTATTCCCTCCCTTCTCTTTCTCCTTTCTAAATGGTTTGTCCTCCTTTTCACTCTCTTCTATCTAGTGATTTTACTCTTATGTAGCCACCTGCACATCAGTGGCATTACCGCCTTGCTCGGGGTGATATGATTAAAAAAGAACATACAAAAAACATACAAACAAACAGTATGGTAGCAACATTCCTTCCCAACTCCAAGTCGAACCGCAAATATGTGTCGTTGGAACTGGACAACCATCCAGTTCGGTTACAAATTGACACAGCATCGGACATAACCCTTATTTCCCAGAAACTATGGAAAAGTATAGGCAGACCTCCACTTACATCTACCAAACATGTAGCACGGTGTGCTTCTGGAAATTGTGTCCATATTACAGGCGAACTGCCAGCAACAATCAGGATTGAAGAGAAGACAACATCTGGGATCATATACATTTCGAATTCCCAGCACAACCATTTGGGACTTGATTTTATTGAGCCACTGGGTCTTCTTGATACCCCACACCCAAAGATATGTGTCAGAATACAGATCGACCACTATCAGTAGGTACACCAGTGTTTGCGAGGAGTTACAGGCTTGGTCAACCAAACTGGACACCAGGTACCAGCCACAAGAAAAAAGGACGATTTATCTCTCTCTCACAAGTTGGAGATCAATTCTGGGCAGGACACAAAAACCAACTGGGTCCTTGGTACACCAGCAACATTACGACAAACACGTCGAACATTCCACTGAACTTACTGGACTATTTGAACTACCAGCTATACCACCTGTTGAACAGACAAATATAAACGAGAGCAAGCCAGAATCTAGAAAGAACCGGTCAAAGCGGAAGAGAACTAAAGTGTTGCACCTACAAATTAACCCAAAACAAAACGTGCTCGTTACAGCTAATTGCCTTCTTTTAAAAAAAAGTGAGGTATTAGGACTACCATAAAAAGGGTAAAAAATTATCTCCCATTTACCATTCAAGCAAGTCGATCCCGAGCAAATAGGTGCATGTTGAGAGAAAAGAAGGGACTTCCGGCAGGAGCAAGCAACATGGCGTTCAAGACAACCACATCCTTATTCAACATTTAAAACTGTTCGTTGTACTCATATTTCCATAATAATAAATTCCCTAGTTATTTCCAATACTCGGCGAGTGTGTCATTTTTCCATAACAGTTTTATTTTGTCATGTTAAAAACATAGCAAAAGGTTATGGTACTTCTGGACGATTTTTTAACAGATTCAGTCTTTTTTATCAAATCACGAAATGAAAGTTGTCTTAACTGTCATACAGAATTTTTAGCATTGATGCAGATGTTCGCCAGGGCTATAGTCTTCGACCTAGGTTATTCCTAGTTTTGTCAACGACCTTCTTGATGTCTTTAATTCTCAGGTCAGTATCTATGCTGATGACATAACTCCTGTCTTAATAATAAGTCTAATTGATTCGATGAGGTCAGATTGGCGGCTGATCTAAAAATAACCTACAATCTGTTAAATGAGGCAAGGAGAGGCTTATTAATTTTAACGCCTACAATATGAAACTGTACTATTTTACTGGTCTGAGAGAAACTTTTTTCCTTCCATCAGCATGTCTGATGTTAACCTCCAGAACAGTGTCTCATTGCACTTTCTAGGGAATCAATTATTAAGTCCGCAGTTAGGAAGGATTATTCTTGCCAGAATCTATCTTGTATATTTATAATTATACCATTCATCCAGGCTTTGAATATTGTTGCACTATCCGTTCTGGTGTTCCTGTTGTATATTTAGGGATTCTTGATAAAATCCAAAGAAGAAACTGCAATGATATTGGTCTTTTCTTGGCATATTGAATTCAGTCACTTTTAAACTACCATAACATAGCTTCCTTGTGCCTTTTCTATTAATACTTTCATGGTAATTGTTAATGGAACTTTCCTCTATGATACCTATGCATTATGAATTTAAGCGTTGTACTAGATTAGCGGCAAGGTTTCATCATTTGAAACAGTTGAAAAGGCTAAATGTAACCGTAAGTTCTATGCTAACAGTTTCTTTTATTGTACTTCTCGTTTATAGAAATCTTTTTCAGCTTCTTGTTTTCCAGTTAAGTTTGATCTTAAAAACTTTAAACGCAATGTCAATCGTTGTTTCTTCTTCTTCTTTATGTGCCATGTTCTTTCAGGACGTAGGCGATCACGGACCGCCACTTGCTCCTATCCCTTGTCACGAATCACTGGAAAATTCCCGATCCTACCATAAAGTAATTCCTATTCAAAATCTGTTTTGTCATTGTCATTTGTTCAGATTTTGCCAAATAGTCCGATAATTTTCAGTACCCCTTATATGCATTAATGTATTATTTAACATTTACTATAGAAGAGTGCTATGGTCGGAGATAGAGCGGATATAGACAATGTGTACATAAGACTGCATGATAATTGTCAATTTCACACCTGATACTTGGTAGAAGGTCAAAGAAAGCCACAATATATATTTTGAATGAATAATAATAATAATAATAATTATAATAATAAAAAATCTATGTATTCCTTCTCACTCTCTCTATTTTCTTTATGATTGAACTTATTCGGCAGGTTTAATCTGTGCAATTAAGAATATAGGTACGCGGCAAATATCTCTATCTCCCTTATTCAAACAAGCAAAGTAGATTTTGACCACATTGAAATCGAATATGAATGTGACCACTTTTTTTTTTATTAGTTTAGATTTTTAATTTGTTATTTCTTCTATTAAAACTTTTTTTTTAATTATTAGAATATAGCTGTATTATCGTAGTAATTATTATTTTTATATTTAGATGTTGTCTCTGTTTATTACTTATTTAGTCGGAGAATCGACTATCGTGTTTGAAAGAATTTAGTGCGTTTCTTGCATACCTTAAGAAAAGAACAAATGACAGAAACAAAAATGGAAACGGCGTCTTTTACGACTAACCGTTGGAAGTCGGATTGACATTTCATAAAAAAAAAAACGAATCTATGTTCAATCGAGAAATATAGGTATATAATTCTTACTTGCTCATTGATTCAAACAAAACAAGTAGATTCGAAAAACACCCGCCTCGCAGAAACCGGGTAGATATTTTATCATTTTTCATTTTGCTATATAGAATCATTTGATATAAATGTTGTATTTTCGTTTCTCCTAATGTTTTTTGAAATTTATCAACTTATAATGATTAATGTTTTGTTGTCGGGATCGGTAATTTTATTTTTAGAAAACGATATATTCAACATCGACTTATTGACATTTTTTACAATTAAACAAGAACGACTAAGACATCTGCAAGTACGATTTATTGAGATAGCACCTCCAAGAAAAATCGGCATTTAATCTACATATCTTCAAAAAGGTCTTACAAAACACATGTTGACACTCGGTATCAATTTCACCATCATCATCTCAACAACTTTGCAAAGTTTTCAACTGTTGGATTCAATTGTTTTTTTATTTTCATTTTTGTTTTTTTCAACGTAAAAAATAAAAAAATAAATAAAAAACACACTACCGAAATATTCTTCCAGAACGTGCTACATTGTGTTGTTTTTGTTGTATGTACACCATTAAAAAGTTTAAGACTACGTGTGCTACAGAGATAAATGCCCTTTCATAGTTCACATGGCTAGCTTTCATTACGAGTATTTATTAATTTGTTTTTATTTAGACTATATTTTTATAGTCATGTGATATTTGTATACGTTTGATAGTAATGTCTTGAGTTGATAGTTAACAGAATATTTTATCTTCATTTTTTTAAAAATGTAGTTGCGATGTGAGTGATTAGACATGCCAACGAAAATTTGCTTGTTTTTAAGTACTGCGTCATCAGAGTGCTATATATTTCTAGTGAGTTATCTTATTAGTATTTAGTTGAAGAGTTTAGTATCCTTTTTGCGTATTTTTAACTTTTTCTTTCGCACTAGATATTAACAATGAACAAAAACATAAAAAGTCAATGTCGTTTTCTACGACAAACATTGGAAATTAGGAGTTAATTATAAGTGTATATAATGAACACGCATAATTATTTATCTAAACATATCTATATACCTTCTTAAATATGTATATTCATGGGCAATGGACAAAAATAGACATTTACATGCATATACATTTTTAATGAATTAATAAATTTATTTTTAATCCGACATGTTTATTACTTCAAACGTTATTATAGTGGATACTTCGTATATTAATAAGCCTGATAACTATATTTAAAAAGAGAAAATACAATTTAGTCCGCTGTGATGTTCTTCGTGGTCGAGCTGTAAAGTACACTGCGTCAAATGGCGGCTTCATCTACAAGGCCGGTAAGCGCATTTTCAAATGCGTAAGCTGACAGACCATTTGAATAATAAAATTGGTTACCTATTTCAAAAACTATATTTTTCTCGTCTACGCGTTTCGTCCTGTGATGGACTTTATCAAAGTAAAAAGATTAAATTAATTTTATTTTAAATAAAGAAACTATAAACAAAAATTCTTGGTTACTAAAAAATATATATATATATATATATATTTTTTTTTTTAAATAAAGCATCTATAAACAAAAAATTCTTGGTTACTAAAAAAAAAGGCACTTATAAATTATTCACAAGATTAACTGAAATTATTATTAAAACACCTCATTGTTCATATCTGGAGAGATTTTTTTTTTCGTGTGCAGTATAATGTTATGTTTTGAGATTTTAAAATGATATAAATTAACCGTTTTCTTTGAATTTTATTTTTATATGTCTGTTGTATATGTTTGCTTGGGAAAGTATTGTTTCTATTAGTATTATGGTAATTTATTCATGCGCTCATGAACTCTTCCAGACTATAAATAATCAGCAGTTTCCGCTTTGTGCAGGGAGGTCTATTCAAGCAGAGACTAGAATTCGAAGTCGATGCTGGAATTCAATTCACCTCTCAGTTGCGTCTCTGTCCTCGGGTAGAGTGCTTCTTGGTTGTATGTCAGTCCTCGGACAGACATACAACCAAGCCCATGAAACATCTACAATGTCCATATCACTTTATTCCCAAAGCAATGTACTTTGACGGACAGTTTTGGTAACTTCATAACATCACTCCTCGGCACAATCAATTCATCACATATAAAAAAAAAAAACTCTAGCGGCCTCTTAAAAAAATTAAAAAACATAAATATTAAAGACAATATATAGCCAGTTTAGACATAAAATCTACTAAAAACACACCTAACAAAAAACAACAACAATATTATCTTTCCCTATACATAAAATCATAAAACTATGCCATCTAATCACCAAGCAATGTTTCTTTACTTTCGATGACCAATTCTATCGATAAAAATTTGACTTACTGATGGGATCACCTCTCAGCGGTGTCCCCCTTGTCTATTTTTAGAGGTTTTAGAAAGAGACCTATTCAAAAACATTCCACCATTAAACTCTTCCTACTTCCGATACATAGACGATTCTCTACAAGTATATCCACAAAATACTAATGTAACAAATCTTGTCAACCAATTTACCAGCGTCGAACCTAGAATAGACTTCACCTTTGAAACTGAAACTAACTTTACTTTCCCCTTCCTAGATACCAGGTTACACAGAAACAATAACGAATTCAATTTTGACGTCTACATAAAAGCTACCAACAAAAACGACTTGATCAGTTTCTATACAAAATAAAATCTGGTATGATTATAGGTTTCTATTTAAAAGCACAAAGAATTTTCAGCCCCCAATATTTATACAAAAAAAAAAAAAGAAATGTACATAGAAAACACATAAAACATCTACAATGTCCATATCACTTTATTCACAAGGCAAAAAAAGGTACATAAAAGACACAACCGCAACAAAAACAACATTATCCAAAATAATAAATTAAACAATAACAGATACATAATACTACCTACCAACTCCATAACATCCACTATCCAAAACAATTTATCCCATCTAAAAAACATCTAAATAGCCACAACCACTTCAAAAACTGTTGTGGATATAATCAGTCTAAAATAAAACAAAGCAATAATAACTCAGAATCAGGTATATATGAAATAAGTTGCCAGAACTGCCCCTCACACTACATTAGTGAAACATGCAGAAATGAAAAGAAAACCTATCTATGAGCATAGAATAGAAACTCATAGATAAAAATTTAACAAATGCACTGGTCATACACAGAAATAGATTCGACTACAATTTCGACGCAAAAATTACTTTCAAAAAGCAAACATATAGAACAAACATAAAATATCCAAAGAAAACGATTAATTTCCATCATTTTAACATAAAATAATACTACACATGAAAAATTTTCTCTTCACATATGACGTTTTTAAATCTTAAATAATTTCAGTTAATCTTATGAATAATTTATGAGCGTTTTTCTAGTAACCACCAATTTTTTGTTTATAGATACTTTATCTAAAATAAAATTCTTTCATCTCTTTGTCTTGTTCATCACAGGACGAAACGCATAGGTGAGAAAAATATAATTTTCCTCTTGTCTTCTTTATTTAATCAAACTATTGCTTTCCTCAGATTATAACTGAGTATAGTTATTATATATATAAATGATACATAAACTTGTAATGTGTTATGACCAGGAGTTACATTGCATTTAAATATATAGTTCTGTTGTCTTTTCGCACGATCACGCGGTGTGACGTCATAGAACCGCATTGCAAATTTGAGAACTGCGTTTGTTATTTTTAGTAACTATTGCCGTTGCTTAGCGAAGTTTTATGCCAACGCAAGATAAAATCGTCGCTGATGGTGGATGTTATCGTGTTACCATTCTTGTAACCTCTCTGAAGATGGCTCATATGAACCGAAAGCTAGAACCAACTTAATAAAAAATTATCCAAATGTTGGAGAATTTTTATTTTTATTTTCAACTGAAATTAAAGCCAAAATACGATGTTTAGAACGACTCATCTCATGATTAAACATAATAGACATTCATTGTCTCTTATATTTAACAGTATATGTTTAGAATATATATAATGTTTCATTGAAAATTACAGACAGGGTATTAGCATTAAGTTTTTTTAGATAATTTTACATGTGTTCTTATGATTTTTTTTTTCAGAACACAAATTATATAAGAATTATCCAATGTTTTGCTTTTTTTGCGAGCGATTTAGGCTATAATTTTATCTATTATCAAGGGTGAATTTTATTTTACATCTAACTGAATATATGTAGAGTTTATGTATGTAGACACATGTATGTGTTATATTCCGAACATGAAATAATATTGATACCAATTTGGACAATTCTTATATAATTTGAGTTCTGGAAACAAAAAAAAAAATCATAAGAACACATGAAAAATAATTTTTAAATAACTTAATGACAATACCTTGTCTGTTAATTTCAATAAAACCTGCATAAAAGAGAGATTGTTGCCAAAATACACAATATATATATATATATATATATATATATATTAACAATACATCGTGACATGGAAATTTATATAATTATATTATGCTAACATATAACATTGCCTGAAGACGAGATAGAAATCTCGAAACAGAAATTTCTGTGTCGCAATGTATTGTTAATTTTTAATTATATAATTATACTATGCTCCACAATATTTATTGTATTGAGCACTTTAAAAAAAAAAGTAAATGTCGGAGAAATCAAAATCGTAAAACCTTCGGTCCTCTTTATATATATATATATATATATATATATATAAAGAATTTGATCTTTTTTTTACATTGACATGTTTTGCCGATGATCTAGCGATAATTTTTGACACAAGAGCAAAATATACGGAGGCAAAGCGATTTACGTTAAGCATTTGAACGCTTGATTTTTACTTTAAGTGCAGTAGATGTTAATAAATTTCAAGATTTTGAAATATTTTTGCAGAGAAAGTAATGACTTATTTGGTTGTCAACCATTAAAAATTGGTATCTTCTTGTTTAATGTTTTGTAAATAGCTTCAATAACATATGAATATATTACCATTAGGACACTTAATGTTAAACGACTTGTAAAAAATGATAAGAATTAACTATTGGCTCCGGACGTTTATAGTTATAACATTGATGTATGTTGTAGACAAGAAACCAAAATCAAAGAATAGCAGTATATTAATATCGGTTTTGAGCGAATAAGTTAATAACTTTCGAAACGGTGCATATTATTGAAATAGTTTTGATATCAATACCAAATGGAAGAGTAACATTCATAGACATTGGAAAGACAACCATAGTGTACACATTTGAAAATGACATTAAAAGAACTATTATTAAAATTTCGTAATTCCCCATAAAAACGTTTTGAAGACCTTCGAAGAGTGAGTTAGCACATGGCAAGGAGGTTTGGTGAGAACCGATAAAAAAAAATTTACAAAGTTGTTGAAGATGAGAAATCCCACTGAATTACAGTGTACCTTCAATTCGAAACAGTTTTGATAATGATAAATTCAACTCAATTTTTATGGTTTAAATTGTACACATTGTTTCAATAACAATTAAAAAAGGAGATATATTGAAATAGCCCGATGTTAAGAGACACGTTGATAATGGTGAGAGTTTCAATGTATCTTCAATTGTATAATTGATATATACTTTTTATGAAAACTGTTTTTTCCAGGTCAAAATTATGATCGCAAAAGATATGGTAGCTCGCAAGTGCACTGGATGTGTCGTTTGATTTTTTTTACCACTGATATCTTTGATATAAAACACTGAGTGTGTGCCACTGAAATTTGATACATATCAACGACGAGATTTGTATTCAGATAAGTTGTGTCATTGATGTTTTCAATTTTATCCGCAGCCAAACATTTTATAGTTCTTCGCTGGCTGAATTTTTTTTTTTAATTAAAAAAAAAATGTCCTAATTGTACCAACCAATGTGAACATTTTCAAGGTTGTTTTATTCTTTTTCATACATAAAATCTATTTCTCCATTCCATGCAGGATCATCTTTAATGAGAAAAAAAAATACTGGAATGATATAGATCAGTATATTCTAAAGCTCTTATTTTTACTCATGGATTCCGTGCCAAATTCGGATAATTTGAAAAAAGAAAGAAAAGAAAAACGCATACGCGCTACTAAAAATGTAAAATATTTTACGAAAATCAATGTTTTCAAAATAAAATGTTGCTAGCATTTTCAGGATAGATTTATTTGAGCAATATATCAATTACATTTCAGATTCGAATATCTATCCTAATTCCAAGTATTGATAATAAGTTGTGCTATGGTGGTGGGAGGAGTAAGATTTTATTATGCAGATGAACTAAAATATTAGCAGAAGTGTTAAATTTGTTTATTAAGGAAAACAAACTCTATTACTAAATGTGGTCTCACTGCAATAAATCCAACAGATGTGGGTTACTGATTAACACATCATCACAGATAGCTGAATAAATTATTTTATTATTTTACATTTCAATTTATAAATTCTTTAACAATCTCTAACTTTCAGTTAATCATGTTTTGATGTTGACTTTTCTACTATTTTGACATTATTTGGATCTTTATTACTTCAATATTGTTTTTCATTGGCAGAAACGGTGATAGGATTCTGTTTTCAACTTAATTTCAATATTATGACATCACCTTTGATCTTTTATGACCGATATTCTTAAAATTTCGTCCGTATATTTTATTGATTTATTTCATGTGTTCCTCATTGCAGGGGACTTCAAAATATTTCATCTCTGCTCGGTACTCTCTTGGGTCGAAGTTGTTTCCTAGGAAAAAGACGTCTGTTATATTTTTGACATGGTTGTTGAGGGGGTGGGTTGTATTTTTTTATTCTGAATATGCTATCTTTCACATTTGACTTTGACTCACATGTGATATAAATACTTGACTGTAATCAGTAAAATCTGCAACTTCTCCACTATATAACATTAACTCTTTTCTTAAGTAATTTAATTTGCTTGCAAGTAATTTAGATATATTTTTCAAATGAGGAGTAAAATTTCAAAATTGTGCTTTGAACTTACTTATCAGTTATGGATGCTATAATTCACATCCATTAGTTTTTATTTCTCGAATTTTATGGTTTTTTTTTTTGTATTTTATTTAACTTTCAACTGCATATAAAGATTGCATTGTATATTATATCACTTTCGTTTTCAAAACATAAGTAGAAAGTACAAACAGGTAAAAATAACAACAGATGATGAATAAGTTGATAGATTTGACTGATTAAATTCACTTGAAATAAGTTAGCAGTTTTAAACTAAAAACTGCTAACGTAACCAATTCTGAGTCAGCTAAAGTAATAGCAGCGGTAGATTTTAACACAAAGGGAATAATGTATATGTCCTAACTTAAGATGAAAGATGACATTTAAGATGACATTTAACTTTGTATTTTTTATCTCTTCATCAGTCAATGAGTTTCTCGGTCAATATTAAAATCTCTATTTTTTTGTCTTTAAAAGGAATAAAACAGATTAATGTCAACATTCAGGTATTTATTACTCGTTCTGTTTTTAGCGAATATATTACAAGTATGAACTGGTAATAAGTCTTTTTTTATGAAGCTATCAGATTACAGCATACGAAAACGTGGCTCATATATCACGCAATAAGAAAAAACGTGCAAAAACTGGTAAAAGCATAAGTGGCATTATATTTTTACAAATGTTGACACTTACATGTTTAAAACTGGGCGCGCAGCAACCACAAACACACACGCATGTAGTACGAATTTAGATTTGATCTGGCATTTGATCCTTTTCTTTCATTTGGCGCTGTTTGGGCATTTCAGAGTTACCACACGTAATTACAAAAGTGACCACTAGGGGCTGCTGATTGAATATAAAAAAACCGACAGAGAGACAATCCTTTCTCTCTTTTTTTTTTTTTTGTTCCCACTAGGCTGCTAGCTAGAACTCTTGGACACTCCTTTCGTTAGTCTCCTATTCTCGTTGAGAATCTTCGGACAAGGAAGTCAGACTTTGCCTCCAGTAAATTGAACTTGTCTGCTTGAAACAATATATTCCATTTCTCCCCATGTTTGGAATAATTGCATTTATTTCCTTCTTGTTATAACACATCACTCAATAAGTCCCGGGCCTGAAATATAGATGGCACTACTCATAAAAAATCCGTATGATTTTTATGAAGTACTAACTGTCAAATGGCAAATTTGAGTCCAATCCGATTATTAGTTTACAAAGTACGGTTATTTAAGTGACGCTACTGTTTCAAATTTTCAAAACAACGGAAAAATCTGAATTTCTTGTGTCGATAAAGCATTGCTTTCTGATGGGAAAAATACTTTTCAAGCAAAGCAGTGGCTTGATAAGTGTTATTCAGACTCTGCTCCGTCGGAAACAATGGTTAAGAGGTGGCATGCTGACTTTAAACGCGGTCGTACAGACACAAATGATGCTGAACACTCTTATGATGCTGAACACTATTATCCAAAAAAACACCAAAGAAATCTACAAACTCGTTTTGGCCGATCGTAAATTGAAGCTGCATGAGATAGCAGAGGAGTTGAACAAATCAGAAAGCAGTGTATTCACCATTTTGTATGAACATTTATCACAAACATCAGCAGGCAAGGTTTTGGCCTCCGTACTATTAGGTACTGTTAAACACATGCTAGTTAAACATTACTCATATACTCAAGTTTATGAACATAACTTGTCTTTCTCTATTTTGACACAAAAGATGAATGACATTTTGACTTAAAATGGAATGTACGTATTTTTGTACCTTCCTTCTGCTAGATATTTAGATTTTTTAATAACTTTTTTAATAAAGCCCAAAAAATACTTTACAATGTTCTTGACCAGGCATCTCGGTTTCAATCCTTTCTCGCCGCCGTAACGTAGCTTCCCTGTGCCTGTTCTCTAAATACTTTCATGGAAAATATTCTGATGAACTTTCCTCTATGGTACATAGACTTTATGAATTTAAGTGCAGATTGGCGGCAAGATCTCATCATTTTACAGTGGAAATGGCTTCATGTAACCGTAAGTTCTATGCTAACAATTTCTTCTCTTGCTTGTGGAACATACTTTTGTTTTTTTGCTTCCTAGTGAAGTTTATCGTCAAAAACTGAAATGCAGTGTCAATCGTTATCTTCTGTCTTCTAGATTCTTGTTCTTTTATTAATAATGTCGTTATTCATATTCTCGAACAGTCCTTGCGTCTTAATTGTTTTATTGACTTATTTGAGGTGGAGTGATTAAAAATATTTGTAGCTGCCTTTGTTCGAAGAAAAAAAGGATTGTTCCATTACAACAATATTTTCATAGTTTATTTGTTTATTTTTTTAATATTAATTAATATACACAAAAAGCAAAACCAAAGGAACTAAGCATTGAAGTGATCGAGCAAAATTACATTTTATTCAAAGAAAAATTATTAAACAGAAAAAAATTTTCCCACTGATATACTGATATATCTGAAATTATTTTGCATAAACCATTTATAGAAATAATAGCACTATACACGGAAATACCTCGATTGGGATTTGAATAAAATATATACAATATAATGCTCTCGCCGAAAAGAATCGATTAGCAAAAGAAACTCTCAGATGATCAACAATTTTAAATTATTATGAACATTTTTCATGATAAGCGTTTGCAATTTCTAAGAAAACTGCTTTGCATATACTCTTAGTCGTCATCCATTAATTAGAGAGCAACCTATTTGTTTCGTTTTCGATGATAACACCTTTTAAGTTCTCTTCTTTTTGTTGTATGAAAGAATTTTCTCGAAATGACAATTCGTTCTGGGTATGACGATAAACTACATCTGGCAGTAAGGCCTCGAGATCGAGAGATTTTGAGGGACGTGGGACCACCTCTTAATTGCTGTTGTTCACAGGCTCACTCTGACCCGGGGTGGTAGCACCTGTTAGGGTCCCAGCTATAGGCAAATAGTTAACTCCCAAATTGGGGTCAAAACACTATGAAAATATAAAAATACATTTTATAGTCAAAATATCAACAATACACTTCTGAGAAAATTACCAGCAATACTCTTGACAAAAATCATCTTTATAAAAATACGTCACTGAAGCCTGATCTACAAACTGATTTCTTACAAAGAATGCATATTGTATTCATACAAGCCTATCCTAAAATAATATTAAATTGCCCATATTATTACATATCAAGTTTGATATGCCGTAGACCAAAATAAACCATAAACCAACCAAATGACATTAATTCTCTCACCTCTGTTTTCCTTACTTCTGAAATAATAAATGTGTGACACTCGCATATAATTAAGAAGAAAAGCACAATCGGAAAACTAACGAGAATTACCGAGCATTTACATCAAAATTTTCAGCCACTTTCCATCATTGAGTTTTAAGTTACTGTATTAACTACCTTACAAACAGCATTCGAACCTTGACTTTTATTTTGGATTTTGCTGCTTGTGGAAAAACCGCAAAGCATTATCTTGTTCAACATCGATGCTGTCAAGTAAATATTTATAAGGTTATCTACTCTCACATTTAAGTAATAGCTGCAAAGGCCACCGTGAAATAGATTTATAATTTATTGATTCTATGTAATAGGCATGTCTTTTCAAGTAAATATATCTGTATTTATACAGAAAATGACTTTGTAAAGTTTCGAATTATATCATTCCATATTGTAAACAGAGGTTGCCAAATATTAAATGTTGACTTTCTTTACATTCTCGTTTTCTTTGCCTTCTTTCTTTTCTATTTTTTTTTCATCTACTTTCTTTTCCTTTTCGTCTATACATGCCTGTTTTTTCTATTTCCATCTATTGATTTTGCTTTCTCAGAGTATTTCACTTCAGTCCCCCCTATCTCTCTTCGTCTTTATCAATATTCTTTCTCTTATTTCTCCTTTTCTACATATATATTAGCTAATTTCAGGATTAAGTTGAATAGCTGTTAATATTTTGATGGAAAATGTCTATTAGCTTTAAGCATACATACTTCAATTTCAAAAGGATTTCGTCTGATACAAATCTACAAATTTGATTGAATTCTGCTTCAATAGGTTTTGAAACGTGCTCACAAACCATTACACTATTATAAGATATGTATGTGATCGCCGTGTTTATTTGTGTATTACACACGTTTATGAGTAGAGAGTAAAATGTTAGTAAAAAATACTTATCTGTTATAAAATGATCGATGAAAGAAATTCCGAAAATATAAGTAATCAATATTTGGATTTGATTTTGTTACTTCACCGTATTAAATGGCCTCGCCGATCCCGAATAGTTCAAACGTTAAGTTAATACACGAAATTAAAGTATCTGATAAAGTTATGTTTATATGCGTAATGAAATTATATAATCTATAATCTTCGTTATCAATTTTACGATGTTGTAATATTTAATGCAAATGATAAGTGCCTATATGTAATCAAATACGCTATTTATGGAAAAATGTCGAAATATTGTTTGAACATTAAGAAATAAGGTTTAGTAGTGTAACATTCACATACAGACATGGATAAATAATCTCTCTCCCTCCCCCCTCTCTCTCTTCCTCCCTCTCTCCATCTGAAATCGAAAGATGTTTGTGATGAAATGTAAAACCTATCATATCAGGAATAGGCAGCGCCTCACATGAAATACACGACAAATTAAGCAAAATCTTAATACCTCTTCTCGGCACAATCAGTCCATCATGTAAAAAACCCAGGTGACTTTTTGAACAAACTAAAAACATAGACATCAAATTCAAATATATGGTAAGTTGAGACATAAAATCCTTGTACACTAATGTTCCTATAGATAAGTGTCTAATTCAATCAAAAACACACTTAACAACAGCAAAAATAAAATTATCTCTCTTTACACAGAAAGTCATAAGACTATGCAATCTAATCACTAAGCAATGTTTCTTTACTTTCAATGACCACAAAAATTTGGTTTACCGATGAGTTCGCCTGTCAACGGCGTTCTCGCTTGTTTATTTTTAGAATTTCTAGACATTTTACCACCAAACTCTTCCTATTTCAGATATACAGACGACTCCCTACTAATATACCCACAAACTACTAAAATAACAGATCTTGTCAACAAACGTAACAACATTGAACCTACAGTAGGCTTTACCTTCGTAACTGAATTTAATTATACTCTTCCTTTCCTAGATAGCATATTACACGAAAAATAACTTCGAAATCAATTTTGACATTCAGTCAGTTAAGTGCCATACGCGATACACGAATTGGCAGAAGATTATCCCACAGTAGGTTGCCATTGCTTTCTGTGGTAGACTGGTTACCGACCAAGGCTATAGAACCCAATCTGTCCTATTATTTAACCCATAACTGGAGGAAGAGACAGATTAATACCTTTCTAAGGGTATTTGCGCGTAAGTGAATGCAAGGAATTCAAATGGAATTCGAACTCGGCTCCCCAATTTCTCATTCCGAGCCGATATCCACTGAGCCACATTGACAAGAAAAAACAAAAGGAAAAAAATACACGCAATAACCCTATCCCTAACCCTAACCCAACCCCTAACCCTAAGCCAATTATCACTTATTTTCATATATTTGAAAGTTAACTTTCTTCTCAAATTAAGAATACGCAACTTTCTTAAATTCATTACCAGGAAAAAAAAAAAACACGCAATAACTCTAACCCTAAATTTCTATTTGAAAGTTAACTTTTTTAAACGAAAATTCTACAGCTCCCCCCACAAAAAAAGAGAAAACGCAAAATACAAGCAACTTTCAGCAGAAATTGAGTCCGAAACAAAACAAATCGCGTAATAATTGCACAAGGAAGTAAATAGGCCGAAAATGAGCTTACTATGCATAAAGTCATTCTGCACTGTATAACATTTTTCAACAGTGGTTACGGGGTGAGATAAACAGCGAGAAGAAGTTCAATTTTTTTCTGGTTGCTAACATCAATAAGGGAAGGTTTCTTCAATAAATAATTATCGATTTGAATTCAGCATATACATTTGCATGGAAATAAGGATGTTTTGGAAAAAATTGAAGAGGTAAAGGCCTTTGGGGAACAAATCAAAAATTTACCAAAAATTCAAAGAAAACGTTTAATTTCCATCATTTTAAAATCTCATAACAGTATTACACTGCACAGGAAAGAATTCTCTTCAAATATGATCGACAACGTTTTTTAAATACTTAATAATTTCTGTTAATCTTATGAATAATTTGTGGGTATTTTACCAGTTACTAACAATTTTCTAAAGCAGCTTAGATCTGGCACAAAGCCGAAAGTATGGGGCACCCAGTGAAGATCGAACTCACTACACAATTGTAATGATTCTAGCAAAGCAAACTTCCTAACCGTTACATCACGTCAAGGCATCCAGTTACCAACAACGTTTTGTATATAGATACGTTATTTTAAATAAAATTCATTTAATCTTTTTGCCTTGATTAAGTTTATCATCTTTGACTAAAAAGGAAAAACGAAATATGACATCACTTTCTAAATATTTTTGGAAGTTAAAAGAGGAAAATAAAACACCCGAAGTTAAATGGAAAATTCTCAAGCAAGCTAGAATCTCTATGTCGAGGAACGAACCATGGTACCCTGTCTACAAGAGAAAATGGAAATTTTAAAATACATGAAAAATGACATGTTACTAAATTAAATGCATGAAACTAAAGAAAATTATGAATTACAGTCCTGCTAGTATTACTAAATCTAAGGTATGAAATTATAGTAATTGTTAACATTTTATAGTATTAACCTTACTATCTTGATAATTTATTTTAACTAAATGATCATTCTTCTTATGTTATTTTATCTTTATTTTCTATTACAAATTGTGATCTATTGCCTTAAGTATTTTTATTGCACGCAATAATTACTGCTTGTATATTTAACCTTAATATATTTATATATTTATCAATTATTTATTTTTTATTATTTTCATATTTATTATTATTATTATTATTTTATTATTATTTTTATGATTTTGTTATATATTATATATTTATTATTATAATTATTTTTATATATTTTTTATTTATTTTATGTTTATTTTAATTTATATTGTTTTATTTGATTTTAATTTTCTAAATTTTTTCTAATTTGTTATATTAGGTCTAATGAATTTATATATTCGTGTTAGGTTTTTAAATATCCTTTATTTTACGTTTTATGAATATTTTTTTCTGCTAAATATTTTTTTAATGCTAAAAGATTTGAGTTGAAAAATTGCAACCGATGTCAATATCTGTCTGCAATTCATTTCCTGTCAAATTTAAAAATTTTTCTCTTTTAGTCGTTTCCATTGGCTCTTCTCTCTCTACATGTTCTCACTTATTTTCCTCTTCACCTTCTATTTCTTCTGTATCTTTCCCTTTCCTCTTTTTTTTCCTTTTCTTGATTTCTCATTTTATTTTTTTTTATCTTTTTCCTTCTTTCTTTCTCCCATTTTAAAAAAATATCTTTTTACCGCGTACGGAAAAAATTCCAATAATAAACGTTTATTGCCATCATTGTTAACTACCTGATGAGACATTGTTCTTTTAATTTCGAAACAAAATGTATAATTTTGTAGTAGATTAATAATAGATATTCATTGTTCTTTTAACTTTGTGAAACTTGCCGATGAAGAATCCGATGTCACGGTGATGACTTTGATGTTCCCATGGGAGCATTTGATTCCGCCCAATTCGCAGATTTGGTATAATTTATTTCCTAAACACCCTTAGTAAGATACTTGACTTCAAACAAATAGGTCTATACAGGAATGACGGACTCATCATTATCCGTAATAGTAATGGTCCACTATCATCTCGGGTAAAAAAGAAAATCATAGGAAAACCTTTAAATTGCTTGGATTTAAGATAGAAATTTCCTCCAATTTAAAAATAGTCAACTTCTTAGATAATACTTTAAATTTGTCGAACAATACATTTAAACTCTACCAAAGAAATAATGAAGCCCTAACCTACATAAATGTTTACTCCAACCATTCCAAGAAATAATTAAACAAATCCCTGCCGTCGTAAATGCTAGGATCAACAAATTATCGTCTACTAGAAAAATATTCAATGAAAATAAGACCTCTTACAATAACGCCCCCCAAAAGAGGCTTCAAACAGGAATTGCAACACATAGAACGCCCCAAATGTACAAATAAACCCAAAAATAAAAAAGAAGACTATTATGGTTCAAACCCACTTTCTGTCAACTATCTAATATTAATATCGAGAAACATTTTCTGAAACTGATCGACAAACATTTTAAGCAGAACAACCCACTAAATAGGAAAACGTTAAAAATTAGTTATTCCTGCACTAATAACATCATCAACTCACACTCACACAATAATAGTATACTGAATAAATTTTATAACAATCATCAAACAGATTGTAACTGTAGAGTCCAAAACAAATGCCCAATTAGAGGTATATGCAAATCCGAAAAGTTCATATTCCAAGTAAACAGTTATACTGGTGAACACGGAAACGAAAAAAAGTGTATATACAGGAATTTCCGGCGGACAATAGAAACCGTGCCTATATTATCAAAAGGAATCTTTCTCTAAACCCCACCTGAAATATCAAACAGCTCTCTCGAAACATTTCTGGGAATTAAAAGACAGAAATCTCTCCCCTCAGATTGAATGAAAGATTATAGGGAAATCTCAAACCCCTCAGAAGCAGATGCAATTTATGCTTAGACAAAAAGATTAGGATTATCAAATTAAAAGAAACTAACCAATTATTAAATCAAAGAAATTAATTAATTTTCAAATGCCGTCATAAAAATAAATTTAAACTATCTAATACACAGAATCTTAGAATTACCCCGTTCCGTCACACTTGCCGATTCATTCCTATTTTGCGTTGATCATTCATTGCAGAATTTTATGGACAGGAGAAGTTAAGGTGGAGATCTACCATGTAATGGTAGACATGCCAGTATATTTATGAAACGACTCTATATTATTTATGTATGAAGTTAAGAGTGTACTATTTTGCAATGTGTGATTATAAATGTATTTTAATATAAATATTTCACGTGTGTTCACCTAGCTGTAAGGTTATATAGGGTTATTTTGTGTATATAGATGCACCTTTTTATATGTATACTTCATGCATAAGAGTGCTCCTAATCATATATATGTTTTACGTGTATATGGAGGCACCTGATTATATGCATGTTGGCGTTAATCTTGGATTAAGGATGTAGTCGATCATACCCTCCTGAATTGATTATACCCTCCTGTATTGATCAGTTTACTCATGTATGTACAAGTTGATATCGAAATCCAAATGATATATGCCGTTATATGCATGTAACGTTTGTCATGATGCATGGAATGTGAAACATACCATCACGTTTGGGGAAGATGTGTGGACATGTATGTGTATACAAGCTCATATTGTTCTTATATATACACGTATAATTGAGATTGTTCCGCATTTGCAGGGCAGACATCACATAAAAATTCAAGTACTCTCTTCTTTGTTTCCAACGAAAGTTTCCTGTTTCTCAATACACTGCTTAGATTCCGGAATGCCTCCCTGGCCATGCCAATACTCCTTCGGATCTCAACCGAGATTAAAACAAAATTTTATTGCGCTGCTGTCGTTTCGATTTTAAAAAACGCACAAAAGTTTTTAATTTTTCTTTTTTCAGTGGATTGTTGGAATACAGTCCACTGTATTGTTTACCATAATCTCATATTAAGGAGCGCAGTAAATTTTCTATTATGTAAATTGCTCGGAAAAATGACAGGTTAGTCGAAATAAATTCTATGGTGCGACCGATATATATTGATGACTGTTTATCAGCAGAGACAGTTTTCCAAGGCAAAAGAGGATCGGTATATAACTTTATTTTTTTATAAAGTGTTTTTGTGAAAAAGTGTTTTTAGTAACACCGCCATTTACTACCATCTCAATAGAAAATTTGCAAAGGCTGACCAAGTAAACCTGGCCATTGCCCTTCAAAAGGACCTCTAATCTGTGATTGAACGGGGTCGGAAATGGCTCGTAAATTTTACTGTTTTCAAAACGAAGCTGCTCTTTAACAACTACGGAGAAACTTTCCTACCTTTCATTAGAATGGATGACGCTAGTCTCCTAGAAAGCAACCTCCGTGTCCTCACTCTCTCTCAAACAAAATCAAATGGAATAACTATACCGAATATATAGCTGCATTTACTGCTAGGAAGGTTGGGTCATTGCGTCATGCCAGGAAATTTTTCTCATCAGTATCTATTTTGCACATTTATAAATCTACCATTGAAGTAGTCCGTGCATTGAATACTATTTCCATATCTGGTCGGGATCTCCTGCTATTCTTCTTGAGGTTCTCGAAAAAATCCAAAGGAGTATCTGCAATATCGATCCTGACTTAGCAGCCCACCTTCAGTCACTTTCTCACCGACGTGATATGTCTTCTCTCAGTCATTTCTACAAGTATTTTTATGGCAATTGCTCTGACAAGCTTCCCGCCCAGACCATACGTATTTACGCATTCTATCACGGCCCCACTCTTTTATACTCGAATTAGTTAAATGTTAATGTTCCTTTTCTACTCGAACAGTTTCTTTTCTACTACTTCCTCGTCTGTGGAACTATCTTCAATTTGCTTGCCTTCCTGACAGCTACAATCCCCAACTTCAATTGCCATCTTCTATCTCTTTCTCATCATTCTCTTATTCTTTTTAGACATCCCCTGTACCTTGTTTTTTTTTTTATCTCACTGTGATCCTCTGCACACTAGTGGCAGTTCTGCTTGCTGTGAAATGATTATAGAAAAAAGTAGCTATTAAGGTTGACGTATGAACAGCAAGAATGTTATAAAATAGTTAAAGCAAAAATAAATGAAAATAAATAAATAATAACTTCTTCCCAACCTCACTGTATTTGTTTTATACTTGAGGATTCTTTATGTAAAGATGTTTGAGACGTCCTAACTAATCATGTACCAAGAAAACGAAAGTAGTGTGTTGTCCGGAAAGTTCATAACAATCTTTAGTCATTCATGTTCCAACACGTCAAATTTATCGGCAAATACAGAGCGTGCATTAGAATCAGCCCGGAGATAGGACGGGAACAGTGTGGATTCGTTAAAGATACCGTAACGAGGAATGCGATATACATGCTCAAAATGTTATCTGAAAGAGCAATACAAATACAGAAGAACCTTTATCTTTGCTTTATAGGCTACGCAAAGGCGTTTGACAAAGTACGCCACAAAGACTTGATAGAGATGATCGACAACTTCGACATTTTCGGAAAAGACGTTAAGATAATCAACAATCTATATTGGCAGCAAACCGACGGATAGAAAGTGTATTCAGCAGGTATACAAAAATAGAAAGGGACGTAAGAAGGATATGTTTTCTCGCCAGATCTATTCTTCTTATTAAGCGAAACATTTCTGAGAGAAATAAAATATTTGCCAAGATTCATCATTATCGGCCACAATCTCAACGATATAAGATATGCAGATGACACGGTGGTGATAAGACACAAAAAGAAAAATGCACGACCTCCAACAGAAGGTAGCAAAAGAAATTGAGAAAAAAAAGACTGAGCATAAACTTCAAGAAAACTTGAAAACTTGGTCATCAACAAAAAGAAGACCCCAAAATGCCAACTACAAGTCGGAGAAACTAAAATAAAAAGTAAAGAAATTTAATTACCTGGAAAGTGTTCTGACAGAGGATGGAAAGTGCAACATTGAGTTCCAAAGTCGCACTGACATGGCCAAGGACGCATTTCACAACCTAATCAGAGTACTGAGAGACAAAACAATTTCATTAGAAAAGAGTGTTGGACTGCTATGTAATATCTGTCATTCTGTATGAAAGTAATTGTTTGACGATCTCATTAAGGATGAAGGAGAAGCTTGAGGCAACAGAAAAATAGCTAATGAAGAAGGAGGGCCTTCTCACAGGACGGATAGAAGGACAGAGAGACAGAGGAAAGCAGCGCAAGACCTACTTGATAGGGCTGAGGAAATGGATGGTGGAGAGGGGTTTGGGAGGTATACTAAGAGTTAAAATATTGAGAGCGACAAGAGACAGAGCCTAGTGAAAATCCATGATCGGCTACGTCTTGAAGGGAAACGGCACATAGTGATAAAGATAAGATAGTACGGTTACATTTCCGATTAGAGCACATTCCAAACTATCTCTTGAGAAAGAAAGTTTAAAATTTGTGTCAATAGGAAAATGGAAGATTATAATATGCATTTTAGACCCTTGATGCTTTTTGTTTTTTACCGTAAAGGCAAAAATGCTTCGCAAGCAAAAAAGATATGTGCCGTGTACAGCGAAGGCACTTTAACTGTCAGAACTGTACTGAAGTGGTTCCCTAAGTTTAGAGTTGGTGATTGTAACCTTATCGATGAAGAAATCTCAGGCAGACCCTCACTACACATGACAACCAAATCAAGATATTGATTGAGAATAACCTGCATTACACATAGCGGGAATTGGCAGAATTACTAAATTCATTTTGTATAAATGCAATTAAAATGCACTCTTTTTAAGCCAATTGTAACAGGTGATGGGAAAGGGATTGTTTGTAACAATGTTCACCGAAAAAGATCCTTGGGTGGGCGACATGAGCCAACTTTAACCACCCCAAAAGCAAGTCTCAGAAAGTCATGTTGTACATCTGATAGAATTGGAAAGTAATCCTGTATTATGAGGTTCTGCCAAGGAATTTGCCAATTGATTCTGAAAAGTACTGCTTGGAACTGACCGAATTAAAGGCAGCAATTCAAGTAAAACGCCTAGAATTTACGGAGGGGAAAGCTGTTGTTTTCTATCAGGATAATGGCAGACTTCCCGTTTCTTTAGCGACCCAGCAAAAATTGTTGCAGCTTGGCTCAGATGTGTTATTCCCTTTATTCATCAGACATTGTTCCTTTGGATTTATTTAGGTCGTTGCAAAATAATCTCATTGGTAAAAATTTTATTTTTTTGGGTGACATACAAAAAACACGTTAATGAGTTAATTGTCGAGAAACCACCAAAATTCTAGAATAACGAAATCAATAGCTGACAGTGAACTGCCGTGTAAGACATACAGTCATGGTTGAACTTCAGTATTGCTCGATTTTACTATTCTGTGAGTGAAAATTGGAAAAAATATTATCTTTGATTTTTTTTAATTATAAGTTAATCGCACAAAAGTAGTTGAAGAAGAGAGTTGGTGTTAAACAGTTGTTCCCAGCTTGCGTAAATTGTCCTTTAAGTAGTTGTTTCTGGAATATTTTATTGAAAATCGTTGGGATAACTGAGTAATAATACGCGAAATCCAATCAATTACTTCTAACAATCCTTCAGAATTTGGTATTTATCCCTTATCCAATTTCAATTCTCTCTTACCACCACCATCAGAACGAGACTAAACATTATGACATAAGGTACTTCACCTTGACTGAAGTCTTTTGTGAAAATTATAACATTATATATCTATATTAAATAACACGCTTGTAATAATATTCTTACAGCCTTATTACTTTCCTTCTATACTCGAAATGCATTTTCGCAACTCACCACATTTTTCTTCAGCAGTGGTTAATTCATTTTTAAAATAACGCGGCCCATTATCCATAATCAGCAGAACAGACGAATCTGTATTATCTCCCAACATCTGCAAACCAGACGACTTCCAGGTCTCATGTAAATTCAACTTTGATTTCGTTTTTCGTCAATTCTTAGCCTTTTTCCTCCAAATATTTTCTTCTGTTTTTGCAAACCTTATTTGAAAATTAAGGGTTTTATTTTTATTATATAAACGATATAAACTTGAGTTATTTCTGGGTTTTCTTGCAAAACCCAAATTTCTTCGATTCCACCTAGAAGACCAATTTCTTCCTGCGAAGTTAATATAGGCTGACTATGTCATCATCAACCGAAGTCTATTGTGAAAATTATAACATTATATATCTGTAGTGAATAACAATGTGATCCTAGGGTTGTGAAATCTAGCATGCATTAAATGCAGCTCTTCTTATTAATAACTAAATTATTTATTTCCAGGTAAACTAACATCTGTCTGTTTAAACAAGACTTAAAATATAACAACTTCTCTTGAAGTTAGACAAAATTCGGCATTGTGGTATTATAAATACCCGCAGAAAAAAGGTTGGTTGCTACTTTAAGAGATAACGCCTCAACTTTATCAATAGTAAAAAAAAAGACAAATACATGTAGGAGGCAAAGTGAGAGTCTTGAAGGTTTCTCAGCGTCTGGGCGTCCTGAAACATGGAAATTATAAGGAAAACATTGATCTCGTTCATCACATGGTGATGGATGACAGGCAAATCAAATAGACAATGCTATTAGCATATCTTGTAAAAGTGATGAGAATATTTTACACAATGAATTTGACCTGACGAAGATTTCTACGCAGGTGTCCCACGTTTTCTGACCCCTGAAAAGCACACCATGCTGATCATATCACGAGAAAATCGAACATTGATTACATAGATCGCATCACGGGAAGATCTGACATCGTTTAGGTTCATCATTTTGAGTTAGAGAAACACTGCTCCATAAAAAGACTAAGATCGTTTTATCTTCAGAGAAGGTGATGTTTTCAGTTTTTGGAATGCAAAAGCATTGTGTTTATTGACTATTTTCAAAAAGACCACCCCATCAATGGAAAGTACTGTGCCAACTTGCCAAGGCAGTTACGAAAGCTTATTAAGACCAATCACTCAGGGGTGCTATTTCATCAGAAAAATACTTTAGTATACACGACCTTGGTTTCGATGGCCGTTGTGTGACTGTGGCTTTGAAATGGTTGACCACCCTTCCTATTCTCCTGATTTGACTATAATATGTTCCCCAACATTAAACAAAAACACTTAACTGGGAACCAGTATCGCAGTGATGATGTCGGCATATCTGCTGTTGGTGACATTTTTGGCCAACAGGATGAACAGTCTTCTTTGAACAGTTAGATGTCAGTTTCTTCTTTTTCTTCTATGTGCCCTGTCTCCTCAGGACGTAGGCGATCATGGCTTTCTACGTCTCCATCCACGTCTATCATCCACCTGATTAGTTCCTTCAAATATGTTATCTGTTGCTTTCTCCTGTCTCTTTTTCCCTCTATCTTGCTTGTTAGTATCAGGTTCTCCAAGCCCCACTTCCTCATTGCATGTCCTAGGAACTTCAGCTGTCTCTTTACCCGTACAGAAACAATGCAGAAGAGTTGAATGCATGCAAGATTTCACAGCTCTATCACCACTACTTTATGAACTTTTCAGCCCAGCCTCGTTTTTCGACTGGTTACTAATTGTATATTTTTCAATTGTATAATTTACACTGGTATCACAGTTGTTGTGAAAAGTGAAGAAAATAGAATAATTATGACGACAATGCTTGCTCGAAAAATAGTTTCTCTTGTAACATTTAGTGAAAGTTTTCTGAAATAAAAAATTGTTTAAGAAAATTATTAAAGCGCAAACATATTTACTCTACATTCTTGTGAAGTAATTTTTTTTTCAAATTCTGTAACGTTTTCCTTTTTTCTTTTTTTTTTTTTTTGGTTTCTGTTGTTCGGTTTCAATTTTCCTTTTTTTTCTTTTTGTCAGGTATTTTTAAAATAGTTTCTATACCAAAAAACCCAAGTCGAATGAATCTATCTATCTATCTATCTATCTATCTATCTATCTATCTATCTATCTGTTGTGTGTGTGTGTGTGTGTGTGTGTGTGTGTGTGTGTGTGTGTGTGTGTGTGTATGCGTGTGTGTATGTGTGTGTGCGCGCCGCGCTTCAGACAAAAATGTTTGGTCTACCCTGAATTTCCTTAAAAACACATTAAAATGGGATATTTTTGTATTTTTAAAGTATAAGATAAAATTTCAGCAAGAGCAATGTATTTTCTTTTATTTTAACAAAAAATATGCACTTAACTATAAAATACACAACAGTATCATATTTTGCTTTCATCAATAAAACCACCACCTGCGTTACAAATACTTCGCATTCTTTCTCATTCGCATTCTTTCGCATTCACATTCTTTACAAATTTACATTCAAATTTACAATTTAAATTCACATGTTGCATTCGCATTCTTTACAAATTTACAAATACTTCGCATTCTTTTGCATTCTCATTCTTTCATTTTGAAAAAATTTAGATGGCAGGCCTTTCTAATCCTTCTTCAAGCACTGAAAAATCTCACTCTCACTCTTTTTGGTATTCACTTCCAACTTTCTTATCCACTTCATCTCATACTAATTCACTGGAAGAGAGTTCAGGAGACTGAAGCAGTCAAGTCATAATTTTTTTTTTTGACACGAGGTAATTTTGAAATTATTTAGAAGAGTATTTTTGGATCGTTGTCTTGTTGAAAGACGGATTTTTTCAATTATGAGTAAACTATGTCTTTGCAAAATCGAATGATATTGTTCTTCTTCATGATTCTCATGACCTGAATCAAATCTCTCGTCCCTTTTCCCACAAAAGATTTACACTATAAGAGTCTCATCAATTAACTGATGAAACCACACATTTATAATGCAATCTCGTTGCTTTTTTCTCACGTACACATTCCTCTTACTACCAAAAGTTCAGATTTTGACTCACAGGTCCACAATACATTTTGCCACTCTTTCAATACATTTTTGTCCGTAACAGTCTTTTCTGTTCATTCACCTTTCGTAAAAGGGTTTCTTGGTGGTTATATACTCCCTGAGCCATGTTGATCTAAGTTGATTTTTCACAGTTGAGAGTGATACTATCGAGAAAAATTAAGTTCAGCTTTAATAAAAAAAAATGCCCAAATAATTATCACTATCGACTGTGGTAATAAATATTGGGTAGAAAGTGGTTAAGGATAAAGTATAATATGGTCCCAGTATTGATACTTATATTAAACTGTTCGCAACACAGAATGCTGGGCGCATTTATCTAGACACCATTGCTTGAAAGGCTTAGACTCCTTCCAGGCCAAGGGAAATTAATAATTTTGTTTTATAATCATATCGCCCCAAGCAAGGCATTTTACTGCCACTGTTTTGCAGGGGGTTACATAGAAGGAAAGTTATGAGAAAGAGTGACAGGTTATAGGGGTGTCAGAAAGTGAGTAAAAGAGGATAAGAATACTGATGAGAGTGGAGTGGACGGAGAAAGGAGCATGAGAGAGATGATGCAGGTTAGTGAGATAGGAGATGACTATTGACTTAACATTTAAATTCTTGGAGATTGTAGCTGTCGGAACGGAAAAGCATGTAGATCGAAGGGAATTCCACAGGCTGGAAGTGCGAGAAAAGAAGCTGGAAGAGTAGAATTTGCGTTTACAATTTATCGGTTTCACAGTAAAAGGGTGGGACCTAGTTGCTAATCTTGTTGTTCGAGTAAATTTATGAATAGGGGGCACCAGTGAGCTAAGTTCATCGGAGCAAAAGCCGTGAAAGTATTTGTATAAAAGACACAGGGAAGTCACATTGCGCCGGTAAGAAAGTAACTGTATCTGAGCTGCCAAATCGGGATCGATCACATTACAGATTCTCCGTTGGATTTTTCAAGGACGTCTAGGTGGATAGCAGGAGCACCCGATCAGATATGGCAGCAGTATTCAATGCACGGGCGGATGGTAGATTTATATGTGTGCAGGATTGTTTCAGGCGGAAAAAACTTCTTCGCCCTACACAGAGAACCGACTTTCTTAGCAGCGGATTTAGCTATGGATTCTGTATAGTCATTCCACTTGATGTCTGTTGTGAGAGCTAAGGAAGCTTCGTTTTTCGTTTTGGCTTCGTTTTGGAAGCTTTAAAATTCACGAGCCATTTCTTACCCCAATCCGCCACGGATCAGAGTTTCTTTTCAAGCTCGTCAGCGAGGTTTGCTTTGTCAGCCTCAGCAGATTTTTGATCGATGCGAGAGTAAACTGTAGTGTCGTCAGCGTATATGGTTACTTGGAATCTTATTACATCTGGCAAATCGTTAATGTAGATAAGGAAAAGCATAGGACCTAGAATAGAGCCTTGAGGGACACTCACGTTTGTATGATAGTATTGGAAAGCATGTCCGTTCAATACTACTTTCATTGTGCCATTTGAAAGGAATGACTGGATAAGGTCACAAACAATTGTCCAGTTATACCATAACCTCGGGGCTTGCATAGAAGGCAAATTAATAGAATCCAAATTAAATTAAAAATTTTATATGCAGACATTAAATAATGAAATTATTTAAACTTCTCTTAAGGCTATTTCAAGAGTTAAAATTCAAGTCATATCAACATGAAATTAGATCGCTTAATCTAATTAAAATTAATAAAAATTACACACGTGTGCGTGCATGAGCATACATATACACACTGTAAAATCAAAATAAAGTCTTTATTGTAAAATGGAACACTTATTCTTACCATAATCTCTGTGTAATGAATAAAAGAAATCAATCAATAAATATGAAAATAATATGTATATATCTAATAAACAGTATAAGACTAATGTCAAATATATAAATATATAAGACCACTGTTATTGTTTTGTTAACATTCATTGAATGATATATAATAGGAGCAAATTTCCTTTGCAAAAATTATTAGTAAAAATAAACAAAAAACTTTACAACAAAACGTTTATTGTTGTTCTTAAAAATATTTGAAAGATAAATAATAGAGAAAGATATGTTTGTTTACAACATTAATCAGCGTTGATTTAACATTTTGAACCTGCAAATGGTTCCTCTGTTTGTTTTTTTTTTTGTTCTTTTTGTTTTTTTGTTTTTTAACTCTATTTGCTTATAATTTAATTATTTAATGTCTGCAAGTAACACTTTTAATTTAATTTGGAGGATATCATGGTACCGAACCTGTAAGTAAGGACGAAGTTTGAGAAAAAAATAGAAAGAAAAAGAAAACTTACACTTAATATCACGAAGAGACAGTTAAAATTTCTATGGAACATAATGAGAATGAGAAGGATGGCTTGGAAAATTTGATACTCAAAGGGAATGTTGAAGGCAAGAGCGCCAGAGAAAAACAACGCATAACCTACTAAATGGATGGCGGGAGGAATGGTTTAGGAGAAATAACGGAAAGACAAAATGGCGACTCATGATCGCCTACATTCTGAAGGGACACGGCACATAAAAATATTAGCATTTATCATAGCTAAAAATTTGGATAATCCCAAAATCAAATGAAGACTTAAAGGTGAAAACATAATGTTCCTCTTCGAAAATTTTAATTATTCTGCAACATGTATTTTGAACAGACGAATCCAATACTGTAGTTATTGAAATGTTATGTTTTACTTTAACAAATGCAAAAAATATTTTTGCCTTTGTGTGTGTGTGTGTGTGTGTGTGTGTGTGTGTGTGTGTGTGTGTGTGTGTGTGTGTGTCACTTATCAGATCAAAGTGCCATAAAAACATCTATCTACCCAAAATTTACAAGACCCCATAAGAAAACTTCTGGTTGAAAACATTAAAATTATATATAAATCACATTACCGTAAACAACTTTCAATAAGAGAAGCCCTGAATATTAAACATCTCTCTCCTACTATCAACCACAGCTTATTTAAAATTGGGAATGAAGTGCTAAGAGTTAAATAAAAAAAAAATAGAAAGTCGCTTACTCGAATTCTATCCGCGTTCAACACGCGAAGACTCGAAGTAAACGCTCTTATTTAAAACAACATGAAAAATTCAACTTCAACAGTCAAAACATGAAGAGAAACTAACAACAAAGTAGTTGCGTTTGAAAATACATATTTCGACAACTGCTGTCTTGCAAATGAATGGTTTTGTATGGTTCGCTTATTTCAAAATACAGTAATGAAATATGACTTGTCTAACTGCAAGACAACACCTGTTCACTCAATATTAAGGTATGTGATTGAAATTGTTCATTGCAGGTAAAGATAAGAGAACATAAATAATAATCTTTTTTTTAGTTGTCTAAACAAACAAAAATATTACATTTTCCTGCCACTGTTACGTTTTTATTTCTATGTCTATTGTAAGTGAACAGGCTGCAGGTTGTCAAATATAACAAAATGCAAACAAAAACTGTTTGAACCTTCTTTAGCAGACAATTGTCCCGTGATTAATGATTTCACAGCTTTAATGAATCAAATAAAAAATGAGAAGTAATGATTTCGATTCTAAAACGACAAATAATTATGATGTTTATTTATTTTTATTTTATTTTTCGAATAAATCAATGGAATAATTATTATTATCAATGTCATTAAATTACTAGTATATTTTTATGGAACAAGGATGTCTAATCCACTTGATTACGCAGTTTATTTTAGACATATTAAACAAAGAGCGTATTCTATAATTTCTTTTCTTAAAATTCCATACAAAATTTATTTTAATTTTGACTTGATTTTAAATAATCGATATTGTCAGACAACGATTAGAAATCATTATATAGTTGTAATTTTAAATTAGCATTTTATCACGAGATTTTTTTTCCTCAGAAAACAGTTGAAAATAATCAAAGCATTATCAAAAGTTATTTGGTAATAAATATAATAATGATGGTAGTAACGAATATAACCAAGATAAAGATATAGTAATGCCAGTAACAAACTGAAAGATAATAAATTCAAACACATAATAGTGAGCTTAAATAAAAAAGGATAAGAAGAATTTCGCAATAAAAAGTAATAAATACGAACCGTCCTATTTATCTATTCCCAGCGCGGGAAAACTCTTTAGCCTGTGTTAAGAAGAGTGTAAAGAATTACGAATTAAAGTGATATATTTTTCAACGATATTAAAAATCTGATGCGTATAAAAATGTTTTTTAAACTGTTCAGATAGTGTATAGGGGCATAGCAACAGATGTTATAACTATCTTAGTAGGTATAAAAACACTAGTGATTATGTTAAAATTGTGTGTAAATGTATGGAAAATCGAATGATATATAAATCTAGTGTTGAAAAAAAAATCCCTCCTTTCAGATACTACACGAAAAAAAAAAAAAGAAAAGAAAAGAGCAACAAAAACGATGTTATAAATCTCCACGTTTTACCATTCTTCAGATTGTATGTCGAGCCTTAAAGAAAGTAATCGGTAATATTGTGGAAAGAAATGTTTTTAAACCTATTCAGAAAGTGTAATGTTGATTGATAAATAATCGATCTAGTTTTAATATCTCCTGTTGGACTTTTGCAAATCTACAGTATCTTGACCATTCGTTATGTACCATTTATACTATTTTTGTCTATGTTTGTCGTGTCATCCAAACCCACATTTAATCTCTTGTTTTCTTTCAATTTTTATATTTCTGTCTCTCATTATATTGATAATTACTTTTGAATTCTTCTGATAACTTTTGTATTTTATAATATGTTATAAAACTTATTTATTGTTAAATCGTTTAGTACAAATGTACTTGCGTATCAGGTTTCCAACTTCATACGATGAAATATTTTTCAATTGAATCAAGAAAGCGAATGATAATATATATATATGCGAACTATTTTCTCAAATTCCTTAACCGAAGAAAACAAAGAACAAGATGACTTATGATGTAGAGTCAGATATACAAACATATTCAATATCTATTCTTATGTGTGTATATGATTAGTGAAAAGCAGTATTAAACAAACTATTATACATATTTAAAAAAATAATAAAGTGCCTTAAATATCGATAGATGGTATATCGAAAGCATGATTTATTGCAAAATTATAATCTACATTGACGTTTACGAAATGTTTCTGATCCTGGGTATGACGGTAACCTGCATCCGACAACAAGGCCTCTAATTGGGAGGTTGTGAGGAGCGTGGACCACCTCTTAATTGCTGTTGTTCCCAGGTCTACTCTGACCCGGAGTGGTAGCACCTGTTAGGGTCCCAGCTATGGGGAAATAGTTAACCCCCAAACTGGGGTCAAAACACTATGAAAATATAAAAAATACACTTTTATAGAAAAATATACATAAAAATCAACTTTTATAGAAAATAAACGTTTTTGAAGGAAAAATATTATCAATAATACATTTTTGAAGAAAAAATTATTACCATAAAAAATTTTTAAAGGAAAAAAATTCTCAGCAAAACATTTTTGAATACAAAACTATAAGACATTTTCAGTTTTCTAAAAGATAGAAAAAAAAACAGCATTTTCATTAAAATCTGACTAAATCAACCTTTTCACTATAACCGAACATTATAAAAAATACCTTAAAATCCGACCTTTTTGGCAATAAATAACCCACAGAAGTTGATATGCCGTTAAACAAAACTCAAACTCAAACTCAAAACAAAATGTTTCGCTTAACAATAATTTACGTGTAATTATATATTATTTTGAATTCAAAAGAAATTTATGGAAACATCTTTAACATACATGAAATGACATAAACAATTAACTTACATTTTTACCTGTTTACTAAAACAACTTGATTATTATTCCGATAAAACTCGAACAGTAAATAAACCTTTGTGTTTGTCGTATGATGATGCGACAGTAAACACAATCTGATACTATCTACTCCTAGCAAACGCCACATATGTAAAACTATTGTCTTTTCATAGCTAAAATGTCATGATTGACAGTTAAAGATTTGACGCAAACATTGGCGTATATGCGTATATGGATTTTAGAAATACATTTCAATATCAAAACAGAAAACCCTTTGATAACTATGCGTTTCTCGTCCAGGGCAAATCTGGCGTTAAGATGATGCACCATCACTTCTCTGAGGTTGCAAAACTACCTGACATGATATTGCCTTGAATAAACTATATAGCGATCCTTAAACCTGTACCAAAACACCTGAAGTCACCTGAAGTCAACGATTACTATAGATGATAGCCAATATGCGAATGTCGAGCGATAAAAAGCACTTAAGATAGAGAAATTGATGTTCGAACTTGCAAAGCAAACCAGATTACAAAGTGTGCCTCACGACAAAGATGAACGATGCAATGGTACTTTACTTCTCTGAGGATACGAATTAAGAAATTGGAAACTTCTACATGTTGATTCTTTATCTGATCAAATCTTTCAGTAGTAAGACATGTTATTTGCATGGATGTGTGGGCTTCAAACCAAGACGCCCGTTGGATGCCGTGTTTGCAAATGGCAAAAGTCACGATGATTTACCAAAAAACAATACAGAGATTCCATTTCAATCAACCTTTAGTATAGTAAGATCAAACAAAATGAGCGAGAAATTACTTACACTGACGAGGAATAGTTTATTAAATGGCTGTAATTATGAGGAGGTCTGTTTCAAAGATATATCATTGCAGGAAAACAGCACCACAGATTAACAGGTAATGATCACAAAAACTGATTGCACTGTTGAAGATTCTACGTCACTGTAATCGGATTGCGGTGCCATTTGAAAAGGCAATCTTTGAATTCTTTGAGGCAATCTTTGAATTCAATAAACGGTTTAAGTCCGATATATATGCGGTTTTTCATCAGAACCTTAACAATCCTTCATTCCAAGATTGAGGCCAGGTATCCTTTTAGTTAAATTATGAATTTTATTTATAATTATTGTTGTTGAACTTTCAAAATCAAGAAAAAAGCAAACACGAACACGGATACAAATTATGTAGGTTTTGGTAGAATAAAGATTGATTTTCTTAAAGATAAAATACATCGTCACTGGTAAAAATGCATTCATTTAAGGTTTGTGTGGACGTATCTGAAACCTCTCTTCTCTTTTCCTCTCTCTCTCTCTCTCTCTCTCTCTCCCTCTCTCTCATATACATATATGCCTATATTATAACTTTCAAAAAGATAAAATATTTCTGCCATTTGAATTTATTCTATTTTAGAATGCATCCTGGTGTTTGATGATTTGGAATTTGCGCTTCGCAAGATAAAAATATCTATTCAACCACCTGAGTATTTTGAACTATCAACCTGGCTGTTGGAAACCAATATTACAGCACAAAACCATGTCCATTATATGCAAAATACACATTACAAGGTAAGGACCTTCTTTAAAAAGGATATACACTTTCTTTCATTTTTTCATTATCAGCAAAGCTCTAATGATATCCTACATGATTATTTTCATAGTCGTATTTTGATCCTATTTAGATGACAACAAAAACATTAATTTCTTCTCTAATTAATGAAAAGATACATTCTTGTCATATAGTAGCAACTACATAATAATTATGTATAGAAATAATCCATAAAAGGCCAATATCTCACCAGTAAAACACACACACACACACACACACACACACACACACACACATATATATATATATATATATATATATATATATATATATATATATAATCGGTTTCACACCATGGAAGGCAATAAATCCACTAGGAGACAAGTGATTACTGGGCGTAGAAAAGCTAGGAACAGAAACATTAGTATTTCTGTTTTCTCCGGGAAAAGAGTAATCAGGAGGACAGTAGATTAACTATTAACATCGCATTTAATTTTCTGCAGGAAATAAATATATTTGTAAGCTTGCAATTATAAGATTTTTCCATAAACTTTGCACGATTATATATATATATATATATATATATATATATATTAACGCTAGGATTCAGATATGATACTCAGCAGCGATTTCGTAAATACATTCTTGTGTTGTGAAATTATATCAAAGCTTTGAAGATTAAATTGTAGTTTAACGTTATTTTACCCACACATTAATTGTCCAAAATAGACAGTGTGTAAAAAGTATGTGGGACGTCAAAACCGTAAAAAGAGTGTGGGGCGCCAGAACTCCGAGATATTGTTGCTTCCACTTCTGAACAAAAACTGGCTTTTTTTTACTGAGTCACCGAATATATTGTGCCAGGAAACTGTAGATACATCTTCCAAGCAGCATCTCGTTTTACTTAAAATTGTAGATAAGGATATCCCTTGATTTTTCTTTTCACCCAAAGACACACTATGAACGAATTTGAGAAAAAAAATGACAGAGGGAGGACAATACAAGAAGAGGTATTATGGCAATAGAAGATTGCGATTGACATTGCATTTAAATTTTTGAACATCAAACTTGATTTAAAAACAAGAAGACAGAAAATAAACTTTTATTATAAAACTTCTGGTTACATCTAGCAATTTCATATGTAAGAGAATGAGACCTAGCTGCCAATCTAATGCTTTGATTAAATTCGTAAAGTCTAATATACCAAAGAACATTTACCATGGAAATATTTATAAAAGAAATAGCATAGGGATGCTACGTTACTGCGAAGGTGAAAGTGACTTAAGCCGAGATGCCAACTCAAAACGTATGACAATTTTTATTCCGTGATTAAAACGATTGAATCAAATAAAAAATTCGTCCAGAAATATGAAAGTCCTTTAACTTTGGCAGAAGACCGACATGCCAAACCTTGTCAAACGCCTCCAAGATATCCAAAGCCACAGTCCGAGCTTCACTATTTTTATCTAAAGATTGACAGACACATTTAAGCTATAACCGCATCAGCAGTTGATCTAAAGAAGGGAAGGTGAAATGCTTAAAAATTGATTATTAATCAAACTTTGTTTCTTGAACCAACTTCTAATATTAAATTTTAGTTTCTTGTTTTATTTATTTTTCTCAAGCTGAACTTGCCGTTACCTCGGACATAATTTATTAAATTTTCTTATCATCCATTATAAATTTTATAATTATATTTTTGCTTTATTTTTCAGGTCATGTGGATCAATATTCAAAATATTTTTCGCTCGGTCTCAGTTCAGGTGATTTTCAATTAAAATTGTCATCTGGGCACGAATGAGACATCAAAAACGGCAAAACAGCATTTCATTAGCAGATTTTAAAATTATTAACGCTACATAAGCACAAAACCCCACTAAAACAGAAAACAGGAGAGAAATTCAACATAGAAAATAAATTTATCTACACACACACACACACACACACACACACACACACACACACACACATATATATATATATATATATATATATATATATATATGAAAACAGATGCGCCAATGAAACTCGTTAAGTAAAGAAAAAAAAAACAACTGCCAAAAATTAGCTGCCTATTTAGCGAACTTTAACAAGTAAGATAAAATGAGAAGTCATATGCATTAATCTTGTGTGTAACATTCTGAGATAGAAATATGTATGCACATATATATACGCCAATTCAAATAAGAACATCTGCATGTATATATATATATGCGACAAATGTTTTGTTATATAAAGTTAACATGGTGTAAGTATATTACGTATACATGTATACTGACTGTTGTATATGCAGAAACAAAACAAAAACGAGAAGACAAAAATAGAAATTTGTTAGAATTAAAATGATCAAAATGGCCTTTGGTCGTTGCTTTAATAAACGTATTTTCAGCTGGAAGGTGGCTGTGTCCTTTACTTGTCTTCTCACCGTTTATTTTTTCTTGTACCAGAATGTTACCTCCGTATTCGGTGAGCCTCTTCTCTTTCGCTCCCTTATGGAGGTGATCAACAAGAATTCCCCGTTCGACCGGACGACTTATCATCATGGTACACGAGTCGTGTTGAGTATGGACGGAAACACCACGCTACACAGTCAGCACGTGGCGTTGTCGCCCAACTCAACCCACCTTTCCAGTTCCAACAATGTTTTAACAGCCGGCGGCAAAGAGTTATCTTCATTGAAGTCGGAGCTGCTAACCACAGACCAAAGGAGTAGGGTAACAAATAACAGTAGCGTTAATATTAAATGTAGTAGTAATAATAGTTGTAGTAGTAATAGTAGTGATAAGACACAAGAAAATAAAGACCGTGACAATGATGCTATTATTAGCAACTCAAAAGATGTTGAAAATTCCACGTCGGAACCTAAAGTCGATATAAAAGATATAAATAATCTCGAAGAGTACCATCGACTTTTAACACTGAATAGAACCTTGCCCCTTCTGACTCTGTTTACGACATGGAAGTCGGCTAAAAGCAAATATATTGCCTACAACAACACTGTGAAAAATTGGATGAAACTCCTACCATATGTTTCTTCGCCGGTGGTCTTTACGAATGATAATTTTTTGTCGGGGCAGTGTACGGCCGAAGGCTGGTACGCCTTACCCATCGGTCGGACCGCAGCCGGCGGCGCTCCCGTCCTTAAAGACATGTTCAGGGAGGTGATGACTCGATTCCAGTCCCTGTTCTATGCCTTTTCCAACGCTGACATTCTCTATGACAATAGCCTCATCCAAACTCTGTTTGATACTGCGAAGACGCAAGATCTCAACAAACCCATCTTGATGGTGGGAATCCGTACCAATGTGCAGAACGTGATGCCACATGAGGTGATCACGTGGGACGCGATGAAGAGCACGGCCAAGCGCCGGGGCAAATTGTTTCTGCGCAACGCCGAGGACTACTTTATCACGTCTTTCAGTTATCCGTGGCATTCTATACCGGACGTAGTCATTGGCCGAAGGGCCTACGACAACTGGCTGGTGTTGAACGCGCGCAAAAAGAAGCATTTACTCATCGAGATCTCGGACACAGTCCTTGCTCTCCACCAGACCACAAGGGCCGGAAATTTCGAAGGTCACCGTCATCGTGATGGCAACTATAACCTCAGACTATTGACCCGACTGTACGGCAAGATTCAGTACGGAGCCGGATCGACAATATGCGCTCCTATGAAATCTAACCGGGGATTAAATAAAACGGTGATCTTCACACGACGGATCAAGCTTATGAAATTATGCTATCCCATATGAATAATAATGTAATATTGCCGTTATTATTATTATTATTATTATTATTATTATTATTACAATGTTACGATTCTGAAATTTGTTTTCTTTACATTTTTTCTGTAGGAATAAATTGAAAGGGATTATTTTTTTTTACAAAGAAAATTTGTATAAAATATTGGACAAATAAACCCGGAACACTTTTTTGAATATGAACTGGAAACAAAAGTTTAAAAAATCTATATCTGAAAGGAAAATTCTATCGTGCACTTATATGTGTGTATATTGCATATGTGTATCTCTCTCTGCCTCTATCTCTCTCTATCTCTCTCTCTCTCTCTCTATATATATATATATATATATATATATATATATCAATGTATATATAAGCATATGTGCATGCATCTGTACATATATGTGAATATATAAGCACAAAACATAGCCATACGCATATACATATTCACATATATAATGACTTTCAGTGGTTGAAATGAGGTCAATTTTTCAAAATATATCATGCAAAAAATATTAAAATGAAAAAAAATTACCAATCTGACATTAAATACCTTATTTAACGCCTTCTAATGCTTATTTATTTTATATTCTATATTCTCTCTCTCTCTACCTCTGTCTCTCTCTCTCTCTCTCTCTCACACACACACACACACACACACACACATATATATATATATAAAGAAATGTGATTATTAAAAGGTACCGTAATATCTTGTGTCTACTTTTCCTTCGAAGTAGCCTCCTTGACAATTTCTTTGGTGATCTCTCAAATGAAATTGCTCACAAAGCATAGCAGCAAAATTGCGTGCTATATTCAGTTATCGCTTACTTTTTAACCACCCAAACCTTAGGGTAGCATTTGGTAAGAAATTTTCCGATTACTTGTGGCTATTGAAAATTTCTCTGAAAAAATAAGCATAAAACAATTATTCAACAAAATTTTTATTGCTACTCATCATTTTCTACGTGCATTCGAAATCATAGATCCTTTGCGATGAATAAATTTTGATTTCGAATCATCATTGTTTGCTGAGTCGTTTTGATATTATTATCATTTTAGAAGCCCTGATCATTCAGCAAGATCTAAAATATGCGTATGTTTCGGGGATCGTAGCTAACAAGCCAAGTGGTTAGGACCAGAGCGGCAGAATTTGACACATTATAATATATATTCATACGTCATTTATGGTGTGCGCCGCGAGCAGATTTTACACTTATGTGAGCATATTTTGGCATTTATATAAACTATACTTCCAAGTTGTATACAAATGATTTATGTAGTTATAATCTTGATTGGATGGTGCAATTTCTTGTAAACAATGACTCACACTGACCACTACCAACAAATAAATCTTTTTTTTTTTTTATGTAACTCGAGCTTTGGTGGAACTATACCTGTCAAATTGAGGTTCGTCTCCTTACACTGTAGTTGTTTACGTGTTCAAACATCGATCTCGTTTATCGTACGTTAGTAAATGTACTAACCTGTTTATTTGTTTAGAGACTTTGCGAACTGCAGCCAAATGATTCAAAACGAGCCACAACTTAGACGGTTATTCAACTGTGGATTGGTTTTTACAACATTGCGCAGTGCATCCTGATCTAATTCCAATGACTGTCTTCATCTAACCTTGTCCAATTGCTTTGGATCTTATTGAATCATAAACTTTTATGAAGACAATACTTCCGTCTTTGAATATCTGTCTGATTTTGATAAATGTAAACTGAGGCCTATACTTGATACATTTCAATTGTTTATGAAAGTTGTAAATTCTTTAAAGAGAGAATTTTGAAAACCATGAACTATGTGCTACCAGAATAAAATGTGCGCGTGCAACTGCTAGAATTCATTCTAATATTCGAGAAATTTCTCACACACACACACACACACACACACACACACAATAATAATATATGAATTGCAATGACGAGGACCAAAATTACTGTTTTTTTTTTCAGTAGTTTACTAGTGGAATGGCTTTTCAGGCATACAGATTTTTTTCATAAAGTGCTCGATATCAAGGTAAGGATAGAGCGTTAATATAATTATTGTAGAGAAACTTGTTACTTAGCTACGCTGTGTTTTTTCAGTCATGCTGACCGATTATTCTAATGTCTTCACTCTTCAGGTCATTCGTTTCCTGCTGCTATTTACCAATCTTTTCGTATTTATATGAAATTTGGTGTAATTTGATATCTTTGTGTATATGTGATTTTTTGCTTGATGAATATTGTATTATTTGTTTATCTTTGTTTTTGTTCTTTCTTATGTGGTGTAGGATTTGTTGATGGTTAATTGCTTTATATTGTGTTCAAATATTTGCTTTGCTACTTAAATAAAAAAACACAAAATGCAACCCAAAGCCATAACATACACATATATATATATTAATGATCTCCCTGATTCCATAAGAACCCAAATAGGTTTGTACGCCGATGACACCACAGTTTACTCTCGCCTCCAACAAAAATCTGGTGTAGGCGTCAAAGCTAAACTTGCAGCCGAGATTGAAAAAGACCTCCAATCCATATTGGACTGGGGTAAGAAATGGCTAGTAAATTTTAATGCTTCTAAAACGAAGCTACTGTCAATTAACCATCATCGACAATCTCACCTACCTCCCATTAGCATGGACCAGGCTTGCCTCCCAGAGAGTAAAACACTACGCCTCCTTGGTCTCACACTTTCAGCGGACCTCAAATGGAATGACTATATCGAATCCATTGCTAAATCCGCTGCTATGAAAGTCGGTTCTCTGTGTAGGGCCCGGAAGTTTTTTCCGTCTAAATCTATCCTGCACATTTACAAATCTACCATCCGCCCGTGCATTGAATACTGCTGCCATATCTGGTCGGGTGCCCCTGCTGTTCTCCTCGGGCTTCTCGATAAGGTTCAGAGGAGGGTCTGTAATGTGATAGATACCGACTTGGCAGACCGCCTGCAGTCTCTCTCCCACCGGCGAGACGTGGCTTCGCTGTGTCTCTTCTATAAATACTTTCACGGCTTCTGCTCCGATGAACTTAGATCACTGGTGCCCCCTAAATACGAATTTGCACGAGATACTAGATTAGCAACTAGATCCCACCCTTTTACAGTGAAATCGATAAAATGCAGCCGTAACTTCTACTCCAACAGTTTCTTTCCTCGCACTTCCCAACTGTGGAATTCTCTTCCAAACGATTGCTTCCCCGACGGCTACAATCTCCAGGAGTTTAAATGTAAGGTCAATAGACACCTCCTAACACACTAACCTGCTCCCATTCTATCAAACACTCTTCCCATCTGCCCGACACTTATCCTTGCTATCCTTACTCATCTATCACCTTTCTCCTGACATTCCCTATGTCTATCCACTCCTTCTCTTTACCTTCCACTATGTAGCCCCATGCGCAATAGTGGCAGTGGAATGCCTTGCTTGGGGTGAGATGATTAAAAAAAAAAAAAAAAAAAAAAAAAAACATGTATAAACGCTCAATCACGACCAAGCAAAAACTAGAAGACAAGGGAAGAAAGCGAAAAAAAAAGTAGGAAAAACGGAACAACCAGATAAAGCAACAATCATCAAACGGGAAAAAAATCACATATCAAGAATACTCATACAGTCAAAGTTAACAAAAAAAAAAAAAAAAAAAACCAGCACGCATACACACACAAACACAAACACTTAATCATGATCTACAAAATTTTAACCAGGCATATAGTAATTAGCCACCAACAAATTCTACACCACATTAGGAACAGCAAAAGCAAAAATAACAAATAATACAACATTCATCATGCATATATATATATATATATATATATATATATATATATATATATTGCAAATCGCCTGAAGACACCACTGAAAATCGCCTGAAGACACCACTCATCCTTAGGTCGCGTAATAACTCGTTTACAAATGGAAAATATTGAAAAGTTCTACAATATTATTGTATTGAACACTTTCTAATACAAATGTGCACTGGTCTAATCTTATTATGACCAAAAACTAAGTAATTAAACAATCAATATATATATATATATATATATATATATATATATATATAATGTTCCAGGGAGAGTTTAATTTGATTTTTTCATTAAACACTTATCTTCCTGCTGCTATGTTTATGTGAGTAGAAGTTCATACATGTATCACCCTCCACACACACGCACACACATACATGTTAAAGATCAAATATGGATCGGGACCGACAGGATGATAGAATAAAGAACACGTAGGAAACGTATGTTAATCTAACACGTTTCACTTTTATTAAAGCTTCGTCGAAGATTGTGAGAAAACATACAAAAAGACAACTCTGGTATATTCAGTTTTGTTTGGATCAGTCCTCATTGGTCAGTAACGTGTCACGTGCAGTAAAACTGTAGATAATCCTCTGTATATGTAAGTTTCTGAAGATTCTTATATATCTAATGTTTTTGTGCGGTCAACCCAGCGCAGCGGGGTGAGGCCGAAATCTTGCGACGAACAATATCCCCAACAAACTACGAGCAATTAAATCGGTTAAGGCACAAGCTTCACGGCCTATGCGCTAACAGCTGATCACATGAGATTGATAATCCGAATCTTATCCAGAACATGTCAAAATTTAAACTTTCTGTCACAGAACCGTAGGCTTTAAGTTTTAGCCTGAAATTTCCCACCAGTGGAAGACCAATTTCATATAGTTGACAAAATAATATCTCTTGTAAACCCCAGTAAAAGACTTCACATGAGCCATGTAGCTTACTACATAAGTGCAAATTAATTTGGTCGTTACAATACTAACTAATTTCAAGAAGAAAAAATTAAACCCAGCAATTTCAACGCATAACTGAAAAACTTACATGAATTAGACGCTCAAAGAATATCAATTCTCCAAAGATAACGCGGAGTAAAAGCGGCAATTCGTAAGATAGCTAAAATGGCAGCCAACTTTCAAAGAGCTAGAGATATACGCCTTCACTCTAGGATGGAATACCACGGTTGAGAAGGGAAGAATATATGATGAGAAATAAATTTAAAAACGTGAAAAGTTTGAGCTTTTTGTATGTTTCTACCGTTAAATCTATTGAAATTAAAGAAAGACATGCGTTACTTTTCACTAAACCTCATATGTATCGATATATAAAATCAGATGGCGGAGAATCGAAGAATATACGCATATTTATTAAATATACACAAACTATATATATATATATATATATATATACACAAACTATATATATATATATATATATATATATATATATGTATAAGTAAGTAGGTAACCTAGAGCCAACGGACCTACCTAGGTTTCACCTAATGGATCATCAGGGCAAGTTATTTATTTGCTCTGCTATTGTATGGAACGCTTTATGTGTTAGGTTTCTTGTCTCGGGTTTTTTTCTTTCGACTAGTACTTTGACTAATGTTCAAGTGCTTAGTTCGTTTCTTTTTTTGCTTCCATTTTTTACTCCGCGTTTATACTCGGTGGGTTTTTCAAGACGTGTTTAAAGATAAATTTGCAGTTATATATATATATATATAATAGCAGCCATAATATAAGGAACGGAAACAACAAAGACAAAAGAAATATGTCTATTACTTAAAAAGTAATGCATGATTAGCAATAAAATTTTTACAAAATAAAGATTAGGGTGTAATGCATAAATATTATACAGAGTTCCAACAATTTACATAATAGTTTTTTTTTTAAATAAAGATTAAGTGGAACAAAGGAAATAAGCTACTGGACAAAAGTTAAGGAACGATCTTGTTAATATTTGATTGTGAACAAAATATCAACAAAATTTAATATTTGGTAAACATCCCCTATTTTCAATAACTTCTCTGCATCGTCGACCGCATGATTTAATTAATTTAATGCAAAAGTTAGCAGTAATTCCCTTCCATTCGTCTTTCAATAACTCCCATATGTGATCCCGGTTTTTCAGGTTTCTTTCCTGAGCCATTTCTCCACTTATCTTTCAAACATTTTCTATTGGATTCAGGTCAGAGCTCTGAGCTGGCCACTTCATTCGGGTGATTCCTTCTTCTTCAAATAAAACCATAACCTTCTGAGCCTTGTGGCAATGAAAACAGGAGATTCATAAGGATTATGGTGTAACCTTGGCACCACATGCTGCTGAAGAAGTCTTTTGTAAATCACAGCATTGATATTGCCATGTACGCAGATGATAGAGCCAACTCCTGTAGATGAAATCATTCCCCACACCATCACACTGCCGTCACCAAACTTAACGTTTTTCTTGACACATTGAGAAGACAGTCTTTCACCTGTTCTACGGTGTGCGTAAGTTTTGCCCTCAGAACCAAATATAGTAAACTTGAACTCGTCACTGAAATAAACTGTTTCCCATTGTGCGTCAGTCCAAACAACATGTTCTCTCGCATATTCCAGGCGTACCCTTTGGTTTCGCTTTGAAATGAGAGGCTTCGAAGCTGGAATACGGGCATGCAATCCTGCATTTTTTTAACCTGCAAGCAACCGTTTTCCTTGAGATCTTATCTGTCTCTAAATTTACGAGCAATTGATGTAGCAGTTTCAAAACGGATTTTGTAGATATTCTAACAATTCTTCGATCTTCTCTTTGTGATGTTTTTGGAGGTCTGCCGGTTTTTGGTTTTGCATCTAACGTTTTATCGGTTTTATACCTGCTAATTACACGGTGAACGACACTGTTAGACCTATGAACAATATCAAACATTTCTGAAATTGACTTTTTTATAGTTAGCGATAATGAGTTTTTTTCTTCAAAAGAGGGTGTTTTGTGTGTAGAATTTGCCATATTGTTTCAAAATAAAGTCCTAATAATAAATGAACTTTTACTTATTGTTGAAAAGCTCCATCGAGTTTTTAACAATGTAAATTAAAAGTTTATGCAAATTATTAACATCTTTCCTTAACTTTTGTCCAGTAGCTATTTCCTTTATTCCATTTAATCTTTATTGAAAAAACAACTATTATGTAAACCTTTGTAACTTTCGGTGCAACTGTAGCTGATGTTTACTGTATTTTTGTTGAACATCTTGTGGAGAGTGCTTGGTGCGGGGAATTATTTGTGTGCGAGTTTAACTAATATTTTTCCTCCGATTTTTTTATGGTTTTGTCGTACGGTGTGTGGGGGGTTGAACTATATGATGTTTCTCTTCCTGATGTTTTTGTGCCGTGTAATGCATATGGGAGTGTTACCTGGAATCCACTATCTTTTAAGGCTGTTTCGTAGTCTTTCTTAATCCGTTGAATATGATTTCGCTGCAAGAATTTTCAGAAAGCTTGCGGTTAATTGATTGTAGTATCTGCTTAATTATTGATGATGGGTAGTTGGAAGATGTGTGTATATACAGTAGTTTATCATTGGGTTTTCTGTATAATTTATATGTATCTTTGCTTATAATTTTTTTTCTTCTTGAACTAAGGAGATGACGTAATCTAGCATGGGTTCTGTTAAAGAAGTGTATAATTCTTTTATATGTAGTTGCATAAATTGTCAATTATGTTTCTTTTTAAGTTTGCAGATATATTATTCTCTCAAGCATATTTTGTTAAACAATATGGACAAGTTCTATCCATTTAAGTGTTTAAAATTTTCGTTTTCAAGGATTGTTTTCTGTGTAGTTTTTTAATACTCACGTTTGATGGAACCAATTTTAAGGAGGTCTTTGTTTTTAAATAAAAAATACACACGCACATAAAAATTTCAGTTTGACTGTTTAAATGATGCTACAATGAATGACTTGAAATTGGTTCCATCAAACGTGAGAAGGCCAGAATTATATCCTTGAAAACGATATTAAAAAAAGTATAGGGTAGGTATGGATAGAATAATATTCCGTATCCAAAGAAACACTATTCGTAAAAAGTGCTCAATACAAAAGTAGATCGAATAATATTTATTTAGAATTTATAACATAAATATGTTATAATATCACTACAAAATCGTTACTTTTTTAGTGATATTATAACATTTATATATATATATATATATATATATATATATATATATATATATATATATATGAAGAGATTACTAGTGCCACACCATGAAATCAAACACTTAAGGAAGAAAAGGAGGATTATATTAAACTAAAACAAGTTACAAAAAGTATCAACTTATAAAATATGTTTGGCGTCTTTCGACCAAACACATATTATATACGTCGAATATATATATAAATGTAAAATGAACATCGCACACACATCAAATATAGTTCAGACTGCTCCTTTTGTGCAAACAATATACAAGCAAGTACTTCGAAGGTATTCTTTTCTTGGAAACTTGGTAAGTATTTTTATTTTATCGTCAGACCTAAACTTTTATGTAGTGTATACGAATAGAAACATGCACCCGTTAATGCACGCACGGTTGTTTGTGTAAGTAGAGAAGGCGTGACGAGAAGGACAGATATAGTAATATGCTGACTACGCAGATACTAATGTATCATTTTGTCGTTCCTGATTAAACTATTACCTTAGCGAATAAACTAAGTTCACGGAAAAAAAAAGCACGTCAAAATTGATGAACATTGTCACACTACATTTATAGCGTATTTTAACTTTCATTAGATAAATTCAGTCAACATTTGTCATTTTTTCCTTTAGTAAATCACAAGAGAAATTTCTTGGTGGAATTTATTTAATGTTCAGACGTCAACAATTTTCGGAACATTAATAGCACATTCTCTTCTATATTTCAACAGTCGGGTGATTTGGGATCTAATAATATCTACAATCTCAATCACTTGTATTTTCAGTGGGCCACAAGTTTTTTTTTTTGTTTTTTTTTTGTGTGTTACTGAAATGGAAGCAATTCGTGCTGCACGCAAAGGAAATAATAACTCTTTTCTTTCTCTATCTCTCTCTCTTTCTCTCTCTCTCTCTCTCACACACACGCGCACGCACACACACATACGAGCTAGTGCGTGTATTTGCGCATATAAAGGTGTATGCATCGCTATACGTCGCCCGATATTGTTATTAGCTGAATTTTCTATAAAATCATTCAGTTTATATTGTGATTACTGAAAAATCGATGGATTAAGACGATTGAGAAAGATGGAGATTGTGCTGAAAAATAAATATTTGCTGTGGAAAATAAATGTTTTTCATCATTAGTCTTTGTTAAACGTACATGTTAGAAAGACATTTTAACGTAGACATTATGTGTCAGTTTGTTAATCTCTGTCTCTCCCACTTTATATATATATATATATATACATATATATATATATATGAAACCGGCCATAAAGATAAATTAGAATACAAACCTCAATCAAACAAACGAAAAATAATACTAGAATCGAAAAATTATTTGGTTCAACCCCCCGTTTAACTTGGAAGTAAAATCCAAAATGAGGCAAATATTTTTTAAAATTAATTACTAAACATTTCTCAAAAACTCAGAATTAAATAAAATTTTAAATAGGAATTCAATCAAGTTAAGTTATAGCTGCACTAGTAATTTAGAAAATTACATAAAAAAACATCAGAGATTAAATAATAACGTATAACATAACTAATAAAGAATGTAACAGTAGGGAAAAAATAAATGCTCACTTGATGGACTTTGTAAAACAGAAGGGCTTATTTACAAAGCAGAGGTTCATGATACAAGGGAAAACATATTTGGGGTCTACAAAAGGAATTTTTAAAAACAAATGGAATAATCACAAATCTATATTTAAGATGAAAAACCCTAAAAATTGTACCAAACTGGCTAGCCACATGTGGAAATGAAAACTGAAAAATGGAAAATACCCTGATACAACATGGAAAAAAAACCTTACAACGGTGGTGACGTCTGCAGATTGTGCCAAAAAGTTAGCCATTATATAGTTTCCAGTACAAAAATTACTAAATGAAAGATAAGAAGTAATGTCTTGATATAATCACATCTATAGATGCATCTTAGGATCATACAAACCTGAATTAAAGTGTTTTAAGATCCTTAAGTAACTCCTCCCTTATTTTGAAAATTTTCGGTTGTTTAAAAATTCCAGTTGCGCGTTCGTAAATAAATCCCTGGTGTATATTTGAGAACGTTGGAAAATCAGCTATTATAAATCGCCGGAAAATACCGAAAGATTGAAACATGCGTTGCGGAAATAACTCATTTACAAATGAAATATATATATATATATATATATATATATATATATATAGTAATTTGCTACGTCATATTCAAAGCAGGAGTATATGCATTTTTATGCAAGCGACTTCTTTACACAAAAGTTTTGTATTTCAATTCATCATTCAAGCAATTTAACTGTACCATGTACCATGTGCAATCATTTTTCCCAGCTTTCAGGAAATTCAGAATAAAGAATTCCCTTTAAAATCTCATCCAACATATTTTTTTTCTCTTCTGTGTTCCATTTCGGTTCAGATATTTAAATCTTTTTCCTTCATTTGTTATCAGTTTCTTTAATAAATCCATGTATATCACCAGTGGCTATTTTGTCCAACACATTTATTCTTACAAAGAGTAACCGGTCGATGTTCCGACCTGTAAGTTCATGTCGAAGGAAATTTTGTAGCTTGTCTGTCTTAACTCTTGCAAATAACGTATTACGGAAGAGATTTACAAAGCAATGAAGAATCTCTTTTTAAATAAAAAGAAAAATGTTCTTTTTACTGAAAAAATTTCCCCATACTTGTGCAGAAGATGGAACTTTTACAATAATATCTTTATCTATATATTTCATATTCTTCAAATATTTTAAACTTTTATTTTTTAGTTAAAAGTAGTTTAATACGGTACAGGGATTGAAATGCGATTTCTTAGTCCTGTCTCCAATCTGAATAATAAAATGGCTGGAAATATTAAAATGCTTAAGACATTCGCAACGAATGCAGAGGAGAACAGTGACTAACCGGGCTTAAAATAAGTAGAAGCAGTTTCCAATTTGACTCCTTACTCCCACTACAATTCGTTTTAGCGATGTTAATGGTGAACCATGTATTAAAAATTATGTAAAAGTAAGAGATAAACAAAGTCGTGAGAAAATTGGTGATTTTTATGAAACATACGTATTAGAGTCGTTTGACTTGAATTTAATTTGTTAAATTTAATAAGGTATCTATGATGGAAAAGAACGGATTATCTCCTGTGATCTTTTGAAATGTTTCATTGATCTTGTAAGACTAATTTGATTCTTACTTTGTACTAGATATCAATCTATAAAGAGACTTGGTGAAACTAAACGAAACAAACAAGAGCATTTCCTTAACGCTCCAAATAACGCAATCAATTAACTCCTACCATGTTTATTGAACAGGAGTAATGGTTAATTCCTTGTTCCCTGTTCAGGATATGGTTTACCGGCTCTTTTCCTTCTTTCTTTCATTTTCCTACCTGGACCAAAATGATCTGTTCTAACTTTTTGGTGGTCGGACTAGTCAGTGATTGCGACTTTCCATTATGAAAGTATCGGTTTGCCCGTATGCTGGCTGTTACTTCCGACTCGTCATTAGAAGCCTGAACTTTTTGGCTTACAGAGGCTGCTCTGATCAACAGTCGCATAATATCGGGGTATTTGTAGTGTCCCTGCATGTATTTATGGTGGACAACCCCGGAGTCACACTATACTCTGTTTACAGTCATACTCTGGGTGGTTTGTATTGCAATTGATAACATGATGTTATGATGTTCTTTACCGTTTCTCTTCAAATCAAAGCTCGTGAAAAGCCCAAGAAAAAGAAATACGACTAAACCTGTAAAAAAATCACCTACAGCCTTTCTTTATTAATATTTGTGGTATTTTTTCCAACTTCTGTAGTATAGAATCTTTCCACTTGGAAAGCTTCGCAAAACTATCTTCTTGGTAACTCTGACCACACTTTGGTAGCTATTGATATTCGTTCCAATCATCTATTAAGCAGAAACCTCCTATCCATAAGACCTCTTTCCGTTACCGGCTTATTGACTGGGACTCATTTCGCGATTTTCTCCATGACGTCCTATGGACTGATATCTTCAACCTCTCAATTGAAAATTGCGCCACAGACGTTTCCTCTTAGATGAAAGCCAGAATGGATGCTTTCATCCCTTTTCGGAATTACCAAGTAAAACTTCAATCCCTTCTAAAGTTCACACCAGTATGTTCTGCCAATATAGCACACGGGAATAACTATTTTCGGCTATACCAGTGTGATAACTCTAATCATAACAGGTGCATAGGCTGCTCATAATAAATGTCAGCGAGTCCTCAAAGAAACAAAGTCCCTGTTTAACGAGAGAATGAGGCACCGCATAGCCTCTAACAACTTTGGTTCTCGCTATTACTGTCGGCTCTGTAACAGAGTGCCAAATAAGTGCAAGGTCTCTATTCTTCTTCTCTTCAATCAATTTGAGGTGTTAACATTCTCTGCTGATAAAGCTGAATCCGTTACCCGTTCTCCTCAAACTCTACTCTTGACTCATCCGGAGTATCCCTGCCTAACTTTCCACTTAGAACTGAATTGAGTCTCTATTGAGTGATATGCATATAAACCATTGCTTATTTAATTGTTTCTGCTGTCATTATAACCTAGATGCTCACAAAGTATGTGGACCCCATGGCACCCTGCAATAGTCTTTAAGACGTGTGCTCCTGAACTGTCTATTGCATTCTAACAGGCAAGTGAGGTATTAGTTATACAGTTTAGAGAGACTCTAAACTGTATAACAAATACCTCACTACCTGTTAGAAGTCAACATCTGTTGTTCCAGTGCGTGAAAAGAAGTTGTTAGAGTAGAAATTGCAGTTACATTTTGTCGGGTTCACTGTAAAAGGGTGAGATCTAGTTGCTAATCTAGTAGATGGTGTAAATTCATACATAAGGGGCACCAGTGATCTAAGTTCATTGGAGCAGAAGCCGTAAAAGTATTTATAGAAGAGGCACGGGGAAGCCACGTCACGCTGGTGAAAGAGCGACTGCAGCCGAGTTGCCAAGTAGGTATCGATCACATTACAGATTATCCGTTGGATTTTGTCAAGAACCCCGAGGTGAATAGCAGAGGCACCCGACCAGATGTGGCAGCAGTATTCAATACACGAGCGGATGGTAGATTTATATATGTGCAGGATGGATTCAGATGGGAATAACTTCCTGGCTCTGCACAGTGAACCGACCTTCTTAGCAGCGGATTTAGCAATGGATTCGATATAGTCATTCCACTTGAGGTCCACTGAGAGTGTGAGGCAAAAGAGGCGTAGTGTTTTACTCTCAGGGAGGCTAGCCTGTTCCATGCTAATAAGTGAAGTAGGAGTGATTGTTTATGATGGTTAATATATAGCAGCTTCGTTTTGGAAGCATTAAAATTTACTAGCCATTTCTTACCCCAGTCCAAGCTCGACTGCGAAGTCCGCTTTGTCAGCCACAGCAGATTTTTGATCGAAGCAAGACTAAACGGTGATGTCGTCAGCGTATACGACTACTTGGAATCTTATTAACATCGAGGATATCGTTAATGTAGATCAAAATAAGAATAAGACCTAGAAAAGAGCCTTCCGTTCGTATGATAAAAACTGTGAACCTCAGACTGTAGCATTGGACATCTCAAAGTCTTTGACAGAGTCTGGCACACAGGTCTTCTCTACAAGCCGAAAAGTTACAGTGTCTCTGAACACATTTCTGAGCTGACCCAGTTTTTCCTATCAGATCGTGAAATGAACGTTATCCTGAACGGCCAATAGCCTGGATTCTTTCTTAACAACGCGAGTGTTCCCCGTGGCTCTATCCTTCGTCCCACCTTGCTTTTAATTTTCATTAATGACCTTTCCGATAACATCAGCTCTCAACTTGGCACCTACTTTAATGACACAACCATTCGCTCCTGCCTCAATAGTAAGGCTGATCAGTACGACAAGATCAAAATAGCAGCTGGTGTCCATAACGACCTCAAGACCATCGTTGACTGTCACTTTTAACGCTCGCAAGAATAAACTTCTCTCAATTAATCATCGAAGAGACTGCTCTCTTTCTTCTGTCAGCATGGCTGATGCAAGCCTCCATGAGAGTGACTCGTTCCGCCTTTTCTTTTCAATTGATATGAAGTTAAAAAAAACTATATTAAATTCATTACTAAGTCAACAGTTAAGAAAGTCAGTTCACCGTATCAGGCGAAACAATTTTTCTCTCCGGAATCTATCGTACATATCTATAAGTCTGTCATTCGTCTATGCTTAGGATATTGCTGCCACATATAGACCTTGAGCTTCTTGATAAAATCCAAAGAGAATCAGCAATATTGTTGGTCTTGAGCTGCCGGTTGGGCTTCAGTCACTTACCCACTGCTGTCAGGTTTCTTTTCTGTGCCGTTTTTGTAAATACTTTCCTGGTAATTGTTCGGATGAGCTCTTTGTTTAAATAACTAGACTTTATGAATTTAAGCTCAATACTAGACTGGTGTCGGGATCTTATCAATTTACAAGTGAGCTGGCTAGATTTAGTCGTAAGTTCTATGCCATCAGTTTCTTTTCCCGCATTTCTCGCCTGTGGAACTTCCACTCGGCTCCATGCTTTTTAGCCAACTTTAATCTGCAAAAGTTTCAATCCAGTGTAACTCTACTGTTCTCCTGATTGCTGTCTTCTTTTTCTGTTCACTGTTAATGTTTCAGTTTCTAGTTCTTCTACACCATCTAACACCTTGCATTTTAGTGGTTTTGCTGCATTGCCTTGGGTGAGACTGATAAAAAAATCATTACCAGGTCTTCATGTTTTTAGCAATTCAGTTAATTAATTTTTAAGATCTGCTAACTTCTCTTGTCGAATATTCATTTCTGATGCATTCGAATCACAAAACAATTCTATTACGAATTGTATGAGCCCATGTTTCACAATTTAATCGAAATTCTTAATATTAATGCCGTAAAATATTATGTGACTGAAATATTTACGTATTTTCTTTTAATTCAAGTCAATGTTGGAAGCTAAGTTAATAACACAATTTAGATTGAAGATTACTCGGCAGACAGCCATTCTGTATTTAGAAGATTGGCGTAATCTGCCTACTTTCATTTCACTTTGTACTGAACTAAATCAGACATCAATATTGTTTCATTATTCTACGATCGAAACGAATATTAATACGTCTCTACTTCAGAAATCTAGTAACCCTCAACTCCTCACAAGCAAATCTGGAGAGAGAGAGAGAGAGAGAGAGAGAGAGAGAGAGAGAGAGAGAGAGAGAGAGAGAGAGAGCACAAGCAAGCAAATGAATTGCTCTTAACAGTATGCTAATGATAACTTTTAGCTGATAATATCAGTATTGTCTATGGTTTTATGTAGGAGCAATGTTTGGTAAGTTTTGAGTTCCTGCAGATTTGGGAATCATACAGTTTACTATTGTTTTATGCATCAATCCTGAACCCTATTTCTACTAAATCACTAGCACTCATGAAGGAGATGCTTAAGAGCTGGGCTGAGTATTATCTTTCGAATTGAACAGCTTTATCCTAGTCAGTATCATCTGATTACACTCAGAAGAAAAGCCAACAGCACTTACTTTTACACAAATATCACAATAAAAATGGCACTCTTTTGTAGAATAGATAATTTTGAAAACCATTAATATGAACCTATGAATATACAGAAAAGCTTAACTAACTTTATTAGTTTATAATTTTCTCTTTTATTCGTAGTGATTAACATTAATCAATAGTGTAAATACTTTAAAGGATAATGACTGTATCAATAATCGATAGCTGTGATATTTACATAAAATCTACAAGGTAAGAATGATGAGATTTCATTCTTTCTAGGTGTTGTCTTTTCAACCTTCGGAAATTATCTTGACAATGAATATTATTTACAAGTTAATACTTATGAAATGAATAATACCCAAGAGGCAGATATTTAGTCTTGTGTTTCGTTGCAGTGGGGATTACGGTAATCCGTATTTATCAACTATCCTTGGAGAGCCTAAACCTTTTTACTGTCTCAGGGGATACAATGAACAGAAATGACGAAATCCGACGCTTTACCTACACGCACAACTTATTATTCATCAAATAAACTGACATAAAATATAAACGAGTCAACACCCTTTTATGAATGAACATGCGCTGTGGGTGATTCGCAGGAAACTGATTTCATTTTTTAATATAATTTATTTAAACCGAGTGAATAAATTAATAATTTATTTAGTGGCGGTAATTACTTGCCGAATTCAACGCCGTTCTAGTCTGAATCGTTTCGCTTCTTTTCAATTACTCTCTCAATGTCTACAGCTACAAAATATCACTTTTCTTTTTTTTTCTTTTTTTTTCTGCTTGAGAAGTTTCGTATTGGTTAAACTTTTTGGATGTTTTTTTTTTAATTTCATACTCTTCCACTTTTAGACAAAACATTTTTTCTTTTCTTTCTTTACACCTAACTGGTCACCTTGAAAAGGATAATCCATTTTGTCCAGTTCCATTTTTTTCACTCTTTTAGATTCAATTACAAGTGTCTTTCAGCTCTTTTCTCCTCCACAAATGCAATCGGTTTTATTTTCGATTTGATACAATGCTTCCTGGTATATTTGTTCTTGGATGCAATGATTACAGATTTAATTTATTTTTTTTCAGGTGTCTTTTACATAATCATATATACAGTAGTTTGCGATATTTTTATGTGTTTCCTTTAAATACAAACTGATCTATCAATTTAAATTCCTTTTTAATCCAGCACAGGGCTCAGAAGGATCTTATCTCCCTCACTATGGGTACTGATCAGAATTTATTTAACCAATTTCGGTTGTTTAATCTGAAATTGATTAAATAAATTCTGATCAGTCTTGTAATATTTTTCTTATTCCCTTGACATACTCATTTCTTACGTTTTCTTTCATTTCCTTCTGCTTTATGGAATTGCATTCATGCATATAATTCTTACCAGCACTTACTGATTAAAGCCACGATTGTTTCTTTTTCGGATAGTTTTATTTCATCCGCTGCCATTGATCTTCCCTTGTATTTTACTAGTACTTCTATATCTCATACTTCATTTCAATTTCAGAAACATTTCCATTATATATATACACTTCTGAGATGTATCTTCTGTAATCTGTCTGCCATCATTTCATCAGATTTTTACCCTGTATTTTCGAGACTGGAATCTTATATACAACCCTCCTGCAGCATTCAACAATATCAAGAGATTTTTTCTATTGCAAAAATTCCATCCTGCTATATGCTATGCACACCCAACCGGATACTGTAACTACATGGTTCCGGGGATTTTGTTTTTGTTTTTGCTTTTATTTTTTCTGAGTCATTTTTGTCCTTGGAGTCTCCAACACAATCTCGACAGGGAATATATTATTAAGTTTCTTCCACAGATCCTTGTATTTTTACAATTTTTTTTTCATAAATACTGTAATCTTCATAGAATGAATTATTTTTTAAAAATATTTTTCGAGCACTTAATTTAACCTCCTGTTGATTAAAACGAGTTCAGTTGAAAAACACGATGCCTTTCGAAATTTGATGCGACTTCTCAATCTGCTGTTCTGTCGAATAAAGTTCTTTTATGTTTCAGATGAAATAAGTGATTTTGGAATTTCAACTTCTTTATATATATATAAAAAAAAACTCCACCCTGATTGACAAATCAAGAGACTCCTATTAGTTACATTGCAATACTTTCTGGTAAGAAGCTGTAAGTACTTTGGTAATTGTTCAAAAATATGCATTATGGTGTTAGTATCTATAGACATTAAAGGCGAGAAAACTGTTCCTGTTAACACGATGGGAAATACAAATCAAAAAGCATGAAATACGTACACACACACACACACACACACACACACACACACACACACACACACACATATACATATATATATATATATATATAATTAAATTTGTTTTTATTTTAAATTAATATAGTTTACATTGCGACACGGAAATTTCTGTTTCGGGATTTTTACCTCTTCATCAAGCATTATTGTGAAAATGATTTTCATTTCAATGTAAGAAACAATACGTTTGTTATTTATGGATGTGGAAAGACAGAAAAATTATGTGCGTGTATTTAATTTAACTAATCCGGATAGAGATCCACTTTAAATTTGAAAAAAGTTTATATTTTGGGGAAATACATGAATTCTTCTTTCAATCTTAACGGCAAAAGTGTCAGTCAATTAAAACCCCTGTCTAGACTCCATTTCCGTTGATGTAGCCATTACTGCCACAAAATTATTCTGTAAGTTTTCTCTGTATTTCATCATTTTCTAAAACAAAAAAGAAAGAAAACATTTTAAACATTTTATATTTTTGATCTAACTTGAAGGGACCTTTGAATGTAATTATACTATTTTTATTTCGATTTAGAATGCATTAATTTGTAAAGAAAACTTTTCAATATCAATTAATTAAAAAGTTTTAAATTCATTTTATTATTTTTATAAAATTTATGATATTATAATAATGTATTATTTTAATACAATTCTTCATGTCATAATACAATGATATATATATATATATATATATATATATATATATATATATATATATATATATTAAATGAATTGTTTGAATATTATTTTTTATCGATACTCGTATTTAAGTAGATATTCTGCTTTTAATGAAACAGTATTACATATTTATATCTACCGGCTTGATTATTTACGATAAATTTTTATTACGAAAATGTGTGCCATTAAAAGCAGAATATCTACTTAAATACGAGTATGGATAAAAAATAATATTCAAACAATTCATTTCAAATTGTCGGTTGCTTAAAACTAAGTTTCGTTAAAATTCGTTGATTTCCGTAACATGTTTACATTTGTTGACATTACGATACATTTCAGAGCAGATATGTTTGTTTACGATGGAGCGAAAATTGTGTTATATAGGCTTGATAAAACCTCGTTTAGACTGGAGGCTATTCGTGGTCGAGAGGTCTAAGACGTTACCAGATCAAATGGTAGGTTCCCTATATAGATAGGGGTCGCAGGTTCGAATCCTGCCGAATGGCACACATTTTCGTAATAAAAAGTTATCGTAAATAATCAGGCCGGTAGATATAAATATATAATACTGTTTCATTGAAAGCAGAATATCTACTTAAATACGAGTATCGATAAAAAATAATATTCAAGCAATTCATTTCAAATTGTCGGTTGCTTATAACCAAGTTTCGTTAAAATTCGTTGATTTCCGTAATATATATATATTCAAGTATGTGTCATTGAATAATATAGACATATTGTCTTTTTATTTTTATAATAATTCTTTCTACTGTCCTTTCAATAATTTAAATAATAAAAAATGTTTTTATTAAATTTTAAACAATTAATTTAGACATCACAACAAAACCTTTGTTAAATTTTACTTAGTTTCAGCATGTTTACTCAGAGTTATGGATTTATTAAAAACACTTCAGTCTGAAATTATTATGCACACATTAGTTTAAGGCCTCTAAAATCTAATAAGAAACATATTTTCTTTCTTTCCACCGTATATGTTTAAAACATTAGTAATGGAAAGGATTTAAAAATGCTAAACAAACAGAAATCTATTGAATGAGGTAATGTTCACATTGAAAATATCAAAGAAGCTTTGCAGAGATTATCGAACGTCAAAGATAACTGTTGAAAATATAAAGAAGTTGAGAACTAGAAGCAAACGAAAATGCTTTAAGAACTTATTTTCTCTATGGGAAGGCAAATTAAAATGATAGTAAAAGCAACCACTTTTAAACAGTACTCAGATCTTTAAACAGGCTGGAATTGAGGGAGTCAAGAAGGAGAAAAGATGTAGAATACTTCACAAATTGGGATCTGCCTATAAATCTTCTCGACAAACTCGTCTCAGCAAAGAAAATATTTTAAAGCATGAAAATTGGGTCAAGAAGTACTAGAAAATTAACTTTTATAAAGTAAGTTTTATGATCGAATCGTGATACTGATAGATATATAGATCTGATGGATAGGCCAACGGTTGTATTTTATCTGATGCAGATGTGATTGTGGCGAAAAGAAGGCAGCATGGAGGTGACAGTATGACGATATGGATTAGAATTGCGGACCAAATCATCATTGAACCATTTAAAGTCGATAAAAGAGTTAAATTGAACAATATTAACTATCACAGTTTCATGAATTTCTTTGAATCTTGAATGACAATACTCTTTCTCATATATCTAAGGTTACCCGTGAAATTTTTTAGGGTAAAAGCTAGGATCAGTTTATCAATTTTTAATTTCAGTTGGTTAGTAGTATTTTTGTTGAACTTTTTAAATTTGCTAAGACAGTATTTTCTATAAGTTCGAATTATAACCGAATTTATTTAAGGCAACAAAGATATTAATTTTATCCGCTTTTTTATACTTATATGAGAAATGAGTGAGTGTTTTCAACTTTTAATTTATTACGTTTGTAGTAGCAATGGCTTAAAATGCATTTGATTAGCATTTAATGCAATGTTGTATTTTTATCATATCTCGTTAACTCCCTTACACCATGGACGTTTTCTTGAAACTTTTATTTTAGTTTTAATTGAAAGCTAAATGATTAAATTTACTATTTCCAGTAAGCAAAATACACTGGTGAATTTCAAACAGAAATTACATTGATTGGAATCTAAAATATATTTTTTTAATCTTTCAATTTTTCGGCCATTTTTAAGCGATCGACATATTTATAAACAAAAATTAATTCACGGTTTTAAAAATCTTGCAAAAATCTAAATCCAAACTTAATGGAACTGTGTGTGTGTGTGTGTGTGTGTGTGTGTGTGTGTGTGTGTGTGTGTGTGTGTGTGTGTGTGTGTCTCCGTTACCTATAGACTCCGAAAAGGCTGAACCGATTTTCTTGAAAATTTACACAGCTGTACTATAAGCGTCTGCGAAGGTTCTTAGCTAGGTTTTGTGTCGAGGTACCCCAGATAAATATCGAAAATCGATAATAGAAAAAATCGGGTTATAAAAGGAGTGGTCCGATTTTAATCAAATTTGATACACTCATAGACAAAGACATTGGAAACGATATTCAGAAGTTTCAAGGTTGCAGTTCTTACAATAGTGCAGAAAATCGATAGTACATATATATATAAAAGGCAAGATGTGTGTGTGTGTGTGTGTGTGTGTGTGTGTGTGTGTGTGTGTGTGTGTGTGTGTGTGTGTGTTTATCTGTCTGTATGTCCTTTATACAAATCCACAATTTTTATCAGATTCTCACCAAACTTCACACAAATGAGTCTGAGCGCCAGGACCATGGATTAGTTTTAAAGCTTTCATTACACCCAAGCAACGCCGGGCTATACTGCTAGTAAAATATATATCTGTGACTCATTATTTTTGGAAAATTAGCAAATTTAATGTTAAATTAATCTGATTTACATAAGTATTACTTATTTATAGCATGAAATTTAGAATAAAACTCTTTCTTAATCACAGAGTTTAACTTTTTGATCTGTCCGCCCAATATCAAATATGTTGACAGGTTGTCAGATTAGATAAATGTATAGCGAACACAAGTGACATAATTGTACAAAATGTTTTCCAGTAAGGGGAGGAAACTCTGAATAACATAACCTTTTAATTTGCATATGGAAATTACCATACAAAAAAAAAACTTCAAATACACACAAAAAAAAATTATTTTAAAAATAGAGAAGCAGACCGATTTGTATTTTAATTTTCGATTACTAAATATAATCTTCGCTTAATTAGTTTTTAAACTAACCCCAACATATCTTTAAAGTTGTCTTGACCGCCATTGACCGCTCCTTAGAAAAAACGACCTTGACATTCACAACTCCTAATCTCTCGCAGATTTAAGCCCAGCAGATATAAATCCAGCAGCACGTAAAAAAAAAGGACGCCTTACCAAATATAGTTGTATCTAAAACCGTACTCATAAGCATCGGATTAGGATGTGCTTCCCAAATATCGAACAACATGGGGAGTAATTTTTCTATGTACGATTTGCTACTCCCTCTAACCAGGGAGTATTTGACCAAATCGTTTTACATATAATCAGCCTCGTTTTCGTCCGCGAGAATTCTGCCACTTAAGACGTATTACCTCTCACGTTCCACCTTTGTTGAGCGCTACCCTTCGATACGATACTGTTTAGGGATTCCGCCTTCGCGGTGTGCTACCCTTGTGCACAACCCCGCTTCCGGTTCAGCATTGATCAACTCAAAACGCGTCGCATTGACACAACTGAAGCAACAAGTGTGTTAGTTGAATAGTACGCGAAATGGTCGCATGTGAATTGCCTCCCATTGACTTTTATGAAAATAATTGTTACAAATTTTAGTATATGCTGGATTCTTCTTGTTGAAATGTACACGCTGTGTTAAAAAAAATATATAGCTCTGTTAAGAGAAATTGTTCACGCATGAAAGTTCTGATAAAGTGTTCTTAGTACTAAGTGTACTGAAATTGCAGTTTGAATAGAAAAGTGAGTTGGGCGTTATGAATCTTCGTGTTTTTGCTTACTACAATTCAGCAATTCTTAGTATTTTAAAAACAATTTTGATTATTTATTTTTTTTTTGCGTGTGTGTGGGTATAAACGTGCCGATTTTTGTAAATACGGAAGCCCATGCACAGTGTTATTAGAAAATACGAGCGGTTACTATAGTAAATGTTAAATTTATTGCTAATTTTCTAATATTTCCTCAAGAAGCGTCTTCATAAGTTAAAATAAACTCAAAGTACTTAAAATTCAATAAAAAATTAGAATGTTTAAAATTTTATTTTTTTAAAAGAATACTGTGGAATTCAACAAATTATATAAAAAGCGTTAACGTTGGTTATGTAATTCTATCAAAATTATTTATTCCTTATACCTATTTTCAAAACATTGATAAATGCGTCAACACCTCATAACAACACCCACTTCGTGTTCGAAGAATTATTTTTCTGTGATATTTTAAACTAAAGTAATTCAGATTAATTAAACTTTAAATTAGTTATTCTTTCTCAAATAATGTTTCAGAAAAGTATATTATATTTTTTTTTAAAATTTAATAAAGATAATTATGTTGTGTTGACAAATTAGTCAATATAGGCGACTTTGCTAGTAATCAGAATAAAAAAAATGATTAATAATTAAATTCAGTTTGAAATGCAGCAAAGTAGTTTGATTATTGCAAAAATATTAAATTTCTATTATCGTTGAATTAAAACTAAAATAAAGCTTCGAGAAATATTTTTCGTTTTTAAAATGAATTTTAAACCCTAGTTACCACTTTTTTGGAGGTGCCTACTATAAGTATGCTATTTTAACCAACTGAAATTAGTTTAAAAATCTCACTGACACAAACAAAAGCATACGTTTTTAATTTTTTTATGATTTGTTGTAATTAACCCCCCCCCCCAAGGGCCATCAAGGGAGATAACTCATTAGAGTACTTTCCCTTAGATCATATTGGCGTAATAATTTTGCATTTATTTGATTATCTGGAAATAAAAAATTTTTATGCACATACAAATAGAAGCAAATAACTGATAAATCTTTAATCTAGCAAAATATATTTTTCAATTAGTATACACAAATATTGCAGTGGATATCGGCTCGGAACTAGAAATCAGAGAGCCGAGTTCGAATTCCATTTGATATTCCTTGATTCACTTACGCGCAAATACGGCATAAATTTTCGATACCTAAGTTTAAAATGAAAAAACATTTTTGAAGATTTCATTTTAGATTTAATTAAAAGCTTAATGATTAAATGTATTATTTCCATTACGTAGAAAATTCTGGTGTATTTCAAATAGAAATTACATAGATTAGAAGGTCAAATTTAATTTTGATTTCTTAAATTTTTTAAAAAAGTGGCCATTTTCTTAATTTTAAGAAATTTATAAACAAACAGAAATTCATCGATTTTAAAAATTATTTCAAAAGATTTCTGACACTATATATTTTAGTAAAATTAAAAAATTGAGAGTTAAATTAATCTGATTTTAAAGAAATATTACTTACTTATAGCATAAAAAAGTAATGTACAGCCAATTATTAACGATTGGTCGTGTTCATCTGACCGAATGTTTGATGGATTGTTTAATGAGGAGGCGGTGACAGCTTTCTACGCATGAATATAAAAGCAATTATCATAAATCTAAGGGAAGGGACAAAACTCTTAAAATAAGTAAACTTTTCATAATAATGGCAGTTTTAGTCAACCATACATAAAAATGAGTAACGTATTAAGTAAATAAAAATTATTTTTAAAATAATTAGGCACGTCTACGTTTAATAATCTTTGCAATTTTGGACTTTTAAATTTTGTTTCCACTTAATTATTATATAACCTCCAGGGAACAAACAAATACAGAATTTTACAAGATTTTAAACTATTAAATTATTATAATTAAAATGTAAAAAAAAAACTTTTAAAAAAATTCTTATAAAAATTCATTATTTATCAAAACAATTTTATTTCTTCAGATAATACTGTTCTTAATATTACTTATTTATAAAAGCAATTAGAAGCTTTTCTAATTAAGTAATGTCATAGTTTTATTGGATTTATTATTTTTCAATTCAGAGCAGATTTTCATTTAGTTGGGCACTTTTTAGAAAAAAAATGTAAGTGATTTACCATTTCCAAAGACTCTTACTTTTAACAAAAAAAATTGCTAGGGGGCAAAAAGGTTATGTGCAAAAATTAAGTAAAAAAAATTTACCAATATTTTCTAAAAACAAGATTTTTTTTAATAATTTCATTCATTTGTGAATAAATCTTGAAAATTTCATTAAAATCGGACAATTATTTTTACAAGAATTTCCAAATGAATGTGTTTTCTACGGAAAAAACGCCCCCCCCCCCAAATCAATGTTCATCGTTGGAGTCATCCATGACGTAAACAAAACAAGATTTTAACCAAAATTTTGAACGTGTTAGAAAGGGTTAAAAAGTTTTCAAAAAATAATTAAAAAATACTTTGGTCTTTCTTCTAAATAATAACATGGACATTTTGACGATAAAACTTTATTTTCTTTAAGTTTGTGGCCTTTTTCATTACGCTATGCTGTTTTTTCCGCGAATTACTAGAGGAACCTAATCCGTCTCTTCCCTCGAGTTATTGGTTAAATAACAGAACAGATTGGGTTCTATAGCCTTTGCTGGCAACAAGTCTATCGCAGAAAGTAATGACAACCTACTGCGGGATAATCAGATCCGAGACATGATCATCCAAGCGTGTATCCCGTGTGGGATTTAATTGACTGACTGACCTCCAATAAATCACTGAAAAAACAGCATAGTATAAAGAAAAAAGCCCAAAGTAAATAAAAACAAAGTTTTATTGGTAAAATGTTCATGTTATTATTTAGAGGAGAGATCAAAGTATTTCTTAATTATTTAAAAAAGAATTTTAAATTCTTTCTAAGACGTTCGAAATTTTGGTATAAAATTTTGTTTTTCTTTCGACCATGAGTAACGCAATTTTTACAAGTATTTAAACGTAATATTACACAAGAAACTTTTTTGCCGGTGAAAAACACATTAATTTTTTGTTTTGATGAAAATTTCAGGACTTATTCATAAATGACTAAATCATTTTTGAAATAATAATTTTTAGAAAATATTGGTAAAAATACTTGTTATTATATATGTTACCCCCCCCCCCAAACACACACACACACACACACACACACACACACACCAATTAATTTCCGGAAACGTCTAGAAATTCGCGATCGTTTCCCGATAAATCTAATATTAATTAATTTCAGAAGTCATTGAGAAATGTTTATTCTTTCCTTTCTAAATTACCTCATTTTTAGGAAATCTGCTCCGAATTGTGAAAACAAAAATGCAATAAAACTATGCCATTTTTTATTTACATAAACTGTTAATTGGTTTTATAAATCATATATATTAAGTATATCATAGTCTGAAAATATATTTTTTTCAATAAATAATGAATTCTTGCGAGAATTGTTTTCATTTTTATTATTTTTATTATAATAATTTATAAAGTTTCAAAAATCTTTAAAAATTTCCTGCTTCATGGTTAACGCTAGAGTGTTAAATTAATGCGTGAAGATTATCAAAAATTTTAATGATAAGTACAAATAATCGACCCCCATCGATTTTTAAAATAATTAATTTTATTTATTTATTTATATTGTGTGTGTGTGTGTGTGTGTGTGTGTGTGTGTGTGTGTGTGTGTGTGTGTGTGTGTGTTGATTTTATTTATACGGATGGCCGTACGTTATATTTAACACTAAAAGGTCACGTGATTCAAAGGTTGTCCGCCTTACAGGAAAAAAATTCCCTATAATGAACAATTGTATTCAGTGCCCAATTCTTATAATTTCCACGTTTTTCTGAATCACTCAACAATAGGCTTCCCAAATCCCGCTTTCAAAATTTAAAGTAATTTAATTCCTAGATTTATCATCGTTTACAATAATTGTTAATGTAAGTATCTTATAGAAATTGAAAAAGCTTTCCTTTTTCTATTTTTATAACCCGTGTTTGGCCTGCTTTTGTTGTACATTTCAATAGCCTTTTTCGATTATCCTACCATAGAAATTATAAATTTATTATTTTTTTAGAATCTAACAGAATAATAAATTTATAATAAGTAGGAATCCTACTTAGCATAACATTTCATAAATTGAGTTAGCTCTGTTAATTCAATTTCATTCTTTCTTATTAAATTATAAAATTATATTAAAAGTAAGTTTTACATTATTTTCATTTTTATTTATTCAGAAAGCATATTTAAACGTATGGCTATGAAGCAAAACTAACTAAAATTCTATAAAATATTATATAATTGCTGAAAAAATTATGTTAAATTTTTAATTTTACTATGTAGTTAAAAACCAAAAATCGAAACGTACGATTAAGCGTACGATTACGATTACATACAATTATGTTGTGTTTGTCCGTCATACTTAGCGTTTTTGATGGCTTCCATTTATCATTAAATCATTTGTCACCTTAGATGACTCTGATAAGAGGACTACCGTGATTAAGAAACGCTTTTATCGTACATTTCAGACAATAATCAAGTAATACATGTTTCAAAACAGATTAAGGTAAGTTTAAAATTGCTAATTTTGATAAAATAATATTTCAGCTAGGTATATTTTATTTTTGCACGATTTTTTAAAGCCGAGAATTGGCTGTTGTCTACAAAATGTGTCGGTCGATGAAAAATGGCCGAAAAATTGAATTTTTTTAAAAATCAAAACATTTTAGATTCCAATCAATATAATTTTGGTTTGAGTATTTTGATTACTGGAATTAGTAAATTTAATATCTTGGCTTTCAGTTAAAGCTAAAATTAAAGCTTCAAAAAAACATTTGATTTTTGAAAATTCAATTTAAATTTACGTATCGAAAATGAGTGGAGGTACCTACATTAATCGAGATCATTGAAATCATTTAAAATAATGTAAAGTTTTCGATATTTCAAAGAGATGAGGAAAAAGAAAAAAAGTACTAATAGGTGTTCATATAGGCATCACAAATTAAATGCATAAATATTCCATTACAAATATAAGTACAAAACATTTCTTGATATATTATATATAAAATGCTATATATTTTGTAAGTATGAACATAAAAATCAAGTACTCAGTATTTCAAGAAGTTTATGTAATTATCGACAATATGAAAATGAATAGAAAATATATATTTTACATACAAAATGAAAGTTTTCATTTTCATATTTGTAAAAAAAGAATACGTTATCTTTCATTGCTTTACGTAGTAGACCGGATCGTTTTCATACTGAAGAACCATTTTTTATTTTATAATAACAATAAGCTGAAATATTGCCTTTATCACCCTGCCGCAGCATCTAAGAGTAAGAATAGGATATCAAATCAAATAATGATATTAATAAGCAAAATGATTGAATAACTTTTTCTATTTTTTTCAATTATTAGAGAAGAAACCGTTTAAGAAAAGAAAAGACAATGTTTAACAATATTTCGACAGAATGTCTGTCTTCTTCAAGTTATATTTCAAATTGCATAAAAGTATGAAAATATCGAAAAGTCTACAAAAAATTATAAGTCTTTGTACAAACGTCACATGCCTTGAGAAAAATGGTTGGACTGGTAATCAACTAGTGAGTGAACGCAACTAGCCTGAATGGAATCATGTTACGCGATGATTCATATGAGCAAAATGATTGTGATCGTGATCATCTTTAAATTTTCCGTTAGTTGATTGGTTACTAAGAGGAATTAATAAGAAAAAAAGTTTAGTATAAATCCGTCATTCTGTTCCTTCCTCACGTTAGTAATCTGTATATGTAATTATCCTCACGCGTTTTATGGATCCAAAGGTCGGTGGATCTGGATACTTTTTAGAGTATGCACTTTAACATGTTCGCCGAAATTACATTCGTTTGTAATAAAATAACATGAAAAGATCAGTTGCTTATAAATAGAATGATTCTTGAAAATATTCACACAAAACACAAAAATCTCAGTGTCCCAAGGATAACAAAAAGTCCTTCGACAGCATCCCACACTCGTGTATCATTAAGGCCCTTGAAGTATATAAAATCTCACCAATATTTACGAATTTCTTACAATATAATATGCCATTCTGGAAGACAGATATGTTACAATCGCATGTACTCCTCATAAATAAATACATTAAAATTACAAGTGGAATAAAAAATTTTTCTACCCTTCTTTCTTCTCTGACATGAATTTCTTTATCAAAATTGTTACAAAAATAAAGGATATAGATATAAGATCAAAGGTAAAAGGATAAATAATCGATTTTATATGAATTACATCAAATTATATACGTAATGATGACTTGGAAGGGCTTTTAAAGACTGAAAAGTTTCAGCGATTAAATGTACAAAGGTCACCTTCAAGCGAAGAAAGCTCATTAGTACGGAGAATCTTAGTGTAGATACAGGGATTACAGGGAAGTACCTACCCGTATCTGGGTGTGAATGGAGGCAATGGAAAGCAGAATTCTTCTTCTTCTTCTTCTTCTTCTTCTTCTTCTTCTTCTTCTTCTTCTTCTTCTTCTTCTTCTTCTATGTGCTGATCATGGCTTTCCACATCTCTCTATCCATTCTCGCTTCTAATACCCCTTCTCCCGTTATCCCACTCAATCCTCGCTCTGCCATCTATCCCAAACCCTCCTTCCTCACTACATGTCCCAGAAACTTCAGCTGTCTTTTCCTAATGTTAAGTATACGTTTCCTTTTCGTGACCATCCTTTCAAAAACCTCGTCGCTGCACGTGTGTTCCGTCCATGGTATCCTCAGTGTCCTTCTGTAGAACCACATTTTGGTTGCTTGAAGCCTTTCTATCTTTGATGAGATTGTATAGCATTCGCTACCATATTGAAAGATAGACATCACAATACAGTAATTTGTTTCCAGCGAAATTTTCCTGTCTTTTAATTCTCTACTCAGCTATTGGAATGCATCCATGGTCATGCCAATATGACTTCGGATCTCTGTATCACACTTTCCGTCCTCTGTTAGCACACTTCCCAGGTATTTAAATTTCTGAACCTGTTTGATTTTAGAATCACGAACTTGTAGTTGACATTTTGGGGTCCTCTTTTTACTGATTACCATGCATAATTAAAAGTTTAAATAAACATCTTCAGGCGAATACGAGTAATAATGAAATTAGAATTGAATAAAAAATATAATAATGACCATTAATACTCTTGTTGTAACTTATAGCTGCAACATAATAAATTGGAACTTAAAGGAACTCTTGAAAATTTAAGCAAAAATTTGCAAACACGCTATGAAATGCAGCACTCAAATGCAGATGTTGACTGTCTGCATATGCCAAGGAGAAGCGGTGAGGTAGGGAATGATTAGATTGAAATGGTTTCCAGAAATTCATTAACGGGACTTAATAAATATCTTACATCTAAACCAGATTCGATTTTACAACTTGTAATAGAGCATGAAAAAGTAAAAAGCCGTATTTTGTATCAAAAGAAGCCAATAAATATGCAATATAGTTCGGGTTAACGCTTGGAAATAGTGGTGAAGTAGATACAACTGGCACACTATCAGTATCTTAACCGAACCAAAAATTCGAAGCAAAAATGCTGATGTCGAGTAATTCGAAACCCATGACTGGCTAAGGATTTCAGGACTTAAGGGTGACACTGAAGAGTTTATTCTTGTTGCACAGTATCTATTAAGCTAATATCTTGTATAATAGTACGGGCACAAACTGTAGGTTCTGTAACAAATAAATTCAAACTATTGATCACTTTATTTCAGGATGCTCTATACTCAGAACCAATGAGTACAAACCTGGAATGACAAGATAGACTAATATTTGTATCAGAAGATATATCATCAATACGGAATAAAAACAGTTGGAAACTAGTATGAACATCTGAATCTCTGTTTAAAGGAGTAGATGTTATCACCCTTTGATATTTCTCTATAAACACATATCAAGCAATACATGTAAGTCGCCCAGAAACGAAAAATGTTTACACACTGACTGATATAAGTGTTCCAAGTGGCAAAAGCATCTCAGTATTTTTGAAAAAATAAGCAAAGACCTGGAGGTGGAAATAGAACAAATGTGACACTAAAAGACTAAAACTGTTCCTGTTGTAGTTGAAGCTTTGGGTTTGATAAAGAAATAAACTAAAAATCCCTGGTGCACCATCTCCCCAGAGAAATTTTTAAAAAATAGTTCTAACAAGCACACATTTTGCGAAGTATTTTTAATATCATTAGTGATTGTCTTTTTTTAATTAATTGGAAGATTATGACCAAGCATGTAATTATAAAAAAATGCAGGTCAAAAATAATATTTTTATAATAATAATAATAATGAGATGAGATGATCTTCAGTCTAAAAGTCGAAAAGAATATAAAATTAAATAATAATAAGATTGATTCATTAGTACAAACGTTGGACATCTGCTGCAATGATATTGCCAGTGGGCTGTCTGACAGGAAGGTAGTTGGAGAGGGTAGCTTGAAAAGAGACTGAATTGCCACAATGACAAACCATCGCTGATCCAGAGGAAATTGGATACATTTTTTCATTTTTTTTTTAAATAATCCTTTCACTCCAAGCAAAGCAGGACTGCCACTGGTGCTCATGGGGTTAAAGTGAGAAAGACAGATAAAAAAAAAGACAGAGAGGCTGTCAAAGAAGAATAAGAGATGGATTGGAATCAAGTAGATAGAAGATATCAATTAACATTGATTTTTAAATTTTGGAGATTGTAGCTATCAGGAAAGCAAGCAAACGGAAGAGAGTTAATAAAAAACGGGAAGTGCGAAAAAAGAAGCTGTTAGAGGGGAAGAGACGGTTGCATTTAACTGTTTTTATGGTTAAAACTGTGGAACCTCAATGACAGTCTTGTAGCACGCGTAAATACATGTGGTTGGGGAATCAAGGAAAAAAGCTCATCAAAGTAGTTGCCATAAATATACTTGTAAAAAGACAGAGGGAAGCCACATCACGTCGGTGAGAAAGTATTCAAGAGTTGGATAATATCCTTGGGAGACAGATCAAAGAACAGAGACAGACATGAAAAATTATGGATTCTTCTGAAGTCCAAGTTGAGTGCCCATAATTATATAACTACTGTTAATGCTTTGGGAGTATCTCTGGAAATGTATAGTGATGGAATGTTCACAAAGGAGTCATTACAAACTCTGAACAGAACAATCTGAGTACTACATAAATATGTTCTGTACCAAAAGGCAAATGTCGGTAGATATATAGCGGCACGCGACTTTGGGGTTAAAAGGAAAAGTTGATTTACCCACGCCAAGAAGATTAATGAAGGGGATAATGACGAAGAAAAACACGATTAGTTATAACAAAGCAAGTTAAGGAATTTATTCACACTTGGAGTAGTGACAGTAGCTTATTTCAGGAAAATAGATAAAAAAAATTTTAAGTCCATAGTTTCAACGTATTGGTGGTAAAAGTTGCATATTTCCAGGGCAGATATTGATCCACTTTGTCATGTCGGTTTTTAAATTCAGTGGGCGCCAATACCGTGCAGCCTGATAAAAGATGGTTAATTGTTTCTGGAAGTAATTGCACTCGACTCACCGCTATTCAACAAGTTTACATATCTAATCATCAAATTGGCCCATATGATTATGAACTTTTTATCATTGTATACGCTTTTGAATTCGTCGTAGAGAATTCTCTTGAAAAATTTTGTTTGACTTGTCTAAAATGAAATCCCGAAAATGTACAAGAGAGAACAATGCTAGATAACCTCCTCAAAGACTAAGGAGAGACTTGAGGCAACAGAAATGTGGTTCTACAGACAGCTTAAGGTGCGTATTCTGAAAAAATATTTATAATCTACCGACCTGACGATCATTAAAACGCATGAGGATGGTTATGTAAGCAAATTATTAACTTGCCGGTAGGGGAATGAAGAAAATCCAGGAGAGTTCCATAAAGTTCATATTAATCTGCTTAATTCCTCTTAGTAACACCAACTAACGAACAATTTAAAGATGCACAAGATGATCATCATATTAACTATGTTTCAGCTGTATACCTTTACTTTGGCGGCGTTTCCTTTGCGTTCATTGCTAAGTACAGACGTTTTTTCATTACAAGACAGGAAATATTTGCACAATGACATATAATCTTTTGCAGACTTATAAATTTTTATACTTCAGAAACTGTTTAGACAACCTATAGAAATATTGATTAACATTGTCAAACTGTGTTTTTCTTTTTTCTATTTTTTCTTAAATTATGCTCTTCTCTTAACTATTATTATTATTATTGTTTACCTAATTTGCTTTTTTATACAATCATTTACTATGCCTTTTACCTGAGACCTTAGGTATTTTTAATGTCAGTTCTCGCAAGTTTGTCCTACTAACGGTAGATTCGTTGACTTATTTCCATGTATTTTCGAGTTTTGTTTTCCAGAATTTCATATCAGTTATATTTTCTCTTTCCATCTCAAGATCATACTGACTATAATGTGTGGAAATGCATAAAGATTTAGGTAAGATATTTCAGTGGCAAAAGCTTCCACAGGCAACACTAAATTTGTCTTTTCTCTCTGAAATCTATAAAACTTTTACTGAATTTATTTTGCATTCTTACGATAACTTACTATAATGAACTTTTTTGACATTATTTCCTTTATTGATGTTTCTAGGCGTAGGATAATGAGCTTGGTTAGCTTTTTCAATACCTTTCACAAAAAGTGCTAATTTGACCTCTTTTAACAAGTGAAGAGACGAGTTTCGTTTTTTGCAAAGCAAGTTTTCTAGCCAAAGTTCATTGATCGGTAGAGTCATAAATCCCTTGGTACTCCATTTGTTACTACTGAAAGTTTTAGTGGTAATTTCTTTTTCTTTTAAACAATGCAAAATAGCCTGACAAATGCATTCGCTTCTTGCTTGTTCTCTAAGTAGTATTAAGCTGTACTGGCAACACTATAAAATGACATTAAAACATTACATTTTTCAATTCTTTAAATATGTCCTTATTTACTTTGAAGTGTCTTTTACATTTTTCTATACAAATCGTATGTTGGCTACTCAACAACCCAAAACAGACTGCGTAAATACGTTTTCTGCGCATAGACTCCACGCATACATAAAATAAAATGAACGATTTATAGACCAGTCCGTGTTATTCACGCTACAAAATCCCAGATATTAATTTGGATCCGACTGACAGTTACATATTCTCTAATCCAAACAAACCTAAGACCAGCTCCGTCGTCAACACCAACAAGCTGAGAGAGACGCGAGACAAACCAACCTTCCTGTCAACACTGAACGGGCTGAAAGAGAAACTTGAATGACAGCTACCAGCAATGACAGTTGCCAGTTGGGCTCTTTTATAATTTTACCATTCTCTTTCCCTGTTGCCTTAGCAACAGTAACAAATAAAAATGACTAGTTTTGTATATATGTAAATAAATCATACATTTATTTACCCATACTCAATGCATTCCTTTTACTTGAATTTATATTTGCTGAGGTGGAGAATGAATTAACCACCACCACCACCACCACCACTACCACCACCACCACCACTACAACAACAAAAATTAAAAAAACAACAACAACAACAAGGTTCTGTCTTCTAGGTTATCCATTTCTGCCCCTGCAATAAATTAAAAAACAAACTGTTGTTACAAACAACAGCGGGGGGAATTTCAAGTAAATAAAAAATATATTAAATTTCTTTTCTTGAAACAAAATAATGCAAACACCAACTTTCAGAAAAACTTTGAGTTTTTATTGAATTATATTTGTTAAGATTCGGGATGAATTTTAAGTATGCTCAGACAATTGCATAAGTTTTATTTATTTATGATTCATGTTATGCTATGCAACTCTGTCCTCTTGGCAACTTTGAAGTTCAGTGGTGTCTGTAAACACTTTTTTTTTCTGCTTCCTCTCCATCCAGGAATCACTTATCAAGAGAATATGTTTCTGCTGTCAATGTTTGGATTGAAACTCGTTCCTTGATTTCCTTCGTAACGTCCTTTGGAACAAAGTTTTAGTCTCCCTGTTCTCCGTGTCCTAAATGATGCAATGTTATTGTTTGCTGATAGAATAAAGCAACGCATAGCATTTTGCAAGTTGGGCTCTACAGATTACTGGTGGCTCTGCAAGAGTGTGCTAAACAACAGCAAACCTCAATCTCTCCTCTATGCAATCAATTCGAAGCCCACACATCTACAGTAGACAAGGTTGAATGTTTTCCTCACAAATTCTATTTCAACTACACACTTGACTGGAATATCCACACCCAATTTTCCAGCTAGAACAGAAGCTCAACTGAGTGATATATGCATAATCCCATCTCTGATGGTTTTTCAGCCTTCGTCCTAAAGATATGTGCCTTCGAATTGACTCCAGTTCTCTCCAAACTTTACAACAATTGCCTTTCTGCTTCCTGCTTTCTTTGTTGGAAACCGTCATCTGTAGTTCCTGTTTTTAAGAATTCTGGTGAACCACTAACGATCGTTCTATTAGCCTCTTACCGATTTTCGGCAAAGTATTTGATTCTCTAATCAATTCTGAGGTAGTTAAGCATTTCATCGATTACAACCTACTCTCTGACAAAAAATATGACTCCCACTTTGTTAGCACATCAGCAATAGCGCTGATGCGCTAACGGCGATCACTGAATATGTATTCTAGGCACTCGATGATGATGATAAAATTTGAGCTGTTGCTCTAGATATCTCGAAAGCATTTGGCAGGATGGCCTTCTATGCAAGCTCCAAAACTTTCACACGAACGCAGTTGTCTCTGAAAGGCTCTATCCTAGGTCCTACGCTGTGTTTGGTTTTCAACAATGATCTTCTTGTATTTAGTTTCTAAGTAGGCATTTATGCAGATGACACTACCATTTACTACCGCCTCAAGAATTAACTCCTCAAAGCTGACAAAGTAAACCTTGTTGTTTTTTTAATCTGGACTCAGATCACTGGTTGATTGGGGAAAGAAATAGCTTGTAAGCCTCCAATACAAAACTGCTTCTCTTTAACCCCCATAGAGAAACTTTCCTTCCAGCTATTAGCAACACACTGCTTCTCCTTGGTCTCTCTTTTTCAAGTGACCTAAAATAAAAAGAAAATATCGGATCTATAGCTGCATCTACTACCAGGAAGGTTGGGTCTCTGTGTCAGGCCAGGAAGTTTATGGATGAGATATTTTTTATTACTGGGTTGGTTTTTTGGGTTCTTTCATTTAAATAACGAACATTTGTTGAATTGGTTTCGTCGCTAAAAATGAATAGGCAAAGACAAATGAAGGAGACAGAGACACAAGAAATATTTTAGGAAAGGTTTTTATTCACGAGACGGTGATGATCTTTTTGAAGGGAAAATTCTTTCCGAGCAAAAAGGTACATCTTACCTTGCTGAGATTCCCAGATAAAAAAAAAAAAAATGAAATAAAGACTGAGAATCCTCGGTTTCTATTTAGCGTCAGCAACCTGGCCCATTTCTCTCGCACATGCATGGACGGTCTTTCCTGTTAGTGGCCTCCTGGGAGAATACCATTCTTTTTTGTGATTTTTTTTATTTTATTTTGTGTTTTTATTTTAATTCCTACAAGTTTTCCTCGTCAAAATCCCTCTTACGCATTTATAAACCTACCATTCCTCCGTGCATTGATTAGTGTTGCCATATCTGGTCGAGTACTACTGCTATTCATCTCGAGGTTATCGAGAAAATCCAAAGACGTATCCGCATTGTAATCGGTCCTGACCTGGCATCTCGACTTCACTCACTTTCTCAACTCCGTGACGTGAATTCTCTGTCTTTCCTACAAATATTTTTATGGCAACTGCTCTGACGATATTTTTCCATGGTACCCTGTCTACGGGAATTCAAGCATACTACTAGATTGGCATCCAGGTTCTACTCTTTTACCGTTGAAATAGCTTCTTCTACTCCAACAGTTTCGCACTTCCTGCCTGTGGGACTCGCATCCGTTTACTTGCTTCCATGATAGCTACAATCTCCAAAAGTTTAAATGCAACGTCAGTTGCCATATTCTATCTTCTTTCATTCCATTTATCTTTCATCCTTTCTTCAATACTCCATGTACCCAGTCTTTTCTCTCATTGTAACTAGTGGCGATCTTGCCTTGCTTGGGTGAATTTATTAAAAATAAAAAGGTAATGAAAGAGCAAGTAAATGCAAGTGATTCTATTTTCGAATATTGTCATTATGAAGATGGAAAAACCTCAGTCTTTATCAGCTTTCCAAATTACCGAAAAAATAATAACAACTTTCTCATATCTCCTAAAGATTTAATAAATTTAACAGTCACTTTACAAAAACCTGTCCCAATGCTAAGGGAAGTAACTCAAATATCTGATTATCTCATTTATATTTTCCCTTACATTGTATACAGATATAGCTAAATATTTTTAAAGGTTCGTACAAGATCAATTTTTAATACCCTTTTTATTACATTTAAATAACTATCGCTGATTTTTAACGTTATATATAGATGATCAAGCATAAAAAGACGATCAAGCATAAAACTTTCATAACGTTTTATACTCCCAACGATCACGCATAATGTATTTTAATGTTTTAATACCGATGAGCAAGCATAAGATCTTTTTAACGTTTTATAGTACTGGTGAGCAAGCAATATAAATTTTAACGTTTTAACGTACCGATTAGCAGATATAAAATCTTTTTAACGGTTTTTAACGGTTTATATTATCGATGAGCAAGCATCGAATATTTTTAACTTTTTATATAAAATTTATTATTTATAGAAAAAATATTTTCTCATAAAACTATTTATAAAACCAAGAGTTTTTTTAATTAGATAATGCTTAAGTTTTATTGCATTTTTATTTTTCTGATTCAGAGCAGATTTTCGCTAAAGATGTTATTGTTTGAAAAAATATATAGATTCTTCAAAGAGTCTTGGTTTTAACTAATATTAATATGAAAAAGGACAGAATTTAATTTCTAGAAGCTTCAATTATTAAAAAAAAACATATCTCTAACAAGATTTTCTAAAAATATAATTTCTAAAATTACTTAATTTATTTATAAATACGTCCTAAAAGTTTCATAAAAATCCGATAGTTGTTGGATCTTACATTGTATACTAAATAGTCAGTCAGTTAAGTGCCATACGTGTATCACGCTTGGGCGATCATGTCTCTTAAGAGACATGACTGACTGGGCAGAAGATTATCCCGCAGTAGGTTGCCATTGCTTTCTGCGGTAGACTGGTTGCCAGCCAAGGCTATAGAACCCAATCTGTCCTGCTATTTAACCCATAACTGGAAGGAAGAGACGGATTAATACCTTTCCCAAGGGTATTTGCGCGTAAGTGAATGCAATGGATTCAACTGGAATTCGAACTCGGCTCCCCGATTTCTCGTTCCGAGTCGATATCCACTGTACCACAACGCACATCCCTATACTAAATAGTAGATAAATATTTTTTGAAGTCTCGCGCAATATCAATTTTTAATAACCTCTTTATTTCATGTAAATAATAATCGTTGATTTTTAACGTTTTATGGTACCAATGAGCAAGTATTATATGTTTTTAATATTTTATCGTACCAGTGAACATGTATAAAATCTTTTTAGGTTTAATAGTACCGATGAGCAACCATCAATCTTTGTAATGTTTTATACTATCCATGAACCGGTTTCACTGTTTTATATTAAGGATGAGCAAGTATAAAATATTTTAACGGTTTATATTAAATCTGAGCAAGCATAAAACTTTTATTAATATTACCGACTGGTAATCACAAAATCTTTTTAACATTTTATAGAACTAAGGAGCAAGAATAAGACATTTTAATTTTCTTTAGTTCGGATGAGCAAGCATAAAATCTTTTAAATTGTTTATATTATCGATGCACAAGTATAGTTTTTTAACGTTTTACATTAACGACGAGTAAGCATAAAAAACTTCCTAACGCTTTATAAGATAAAGCGTACTGATAAGAAAGTATATGTTTTTAATGTATCGAATATCAAGCATGTTTTATGCTTTTAAACTTTTTAAAAAAAATTCTACTATCAGTTTTCAATAACCTTTTTATTATAGTTAAATAATTAATTTTTAACGTTTAATAGTACCAATGAGCAAGTATCATATCTTTGTAACGTTTTGTAGTACGGTAAGGAGCCATAAAATTGTTTTAACATTTTATAGGACCGATGAGCCGCCATCGAATCTTTTTAACGTCTTATGGTACCGATGAACAGACACAAACATGTTTTTTAACAGTTTATATTACCGATGACTGCAAAAAGTAATGGCAATCTACTGCAGGAAAATCTTCTCCCCAGTCAGTCATGTCTCTTTTGAAACATGATCGCCCAAGCATGTATCACGTATGGCACTTTAACTGATAATACCGATGAGAAAGCATAAAACCTTTTTAACGTTTTATGTTACCGTTGAACAATCGTAAAGCCTTTTTAATAGTTTATATTAACAATGGGCAATCTTTTAGCTTTATCTATGAGGAACTATAAAATCTTTTTAGTGGTTTATCGTACCAATGGGCAAACATAGGTACCGAAAACCCAACATAAGAAAGTTTTGTCGTCATATAATATCGATAAGCCGTATAGGATACAAATCCTATATTATCCATCAACTAAAGAAAGCACACAAAGTAAAATTTCATACCCGCAAAATCGGATCCAAACGACTAAAAGCATTTTGGAAAAACCCAACTATAACAAAGTAAAACTGCACATCCGCAAAAGTGGATTTAAACGACTAAAAACATTTTAGAAAAACCCAGGCCAAGAAAAATTCACAAGGCAAAATTCTTGATCCTGATTGAATTAAAAATAGAAAATTCATATATGACATCAGTCAAGCATTTTTTCACACCTAAAGAAGAAAATGCCTGATGGAGCCGGCAACATGAGAAGCTTCACTATTTAAACCACGTCGGTGACCGGTCTATGCCAATCAGCATGGGAGCGGTTATCTGATAAACCTTGTGGCAATGTAACAAAAATAACATTTCAAATACAGTCAGAATGGGAGCGGTATCTGATAGCATCCCACAATGTAAGGAAGAAACTTTAAGCTGACCCGGTCACGTCTCGCTTTTACTGCCAATTTTCTTTTCTTTATTTTACTCAACACCGCCAAAGAGAACAACAACAACAACAACAACAACAACAACAACAACAGGACAATCTAAGTACTATTTCTTTATTTCTTCTTTCTCACCCTATCGCCTACCTCCACAAAAGAGGAAAGGACATAACAATCACAATTCGCTTACTACACACAAAGGAACATAAGACTTTACATTCTACTACTACACAACCATGAACTCTAAACTTCTGTGGAACATTTTAAATACTTACATGTCTCTTTGAACAATTTTAACTACAAAACTACATACATTTTCTCTATGAACATTTTTCTTCTCACAAATATGTCATAGAGTTCAGTTAACGAAATTTCACTTATATTTTTCTTCTTACAATTTTGTCATTCTGTTAATAAATCTTTGCTTTAATGTACACACGAAATATTTTATCCTTTCACATTTCAGCATCCAACCTTCAACCTTCTGATATTTAAATTGAGGGTACTTCGGTCGTGTTTAGCACAAGGCCAATTTACCAAGCATTACCGAGGCCCCTATAGTCGGCATAAATTATTTTTAATGGTTTATATTAGCAATGTCCAAGCACAAAACCTTTCTAACTGTTGATATTAGCCATAAAGCAGCATGAAACGTTTTTCACGGTTTATGATACTAATGAACAAGCATAAAAAACTTTTTAATTTAACGATTTATATACCCGATAAAAAGATAACATCTTTTTACCGTTTTATGCAACTATGAGCAAGTGTAAAATCTTTTTTTTTATAGTACAGATGATCAAGCATGAAACCTTTTTAACATTTTATGGTACCTACGTGAATTAAAATTTCCAACTTTTTATATTATTAAATGACCGAGAATAAAATTTTAAAAAAATTTTATGCGACTGTCGAGCAACAACAAAACCTTTTTAAATAGATAGTACCGATGAGTAAGGCGGGGCCTAGAAATCCACAGGCCTTCTTTTCTGGGCAGGAACAGGACAAATGACCAGTCTGTTCACATTTCTAACAGGTTGGTTTATATCTGGATACAATCACCGGCATTTTCTGTCCCTCTGCATCCAGGCAGTTGGGAACAGAGCTGAAGGCTTTATGATCTGTCGTTATTTCGAAACTCCATCCCTTGTTTTGATCGTCGGAAGAAGCACTGAGTATCTGACCGTATTGGATGTGAACGCCGTCAAATGCTCTCCTAAGACCTGCAACATTGACCGTTGCCTGACCTGATATCCCGTTCGTATGATAATATTTTGTGATTAAATCACGACTGGAGGCGTTTTCACAGTCGGCAGGCATTGGTAACAGTATACATCAGGAAATCTTACCTTTGATAATTCTTTGGGGTTTAACTCCTAAAGATGTCAAAGCTTTGATAGCCTTGTGTTTGTTGGAGCGACAAATTTTGCACGCCACAAAGACGGACACAATTCCTTTCCAACATTCTGTAATCCAAGGGGTCTACCAAAAGCCCATCTTCTTTTATCATATTTTCGTAGCTTTTGGCTCTCTTCAGGAACTCCGTCATGTTGATAAAGCAATTTAGTAGGAAGAGTGTCAGCAAGAGGACGTTTTTTTTGCCGCTACGTCGATTTTTTTGTTTCTATTCGTCGTGTTAGACTTGGTCTTCTCTTGGATTCTTGAAATTTTTCTGGCCATTATGCTTTTGTTGTGATTTTCCTCTGCTGTCTTTTGCATTCTTTCCGCTTTTTTGAAACGGCCGACTTTTGCTGGACATTTTGAAAAATAATTTGTCCCCTTTTTTTAAAAAATTGTTCCCCCTTTTTTTGGAAAAAGGATATAAAAAAAATAAAACTATCTAACAGAAGAAAGAAACAATGAGAAACAATGAGAAAAATAAAAAATGTGGAGAACGAAAATAAAAATTTAACAAGAAAATAATTCAAATATAACACGAGTTTAAGGTCTAGCACTAAATGAAAAAGAAAAAAGACACGTAAAATAAAACAAGTTAAATATAGTCTTAAAAGGCCGTATTTAAGCTGTTTTATTTTACGTGTCTTTATTAAACAATAAAAATTAATAATTAATAAAAAATAATCAAATCACAATTTGTTAACGTATATACGTCTGGCTCTTACACTATTTACATTATTCACTGGAATTAAGAAACGTTTATACCCAATGGACCATGTGTCCTCAAGACGTTGATCAGTTCCGGTGAATTGACCAAAAAAGTTGTGAATACCAGGCTACAGTAGTGGTAAACAAATAACTTAAGTTAAAGAATGATAACTCATGATGACCAGAAGTAGCTTCGCACAAGGAATGAGAATGACATACTCCAGTGATAGTAATAATTTGGGTTCGAAATTCCTAGACCCTGAAGAAGGCCGAAGCGTTCAACGGCCGAAACGTCTAGAAAAATGGCAACGAATATGAAAACAATAGTCCGAATAATGTAAATAGTGTAAATACTACCTCATCTCAGAAGTATAGACAAATACGTATGGCACTTGTTAACGTGTATCACGTATGACACTTAATTGACAGATAGGTTAGGTACTCCAGTAAATCATGAGATTAACTTTAAATATTTACACTATTTACAATTTCGAGTCCAAATATATACTGCCCGGCCCATGGATTGAACTCACAGTTACTACGTCACTAAAGTCACAAATCAACACGTAAATCCACTAGAATTATTATCCCGTAGGACAATAATATATGGAGAACTTAAATCTAACCTGGCTGATGCTGATGAGTGCTGCTAATTTTACAACGTAAAATAGTGGCTAGCTTCAGCTAATGCTGATTTCATTTGATTTGATATGATTTTTAAGGTTTACACACGGTGATTTATTTAAAGACGATACATATTTTAAAACTTAAGAATTACTTTTGTGAGTCAGCGTTGCATCAACAATTTTTGAGAATAACAGTGATTATTCCAAATAGTACAGATACATTTTTTTACGATTGCAGCATGTAGACCTATTCTTCTCTGGTGAAAATACATAGCTGATGGAAGCAATAAGGTGAAAAAATAATATTGCTCAACTCAAAAGTGTTATTGATCTACTTTTATCTGAAAAGAAATATGATGCATGACTTTTGGATCACCCTTGTGAGTGGTGGGGTTGGAAAGTATGTTTGAACGAAAGAATAAAGAGAGGAATCGACTCAAATTGCTGGATAAGTTCAGATAATCAGCAGAATAATAATAATTCGTCAATTGTACACAGGAGGAATATATATTTTTCATACTAATGCAATTCGGGTTGAATAATTCTATGCTAATATACACATTGTCGACAAAAATTTATTTCTTTTTAAATTTTACTTTTTCTTATTTTAATTTCTTTGAATGTAACAAATGCAATTATTGTGTCATTGAGCAGGTTTGCAATAAACTGCAAAAACGATTGGTATTTCAACATAATTAGTGCTTAGAATAAATATTTAATTCAATTAACAATGTATAATGATTTTCTTCGAAAATGAAACATTTTGAATCTTGTTGACATCATAGAACTTACGCTTCACTACACATTGATGAAAGTAAGTGTATGAGTCATCATAGTCACACATATTGATACACACTCATTGAAACACACCCATAGAAACACAGATTGTTTCATAAAAACAATACATGTATATGTTGTCTATTTGATAATTTCAGAAAAGAGGATGCATATCTAACTTGTAGGTAATTATTATTCAATTTACATTATTAATTATCATAAACTCTCTCAAAAACTTCAAATGTTGATTGATCGATAAGAAGATAGAGAAGAAAATAATTGTAAAAGAAAGAGAGTGTGCAAAATGTTGCAAATAACTTCATTTTTTTACTTATGAAAAATTGAAAATGATTTTAAATGCCCACATGGAAGAGGTTAAGCGCTTCACTAGTTATTTATTTATTATAAGTGTATAAGAGCATAATATTATCGATTTTCTGCACTATTGTAAGAACTGCAACCTTGAAACTTCTGAATATCGTTTCTAATGTCTTTGTCTATGAGTGTATCCAATTTGATTAAAATCGGACCACTCCTTCTATAATCCGATTTTTTTATTATCAATTTTAGATATTTATCAGGGGTACCTCGACACAAAACCTAGCTAAAAACACTCGCGGATGCTTATAGTACAACTGTGTAAATTTTGAAGAAAATTGATTCAGCCGTTTCGGAGTCTATAGGTAACGGACACACACACACAGACACACACACAGAGACAAAGTTACATTTATAAATAAGTTTAGATTAGATTTATGGCGATCTTTATTCATCCTGCTTGAAAATTGCTTAAATATACGTATATTGATCATCAGGGATGCCGTGGTCGGAACGAGAAATCGGAGAGTCGAGTTCGAATTACAGTTGAATTTGTTGCATTCACTTACGCGCAAATAAATTTGGGAAACGAATTAATCTATCTCTTCTACCTCCAGCTATGTGTTAAATAGCAGAACAGATTGGGTTCTGGTTCGGTAGCCTTGGTTGATAACCAGTTTACCGTAGAAAGTAAAGGCAACCTACTGCAGGAAAATATTCTGTCATGTCTCTTTCGAGATATGCTCACCCAAGCGCATGGCACTTTACTGACTGATATATTGATCAATTCAATTTAATCTATGTTATATATGTGGTCATAGGAGGCTCTTGCTCGACAAGCCGCATCCTTTCCTGGTAAGATGGACGCATCACTCTGTCCTCACCCATCTTCTAAATCTCTTACATGTTGACTCCAAGCGCCATGCTCTGGGAAACCGCTTCAGCTGGCCAACTAAATCATGTGAGGAGGTAATGTGTTCACATGGCGCCACTGAATGTATGAACTTTCTCAACGCAGGTCACCGTCCAAGGCGGAAGAGTTCTAAGAATAACTTCAACAGCAACGTGAAACCCAGCTATTGGATTATGGCCCCACTGCCTTGTGGTTATCTCCAGAAAGAGTAAAAGCTATGGGAGTAAACTCAAAAACTAATCCGGGGTGAAGCTCATAAAGGCGGTTGGATGTCACAATGACTTCTTACCGACAGCTCCTGCAACCATATATGTGCCAAATGTATTTTTCTGCTCTCCTTGGGATCACATCAGTCAGGCCGAGTTGGGGATCCTGACACCTGGGCAGCCCAGAACCTCCATATACATTGCCCAGGCCTGCGCCCTAGAGTGGTAACTTTAGTATCGCTGCTCACGGCGTCAGAAACAACACGGGAGACAGCAGTTACGAGTTATAAGCCAGGACCAATTGGCGTAGGCCCAGGCACTACTGGTTGTCTCCGACAGTAGGAAGGATCATAGAAGTCCCATTGGGCAATCTTTTTGGTAATATTTTCACCAGGCAAAGATTACCAAAAAAAAAAAAAAAAAAAATGCCACAAATCTTGCAACTAGGAGGATGGAATGTCAGAACAATATGCTCTGGTCTCTCCGATGATCTACAACCGGTCAATGGCTCCAGAAAAACAGCTATCATTGACCGAAAGCTCACAAGACTCAACATCGACATCGCTGCACTGCAGGAAACCAGACTTGCATCAAACGGCAGCCTCAGAGAACAGAACTACACATTCTTCTAGCAAGGCAAAGAACCTGTTGAACCAAGACTGCATGGCGTTGGATTCGCAGCAAAGAATTCTCTGTTGACTACTGTAGAACCGCCATCCAGTGGTAGAGCCCGAATCCAGTCTCTCCACCTATGAAAAACAGACAGAGGCTCCTCGAATTATGCTCCTACAGTGACTTCTGTATAATCACCACGTTCTTCACCACCATGCCGCATTTTCGAGTGTCCTGGCAGTACCCCAGATTTCAGTAGTACCAGCTGGGGTGCTACCTGTCCAAGTTGATACACCGATCCAAGCAGAAAGGTCGCCTTCGAATTAACACTAGCAGGACGGCAATACCAGACCTGTACGAGCGCTTCGCCAAATCCATCGAGGATGCCCTCAAAGACTGCCCTGATGGTAACTCTGAAGAGAGATAGAGTCACATCCGTGATTCCATCAACAACCCTGTAGTGAACATCTTTGGCAAGAAAGCGAGGTAAAACCCGGACTGGTTCAAAGTCGGCATTGTTGAATTAGAGCTCAAAAACATGGCTCGCTTGACAGAGGGTCTGGGACAACAAGACGCTGACCACCAACACCAAGATGGTGGTGTATCGGGCCTGCATGCTCAGCACGCTGCTCTACGGACCCTCTACTCTCGCCAAGAGCAAAGGCTCAACACCTTCCACCTGCTCAACCTCAGGAGATTGGGAATCACCTGGTAGGACCGCGTCTCAAATAAGAGCGTCCTTGATCAGACGGACATTCTAAGCATGTTCGCTCTGCTCACCTAGCGTCGACTTCGGTGGCTTGCTCCCCCCCCACACACACCAGGCGAATGGACGATGGAGGATCTCCAAAGAACGTTCTATTCCGTGAGCTCGCTACCGGCTCCAGACGTGCAAGAAGACCTGCCCTACGCTACAAGGATGTCTGCAAGCGAGACATGAGGTCAGGTGGCATCAACCCAGCATTTGATTTTCTCTTGTATTTTGCATGACTTTAGGTATGTTTTCAGTGCTGCTATATCTAAGTTTTAGTGCATTTCTGTTGAATATGTTGTATAATTTACTTGTTTTAGTGAAGTGTTAATGAGTTTGTTGAACATTTGGTCTATATTTGTTTTAACATTCTTAATGTTAAGTAGATTCAATCATATGATGCTTATTTTTCTGTAGTGGTTTGTGTGTTTATTGTAAATGCTAATTTTGAGGGAACTTTTTTTTCTTTTTATATTTCATTTTGGGCTTCGTTGGATGTTTTCATTTGATGAATCGTTGGATAATCTGTTGCTGATGTGTGCTTTTTTTATTGTTGTCGCTAGTCGGTTGTGTCAGTTGAAATTGTCTGTGAATTGTGCTGTCATTTGGATTTTTGAACGGATGATGCATACCTTACATCTAAGAAGTGTATCTCTTTTAGATTTATTTCAATGTTGATTGCAAAATGTATTTCTTTTAGAATATTTTTCTGTTTTTTTTTTTGTTTTTTTTTCTGCTTTGTGTCTGTTGCAGTTTATTATTATGAACCTGTTGTCTCTGTACAGCCCAATTTTTTCTTTGTTAATTATCATAGCTATCATGTGTAATATATATATTCCGACAATGGATAAATAGAGAACAACACTGGGTGATCAGTGTTGGCTTTACGCGTCATACTATCTTCAGAGCAGGTGTCACTACTTGCATAGGGTTCATATATCGTTTCATAGAAGGCGTATCAGAAGCGATGGAAGAGAAAAACCGGCTCTTTATTTTATCTTATTCATAGTTCTGAACTTAAGTTTACTCACTTTAATTTTTTGTATACTATCGTCAATTCCAAATTTGGATATGTTTTACTCTTTGCCTGTTCTATACGCACACTGAATGGTCTGAAGATTGTTTGAGGTGTTTAACTGATAGTCATCGTCTAGTGTTGCTATATTTTAATCTTTTAATTCCTACACATATTTACCGAGCGTAGTGTTATTAGTATAATCTCTCATTTTTGCTTCCATGATCCTTCAATAATTCGCCTCTCTTTCTCATTGTTGACGGGTATACTATATCAGAGGTCAAGCACACCCGACAATTACTTTTGTTCCTGCATTTACTGAGAAGATTGTTATTGGTATCTTTTGAGAATAGCATCTTTCGCTTATGTTTTATTTAATGGTTGAATAACATTATCCATACAACAATAATTCAGTTTTAACGTACTTTCATTAAACAATTGGTATATCTTGCAGACTACAGGAATACTGTTTTTTCCTGCATTCCAGCAACTCATTAAAACTGTCGACCAAATTAAATGATATTACTTTTCTTTTTTCTTTGAAATGATTGAAGTCGAATGACTGAAGTCGAGATGCTATGTCTGGACGGATAACATTGCAGACCTTTTTTTTTTATTTTGACGAGAATCTCTAAATAAATAGCAGGAGCATCAAACCAGATGTTGCAGCAATATTCAATGCACGGATGAATGGTAGATTCATAAACATGCAAGAAGGATTCCGACGAGAGAAATTGTTTGAACTATCGCAGTAAACTAACATTCCTAGCAGCTGACCTAGTATTTCATTCAATATAATCACTTCACTTCAAGTCATTGTAAAACGTGAGATTAAGAATGCGCAATGAGTTGCTCTCATTGAAATTAGCATCAGCCATGCTGGCGGAAAATAACCAAAATTCAACATGATTAAAACTAACAAGCCATTTCTTGTCCCAGTTGATCATAGGTTATTTTTCAGAGCAGCTACCAGTTTTACTTTGTCGAACCTATCGGACTTAATATGCTGTGTCATCATTATAAATGCCGAACTGAGAATTGATTATATTGGAAAAGTCGCTGAGTAAGATAAAAAGCAAAGTAGATTCAAGAATCTATCCTTGGCCCTACTTTTTTCTAGGGTACCCTAACATTAATGTGAGAGGATCTGAAAGTGAGCCGCTGACTTTTTTCACACGACTTGTTAAAGACGACTGGAATCGGCTAGAGAATTATATTTTATACTTTTATGTCAGTCTCAAAACGTTGTTTTTAACAGGCATCGTTTCTCTAATGATATCTGTAGATGAAAAAGTGTGTGAAAAGCAAATAAAATAAATAATCTTCAAACAGTTCTACAAATTTAAATAATTCTGTTATTGCGTATAAATATAATCCTTGTTTTTTTAAGTTACATGAAGCAACTTATAAAGTTCCTTGGAAATAAAGTTTATACGAAGTGGTTTTCTTTCTACAACATAAAAAAATTAATTTTGTTAGCAACCATACATTGAAAGGTATATTCTAATTCATCGTGCAAAAATCCATGATTTCGTATGTGTGTATGATGTGATTTCATCAACACTTAATAATTTATGAACATACTTTAAAAACGAGATATAATTTGTAATAAGGAACTTAGTATTCAAAAAGTTAATTTTAGTATTCAGTATTATTTACATCCTCTGGTCAAATTATACTGAAAAACTAAAGACTAGTAATATCCGTTACGCTATTTATAAGAAAAATCGGATCACATAAATTTAAACTCAGAAATGTTATTGGTTAATAAATATATTCCTCAATATTTAATTTCGATTCTAAATAGGGTAAAGATTGTTAATCACTTTCTGGCTGTGATCCTTCAGTTTTTAAAACGAACGACAAGAATGTTCTCTGCTTTTTCAAAGCCTGAATGGCGTTTGAAATAGCGTCCCTGATTGGTTAGTAAATGTGAGAATTTGAATTTGAAGTGCGTGTGGGTTTATTTTTGCAGGTGATGTCTGTGTGAGCTATACTTTTGCACAGAATTGAGATTTTAGTGATACTATTTATATCTATAAACTTTTTCCTAAATTTTTAAATTCTTCCTAAATTCTACACATCTATATTCAACACATAGCCATAGCTATGAGGACAGTTTCAGCGTTGGAAACAATCACGGTTCTAATTATTTCGGATTGAGGACAGTGACGGGTGAAGCTATTAATTAAAGCTATGGAATCTAATTTTCAATCAAGCACAGTAGATGCTGGTAGGGATTCCACAATAGTGTGGAGAATGACAAGAGTGACATCGGCTGGTTCGGATAATTACGTCATTGACTGGTGAACTCTATGTTGCATTGCTTTGTGGCAGCTTCCATGGGTGCAGTGATAGGTTATTCCAGCACCCTTTGAGAGCCATTCTGGAGACTACCAACGAATGGTATGGTCATGCTGTTCACCTGATATAAATATATAAGGGATGTGGTAATGAGGTCTATTCGCACGCAAGTTCCTGAACCTAAAAATATCAAGGAGCCCCATTCTTTTTAATATTTTCTTAGACTATGCTTTCGCGTGTACAAGTACAAATGTGAAAAAAATGTTCCTTAATCTTTTAAAAATTCCGTACCACATTCCAAAAGAATCTACTGATAGAAAACAGCGCTCTCATTTTTCCCAGTGGAGGGAGGATGTGCCAATGATATAGCTATTCACAGCTCGTATAAGAATGACCTTACAAAATCAATATTTTTACCAAGAAGTAGAACTGATCTTACAAAATCAATATTTTTACCAAGAAGTAGAACTGAGCATAAAACTTTCCAAAACAGTAATTATGGACTGAAATTTGAATAAGAAACTATTCTTATTAAAATTTCATTTTATAGTTTTGTTTTTGAGAAATTTATATTCAGTTCTACTTCTTGAATTATTTAATAAAAATGTTGATTTTTAGCACTGATGTGCGTTGTGGTGCATTGGATTTTGGGTCGGAACGAGAAATCGGGGAGCTGCGTTCGAACTCCAGTTGAATTCGTTGCATTCACTTACGCGCAAATACCCTTGGGAAAGGTATTAATCCGTCTATTCCTTCCAGTTATGGGTTAAATAACAGGACATATTGGGCTCTATAGCCTTGGCTGGCAACCAGTCTACCGCAGAAAGCAATGGCAACCACCTGCGGCAACCACCTTCTGCCCAGTCAGTCATGTCTCTTTCGATACATGATCCTCTGAGCGTGTATCACGTATGGCACTGACTGACTTTGAATACATCATAAAAATTACAATATGGAATTAATAAATTTGAAATGTTTCAAATACTTCGTTGTGTTATCACAACTTATAGGAAATAAGGAAACTGAAGACGGCGTAGGTTTTGCTAGAGATACTTTTGTCTAAACGTAAGCAACAGTATTTTTTATTTTTTTTATAATAAAGTTTATTATTATTGGCTATAAGTTTTTGAGATACTACTGCTTTTCTTGAACAGTAAAATGAATAGCAACCGGTATAAAAGCAACTACTTACGTTTCGTGTACCAAAATGAAGCTAGCTGATATAGATTCATAGAAGTCCCAACGAGAGATATGCGTTCCTTAAATAGGTAATTAAAAACTTATCTTTCAATATTGTCTCCAGTAATCAAACTGATAGTTGCACACTTCAACTATAATAGTGGTTTCCTTGATGGAAAAAAAAGGGATACATTTTCAATTCCTGTCTAGAGGAACAATTCTTTAGTTGGGCTATATCGGTTGTTATTAATTTCACTCTTTGAGAAAGCATAAAATAACAAAGATACAAGGATAGCATCTCAAACACTAAAAACTAAGTATTAAATATTACTAAAACTAAACACTAATGCAATAATATAGGAATAACATAATATATATGTGTGCGTGAAGGGTCAATGAAAAGTTCTCAACTCGATCCATTTCCTAAAATATGAGTTAACAAGTGAATCTTGGTTGAATTGACATTTTTCAGCACTCTTCGTATAGGGAATAAATAAATAAATAAATAAAAAGTTCAATCAAAAAATTCATTGAACTTTTTATTAATCTATTCACTATTAGTGGCCTGTTTTTATTTTTAATAATGAGCATTTTATTTATAAAAATTTGCTCGTTTTGAATGAGTTTTCTTGCAGAAACTTACTAGTTGACGGAGTTTGTTAGGTGTAAACTTTCTCTGTTATTATTATTAATTATAGTTCTACACACACACACGTGGACAAATTGAACACAAACAAAGCTGCAGGACCAGAATAGAGATGCTGTCAGCGTTAAACGATTTCGGCATAAAAATGATTAAAAAATAATAAATTAAATTTACAACAGTGGTGAAATACCAGAAGACTTAAGCAGATCTATTTTATAGTACTGCCTAAGAAAGCAGTCACAAACGAATGTGAATTCTATCGAATAATCAGCTTAATGAGCCACATAACAAAACTCATCATCCGGATTCTGGTGAATAAAAGCAGAATGATACCAGTGATAGGACAAAAACAGTGCTGGTTTAAAAACATCGAAACAAGGAACACGGTTATCAGAAAGAGCAATACAAATGCAGAAGAACGTGCACCTGTATTTTATAAACTACGCAAAGGCGTTCAGCAAAGTACGACACAAAGATCTGTTAGTGCTGCTCAGCAACCTTGACATATTCGGTGAAGACATTAGAATAATCAGGAACCTATATTGGCAGCAAGGTGCCTGCATACGGACAGCAAATATATAAAAATAGAAAGGGATGTAAGGCATATAAGTTATGTCAGGATTTTTGGGATGTAGAATTTTCATTGCAAGTTGCCTTACATTTGATAGCCTCTAAGACCTGCTTAAGAAAACTTACCGCAATAGCACATCACTTTCTACTTATTATTGGCAATTAAAAGATGCTAATAAAACTCTTACTTAGTAGCATGAATCATTCCTTTTGGGGGCGAGGGGTTCATCTAATGGTAATTCGAAATACATGGTAGATGGTAATGAAGACAGTGTTTATATTGACGAATTGTTTCACCCATATGATTTCAGACAAAAATAAATGGTCTTAATTGACTTATATGAACACAAAATTGTTCTCTTTGAGAATATTTATTTTTATTTTTTTAATTGTTATGTAGCGAATTTAATTTAAAAACCTGAAATGAAACAATATTTAGCATCCACTAATGACCATAAATATAGCAACTTGTGAATCATTATGCGTTTTGCCAATAGAATGTTAATGTAAGCGTGAAAGGTTGTTGAAGCGTACGGTTAAGAACAATTGACGCCCAGGCACGTCAGACAAGTATGGACATGTGCAACGGCCAAATATCGCAATCGATCGTATGTAAGTTAAGTTATATGGATATGTAATCTATAAACAGGTGAAAAATGGATATGCCAGCATATAAGCAATAATTGTTATGTATAACACACGTTCAAACTTCGCACATGTGGTACGATTTAAATTGTCTTGTAGATCCTTACAAGTGAGTTTAACCTGAAGAACTTGCAGTAAAACTAAGATTGATTTAGTAAGTAATACACACGCATACACGCAAAATACTATCTCGTCAAGCAGTGAAATATTTTTTACTGCTAGCAATTATTATGTATCGAAGCTTAAAAACAACATAGTTTTTTTACCAAATACAGTAAATTAAGGTGGGTAGATTTTTTTGGAAGTTTATCTCAGCTAACCAATAGAAAATCAGATCATGACGTATAGGAGAAATTTGATTGTAAGAGTAAAGGAAAATAAACATAAAATGACTTGAAACCTAGGAATTTTTCATGTCAGTGATAAAATGAATTATATATTTCATTATAAATGGATACATATTTCGTTAACCAAAAAATCTAACAAAAAAATTAAAAAATAGATACACTCCTGATCAAAAATTTAAGACCACTTAAAAATATTTAAAAAGACAATTTTTTTTCGGATAGATTTTAAACTCCTCTCACTTAAGGTTATCAATACTACAATCTAAAAGGTTATGGAAACAAAAAGCTACATTTCAAACATTTTATTTAGAAATGTACATTTTTATAAAATGAGGCGATTTACACATGATCAAAATTATAAGACCAGGGGTAAAAATTGTTAGATCTATGGTAATTCCAATGTTTTTAGTTCAGTTAGAGATTAGCAATCACTGCGTAAAGGTGTTACCATGCCTAAAGCAAGCAAACTTACCGAAGTTGAGCGTTCTCGAATTCTAAAATTCCATAAGCAAGGTTTGTCACAGCGGGCGATCGCAGCTAAGGTAAATCGCAGTAAAACTGTGATTTGCGATTTTCTAAAGAACAGTGAGAATTATGGAAAAGCAAAATCCTCTGGTAGACCCCCAAAAATTTCTCCTGCATTGAGTAGGAGAATAAGACGGGTTGTTATGAAAGACGGGGGACTTTCTTCTAGTCAAATTAAGGCAGTCACAGATGCTAATTGCAGTCCCGTAACCATCTGACGACACTTAAGACAAAAAGGCATGGTAAATAAAAAGCGTAAACAAATTCCTCGGCTACTTCCACGTCACAAGGTGGGCCACTTAAAATTGGGTCGTGAATACCAAAGATGGGACGTTGAGAAGTGGAAGAAAGTCCTGTTTTCTGATGAGAAACAATTCAATCTCGATGGACCTGATGGCTTCCAACGATATTGGTATAACAAAAACATGCCTCCTGAAATTTTCTCCGCACGTCATAGTGGTGGAGGGTCCCTAATGGTATGGGGTGCCTTTTCTTACAGAGGGACGATGGAGCTCCAGGTGATGCAGGGTCGTCAGAGAGCAGCTGGTTATGTTAGCATGCTACAAAAAGCATCTTTGATGATGGAGGGCCATTGTTTGTGTGTGGATGGATGGTTATTCCAACAGGATAATGCTGCAATCCACGCTGCAAGACGGACTTTGACCTTTCTACAAGAAAATGGGGTCCATCTCTTGGGACATCCTGCATGCTCGCCGGACTTGAACCCAATTGAAAATTTTTTTGAGGATGGATGACAAGAGATGTTTATCGAAAAGGCAAACAATATTCAACAAAAAATGAACTTCGTGAAGCCATCTTCAGAAGCTGGAGCAACATCCCCCGCACCTTAATGGAAACGCTTTTTTTCTAGCATGCCGACAGAATTTTGAAGTCATCAAAAGCAGTGGAGGTAGACTACATTATTAAATTTGGTTGTTGAATGTTTTCATACACTTTTTGTACAATTTCGTAGAATTTTTGTCTCTGATCTTATAATTTTGATCATGTGTAAATCGCCTCATTTTATAAAAATGTAAATTTCTAAATAAAATGTTTGAAATGTAGCTTTTTGTTTCCATAACCTTTTAGATTGTAGTATTGGTAACCTTAAGTGGGAGGAGTTTAAAATCTATCCGTTAAAAAAAATGTTTTTTTAAAGATTTTTAAGTGGTCTTAAATTTTTGATCGGGAGTGTAACAACAGTAGTAATTTAGTTGAAGACATAAATGTAACATTACTCATAAATTAAAAATCAGTGATAGAGTTAGTAAATTACCATTAAGGATCATAAATCGAATTACGTGATTACCCGCCCTACCATGATTATCAACCCAACTCGACCCGAAATTGGCAAAATCAGCCAAAGCATCCTCGACAGAATCAATTTCCAAATTAAAACACAACTCGGATTAACACAATGGATTAACACCAATGATGTCACCGACTGGTTTAACCGAATCAATAATTCGTTTATCCAGATCGACAGCGTTGATTACTACCCTTCTATTTCCAAAGACTTATTCACTTTGGCATTAGAATTCGCAATGGAGTTTTCCGATTTTACTAACAAGAAATGGATAATTATCATGAGTGTAAAATGATCCGTACCCATCCACAATAATGGATAGTGAAAAAAAGAAACAAATGTAAGTATCTATTTGACATCACTATGGGATCTCTTGACTCAGCTGAACCCTCAAATCTGGTTGGCCTATTTATTCTGTATAACCTGATAGCGTATAAAGATAAATATTGAGGATATAGGGTTTTACAGGTATTATGGTGGTAACAAATTCCACAAATGTTAAAGCCAATAGAATAAGAAAATTAATACATAGGGAACTGAAAAGTGTTAACCTTAAGGTGACTATCAAAACTAATCTAAAAAAAAAGATAGACTTCCTAGATATAACAATTGATCTTGTCAATGAAACTTATTCTCCCTACTTAAAAAATAATTCTATAAACATTCACCCTAAATCTAACCACCCTCGATCAATCATCAAGCATATACCCTTCTCTATTGAAAACAGAATTAGTTACAATTCTTCTAATGACAATGTAGGAAATTCTATGACACATCATTTAAAAACAGCAGATATAAATGCCCTGACCTGAAATACAATAAACATGATAATAATAACAACAATAAAAAGATAAAGAGAAATATCATTTGGTACACACCCCCATTTAACCAAATGATAAGTACTAAGTTAGAGCATAAATTCCTAAAATTAATTGAAAAACACTTCCCTAAAATAACTCTCTCAGCAAAATTTTTAACAGAAATACACTGAAATTAAGCTATAGCTGTAGTGATAATCTTGATCATCAAAAACATAATTATAGAATTTTAAACAGATGTATTAACCTAAACAATCAACAACATCCTAAAAACTAACGATCACAATAACAATAACTGCAATGAGTGTCCATTAGCAAATAAATATCTTACTGACTCTATAGTCTATTTATGCTCTATTTCCACCATAGAAAATCCCACAACTAATAAAATATTATATCGGGTTTACCAAGAATACTTTTAAGACCCGTCATTACTTTCACATTTACTTTTAATAATAAAACTTATCGCAATAGCACCTCACTTTCTACTTATTATTGGCAATTAAAAGATGCTAATAAAACCCTTACCGTAAAATGGAAAATATTAAAGAAAAAACACAAAACTTGCAAATCCTTACAGGAGCCATGTTTTCTATGTTAACAAGAAAAATAAACAATTTACCAAATTTCCAAAACTAAACTTACTCACTAAACGTAGCAAAGTAACTTACATTTGTCATCATCGTCTAAAACATAATCTAACATATAGTTAATTTTTCCTAATATAATATAACTAGACATATATAATATATCCCTTAACATATATTGATTGATTCTCCCACCTTTTAGATTATTAATTTGCTACGGCTTAAAGGATAGATAACCCACTAAGTCGACTACATATGCTTGACGTGCAGTGTATTTTAAAAAATTCGCGTCTTTGCCTCTTGTCCACTACTTTGAGTTGAATAATAACTTTAAGAAAAACCAGTAACCGTTCCACAATGACACGCGATAATTTTTCAGATTTGCAGACTGGCATGAAAAATGTCTGCGTGTTAAGTCATTTTAAGTCTGTTACAATCAAATTTCTTCTATGCATCATGATCTGATTTTGTATTGGTTAGCTGGGATAAACCTCCAAAAATCCCCCCACCTTAATTGACTAAATTTGGTAAAAAATTGTATTGTTTTTTAAAGCTTCTATATATAATAATTCCTAACAGTAAAAAAATTATTTCACTCCCGAACGAGTTACTTATAAAATAGTACCGAAACACAACGGCTCTTTTATTATCTTTTATATCTTTATTATAAACTTATAAAATATTGCCATGTGTGTGTGTGTGTGTGTGTGTGTGTGTGTGTGTGTGGAAAGAGAAAACGGAAGGAGATAGAAAGAAAGCTAAATAGTGCGAACATAGAAATCAGCACTTCATAGCGATTATCAGTTTCATGTTCCAAGTGAGTTTCAAGCCAAATGGTCTGAAGATTTCTTGAAGCGTGAAACTGATAGTAAAAATGCAGTCCACACTGTCTATATCTAAAAACACTATCCATTGTCATTATTCCTAAAGTGGCAATGTTATTGCTAGTTAACCAATTCTGTATTCTGAACCGCTAAAAATGGAAATTATTCGCTCCTAAGAATGGAAATTATTCGCAAAGTTTATAATCAGATAATTTTTTTATTACTGTACTATTTTATTATTATCGAAACATCAACAACACTGCTATTATTTATTTTACTTGTCTTTCTGGTAAAGCCGTGCTTGTATACTAAAACACATCGATTCATGTTAATGAGTGATTATATATGGTATTTCTTTAATCTATGTATGCAAAATGCTTGCTACCATCGTCATCAATTGAAGTCATCCATATATTACCTATATATTGATAATCCTTTCAGGTTAGAGTAATTTATATAACTACCATATATTTGATACACGAACAGCAAATAATGGCGATTCAGCACTGAGATATTACTATTTGCAAAGAGGTTATGTTCTTTGACTATCTTTTATAACTTACATCTCTAACTAGTACTCTTGAATTTATTTACTAATATTCAGCATTTTATCTTAGCCTTATATTTTTATGATAACCACTTTAATGAGCTACTAAAAGTAGTTCTTGCTTTCCAACAAACTTTACAATTTTAAAATTACCTTTAGTTAATAAACTTATTTGAATCCAGCGTTACTCTGACTGAAACAATAAATTTAACCTTAAAACTGTACATCTGCATTTTAGCCACTATATAAATTGCAATAATGATGTAAACTTGACACTAATATGAATGATGTAATCAAACAAGTACAGTTGAATGAAATTTAAATGTAAGAGGTTTACCAACGACTCTTACAAATTTGTTTGAATGGAATGAATTGATTGAACGTACGAAACAACACGGTCTGCGTTAATAAGTACATAAGAACTAGCGCCATGTACCTCTTTGAAGTGGCGAAATAGAAATAATATTTGCTTTTCTTCCTTAAACAAAGTAAAATATCCCAAGAGAACACATATCCAGTACAATAATACAATAGCTAAATGGAGTTTCTTTGTTGTTTTTTCCAACAATAAATGTCGATCTTAAATGCTAAATTATCTTCATCCATATTGTAACTAGAAACGGTTTCACTTTTCTTTCAAGTATTACTGACCATTAAATTTTTAATTTAGTCGTCTACTACTTCATATTTTGTTGCTTACCTTCTTTATTTTTACAAAAAGCTTCCTAATGTTCACAGTTGATTAGATATTAATAAATCTACTAAAGTTTTACATCATTTATTGAAAGTAACTATTACGGCTGAAGTTGAAAAATAGCATCATAGCATTTTTACAATAATGTTTTTGCGAATTAATCATGTTAAATGAGTTATACATCTCCAAGAAATTTTGAAGAAAGAAAATTTGTGGGAATAAATTTAATATGCATAAGTAAAGCAAGCTTAAATATCAAATAAACTTAATTCATGATTTATTAGGATTAGTCATAATTTAGCTTCATAAATTTACTTTATCTGAATCAAATTTAACATAATTTTGCAAAATAAATATAATTTGGGTGAATGATCCTAATGTGAATGATTATCAAATAATAAACTTAATTTTTGCGTTTGACAAATTAACATTAGAAGGAGCCATATTTGCCTGATATTATTGTGGAGGGAATAAAATTTACTGAGAACTGACGGTCATTATATGCCATTGATGAGTGTTTTTATGCAAAAAATATTTGTGCTAATACTTAACTGAAGGTTACAGTCCCCCACAATAAAATACAAAGAAGAAAAAAAATGTGAAAAACTGGAAAACCTACCAGGATTCATCAACATAAAAATACATCGATGACTGTTTTGATGGCAAACACAGAAAAAAATCCTGAAAGATTTCAACTTTCCAATATGTAGTGAACTACGTATTAACACTTTGAAATCAAGCAAGTACAGAAATATAACTAGTATCATAAGAGACGCGATCGGAAACATGATAGCAACCTGAACACGTAGAAGAAAAATGCCTTTCCTCTCGCGTTAAGAAAATATCAGAAACGACAGGAAAATATCGTTTGAAAAAAGCGTGTTGGACTGCTATGTAATATGTAATTTCCTACATGATAGTAATTGTTAGGCTACCAAAATGATGCAAAACAGACCTGGATGTGGAGAATTTTATGGACAGAACATGTGAGCAATAAAAACGTTATAAGGAATGTCAAGTAATGCGTAAAAGAAAGAACAGCAACATAGGAACTAAAAGGACAAATAATTACAATCAAAAAGGGTCTAGAAAATATAGCACTCGAAAGGCATACTGAAGACAAGAGAAACAAGAGTACTGCGAGGAAGCTATTTAATGAGTTTAAGTGAAGAGAAAGCAGAACAAAGACAAAAAGTGATGGTAAAAGTTTTGAATTTACGTTGTGTAGAACGTGGTTGCACATGCTCCGAAGGTAAATAAAATAATAAGTCTGCGGCAGAAATAATGACTAACTCAATTTAATTTTTTATAACAATTGTTGATTCTCATATAAATTTTCCGTTACTTGCAATGCTTGCCATCATTCTAAAAATTGAGTTTGAAATTTAAAAATAATTCATAGAAAATATCACGTACATTTTTTGCAGTAGAAGTGTACAGTGAAATAAAAATAATTGCCCGAGAAGAATTTTGATACTCTCAAAAATTTTACTAATTGTCATGTGAGAGCGACAAAAACAATTAATTCATTCATTAATTTACTTTGAAAATGAATATTTAAATAATTTACCAAATCAGAAATCCTGACAAAACATATTAATAATAAATGCGTATTTTTGCGTAATATAACATGACAGTATTCTTTAAATTTAGAAAACAATTGTTATTAGAAACGTAAAAATCATCAAGAGCTTTTTGTAGATAACTGATAAATAGATAACATTTGTTGTTTTTTCGAACATTTCTATAATAAAATAAGCAAGAATGTTTACTGTTATTTTAGTTTCTAACAAAAACATGCTATTTCAGCTAAAAAATGTGTAACTATTTTGACTTTGAGAAAAATATAGAACCTGAACTAGTAATAATTTAACACAGGAATGAGTAGAAATACTCTTAAGAAATCTTTGGTAACTTCTATTTAAGACTCCGTAGGCTTGTGAGGCTTTGCACGTGATGTGTCGTTTATTGATAATGGCGTTCTCCCATACCTTTACGCCTTCTAATAATCAAGTATATAGAAATATACTGCTTTGGATATTATCCAGTAACACTGGAAGCAAACTAGCTAATAATCTGGTCACGAGAGCATTGCTTCATGATCAGTTACTGAGTTGGTGTCAGAGCTTTTATGTCATTCAATGCATAATAGAAAAAACGCAAAGAAATTAAAAAACAATACAATGTAAAATGTGATATATAAATGAAAACTGACTTAGATGAAGACAGGCGAGGGATTAAATTCGGTGGTGTGGATTTCGGACAGAAGGAAAATGTCGTAGGTTAATAACTTAAACATCATAACGTTCACACGTTTCACATCTGGCTATGATTAAATGTCGGCTAGGCAATTTAGCTGATTGGGAAACTCAGGAAGAGGTTAGAAAAATGATGATCACTCAAGGGATTGAAAGAAGGTCGTTGATATAAAAGCACAGCTCATTTTAATGGAAATGGCTTGGTGTTTAATAATTCAGTTATTTATTCATTTATTCACTTTTTTCTATTTTAGTTTGAATTAATTCAGTTGCATCAACACGTAGTTGTTTTTCTATTTTTCCTTTTTCTTATTCCACACAAATATGTGTGTATGTGGCGTATGTGTTCATTCAATATTTCAGCACACACGTTTTTGCATGTGCATGTTTTCAGCACCTACCACATATAATTGTACATACGTTTAGATATACGTATTCACCCCCATATATGTTGAAGCGCCTAGAAATAATAAAAAAAATAATTCAAAATATCTTGCTTCATGCTAGAATAGTTTGTTTTCGGAAAACATAAGATTAAACAAAAAAAATTTTACAAACTGATTTCTGTGAATTATGACGAGGGTCAAATATTAATAATAATTACAAGCAATTTTCGTCTATTTTTTTATAACTATTTAACATTATATAGAAATTCATGTAAGGAAAAGATGAAAATGATTGGTGATGACATTTTGCGTAAAAAATTGACTAAGGTTTAAATGTTTGTTTATTGGCTTAACCTCTCTAAAATGTTCTTAGCTTTAGTATATAGTTTTAGTTTTCTGGCATGAAAGATTTTGCAAGTACAGGTTTAAGGATTTGGTTTGTGCATTGAAATATACTAACATATTTTTAAAATCAAAACTACCCCTCTCTGTGCTAATATTGAATATTTATTAAATGAGGTGTAAATATTTTAGCTGTTTTAAAATGGAGAATTTTTTAATTCTACCTTCAGCATTTATGCTGGTCTTTGTGCAAAACTAACAAGCCAATATGATTCGGTTAGACCCTTTCCAAATTCGGTAGAAATGCTTTTTATACTGTTGAGCAAACTCATCATGTCTCATGGTCGTTAGCAAAAAGACAGCCGAAATATAAACTTCAAATTGACAGGTATAGAAAATTTAAATATCTAGCTGTTGTAATAACATACAAAAGAAAGGGTAACAGAGATCTGAAGGCATATCGAAATAGCGTCAGAAAGTAAGAAAGATTCACGTATATTTCTTTTGAAACAAAGGAAAGATGTTGAGCACTTATATCATATCTATCCTCGTGTATGACAAATAAAGCATCTAAATGAATAATCATGTGTGAAAACATACAAGCCCTAGAAGACATTATGTAATTTTAATCACCGCCAACTAGTGATTAATTATCAACTTCATTTTTTCCATATTCTATGTTGAATTCCCTTCTAGAATGTATTTCGTAATCCTTTCCATTGTTGGAGCCATGTTGCTTTTCAATTAGCCAAGTCTAACAGCTCGCTAAGGTTTGCAGACATTCTCTTTTAACTGTTGACCCACTGATTAGATTTGTTTAGAAATGAAAAAGTTAAGGCTATTCCGTTATTTTCCTCAGCATTAAGGGATTCTAAAATTTTCCCTTAATTTGGAAAAAATATTCAATTAATTTAATAATTTAATTTAATTTGCTTGAAATTAATTTAATTTGTGTTTCACGATCTCAGAATATTCAGTGATTAAAAAAGCATTGTTTTGGTTTATAATTGTAAATTCTTTATTTTCTGCGAACTAAAAATTCTGGGTGAAGATTTTTCACATTTTATGACTGCATATTTTTCCGAGAGTAGTGTACACATATAGGTACACGGTTTTTTCTTTCAATTTTTAGCATGTTCGGGCAATTCCTGGTTTGTGTCTGCAAAAAAAAGTATCAAATTTAGTAACATTGAAATACAATATTATATACTATGCGCATACATATATCGAAAAAAATTCTGGAATTAAGGAATAATAAATAGAAATAAACGTGAATGGATTAGAGAAAATAGGGATAACACGTTGATGAGTGTCCCATCTATGGACAATAAAGTGTTTCACAGTCACAAAAGAAAGGAAAAAAGAAAGAAAGAAAGAAAGAAAGAACTCCATGTCTGAAAGTCCCATTTAGCAGCAATTAAAGAAAGAGAAAGTGAGAAAAAAAAAAAGAAAAAGGATAAAATGTAACATAAGCCATCGAAAGCGAACTGAAGAAAAATAAGAATGACGTTCAAGAATAAAAGGAACGAAAATAAAAAAAGAAATGGATAAAGTATTGGGGAAAAAGCGTCAAATCATATTAAAATTATTAATTTATTTTATTGTTTTCATCAGCAGATATGACAACAAATAACAATTTACTTTCATTATCTCAATTTGTCCATCCAGTCGATTTGAATCATCAAAGCATAAATATTTTTAATCTTGTCTTTTTCATGTATATTAAATGCTTTTCATACAATAATAAAAATCTTTTTGTTCCTCTAGAAATGCCAATGGTGAAAATGTAGTCATTATGTGATGACACTATTCAAAAACGCTGCTTTAACAAGAATAGAAAAAAGTGGAAACTCAAATGACATCATTTGGTAATTAGAAGCAATTAGTCAAATTAGAAATTGAATTGTTATTCTTGGTAGGCAATTGATATTTCATAAATGTTAACGATATTCACAAACTGTTGTCGTTTGTTGACTCAAATTCAGAGAAACGCATGGGATTAAATGGTGCTGTAAAATTGACAGGTTTATGTGAACAATAGCATATAAAGTATTAATTGTATTTTCTTCATCTTTAGCCTTTTAAAGACTTATATCAAAATATAAGTTGTATTTGCTTTTCAAAATGAATTAGTTGCTTTATAAAATGAAATAAAACCATGAGAGTCTGGTATCTTGATATGCTCAAGAAAAAGAGAATAAGCGAAAATATAATAAGTGTATGGAATAATGAAAACATTTAATCTAAGAATCTAAGAGTGTGTAAAATCTGTAGTAAATATTTCATGATCAAGATCATTTAAACGGCATTTATTTTCATGGCGAGAAATAATATGACTTTCAATGAGATGAAATAGACACAGAATGAATGTTTACTTTAAAATACCGATATGTTCTATCTAGAATAGCTTGTATTCTATAGCTACTATTCTAGAAGCCATAGAATACAAGACATTCTAGATAACTCAAGTTCACATATAAAACTGAGATAATTTTAACTCTATTTTGGAGAAAATACAATATCTACAAATACACTATAATATTTATCTGTAACGGAGAAGTAGAATTCATTTATCTTATATATAGATATCAATTATTTTCAATTTGATTTCTGAAATATATATTTCTCTCATATATAAATATAACCAAACTAGTCTTTATGTGTTTATACGCATAAAAACAGACTTAACTTATGGTAGATTAATGGTAGACTGTGTTTCTTTGTAGGTGTACACATGTGTGTAAACTAACGTTGCCTAGATGGTTAAAAACGTTGGTTGAAAAATTTGGTAGTGGAGTAGTTGTGAGTTCAATCTACTGGTTCGAAATTATTTGAAGTTTACCTTGATCAATAGACACAGGAAGAAGGTGGACAAAATGGTTGAAGCGCTGTTGTAATAACAATAAAGAAGAGTCCGAATATAAATTATGTTAACTACGCAAAAATCGAAAGAGAAATTTGATGTTCCACACTTTACAATCCTTTCATTTTTTTATAAACTGGGGAGCTTACAAAATGGATAGTATAATAGTTGAAATAGAAATGATCGCATACAGTTTTCTTAAAGACATCATAACATGTAGTTATCCGAATCATCTGGTCGTGTAATTATCTGTATGTACAGGGTGTGTACCTATCTGGATGTGCAGGCAGCCGGTTGTATGAGTCGTGTAACTATCCGAATTTGCCGGTAATTTAACTATCGGGATTGTGAGAGCTTCACTTTCCGCATGTAAGGATAGCTTGAAGAGGTCTGAATCCATCTTTTCACTTACCTACCAGATATAGGTTAAATAACTGAGTGAATGGACTCTCCTGCCTTGAGGTGGTCTAGGAAAAAAGGACTGAATCCATCATGAAGAGTGATCAGTTGTCTTGACTTGTACACTGTACTTCTGCTATGACTGCAGTACATTTGGGGCTACTATGACCCTCATGAAACATGGGACTCATGACAAATAGGAATTAATTTGGGATTAGATTATTTTGCCCACCATCTTCATAAAGTAGAAATATTTAGAAATTGTGAGAAGTGTACGATACTAAAGAAAATCTTCTGTATTCATTTTTAGTACATTCTTTCATTGTACGTTCTGTTCTTTGCCTGTTTCCGTTTCTTTCTTTATCTATAAATTATGTTTGCCATGTATTATTCTACGTTCTAACCTTATTTTTTCTCCCTTTTAAAAGTCTTTTTGACAAAGTTTCAAGTTGTTTCTCTTGTTCTTTATTCATTTCTCTGAGTTAATCGTCTTTGTTATCAGTTTCTCTCCCCAACAAAAATAAATAATAATCGTTTTATAAAATTTAAGCATAAAATACGAATTTTTCATTTTTCCCGAGATAAAAAAAAGTTTTTAAAAAAATATCACCTCAAAGTTCACATATTCTTATACCGTACACGTCATGTATGGAAATAATAATATTACCTCGTTAATAGTGTGAAAAATACGAGCTAACTGATAATGCGATTAGAACAGTTTTGAAAGTTTTCAACGTTGGTGATTATTGTTGCGTAAGGATGTAATTGTTTTCATAAGCATTAAGCAATGTTTCTGATGATTTGTAATTTAAAGGACGTAGTTAATATATTTTGTTTTACCACTGAGCTCTATTCCTCAATTACCGAAAATGATTACTTGCTGATAGCGATTTTCAAAAGGTACACTTATTTCATTCCAAGAAATAAAACCGCAAAGAAAATGGTATGCAACTTATATACTTGATGAACATTTATAAACAGTTCAGTCTTAAGAGAATTTTCTGTGGTCAGTTTTCCCAAATGGATACTATAAAACCACTAGATCAGATTAAGAAATGAGAAGAACGTATGTCAGTAAGATCTTATCGAATTAATATTCAGAATAATTGACAGATAATAGACATATCTAAACCGTTAAGATTACAATTCTGAATATAGGAACTTCGTAAATAAACCTTGAAACATTTTTAAGTGCGTATTATGGTTGAATAAGAACATTAATTAGTCTAGAATAGTAGTTCAAAAGACGAAAAGAAAAAGGAAAAATATTAGGAAAACAATGTTTAAAAAGGATTCTAAAGCAAAAATAGTATAAAGGAAAAGAAATATGAAACACTGAATGTATAGTTATATGAAAAACTTACAACGACAGACCAAAAATAAAAAAAAACGGAAACCACATCCTAAATAGGAAACAAGGGATGAGCCTCTTCACCTGTTCAATTACATTAAACAGAGATGTTGTAGTCGACAACAACGTAAATATCATACTTAGATGAACAGACTGAGATCCAACAGTCTCAAAATAAACACAAATAAAGTAGACAGGATTCTTTGTCAACCTGAGGTGCGAGGTGTGAGAAATTTCAGATTAGGTGGCCACCAGCAATGACAACAGACGGAAGAAACATGATCAGGAATTTCTTTTCATGATGAAAGAAAAGTATTGCATCTCCACATCGTTATTACGTTTTGTTTTGACGTAAAATAAAAAAAAAAAGAAAACATTTAATGGAAACCAATATAAAAGAAAGGTAGAGGAAATAATTGAAATATCAATTAATATTAAATATTAATCAATTCAAGAAAATGGCATTGTTCGAACGCAATTAAAACTAATAAAAATATATTTGTTATACTGTGATGAAGTAACAACAGCAATAAGATAATATACAGAGCCTTCACCGTTCAGTAAAATTTGGACACGTGATGTCCAATATATATATATATATATAATAATTTTGCTTTCACAATTCAGTGACATTTGCACACGTGGCGTCCAACACACACACACACACACATATATATATATATATATAGTGTATCGAGGCAGCATATAATTTTCTAAACATATACTGTTAAATATAAGAGACAATGAATGTCTTTTATGTTTAATCATGAGCCGTTCTAAATATCGTATTTTAGCTTTAATTTCAGTTGAAAATAAAGACAAAAATTCTCCAACATTTAGATAATTTTTTATTAAGTTGGTTCTAAGCTTTCGGCTCACATGAGCCATCTTCAGAGAGATTATAATGACGGTAATACAAAAATATCCACCATCAGCGATGATTTTATCTTGTGTTGACATAAAACTCCACTAAGCAACGGCAACAGTTACCAACAATAGCAAACGCAGTTCGGAAATTTGCAATGCGGTTCTATGACGTCACACCGCGTGGTAGCTCAAAATGACAACAAAACCATATTCAAATGCAATGTAATGTGTTATGACCAGATTTAAACGTGATTTTATTAAATCTGGATTGTTTGGATTTAATGTAGATGGCCTCCAATATCTGAAGGTTCTTTTTTACTGTGTGCATGAGTGAGGATTATTGTATTGTTGACTAAAATTTGTCTGATATTACCTACATGGTTATGTTTTTCTGAGAAATGTTGTTTCATTGTACTCTGATCAGAAAGGTGACAGGTAAGTCTACAGGAGAGCGTGGTTGTAGTAAAACCAATATATGTAGTGGGTTTATTATTAGTACCAGAGATACAACCTCTGAACGGGCATGTAAATTGATACACTACATTGGTTTTTGTAGAGGATTTAGTTTAGTGCTTGTAGGGTTATTAGAGACTATGAGATCAATTGTTTTTATTTTTTATAATATATAATGAGTTTAATTTGATTATTATAATCCACTGGTTTAACATTTCTACGAATTATGTTTTTGAGAGTTTTTTTATCTTGTTTGTAATTATTATTTATTTGCTTGCAACAGTATGTTTATAGTGTTATGTTTATTTTGATGTATATGTTTATGTTTATATTTAACAGTATATGTTTAGAAATATATATATATATATATATATATATATAACATAGTACACTTGGTATGTAATCCGGGTGAATTCCAAAAGAGACGAACTCGAGAGAACTCAATGTCAAATTCATTTATTTAATTTAACAGAGTAATATTTTATAAAGGATTTTTGATTATTAGCTTGGATGATACATATTTCACCGCTTTGATGTTTTTAACGCGGCTCGTCAGATCCAAATGGTACAACAGTAGACAATCGAAATATCCCCCCCCCCCACCCACCAAAAAAAATTTCTTCTCTTTTATTTGATTCTCCGTAAACGCCCACATATCCATATTAGGACGGACATTTGTGACGTTTATATACGAAAAGGTTCTTGTTCATTCGAAAAAGATCCCCAAAGAAAGGGGAAGGCGAGGATATGGGAGGGTTGACGATTGATACGTGCAAGGAATAGAAAAAGTTGAAAAATAGAAAGAAAGCGGGGGAACCAGCCAAAGGAAAAAGAAAAAGGAGGGGAAGCAGATAAAATCGGAATGGAAAGCAAGAAGCGAGAAAGGAAAAGACCAAGAGACACAATAAAGAAGAGGCAAGGAGATACAATCACAGAAAATACCGTATCACAAGAAATTTTGACGCCATTTCTCCTGACAATGTCTCAAAACCCCCACCCATTCCCATAGAAAAAAACCGGAAAAATTTACCTATGAAACTTAATTTCAAATATATTGGGATATATTTGCGGTACGGAAAAAAACTTATATCATAATTTTAATGCAATTTGAAAACATAATTGCTCTCACTATAACTTAAAAGTTAATTCTAATTTAAAATAATTTTAAAAACAATTGAAAATATCAAAATTAAAAATATAATTAAAGAAACGGGAGAAAAGAAAAGTTACCAGGAATTTATACCTATAAATTAAGGTCAACTATAGGGAATCTTTATGGTGAAAGTAAATCAAATCTCCTAATATACATTATACCCCTAGTCGTAATGTATTCTAACTAGAGTTAAAATAATAGCTCTTACTCGAAAATATGATTTCATAAAATACTCTATTAAAATACGATCCTAAAGATTATCTAAGATACGAGTAATACTAATAATAGATAATAGTAAACCGGAGAATAGTAATAACAAATGAAACAATAAACAGATAAGAAATCTCTGCATACCTAGGCATATACGTATATAAATTGTCATAACTGCATATAATCAACCCTCTAAATACCAAGAACAAAAACCTTAGAAATAAAAATAAAAGAAAATAGAGCCCCCCGTAAATGGTGGTAAATTAAAGCTATCGACGCTGCATAAAAAAACTATCGACACTGCATAATGTAAAGCAAAGAGGATCATATGTCCCAATATAAGATACCCAAACTCAACGAAAAAACGACCTGTTCGAAAGTAAGCTACCGCATACCCTTCTAACCCTGAACGGACGTTCAACTTCCACTACACTTGGGTAGTATTAAAAAAATAAATAAACTGTCTACCCTTTCTTAAGAAAACCATAAGCTCCATATAAGAGTTCCCCAGACAAAATAAATAAGGAACCTGTCTTAAAGTAAGCTACTTCTCCTCACCCATATCTTTAAGGCTACAATGCGGCCAATAAACTTGGAATAAGCTCCCAACCACGCTCTCATTTAAACTTTATATCACCATACCTAGATCGTTTTCACCATTTAATTTACGTTACAATTCTTCCCCGATGAGAAGTGCGCCTTGGAAGTCAAAAAATGAAACGTTAGACAGATAAAGATAAGGGGTAGGAGGATAGGGAATGATTAAAAAGAAAGAGATAAAGACTAAAACGATATAGGGAAGAATTTAAATTCAAATGGCTTGCCGTAAATTTCATATATAAGAAAACCGTCTATTATGTTAGTATTCATTCTTAGGTACACGATATGAGATTTCCTTATAAATTCAAATATACCGATTCTACTGCATATTATCAGTTAAAATAAATCAAAGGTCATATATCCTAATGTAAATTACAATATGACCATTAGTGGTAATTTATTGTAATTTATTTAAAATAAAGATTAAATAATAATGCCTAGTCTGAAACAATAACTAAAAAAATAACTAAGGAAATTTTTTAAGAATGAACGAAAACTTTTAAGTATTTATAATAATATCCATAATCTATAATTATAATAGAACAACAAAAAATTAAAAACAGTAAAAACATTTCAATAATGGGAAATCAAAATTCGTAACAATATATCCATATCTACATATACATACATATACACATACATATCTATACATATACATATAGCTACATATCCATACATGTACACACCCACATACACATGTGTGCGCGTCAATCAAATCAAATAATATTTTATTAAACTTTAATAAGAATAAAAAATGATGGTAATAAGAAATAATGGTAATAACATAATACCATTCCATAAACCAAAACATATAAAACGATATATAACTATAACACTTATAAAGATAAAAAAACAAAAAATTGCAAAAATTAAGAATTAGAATTTAAAATTTAACAATCACGGAGATAAAACAACCTTTGCTGCAAACGGATATTGACAGCTCATTCCGGAATTTTCTCAATTTCAATACTTTTTAAAAAATTTCAATTCATGTAAATCGATATAATTTACATTAATTCAAAGCCTAATCAGTATTTTTCTATACTATTTTAAATCTATTTTTGTGCCTGCATTTAAATATTAATTCGTTCCGCTGATTTAGTAGCTCCTTTGGATTATTATATTTTATAATCATTAATTTCTCCTCCAGGCATAAATTGCACCTATCCCTGAAATTGTTGGGAGTGTTGGCGTATTTCACAATCCTCCATCTGACCATATATATATATATATATATATATATATATATATATATATATATATATAATGACCTTTAAACATACTTTAATGTTTATCTACAGAAAATCTTTAGTGAGCTGAATCTGATTATTTTCAAATTCTTACTTTGATCTCTGATATTCAAAAGGTTATAAACTCCAGACATCTATGATATCGGAGTACGTCTTATACTAAACTGTTATCATTAATACCCAACTCTCCTTTACATCCTAATATTAAGAGAGAAATTGTTAACTAGCTTCAAAGAGTTATGGAATTAGGAACATCTATTGAGTCTAAGAGAAAGTTGCAAAGAGCGATCACTTCCTATTCCCGCTTTGTTAGATGACAAATTTAATATTCAATTCAAATTTGATGACTTCGGCCAAGTGATAACTAATTTGACTAAATTAAATTGCAAATTGACTTTTTCTTATGATAACAATAGTAATCAAATAAATATTCAAGAAATTCTTGGCGTGGACATTTTCCAATATATAGAAGATACCAAAATTGTTAAATGCATCAATGGCTCCGCGTAGAAAATGCCAAATGTAATGGCCCCTTTCGGGGACGGTCTAGATTCTCAAATATAGGCATCAAGTTACCCTAGTGGGACCTGAAGCTTCTAACATTCAAGAAAACTACCATACTATAATTTCTAAATGTTCATCGTGTTCCGAGTAGCAAGTAAAATTCATATTGAAACCAAGGTTCATAAGCATAGAAAATGCCCAGAAACCTTCGAATTATTTAACGTTAACCGGAACTTAGAGAAAATGTTTTCGGTGGATTTATGCGCATTAAACTTGATGAAGCTGAGTGTATCAGTGATGACAAAAAAAAAGACATCTTCACTCTCAAACCTGAGATGACATAATTCTTCTCAAAGGAAGATACCAAAATTGTGGACAAAGCTCTATTCTACAAGCTCTGACCACTGGACCATCTAAAACAAAAGACAGCATGGGTTGGCTGATTGATGATATCAACTGGAGTGAAAATGCCATGAGCCAATGACCCCCCAAAAAATGAAAGGAAGGATGATCTTCACAGGATGTTTAGTATAGGACACTTGAATATTGTCTATTATTTGGTTGCTCCAGGAACTTCATGTGGCTATTAGTTTAAAATAAATATTCTTGGGAAAGCCGGATTCATGAAAGACGACTTAACAAACATATATTTCTGTCTGTTTAGAATTCTTAAAAAGCCTTGTGCATTTTAAGAATTCTAAACAGACAGAAATCTAGAAGTACTTCAACAAATCTTTCATGGAAGATGTTGACCCAACTGAATTTACAGAAGCATCGAGGGAAATAACACGTGCACCCAAATTGAAACATAATAGATAAATCCGAAATAACTACATAGTTCAAAGACAATTCATGGAATTATCATGGTATGAAGACAGGATAAAATAAGAGCCATCTAATGAATAAGTAACCTTGAAAGCGTTTGATAAAACTATGCGTCCTTTAGCTACTGGTTACACCGATATTTTTCACCAACAAGAGACTGAAGGGATTATGTAATGGTGATAATAAGAATATGATGATGATAAACCAACTCAGTAGAATTTGTTAACAGTACTGAATTTGTTGTCACGGTCAATACTTTAAAAGTGATCAAGTAAAATGTATAAACAACATCAACGGGCATGGCCCGAATAATAATAATTCTGGCTGAAGAAAGCAGATTTCAAAAGATGTATCATCCAAAGTGCTCTTCAAGCTATTCTGTCTTGAAGGAAAACTACCTTTGAACTTTAGAACTACCTCATTGATGGTAGGCTTTCATAGAAAAATGATATGGTTTAACTGAATTAACCATAAAGGTATCCTTTTTAATCATGCACACACACACACACTCATAAAAACATAAATGTAGTCAAATAAAATTAAACCATACAATAAATAAATAATAAAATGTAGTGTCATGAAAATAAATACAAATGACAAAAGAGTGATTAATGTCATTTTAATTGGTATAAGCTAATACTTGAAATACATTAACAAGGGTAGAATGTTACACTTGTTGTTTAATAAAATTTCATTGAGTACACACAGCACATAAGCTAAGAATAACAAATTTACAAGTATCTAAAAAAGTGGGAGGACATTTATACATGCCTTCACTATTAAACGGCAATAATGCCGAAGAACATATAATGTTCCTGTTATTGACACACAATGAAGTCATTATTAGTGAATGATTTTTTTTTTTTTTTTTGTTGAATTGCGGAAATGCTTATTTTATTTTCGTGGGATCTCTCCTTTGTGCATGATAATGGACTCGACCGAGTATACATAAAATCCTGCCATAGAGAGAACAGCTGTTGAGAGTTGAAAATCCAGTCCAGTGTCTGACATTTTACGGGCGATATTTACCCTCTCTTTCTGACACTCTCCGTTTTCCTTAAGGAAAGACCTTTCTTTGTATAGCTAAGTTTATTTTTTATTTATTTTTTTTAGTTTTTTTGCTTTGTTCTATTTTTTTTTTTTTTTTTTGTAGCTTTTTGTATTTTATTTTCGTATCTGTTTGGCTTTAGCCGCCATATTTGTCTTTGTTTAAGTCGTATCGTTTGAATTAATTTTTGTTTTTGTTTTCAGTATCTGTCTGGCTTTGAGTGCCATACTTATTTTAGTATAAAACTTTTTAAATAGTATCTTTTATTTTATTTTTATATTATTGTGACCAGAAACTGATTATTATTTGATTTTTTTTCCAAGTTAATTTTTTCAGCCCCCTCCCCCTATTTCTTTTACGGAAGTAGCCTTTTAGGCGACTGTTTGTTTTTCTGTTTGATTTGAGGTGACTCTTGTTTTTTCCGTTTGATTTACTTTTTGTATTTGGTTCCTTTAATTCTTGTGTAATTACTTTTATTGTAACTTTTTAAAGTTTATTCGTTGCACAAGTTTATTTTATCATTTTTTTATTTTGTAAAGTTCAATTAAACCTCTTAACGTTCATTTTTTTTTCTTTTCAGCCCCTCCCCCTATTTCTTTTACGGAAGTAGCTTTTAGACAACTCTTTGGTTTTCTGTTTGATTTATTTTTCGTATTTGGTTCCTTAAATTCCTTGTTTTATTGTAACTTTTTAAAGTTTATTCGTTGTACAAGTTTATTTTTTGTCAATTCCTTTTATTTTGTAAAGTTTAATTAAACCTCTTACGAGGTTAGCCTTTTGCCGTTAAAGGCCAATTTTTCTTTAACCATTTTAGTTTGTTTTCGTATTGTTTTACAAGTTTAATTTTTGGCTGTTAAAGGCTAGTTTTACTTTAATTTTCCTACCGTTTTTGTTACTTTTAATTTAAATTGTCTGCTGTTATAGGCTAAATTTATTTATTTTTTATTCTCTTTTTTGTATTCTTTAATTTTATTTTTCTAATCCTTTCGAGGTTGATTGTTGTATTTTAAATCTGTTTTCTTGTCTTTGTTTAAATTTTTAGCTTTTCGAGGTTAATCTGTGTATTTTAATTTCTTTCGTATTTTTCATTTTTACTCGCGTTTTTCCCCACCCCTCCCATTCACTTATTTATTCACGAAAAACATTGGCTCCAATAATTACATTTTAAGATGGCCAACTCAAGTCGGTCAGTAAAGAAAAAACTGAAATTTGATCCGCCCTGGAAGGACCCACCTGATAAAAACGAGGAATCGTATCCCCCTCTTGCTGACAATGTGAATAAACAAGATGATACACAGAAAGACAACATGACCAAAACTGTGGTGGCCGAGAATGGCCAGAATAGTAAAGATACAAAAAAAGACAACCCAAAATTCGAAAGACAAACCAAAGATGCTGAGACCGAGGAATCGCCCTGCGGCTAGAAGTCCCCACCAAAAGTAAAAATCAATTTGACGGAGACCTTAGAGAAAGCCAAGTGTCACGTACAACTTGTGAAAGATGGACTCTTAGAGGATCCCCAGGAATTAGGAAGGATTGAAAAAAGAATTGTCAGTGTTTGTGGTGGACAAGCGTTCGCGAAAAGTTTGACGCTCCACGAAAGACAGTGTTGAAATTAATCTAGTCCATGGGGGTTAAGCCCTTACGTATAATTAAAGGGGTGGGATTCTTCATGTGAGACGTACTGCTACTCACGCCATAAGACGGCCTAGAATTGGTGACAAAAGATCTTATCACAAAAGATATTATCCTAAAAACAGAATACCAAGGCAAGTGTAGGATCAATGTAGCAGTGTAGGAGGTCCCTCCTCAGGCCATCGGGGAGCACTTGGCTGCATATTTTTCCCAGTTTGGACAGATTGAAAATGCCTCCTGCGATAACCTAACCGGGGGGTGGTCTTTCAATATCATGACAGACCGTGAAGCTTTCCTGACCATCCCCAACTGTTTTGACGTAGAGAGGCTGAGCTTACCTGTAATTGCATCCGGTCGTAAACCAAAATGTTGGAGATGTGGAGAGACTGGTCACCTCTCCTCCTCCTCCTTCTCCTCCTGCCCAGAAAAGAAGACCTCTGGAAGCCAGGCCCCAGTAGGCCAAAATACCCCTCTGGCCGCTTCTTTATCAAAATCTGTCTCCCCTGTAGTGGGCATGCCAGCAACCAGGACCGGAGTGGTAGTGCCTCCGGTTGGGATAAAACATCTTCCCTCATTCCCCGAAAAATTCTCGCCGTCTGTAAGTGTAGTTACGGAGAAAGAAAAAGGGAATGACAGGTTGTTAGCAAGACCAGAGGGAAGCCTCAAGCAGCGGGACATCAGTCCCTTGAAGCTTCCAAGACTAAGTCCCACTCCCTCTATTAGCAAGAAGGGTGACACATCGGCCTAGTCCGCACCATCGATGGAAGAATTACAAAAAACCTTCGATCCCGGCTAATAAGGGATAAAAAGAATACAAAAATTAAAATAGGATCTTAAACAACGACCAACACGTCCCTCGGCTTCTGCCCCGTCCTCCCCGGAAAAAAAATATCGAAAAAAACCACATTCGACACAGCCCACTCCCAGAAAACCTACCCCTCTTAGTCGGGACCCCAGCCTTTCCCATTTACCCTTTCAGGCAACTACCAGTCCTTCCCCCAAGAAATATTTACCACCATCATCCGAGTAGCAAAAGAGCCCCACATCGGAACATCGAGAGTCCCGTAAAAAGTAAACAAAGCTCCTTATTTGATGGGGAGGATGTATGTAGGATCTCATCAACTTAGGCAGAATGAGCCAAGAATTTTGGCAATAGAATTAAAAAGCTAAAATTTCTATTAGCCATGAAGAAGTGTGGCGACAACAAAATTCCCAAACACACAACGTGTGCTGACAGTGGTCAGAACTTGATCTGCGGCCGGAAAGACTTGGAACATGCTGCTGGAAGCCTAAAAAACTATAAAAATGTCCCCACCTACTGATATCCAGGAAAATAAAGTTTGGAAAAACTAAAAGAATTCTGTGTAGGACGGATCCCAATTTTGGTTCACCCCTTCCTTTACAGAGCACTAAATACTAACATTTCCTTGAAATATTGGTGGTCTCTCCCATGACGGCACCATTAACTATGAAATAAACAAAGGATCTATGGTAGAGACGGTCGGCATCCTTTCCCCGACCATGTTCAGTCCAGAACCCCAACTTTAATCAGTAAACATGGCTCTCTGGTTAGCAAGTCTGAATGCCCGGGGGCTTCGGTCGGAGTCTCGGAGGGTGAAACTCACTCACGATCTCCAGCGCCTCAGTGCTTTTGTTTGCAGGAAGCCCGGTTTTTAGCTGGCGACTATGAGGGCATTCTATCTAGGGGTTTTGATCTCTATTCAGCATGTTTTGATGGTCGTTCTAGAAGTGTTTCCTGGCTTTTGAGCAAGTGTTTGGGTGCGGTGTGTGCACTTGTCTTCACGGACCCAGCGGGCACGATTTGTGTTCTGGAAAGAGAAGTCTTTTCGGTTCATTTGGGTTTATGCGCCCAATAACCATGCTGAGGGACATCGAGACTGGTAATTTTAGCGGGGGATTGGAATGCCATCCTTGACCCTGAGAAAGATCGTATAGAACAAAAAACGGGTACTAACAACCCGGATGTGAAACCATTTCAGGACTTTATCGATGGGAATGCTCTTGTCGATAAATGCAGAAATTAACACCCCCGGGAGATAGTGTGAACTTGGACTAATAGGGGAAGCTCGGGTTCCGTGGTGTGTGCTAGCTACCTCGACCAAGTCCTAGCTAGGAGAGTCGACGTAGGGCTCTTAGGTTGTCCAAGTTTCCATTCGATAGTTTACACTGATCATAGACTCGTCCGGGTTCGTGCAAACGTAGATAAGGTTAAGTTGGCTGGATACTGGAAATTGAACACGTCATTATTTGATAGAAAAGATTTCCAGCAACAGCTGTTTAAATTTTAAAGAGGGAATTGACGGGGGCTGTGGTTGGGAATAACTGGTGAGATTCTCTAAAATCCAAACTTAGGTCGTTTGCTGCTGACTATAGTCGTCGGCTCAACATAGCTAATTTAGCGGCACAAACGGCAATAGAGAGAAAAGTTGATCGGGCAGTTAAATCCCGTAATAGTGGGGACCTAACCTTAGCTTGTGTCGAGCTAGCCTCCTTGCTTATCAAGAAAGACAAGGCTCTGGTAGTTAGAGCTAGGTTAAAAAGAATTTCTTCTGAGGCAACGAATATGACCGCTGAATTTGCGTGCAGAGGAAGCTAGAAATGCAGTCAATCGGCATATCGAAGACATCACATTGCCGGACGGGCTTACCGTGACCACAGACACAGATATATGTGGGGCTTTTCGGGATTACTTCCAGGATCTTTTCACCAGGGAGCTCGGTCTGAGCACTGCTCAGTTAGGCGCCTATTTAACTGACTCTCCCCACCTCGAGGCGGCTGAAGCAGCTGGGTGCGAGTTGTACTTGAGTTAGTCGTCCGTTTTTGTTCCTTTGCTGGCACTTATTTATAACAACTGGACGGAGTGTAATCAAATTCCTTAGCAAGAGCAAGAGCGGTGGGGGTTGCTTAGATAATTATCGGCCTTTAACGATGTTAAATACTGACTTAAAGATTTTTGCCAAGATCTTGACCCGCCGTTTGCAGGTTGTCCTTCCTAGTCTGATTGGCCCCGAGCAGACTTGTGCTGTAAAGGGCAGAACTGTTCAGGACAACCTTCATTTGGTACGCCTGATCATCGAGAAAATCGACAGTGAAGCCGCGCTGATCAATTTGGATCAGTCCAAGGCATTCGGTAGGGTTGACCATCGGATTCTGGAGTCTGTCCTTTCCGCCGCCGGTTTCACGCTGTACTTTCGCTCCTGGATCCGACTGCTGTATGCATCCTCCGGTGCGCTGGTGGCAGTAAATGGGGTAAGATCGAAGCCTTTCACATTATCTCGCTCCATTCGTCAACGTTGTCCACTTTTGCCTTTGATTTACGTTCTTTCGTTGGAGCCCTTCCTTCGCAAGTTAAAGGCGAATCAGGTTCTGCACGGAACTTCCCTGCCTGGTGCTACTACCTCGGCCAAGTACTCCGCCTATGCTGACGACGTTTCGGTTTTTGTGTCGAACAGAGCCGAGATTGACGAAGTTATCAAAGAGATCAGATGCTATGGGACTGTGACAGGGGCCAATATCAATCGCAATAAGTCGGTGGGCTTGCGGTTGGGTGCGTAGAAGGGAGTTTTTCTTCCAGGACCTTTTTTCTGGATGAACTGGCCGATCAAGATTCTCGGCGTCTGGTTCGGTCCCGATCTCCGGTTAGAAATGAATTGGTCGAAGGTTAGAGAAAAGGCCGAGGGCGCAGTTCGTCTGTAAACTCGAAGAAAGCTTTCCTTGAAGGGGAGGGCGGAAGGATGTGCCTTGCACATCTACCCGATTCTCCTTTACCGACTCTCGGTACTTCCTCCCCTGTGTGCCATTCAGTTGGGTTTAATTCAGCTCTTGTTCTCCTTCTTGTGTGGAGAAGGCTAGATTCCCAAGCTGCGTCGAGGAATCTGTTGCTTCCATCCTTCTGAGGGCGGTCCAGGCATGGCAAGCGTTGAGATTCGTCAACACACGCTTCGCATTAGGTTCCTAGAACAAATGCGTATGCAGGCAAATGAGAACGGCGCCCTCGTTAAAGAGGACGTCCATAAACATTTTCCATCCTTGAGAAGTGTGCATTTGTCCGGCCGTACTACTCGTGGCGAGTGCTTCTATCATGAATGTCGTTTGGTTCTTCAGTTCCTTTTGCGGGCGACGGATGGCCTCTTTAACGCCCAAAGTGTTGTCTCGTAATGCGTTATATCAGGTGTTAGTTAGGGGAGCCGTTCAAGATGAACTGATAGGCGAGCTCCATATGGCCTTGGCACCCGAGTTGAACTGTACTCACTATCAATGAGGCATTACTCACCTGGCTGATAATTCGTAAGGCACTCTGGGTAGGCAAGAAGTTTCATGCAGCGGGCCTAAAATCTGTTTCAACCTGCGTGCATTGTGGGATGTCGGCGGAGAACGTCGATCACGCCTTCTTCCACTGCAGAGTTGGTGCCCCGTTGTGCAAGTTTCTTGAAGATCTCATGGTTCGTATGCTGCGTGGAAAGTTCTGTTTGTAGCAATGTCGCACCTCCGTTATCTAAGACTGAGCACCATGTGCTCTTTTGCTTACTAGGGGTTATGCGAGTCAGGATTTGGACGACGCGACAGAAGGAATTCTATGGCGATGAGTAGTTAACTTCTTCCCAACTGATCTTGTACTTTAAAATCAAGATTAGGACGGAAAGGAAAAGACTCGCTCCAGAATTTGGCAAAAGGTGGGTGAGTCTTGCGCGTGTCTGTCGAGTGAAAGGTGCTGACCTAGAGTGGTTGTTTGATGCTGGTTAGCCATCAGAATTTTGGGTGTGCTGTGAGGAAAATGTGCAGCCCTTCCCTAATAGTTTAGAATAGGAGTTTAAAGAGAAAAAGTAAAAAGCAATAAAGTTAACTTAGCAAGATTGTGAATGCTCATTGGCCCCTTTTCTTTTTGTCCGTATGTTTCTTTTAGTTTAATCCCCATCCCTTTCCTCTTTTAGGTGTTCAGGAATGCTAGTTCTTTGTTAGATGCGTGGCGTTTTTCTTTTTTTTTTTTTTTTTTCAAGTGTGCTTTTTCGTTCTTGTGAGTGTTTGTGTGAGTGGTTGCTGACCGGATGAGTGGTTTTATTATATTCTCAACGCCACGCATTATTTTCATTGATGTTTTCTGTCACATTTTAGAGAGGGAAGTTATTATAAAAGTGAAAGTGAATAGCTAAGTTAAATTAGAACAAATGTTGACCAGCCTTCTCCATCCCCGTATTAGGCCTTATGTCGTATTTGTACTTTTTCGTACAATAAATATTGTTGAGTGTTGAAAGTAATCGTAATGGTACGTGCGAGTTATCGGAGAGTACCGGAACTGATACGTAAGTTGCCGAGAGATACCGAAATTACCTAGAGACTACCGCATCAGAAGTCAGACTATCTCTGAGCTCCACTCAGCTAGAATAATATACACTGATATACTATTTCCAACGAATTCACTTCAAGACTTGTATATATTTATTTCTTACTAATAGTATTTCTGGATTTAGTAACCTGCGTTCAAGTTTGTGTATTACGTTCAATATAATCTACTTTTCTAACTCCATATCTGTTTCATTGTTCATTATTTTGTACGGTTCCTCACGCGGAATCCACAACAGTATTAATGAAAAAGAACTTACTTAAAGTTCATATACCGAATAATGTATATAAAAAAGAAAGAACGTACTTCAAGGTCATATACTAAATATCGTATTTGATGTTATGAACTGACAACACAAATTGCGTATATTTTCCCGTGTGATGAGAGAATATAAAAAATATAGGTTATCTCGTCTTGAACTTGCTGATTATAGACGAGTTCATTATCTAGCGATAATGAGAAGGACCCAAATTTGGACGCTATAAAGATTTGATGTCAATCCAGAAACGCGAAATGAGTCCGGCTAGCGACCCCGACACAATAAGGACGTGTTTTAGCCTACTCCGAGAGCAGGCGATATTAGCCAAAAGCAAACCAGGGTAATGAAAGACAAGCAGCCTTCGGAAGAAAATTATGTACAACATTTAGATAAGTCATCAATTAATCTCAAACATTATTTTGATTTAATCTACGATGCCTTGACTTTAACTGCTAAAAAATATTACTTGTTCGCAACTCTCTTTTCTTGTTCTTATTGTATGGTGTGTTTCTTAAAGAAAGTATATATTTTAAACTGTTCAAGTATCTAGTCTTTACGACTAAAAAATGTGAAGAGAACTTAGCTTATTTGCATATTTCTAAATAAAAACGTAAATATTTAAAAGATTTAGGTTAATTTCATATCCCTAAATATAAAATAACACTAGAGAAATTGTGGATTTTTTTATATTTCTAAAGTAAAAAGAATAAATATGCAGAAAATATAGCTACTTTTTATATTACTAAATACAAAAAGAATATTTTTATATTTCTAATTATAAAGGAATAAATGTGTAGAAAATGTTGCTTATTTGATATTTTTAATTACAAATCATATATGCAGAAAATTATCAGATTTCGAAATAAAAAAATGTGCAGGATATCTAGCATATTTTAATATGTCTAATAAAAAGCCTAAATGTGTAGTAAATGCATCTTATCTTCATATTTCTAAATGAAAATGCACAAACGTGTAGAAAATTAACTTATTTTTAACTATAACATACAAATGAGCAGAAAATGTAGCATATTTGATATCCCCCCCCAAAAAAAGAATAAACATGAAGAACATTTAGCTTATTTTCCCTTTTAGAAATATATAAAAGAAAATTTATCATATTTCTAAACAAAAATGCATAAATGTTTAGAAAAATTAGGTTATTTTCAAATTTCTAAATTTATAAGCATACATGTGCAATGACCAGAAAATGTAGCATATTTTTATATTTCAAAGTAAAAAAATGAATGTGCATGAAATATATATTTTCATATTTCTAAATAAGGATGATTTCATTTTCTTAATATACATGATTAAATGTACAGAAAATATAGCTTATTTGATACTTCTAAATAAAAAAGTATACATGTGTAGACAATTAAGTTATTTTCATATTTCTGAATATGTACAAATAAAAATGTACAAATAAAAATAATTGTGAAGAAAAAATTAGCTTATATACATATTTCTAAATACAAAAAATAGTTTAATGATGAATAGTTTAGAAAATGTAGAAGTTTCATATTTCTAAATAAAAATGACTTGATGTGTAGAATTTGTTCGTTATTTACATATTTCTAAATAAAAAAAGGTATAAATGTATAGAAAATATAGCTTATTTTCAGATTTCTGAATATAAAAGAAAAGATATGACGACAATTTTGCTTATTTGAAAATAAAGTAAAATAAAAAGTATTAATCTTCAGAAAATGTAGCTGATCTTTAAATTTTTAAATATAAAAATTAAATGTGCACAAAATGTTGCTTATTTTTGTCTTTCTAAATAAAAATCATGTGTAGAAAATGTACCTTATTATATTACGAATAATTGTGTAGAAGTCGTAGCTTATTTTCACGTTTATAAATTAAAAATCATGTGTACAATATAGTGATTATTGTCATATTTCTAAATAAAATGCATAAATGTGTAGAAAATCTAGCTAACGTTCTTATTTCTAAATAAAGTCATAAATGCTTAGAAAAAGTAGTTTATTTTCATATTTCTAAATAAAAAGTACAAACGTGAAGAAAATGTTCATTCAATATTTGTATATAGTTCTGAGATTAGGTCGTATTTACATTATTTACGAATAGTCACAACGCTTCGGTTGTTATACGCTGCGGTCTTCTTCAAGGATTCGTGGCCTAGTGGATAAAAGCGTTAGTTAGATCCAGTACTTGACCCCAAAAGTTGTGAGTTCAATGCCTGGCTACATGAGTGGTGAGAAAATAACTGAAAGAGATGAGTTAAAGGGAGATAACTAAGACATTCGGGAGTGGCATGGCCCATGAAACGAGAATAATATACACCAGTAATCGAAATAAAGGGTTCGGTTCGAAATTTCAATCACCTGAAATAGGCCGGAGCGTACAACGGCCGAAACATCGTGAATATGGCAATAAAAATGAGGACAACAGTCTGAATAATGTAAATAATGAAAATGCCCCTTATTTTCATATTTCTAAATTAAAATGCATAAATGTAGAGAAAATGTTGTTTATTTATATATTTCTAAATCAAAAGTGTCTAAGTGCAGAAAACTTAGCTTATTTTCATATTTCTAAATAAAATAATGTAAATGTTCAGGAAATGTAGAACATTTTCTTAATTTAAATTAAAAATATTGTATAGAAAATATATTTTTTCCATGCTTTGTCCCTCCAACAACAAAAATTTATTGTGTACATCAAAGATTCATGCCATGATCGACAAGTGATCCAATTTTGGTTGAAATCGGATCAAGGGTTTCGGAAGAGTAGGGTTTGTTAGAGTGGAGACACAGACAGACAGACAGACAGACAGACAGACACACACACACACACACACATATATATATATATATATATATATATATATTCTATTTTATTCATAAACTCACAATTAAAACTGCCTTCGAAAACAATATCTCATACAAGCTCTACAAGTTTGTGACTCATGAGGAAGGTTTTCGGTAAAATATTCTATGATACTTTTCTGGCTATGAAATCCACATAGGTGAGAACCGTTTTGTATTCTCCCAAAAGAATGAATAAATTCGTGCTATAAGAATTTGGAAATCAGAAATGGTTTTATTTCTGGCTGCCTTAGACACGAAGTTGATGGAAAATATAAACAATTTAAAATGTATGACTAGCTAGACTGAAAATGCCTATAGCCCAGAGAGATAGGAAATGCTAGAAACGTATAGATATTTTTCTGTTGCCAGATGTAAATGAGGATGTCTGCGTGGCACAGCGGTTTTCAGCAAGAAGAGGGAGAATTGACTTTCCGCTCGAATTCGTTCCATTCACTTTCGCACAAATATCATTGGGAAATGTATGAGTCCACCTAGTCTTCTATAGGTTAAATAGCAGGACAGACTAGACTCTCTAGCCTTGGTTAGCAATAAGTTTAAGAGAAAGATAAGTATGAATTAAACTTAAGAACCTCCTCATAAAAGACTACTTGCGACAAAAAAACACCTAGCGTAGAGAAAATCTGTGTTTCATCTATGTGATTAAATGTTCACCACTGAATTATATGCATATGCATTGACAAGAAATGTCAGTTGAAAAATAAATATGTGTTGCGTAAAATAAATGCTTTTTTCATCATTAGGTTACCGAATTATTTATAAACTTCCGTTCTTGATATTTTCAACTTCTAAATGGCAACAGATGGAAATCACTATCATGATAGGTTAAGTCATTTGGCCGTTATTTTTCATATTAGTAATGGAAATTATATTATAGATTGTAGAGTACTGTAAATAGGAAAGAAAGTAAATTTGATGAAAGCTTTTATGCATAATGTAGCAATCGTTTCAAGCTTACTGGAAACACGTAAATCCTTAAGTTAGGATCGAATGAAAATTAAACCCAGTAAAGACTAGTTCATTTTTAATAAAGAAAGAAATTAAGGAAGTAAAGTTTCTAATCGACGGGAATAAGGTCCCAACAGGCTGCTAAAATGTGTTACCAAATACTATCGTTGCCATTTATTGTTTATTACAGCTCTTCATAATTGGAATGAAGTGTATCAAATCAAAGATGACTTGTGTCAGCGTTGAAATATGAACCCATTGGCAAAGCAAAAAGATTACAATGTGCATCCTTTCATTTAATTCCCACGCTAATGTGGTCAATGCAAGTATTTGAAATGTAGTTGTAGCAATAGAACTACTACTTTTAACTGGGACATATCTTTTTTTGCTTGAAATTACAACCAACGTCAATAGTTGAAAAGTAAGCAAAGTACTAGCCTCATCTCGTTTGACTACCATGAATTAATTATGAAAAGCATCCAACCAGAAGAAAATGGCATATCAACTACAATCCTGAAAAAGCATTGTGATTTATTCAGATAAACGTATTTGATGTGATTTCTAGAAGAGAGGGAATAGTGTAGCATTGATAATCCAAGGAACGGGAAGAAGACAATGTTTCGCAGGGAAATGTTGGATATCAGTGTTTCATACTCATATTGATTTGAAAAATTTCTATCTTTAAGAGGAATGAAGAAGATACGGCTGTAAGAATCTAATTATAAAAGTTTTATCATGAAAGCACCTTTGTTATACAATATTATGTTTACGTCAGAAAGGTTCAAAATTAAGAAGAATTTTCATGATTGTGAATGAAAGAGGTGAAGAAATAACTTGACAGAAGCAATGAGAACATCCCTAAACCGAATGTTGTGGATGCTTTACGTTGATTGCCTATGTACCCCTGGCAGAAAAATCTTTAATAATAATAATAATAATAATAATAATACGATATCCCTGAACTAGGTTTTCTGTTACAATGAATGAATCCTGGTGGGATTTCTAATTCTCTCAGAATGGTATAAGTTGAAAAGGACTGGTGAAAAGACACATCCTTGTTTTAAACCCCTTTTTATTTCTGCATATTTACTGAACTCATTTCCTATCTGTATTCAGGTGGTCGACTGCCAGTATAAGTTCAGGAATATTTAAATATACTTCCCACATATGTCAAGTGTACCTAGCAGCTCCAGCAGTTATTTATGACGTTCTATCAAATGCCATAAAATATAGGTATACATCCGTTTACATTTGTATTGCACTTTCTGGTATCGTTATGAGCATAAATATGGCATTCCTCGTCCCAATGTCTTTAACGAACACACGCTGTTCTTGTCCTATTTCCGATTTGATTCTGCTCCGCCCTATATTCGTCAGTACTCGAATGATTAGTTGTGTTACATGACTCATTAGGCTGATTGATGTAACGAATATAAATCTTTGAAGTAAATAAATACTACAGAGATGGAACGAATACATCTTTGATCCACTCTAAAGTCAATTAGAAATCCGAACTATTGCAAAATGAGTTGCCTTGACCCTCTTCAATTTTTGTTGTTTCCCGCTAAGTTTATGTGTCACAGTCGGTACTTGTGCATGATTTGCAGTGTATGGGTGAATCTCTTATTGATAGTTATATAGTAAATTTGGTTCTCAGTATTTCCTCCTGGGCTTCTCTATGTCGATATACGTCTTGGTGTTCTTGAAACTAGGTGTAGGCTATTACTGTTAGCGAGTGATAATGGTTGTTGTTTTGCAGTGTGGGTCCTATCCAATCCCACTTTTTCTGCAAGATGTGTTTGGTAAACGTAATCTTGCCCTGTTCTTCACACAATTCCTCTTTGCTGATCCTATTTCATCAGTCAGTCAGTCAGTCAGTTAAGTGCCATACGTGATACATGCTTTGGGCGATCATGTCTCGAAAGAGACATGACTGACAGGGCAGAAGATTTACCCGCAGTAGGTAGTCATTGCTTTCTATGCTAAAATGGATGGTAGTGATGGATTCATACCTTTCTCAAGGGTATTTGCGCGTAAGTAAAAGCAACGAATTAAACTGGAATTCGAACTCAGATCTTAGGTTTCTCATTTCGAGCCGATATCCACTGCACTACAACTGACATCTTATTTCATCACCTGATGATAAATATGCGCCCTCAGAAATTTTTAATGCTACAATTTTGGTCATTCTTTACGCCCTTGAACCGAATATAGCCGATTTGACGTTAGACTTAAAATGTGCATTTTTCTGGTTGTACCAATTTCCAAGTGTTTTTTCTTCTGCATAACGAAGGTTGCCCGAGCTGTGCCAGTCTGAAATGTGACTTCTTGGTCAGTACTTTCCCTCTTATAAATCACATTTCCCAGGTATACGAAGAACTCGACCTCTTCGTTTGGATTTCCGACAACAGTGACTTGAGCGTTGACAGTGATGTTGACCTACATAACTTCTGTTTTCTTCTTGTTCATGTAACTCTGCCGATATTCAGGACGTGGGCGATCATCAATCTATGCAATCCTCTATCCCTCGTGACTCCTAGCAGCGTTTTCTTATTTGCCAAGATTCTTGTCCCCTGTTCTACTATCCTCACGCAGCTCATAAGGTTGGTGGCCGCCTGTCTTACCATATCTCTTTTACACTCGATATGCTTTATGAGAGTGAATTTTTCCAAGCCCTCGTTCCTCATTATGCGTCAAAATAGTTTCATCTCCATTTCTGATTCTGAATATAAGGGTTCATTCTGTTTCAATGAGGAAATCTTAAAGAAAACTTTAAGATTTCCTCATTGCTTACTCACTTCGTCCATGGAATTCTCAGTAACTTCTGTAGAAACACATTTCTGCTATCTTACTCTTCATCCGTGGTGAGATTGTCCAGCATTTTTTACCATAGCAATTCAGCACGTTTTTCTTTGTTTCTAAAGAAGTTTACTTGTTTCTTTGTAATTTGTTTATTTTTTTTAAATGCATCATTTGCTATTCCAATGCACCTTCGGATTTTGATGTTGAAACTTTAATTCGTAGTTTGCATCTTTCTAAAAGCTTTACTTGCTGTCTTCTTACAATTGATGGCTACTTCTTTTTGCTCGATTTCCTACTATCTTGTCAAAGAGATCCTTTGATTTTATTTCTGTGTTTACCATCAATACAGTGCCACCTGCTTATCTTATATTGTTAAGATTGCTACCCCAGATATAAGTTCAGGTTGGGTCTCCATCTCGCTAAGGAGGACAACCTCGATGAAGAGAAAAAGATCTGGGGAGAAGACACACCTTTGTCTTACGCCTTATTCTAGTTTTGTGGACCTACACAGTTTTCTATTCCTATACATACATCTAATAACATATATATTCACACATAAATATATTTTCATATGCAACTAAAATTGTAAGTTTATGTATGTATATTTTCTATTTTAGTTGCATATGAAAACGCGCGTGTGTTAGTGCATATGCAGATATTTTTAATATATACTTTAAATATATGTATGTTTTCGTAAATTCAGCCTGTATACATGCTTCTTGTCATACGTTTATAGATATAACTATGAATATAATTTGTATTATCTGCGGTGGCTATCACTTGACAGTTTTCTTTTTTCTGCGTACAAAACACTTACTATAAGCGCGAATTCTTCTCATCTTGTTCCTTTCTAAAAGGGAGAAAACTAGAAAATCTAACGATTCACTATTTTCTTTTTTTACTCAAATCAGAGAGTATAATGTTTGATTTAGCCAAGTTTTGGGCTCTTGCAACTACTCGTGAAATGAAACTAGCAACAACGAAAAATAGTGATATTGTAAGAATCGAGAAAAAAAAACAAATAAAAAGCAGTTTTAAAAAAGCGTGGCATAAACAAACAAAATCGCTAATCAACAGAAACTCGAAGAACCTAGCATTTTACACTTTTATGTAACGACAACGTTGATGATGATGATGATGATGATGACGACGACGACAATGATGATGATAGATTCGGGGTTATAATAAGAAGTACTAAATACTAAAAGAAACAAATAGACGAAGAAATATTTACCTAGAAAAAGAAAAAAACGAGGAGTATTACAACAATGATAAGAACTATTGCGAAAATTATCAAATTCTCTTTCTCTCTTGATATTCATATGCTGCTAATGTCTAAATCACTAAAGCACATCATAAATATTTAAAACTTACATGCGTATGAAGATGTAATAAGGGCATGTCTACATAATGGGTTGCCATGCATAAGAAGACTTCATACATAAAGGGATGTATGTGCATGTATAGTGTGTGTGTGTGTGCGTGTGTGTGTGTGTGTGTGTATTTGCACATGTGTGAGCGTGAAAAAATTGAAAGTAAATCTTTTGAATAATCAGTATTTTATTTGCTTGATAAGTTATTTTTGGAAAGACTTTTGATGTTTACTTACACGAAGTGGGACTGAAAGTTTCTCGACCCGAGTATTTCAAGGTGCAAAGCTTAAGCTAAGTCGAAAACTTCTCCTTCCCTCCCCACCGTTAGCATAATTTGAATAAATATTAAAATCTTAATTAATTTCCAAATATTTGAACATTCACCAGTTCATATTTCAGAGCTGTTTCGATTTGTTTGTCTTGAAACCTTCTGAGACCGTTTAGATTGCTATGGCAGAAGAGAATCGAAGTCGACGATGATCTAACAAAAACGAAAAAAAAAGCCTGTGGATACAAGCAAACAGCTGCAGGCATTAAGTGCAACGGTTGTATCAGGGGCTGCCACTTAAAAATCAACTTGTTCAACCGCAGTCGATGGTCTATCACACAACTCTAGTCATGTATGGGCGCATCCATTGTCTAATTTGACAAACAAAAACAATGATCACACACACACACACACACACACATATATATATATTGATCGTTAGTAAAAAATATTTGCAGGTAATCACACTTGCCGAATACTTGCATAATACAAGAGCCTCACAAAGGTGCAGTCGCACGTTATAAAAAGATAATGATTCAATAAACACTGTACAATCAATGTTTGAATTCATTTTCTTATCACCGACTCATGGAGAAATACAGAGAAATTTACAGTTACCTTCAATGATAAAAACTTGTCCCGACATGCATGAACCTCGATTGTTGAAAGTGAATAAGAAAACGTTTCGAAATAATTTCTAAAGGAAACTAAGTACGCTCGGTTGAAATACAACAATATCATTACACGATTATCAAATCAAAAACATTAAATATAGAAAATTTGTTTTATGATGCATGACAGATAAATGCTTGATTTGTCGCTGAACCAATTTGCATAAATAAGCAAATTGAATGTCGGCAAATTCAAAATTTTTCTTCCTTCATACTTGTATTCATACTTCAATTCAAATGATTAGTTGTTGCTGTTGTTGTTGTTGCTGCTGCTGCTTCTTATCCAAAATCCAGTTTCGATTCCAGCTACACTGACGGTCTTTTTGTGAATTATCCAAGATCACAACCACTCGTCCTTGTCATTCTGGGACATCGACTTAATCAATTTGGCCACTGAAGCCTTCATGTGTAAACATTTGTCAGCATTCTATTACCCATTCTTTCCAATTACTTTCTCATAATAGAGATTTTTGTAATATTGTTACTATTACTGCAGTGGTGACTGTTACTACTACTAATTCAACTAACAATAATAATACCATTTATTATTATTATTATTGTTTTGGTTGTTGTTGTTGTTATTATTATGCTAATAATCTCATGGTAATAAAAATATCGAGTTGGCGTTCAGCAAGGAATAGCTATATCTTTGATTTTGGATGACAATATTTCTAGAGCTGGCATCTCGATGGGGTGACAAGAAATAGATATATTTGTAGTGACTGAACAACAAATAACAAGACGGTTCTAATGCAGCTAAAATAAAGGATGGCTGTCAGAAATTGAAATTGAAGAAATCAAAAGGTATATTGAAAAATATAATAATGGAACTCTGATATATGATAACACTGATATAACAGGAGGCAAAAATACTAAACAAGAAAGATGGTGGAAAAAAAGAATTCCGCAAAGAAATGCCTAGTTGAGGAAAGTAACCATCAAGTAAAATTCAAAAATGGAGAAAAAAATTAGAACTAAAGATAAAGAACAAAGGATTTGTACAGAAGAACTGAGGGTGATATCGGGCATGGCAAAAATGAAATATGAAGCAGTCAATATGTTTGGAAAAGGATATTTTAGTTCAATTAAAGTCAACTTTTTGAAAAAGTTAATGGACAACAAACTTGGAATGGCATAAAATTAAATAACACTGACTTCTCATTTTAACATATATTTACCAAAATTATACAAAAATATATAGTATTGAAATACTAAAAAGTAAATTTATTTAATAAAATCGCCATTGGCTTCAACCACGATTTCCAGACAACTTTTTAATCTCCTGCATCTTTTCTGGTTATGTTGCTGCCATGATCTTTGCTTTCAGTTCATCTTCAGTATTACAAGAAGTTGAGTTGCTTTCTCGCTCAACTATGTCCAACACATAATAATCAAGAAAGTTGCAGTCTGGGAAGTTAGGGAGCCAGATATAAGGAATCTGCAATCATTTGATCGCAGAAATGGTCTGACAGCCATGTCTGAGTTTTCTTGATTGTATGGCATGGTGCAGAGTCCTGTTGCCAGACATAGGGTCTTCAGTATCTATTTTCCTGACTCAGGGTAGCACTGTTCTTTCAAGGCACTTGATACAAGTTTCCGTGTTTAGTCTGAGGCACTCATCAACAAGTTCGGGAGTTCTTTTCTAAACAGAATGATCAGTGAGTTTTCCGAGCTTCCGTACCCACGACATCGCCATAATATTCTTTCCAAATCCTCTGCACTATCCTCAGATTGACATCTAAACACTCTGAAATGTTCGTATTTGAGCTTCTGGCATGAATGCCAACCTGTACAGCATCCTGTTTCCAAATTTCTGGAGGAGTAAATTGCATCAGTGTGCTCTTTTTCTCATAGACGAGGCCCAACTAACCCTACTATACTGTGCAGTCGGCAAAATGAAAAAACGCATGCGCGAAATTAAAAGTATAAAATGTTGACAATTTACTCATTGCACCCTGTACACACACACACACACACACACACACACACACACACACACACACACACACACACACACGCACACACAGGTACATGCATCACAGCTAAATATGTTTGATATAGTGAACAATTTTAAGAAAAGCAGATCATAACCTTTTAGTTAGAAGCCAGTTACTAATACTTTCAGGTCGGATAACCCCGTTCGCTCATTGGTCCCCGATTGAGATTGTTGTCATATATTAAGAAGTAATTTTCAAGTCGACTTGGTGCCTCATCCAAAAACCCAACTCTCTCAATAATTGGTTCCCCATTACTCCTGCTATGAATTAGAGATACGCGGTTCATTAGCCATTAAGAGAAATACCAAACTGTTAGGGTCAGGCAAATAGAACCAAATTCATTACGTCACATTCAAGCCATTATATCATTGTAATTGTTCATCTGTTCAATTACAATTCCTTCACTTTTATGTATGGCATATGCATTTAAGTATTATACCAGTTCTTTTTTCTCTCTTTATATTTCAGCTTCATCATTTATCGCACGGTTTTTCTTTTCAGGATTTGTTATTTTGTTTCCCTATTGATGCTATTAAAATTTTGGGCCTAGTTGAAGTTTTTCATGTTATTTTGTGTGAGCTGAAAACAATATGAAGATATAGAATAACAATCAAAATACACTCCCGATCAAAAATTTAAGACCACTTAAAAATCTTTAAAATGAAATATTTTTTTAACGGATAGATTTTAAACTCTTCCCACTTAAGGTTACCAATACTACAATCTAAATGTTATGGAAACAAAAAGCTACATTCCAAACATTTTATTTAGAAATTCACATTTTTATAAAATGAGGCGATTTACACATGATCAAAATTATAAGACCAGAGACAAAAATTCTACGAAATTGTACAAAAAGTGTATGAAAACATTCAACAACCAAATTTAATAATGAATTCTACCTTCACTGCTTTTGATGACTTCAAAATTCTATTGGGCATGCTAGAAATAAGCATTTCCATTAAGGTGCAGGGGATGTTGCTACAGCTTCTGAAGATGGCTTCATGAAGTTCATTTTTTGTTGAATATTGTTTGCTATTTCGATAATCATCTCTTGACATCCATCCCCAAACATTTTCAATTGGATTCAAGTCTGATGAGCATGCAGTGTGTCCCAAGAGATGGACCCCATTTTCTTGTAGAAAGGTCAAAGTTGATCTTGCAGCATGGATTGCAGCATTATCCTCTTGGAATAACCATCTATCCCCACACAAACGATGGCCCTCCGACATCAAAGATGCTTTTTGTAGCATGCTAACATAACCAGCCGCTGTCTGACGACCCTGCACCACTTGGAGCTCCATCGTATCTCTATAAGAAAAGGCACCCCATACCATTAGGGACCCTCCACCACTATGACGTGTGGAGAAATTTTCAGGAGGCATGTTTTTTTATGCCAATATCATTGGAAGCCATCAGGACCATCTAGATTGAATTTTTTCTCATCTGAAAACAGGACTTTCTTCCACTTCTCAACGTCCCATATTTGGTTTTCACGGCCAAACTTTAAGCGGTCCACCTTGTGACGTGGAAGCAGCCGAGGAATTTGTTTACGCTTTTTATTTACCATGCCTTTTTGTCGTAAGTGTCGTCTGATGTCGTCTACAATCAGCATCTGTGACTGCCTTAATTTGACTAGAAGAAAGTCCCCCGTCTTTCATAACAACCCGTCTTATTCTCCTACTCAATGCAGGAGAAATTTTTGGGGGCCTACCAGAGGAATTTGCTTTTCCATAATTCTCACTGTTCTTTAGAAAGTTGCAAATCACAGTTTTACTGCGATTTACCTTAGCTGCGATCGCCCGCTGTGATAAACCTTGCTTATGGAATTCTAGAATTCGAGAACGCTCAACTTCGGTAAGTTTGCTTGCTTTAGGCATGGTAACACCTTTCCGCAGTGATTGCTAATCTCTAACTGAACTAAAAACATTGGAATTACCATAGATCTAATAATTTATACTCCTGGTCTTATAATTTTGATCATGTGTAAATCGCCTCATTTTATAAAAATGTAAATTTCTAAATAAAATGTTTGGAATATAGCTTTTTGTTTCCATAACCTTTTAGATTGCAGTATTGGTGACCTTAAGTTGGAGGAGTTTAAAATCTATCCGTAAAAAATATTTCTTTTTAAATATTTTTAAGTGGTTTTAAATTTTTGATCGGGAGTGTACGATTGGCAACAAACCCCTCATTAGTGAGTCGGCCGGAAGTGGATTGAATGGATTCCAGTTTGCTATAAATCAATATTTAATCAAAACTCCTCAATTCTTATTCCCGCAAACAATGAGAACATGTGATATTTCACTTTTCTTTTCTTTTTTTTTTCTTTTTTTGGTGATTGATGTAACAGTGTTGGCAGACAACCAATTTTCCGCACATAAACATAAACATTGTCACCACTTAACCATTGGCCAAGAAACAAAAATATACAATAAGTTTAGACAATCTTCTATTTCGTGCGCTTTTCCTCGCCTAGTTGTTTATACAAATTAGTGACGTTATGAAAAGATTCTTGTTTAACTAAACATCGTTGATAGAAGAATATTTGTATTGTCATTTGTTATAATTCAGGGACAAAGTCGTTCTTTTCATGTCATGGAGTGGACGCTCTTCTTATGACGATTATCCAAATTTGTTCGTCGTATATGGAAACTGACGCATAACAAAATAGAAAAAGACAAGAAAGGACACAAATGATTCTCTGTGTGTTGGTGTAAGTAATTTGTGCCCAATCCCAAAGACTTTTGAAACTCGTAAGTTTATACAACTTTATATCTAGAGAATATAACAGAAAATGAAACCTATTCAATAAAGCGTACAAAAGATTACGCTTCAAAAAACCTCTGAGTAACTGAATTACTTTCATTATTTTAATTCCATTATCTTTAATTCTGCTTAACTGTGCTTGTGTAGGCCACGCAGGGTTTACTATTTCCGCCTAAATCTGTCTTATTATCCTAAGTGAGTTCTGTCAACTTATATTCTTACTAGAAGGGATTACATTTCGACGTCACGTGGGATAAACTAAAATCACAGAATTATCATTGCTTTACTCCCAGTGTCATATTGGTCAGATGGCGGACAGAACAAATCGTTCACCAAAAAATTCTCATTGTGATTGATATCCAAACTACTAATCGATGTTACCAGTCGTTTGAGTTTTTTTCGATCGGGTGGTCCTCCTCTCGGTGATTTGGCAGCCGTTTTTTTACGTTCCAAATGGACTTTTCCGAGTCCTACTATATGAACTCGAGAACAGTGTTTTCTCGTTTGATTTCCCACCTCTCATTGTCAAAAGAAAGCCATAAAAATAGTGAGAAGGTTTTTAAAAAAGAAACACACTTCAGCATTAATGCAGTTATGGTTGTTACACTCATATTATAGATTTCTTGCATGAGGTTTGTAAATTCTTCTAAATTTTCAGAATTTAGATTCAATTTATAGTTAATAAATAGTGCTCTACGGATTTTTTATCGATTTTAATTAGATCTGTGTTCTTTCTTGAGTCCCGAGGCAACAGCTGTGTTAGTTCATTAAATGTGCATAGTCATGGCCATTAGAAGGGAACAATATCGTTTTGGTAATGAAGCTTCGTTTTGGAAATAAAAGTAAAGAAAGATAGTCAGCTTGATACCCGTGACATTTACACATGTTTCCACTTTGGTCTATTGTGCTAACTTCGAACTGTTGTAGCGGCGAACACTTTTTATTGCTCACGACAATGTCTGCTTTAATATTTGTTTATATTTCTAAGCTGAGGTAGTATTTACATTGTTCGTAGTGTTGTCCTCATCTTTAATGCTATATTCATATTTACGACGTTTCGGCCGTTGTGCGGATGTCTTAGTTATCTCCCTTTATTTATTCACCACTGTTGTAGCCTGGTATTGAACTCACGTCTCTTTGGGTCAAGTCACTGGATCTAACAAATGATTGTATCCACTGGGCTGTGTGTCCTCAAGGACACATGGACTGGTGGATAAAACCGTTGGTTAGATAACTAAGACATCCATAAGTGACATGGTTCATGGAACGAGAACAGTATACCCCAGTGATCGAAATAAAGGGTTAGATTCGAAATTTCAATCATCTGAAAATAGCCGAAGTATACAACGTTCGAAAATTTGTGAATATGAATATGGCAATAAAGATGAAGACAACCGTCCGAACAATGTTTACTTTTCTAAGTGTCTGCTTTGTACTCATATCGTCGTCAACAGTAGCAGCATTTGAACCTCGGCGCAAGTGTTGCTAAACTAAAATCCAGTAACAGAAAGTATGAAGTGCCTCTGAAATCAACAGCATTGTAGTCGTTTGAACTATCTCAATTCTAATTTGAATCTTGAATTGGGTAAACCTCTTTGCAGTTGTCATTGCAATAAGTCCTTATCAATTGTGGGAAGGATTGCCATTTCTATATTGTGTCATAATATTTATCAGAACCTCACTTTCCGTCAGCTTCATTTTTGTAAGTTTGGATAGCTACACTATTTTTTCACGTTTTGTTTTTTTTTTTTTTTTTGTTTTTTTTTTTTGTTTTTTAGAGTAGATCAATAGAACTGTAACCTGACACGTTGACTGAATTCTCATGTAGAATCTTTGATTCTCCGATGATCGAATTATAAATGATTGAATAACTGATTAAGTACAAAGAGACTATGTTTAAAAAATAAATATTTCTATTTTTGAGTTCATCTCGTATTATTTCAAATTCTGGCTCAAATTGTCAACATTATTTTCAGTCGTGTTTACTCTTAGTAAAGTTTTTATGCATTCCTTAATAACGTGATTTACAACTATTTCTCTATACAGAGATAATGTTTGATTGTTGGAGGGACTATTTCACTTTGCTGGCCTAATTCAATTTAAAATCATTGTTTTACACTAGAAGTTTTAGTGCTACAGTTTATTTTTCGACGTCGTATCTGTATTTTTATCTTTTACTCATTTTAGTACAACTTGGAATGGAAGTTATTCCTTGACCATAAAATTAACACTCTGAGTTGTAATTCTGTTCAGACTACAAAAATCCCACGATTCTCCCAATTATAGTAACTGATTCATTGCATGTGACTCATTTTGTCTTGTGCTTCTGTTATATATTTAGAAATTTTTGATGAAATTTAAAAAATCTACAATGATATTAACCTAGCATATAGATTGCAGTCACTTTTCCAACGCCGAAATGTAATTTCCCTGTTCCTTTTGTATGAATATTTTCATGGTAACTGTTCCGATGAACATGTTACTTAAAATTTATTAATTTAAGCGCAAGATTTCATCATTTAACAGTTGAAATGGCTAAACGTAACTCTAAGTCCTATACTAACAGTTTATTCTCTCGAATTTATCACTTGTGAAACTCTATCCAGTTTCTTGCTTTTAAGTCAAATTTGATCTTCAAAAATTTAAATATAATGTCAATCATTATTTTCTGTCTTCTTAATTCTTGTTCTTTTATTGTATTCTCCCCTTAATAATGGTTTTCTTCATATTTTCTCACAATCAGTAACCCCCTTGCGTCTTAGTGGTTTTATTGACTTGCTTGGGGTGGAATGATTGTTAAAAAAAATTCCCCAGTATTCTGAATTGATTTTAGCAATGCTGGATGGTTTTCCTTTTACGGAATTTTAGTTCTTCCAACAAATTTGCAAAGATTTCCGAAGTTTATCCATGCTCTCTAGCTTTCACCGTCGCGTTCCACAAGTTTGGATTTAGTTCTCTTGAAAGATCTAGGTATTTTCCAATTTTTATTTTCAATTTCACTTTGTACTTTTCTTGAGCGAAGGACATCAGTTATCTGTCAGACGTTCTCCTCTTTATTTAAAATAAGAAAATTCAATTTGGGTAACTTGAATTGGGTAATCCGTTTGCAGAGAATGTTATTCTTTTATTCTTTAAGTACACATTTCTTATGTGTGTATACCATCGCTATACATGTTCAAATTTCAATCAATATAAATTTTAAATTTCATGTCAACAGAATACTGAGAAGGCGCAATGATTCTCTCTTCTGGAGGTTATGATCAGCCATGGTGATGAAGGCAAAAACGGTTCTCTCTAAAAATTAAAAAGAGCAGTTTCGTTCTAGATTCGTTAAAAATCATTATCCCAGTTAACAAATTGTAGTTCATTACCCCAGTTAAGAGCAAATTGTAGATCATTTTTTAAATGAGCTACTAATTTAATTTTATCGAACCTATCAGACTTGTTATTAACACAGGAGTAAACAGCTGTGTCATCAGCATAAATATTGAATTGGGAACAGATGACACAAAGAAGGTCGTTGTTGAAAATTAGGAATAACGTATGTATAAGGATAGAGACCTGGCGATCTCTTGCGTTAATGCAAAAATATCAAGAAAAGTGATCATTAAAGTTAAATTTCATTTCGTAATTTGATAAAAATAGATAGAATTATTTTACAAATTCGTCCGGAAATGCCATAACCTTTCAACCTGTAATGAAAAAAGTTTCCCAAACACAAATGATATATCAAAAGCAACACACCAAACCTCACCATTCTTATCAAAAGCACTTTCTGCAATAATCGTGAATACACCAATTGTTAACCTAGAGAATCAAAAGCCATATTGCTTATCTGAATGAATACACTGCAAGGTGAGTTGCTTAACCAATTCAGAGTTGATTAAACCTCTAAAAAAGAGGTACAAGGCTAATAGGCCGAAAATTAGAAGGATCAAACGGTTCGTCCGAATTCTTAAAAACTGGAATTACAGAAGACAGAGGAGGATTTAAAACAAGCCGGAAAGCGACAAGTAGAAAAGCATATATTGTAAAGACAACAGGACCAGTTCAGGAGCGCATTTCTTAAGAACTGTTGCATGGATATCATGCTTTGTGGGTATCCAGTTTAAAGATGCTAGCATAAATCATGAACAGAGTTATATTCATATCACTAAGTAGAGACTCGGTTCTTAGTAGAAAGTCAAAGCTCCACCAGATGAGTCAAGAGTACATAACATTTAAAGTGAATTTGAAGAGAATTTACGATAAAAATTATTCCATATCAGTAGATATTATCACTTTAAACTGAGTGAAGAGAGAAAGAATAGAAGACTTACTGTTAGTTAACACTATTACAGTTGCCAGTAGTCACAAGAACCAAACTCGTTAGAGTGTAACACGCACGTTGTCAGCCTGCGTCTATCTCGTAGATTAACCGGTCAATACCGCACCAGATATGAAGACGCTCTCGAGTCGCTAGTCGTGATGGCCTCGTCACAGTAGCTGGTCTTCGAGTCGTCTATTACAACGGTGTTCCTCCTTGCCCACGCTGTGAATTTTGATCTCAAGGAAGGCACGTTGAAATCCCTCTAGCCACGTCGAACCAGACCGAATGCGCGTGCACACTTAGGTTAATAAAAAACCACAGCAAAATGAATAAATAAGTTCGATGACGCCTGAATAAGCTGCGGAAATATCTTTATATATATAAAAAAAAACAGCAAAAACAAATAGAACATAACAGTCGTCAAATTCTTATCCTTACAACGGAGCGAAAGTTTTTGTTTCAGAGTAATGTTTCTTCACTCCACTCGTAGATTTCAAGTTTTTTTCAATTTTTGACGGTTCAAAAAGTCTTATCAGGGCTTTTCACCAAAACCTTACGGAAATTGCCCAAGAGGGGTCTTTGTGACGGCGGCGGTAAATTCGTCTTGTCTGCCTTACCTCAGCGCAGTAACAACTCTCCGAATTTAACTCTTTGTCGGCTCTTTCTGTTTCTTTATATCTTCAGCAACGAACTTTATCGGAGGCAGCCGTCACTGTCTCTACGGTTGGCACCCAACTCCGTGGCAATTATCTCCGTCTCTGTACGTCTTTAGTCAGGAACTGTATGGGAAGCGATCACTGTTTCCGGTCGTGGTTCCCGGTTGGGAACACTCTTCCACCTTTTGTCTTTACATCTCAGCTGGTCCCAAGGCTCAGCTCCAACTGATTTTGGCCTTCTGGGCTCTAGTTTTATGCCTGTTCCAAATTCTCTTGGGGATGCATGACAGACACGGGGTGTCCATGCAAATCAAATCTTTAACCAATGAGATTGCTTCCAGCTCGCATTATGAGGCGGAGTGATTTTATTCCCTTGGTTTAACCAATGAAATATCAATATTTCTGTTGACGACATTTCTTTTCTTCCTCTGATTCAAGTAATTACATCATTTACTTCTCAATCTAAATCCTTTCCTAGCGAATTTGGGAATTAAGGATTTGACCTTCTTTGACCCTATCAAAAATTTTCGACAATCGTCGAAACTATGTTTTGACTACCGTTATTTTTCACTTCCACCAGCCGTAAAGCTCAAGGCATCCAGTGGTGTTCTTCTTAGTCATTTATTTCCTCTTTGTCACATAATGGCTGCCAATATGATGGCCCCGTCAGACCTATTGCTTTACACCTGCTAAATATATTTTTCCTTTTATTCTCTCCTATTCTCAGCTAGTTTTTCAGATTTTAAAAATTTTGTAAAAAATATTTTTTCTACTCCACTCATATTGCGACTGTACTCTGCACAATTAATAATGCCACTAGTAATAATTTCTTTTGCTCCGTCTTACTAAAAGAGTATCATATTTTTCCACATGCAGTTATTGCACATGCAATAACATTATCATATTTTCCACATACTAAAATAGTTTTATAAGAGTATATACAGTGCCTCATTTTATCAGCAAGCAAAGGCTTAACCTCATAGAGGACACGTTTATAATTATTATGAGCAGACACAAACAGACGTCCGTTCTGATCAGAAATGTCAGGCTGATACATCAGAAAAGATTCCTGTGGGCTAAAACGGCCAGGTAGGCTGGTGTGAACCAGGGAGAAGATTGTTTCATCTGGTATTTCTTGGAATCTAGAAAATCATTGACGCCGGTTTTAACTCAAGAAGAAATCTCTGTGGCATAATTCTCTATAAGAAGGTTAAGAATATCAACCCAAAGGACATCTCAAACAAATTCACCAAATGAATCTCAATTCGTACATTGGTAATGTAATAAAATCATGTAGGTTTCTTTCTAAAAAAAATATCAACAAATGCTACAGCATGATCCGAATTGCCAAGTGAACATAGTTGTGATACTCGACAAGAGCGAGGAATGGAGGTAAGGAACAAAATAAGTAAAGAAGAATTTTGATAAAATTTATAAGGGAAACGAGTATGAAAATCTACTATTTGAGCAACGGGAAAATTTAAAGTCTGTATACTGACAACGTCAGTAACATTAGAATGCGTAAGCTACTTGACGCGATGAACATTAAAATCACCAACATGCTTGCAGATGAATCTAAAGAGGAATATTGTCTTAAATTTTGTTCGATATATATATATATATAGTCCTGAGAAGAAACAGTCATAATAAAGAAATCGATAGCTACTAGAGTGCAATAACGAAAGCCGAAAGCACATGAAATAATTATTTGGGCACTCTACAAATAATTTCCTCGCAATTGTGAGATATTACTAAATATACATATGCAAGTCATGCATATGTATTCTAGAACTTTTTCGACAAAGAGAAAGATAGTCTAGAACAGGGAAATCATTGGTATAGAAACATTGAAATTAGTTTCACAAAAATGTATTCATTCAAACTTACTGTTAACTTTAGAAATACAAATATAAGCTTAAATTTGTCTTATACGTTTGTCTTCTTCTTCTTCTTCTTCTTCTTCTTCTTCTTCTTCTTCTTCTTCTTCTTCTTTATTTTCCGGTCTTTATGTCACAAATAAATCTTACATTAAAACAGATATGTATAAACGCGTTAAGTGCAATATTACTTACACACACACACACACACACATATATATATATATATATATATATGTGTGTGTGTGTGTGTGTGTGTGTGTGTGTGTGTGTGTGTGTGTGTGTGTGTGTGTAGATATATATTAGGAAATTTAACGAAAGTTACGAAATGGAATTAACCTACATATTTTTAATTTATTTATTTGAACATTATTTTTCATGGATACTCGTATTTGAGTACATACTATGTTTTTATAATTAAACAGTATATTGATATATCCTGAATATTTAAGAAATCAACTTAAGAAAATATGCATCCACTAGCAGGATTCAAACCTTGTCTAGCTACGAATTCTTTTGTGATCGAATGGTTAAGACACGCCAGATCAATTGACGGCTTTCCCTGGTCTATAGTCTATTTTATTATAAATTTTAACCATGTTATATATCGTGGTCAAAAATAAAACACAGAACTAGAAAAATAGATTTAAGAACCGGAAGTTATATTATAATTTGATTATATAGCTAATAAGACGAAATAAAATAACTATTTTAAGAAATTTAAATTTTAGATTAATTATTAAGAAAATAAATTTAAATCTAAGACAACATTAATACAAGTGAAAGAGGTAGAAGGAATATAGATTTAAAAAAGGAAAGCTTTTATATAATATAATTTAACCACACGGCTAAAAAGAAGAAAAGAAACAACTATTTAAAGGAATTTTAATTTTAGATTAATTATTAGGAAGTTTGTGCCTAAATTTAAAATTATAACGGCATTTGCTTATAAATTCTTTTTCTAATTTCAAAAGTAAATTTTGCTTAGGATGAACATAGATTGCATTTATCATAAAGGTTATTAGAGGTGTGGGTTAAACCTATTAATCTCCAACTCACTATTGGGTTAAGTCACTCCTCTTTCATTTCCTTAAATCTTCAGGAAAGGGAAGCTTGGAATTTTAGATTAGGGTTGGAAATGGAGTGTTTATGGAAGTAGTAACATTGTTTAAATTCTCCCACCGAAATTCCAATGTAAACATGATATTTATTTTTGAATATTACGCCAGTTTTAATATTAGTTCTATCTAAATTCTTTAAAATCAGCCTATTGTGGAAATTTATGATATTATCTATGCACAAATATATAGATAATATCATTAATGCGCGCAACTCAAAAATCAAAATATTACAGTGAAAATTTACATAAAAATCCAACTAATAAATGAGTCAGGTGATTGACTTATCCACTCGCAATAATTTATGTATATATAAAATTGCCAAAATATTGAATGCCTCCGTTTTCCCCCACTTGTAAAAATGGATTCAGCCAGATGACGTATGTGTCATGTAACAGGAAAGCAGTTGTCAATGTAGGTGCGACATTCATCAGATGTAGAAATTTGTCTGCCGAATGATTGCTGGCGCTAGAGAGATGAAGTACTCTATTTTCTAACTGGTAACTGCTCTAGATATTTCTCTAAAATCAATTGTATGGTTAGACTGGAACATTTGGGTTCCGGACAAATTCTAGTGTATGAAAAGTGTATGCACCCAAGGTTGATATAAAATTAGATCGCTGGTTACTGACAACGATAGTAAACACTAAAGAGAAGCATATTGTTCAGAACCCAATTAAATGTGGTGCGATCATCGTCAACCAACAAGGATACCGTTATTGACACCATGTGACTGCACCTCATATTGAGCATGGATGGGCGGATTATGTAATGGAAAGCAGCTTGAAATGAAAAAATCAGCCGAGTTCAAATTCCAGTCAGTTTCGTTACATTCACTAACGCCCAAATACTCATGGAAAAGATATATCCCCCCACCTATAGATGAAATAGTATCTGGAAAAATCATTTGTTTTTCTCCAACAATTGTTAATGGAATATTCACTCATAAGAAATAATTATTCTTGCAATTCAAAAATGTTTCGGTGTTGCAGGCAATTTGCTCAAACATTTTATTTTCTCTTGTGTTACACCTAACCCGTAACAGTTTGAAATTTATATTTATTCTGTTATGCGAAGCTACTTTGGCCAAGTTATCAGCAGCCATTACAGCTCCATGCCACGTGTTCTTCGAATAGGAATTTACCTAGCAGGCTGACTCGCTGTTAATTTTTGGGAAAAGCAAGAATTGAAGAATGAATCCTTAATTCAAATTTCCTGTGTTAAACTGTGAGGTATTTTCCGTTTTTTTTTTTTTTGTTTTGTTTTAATATATATCTGTGTTTTTGTTCCCCCCCCCCCTTTTTGGAGTTCATGCTTCATTTGGGAGGGAAAAAAAAAAGTTTGAAATTTATATTTATTCTGTTATGCGAAGCTACTTTGGCCAAGTTATCAGCAGCCATTACAGCTCCATGCCACGTGTTCTTCGAATAGGAATTTACCTAGCAGGCTGACTCGCTGTTAATTTTTGGGAAAAGCAAGAATTGAAGAATGAATCCTTAATTCAAATTTCCTGTGTTAAACTGTGAGGTATTTTCCGTTTTTTTTTTTTTTTTTGTTTTGTTTTAATATATATCTGTGTTTTTGTTCCCCCCCCCCTTTTTGGAGTTCATGCTTCATTTGGGAGGGAAAAAAAAAAAAAAGTTTGAAATTTATATTTATTCTGTTATGCGAAGCTACTTTGGCCAAGTTATCAGCAGCCATTACAGCTCCATGCCACGTGTTCTTCGAATAGGAATTTACCTAGCAGGCTGACTCGCTGTTAATTTTTGGGAAAAGCAAGAATTGAAGAATGAATCCTTAATTCAAATTTCCTGTGTTAAACTGTGAGGTATTTTCCGTTTTTTTTGTTTTTTTTTGTTTTGTTTTAATATATATCTGTGTTTTTGTTCCCCCCGCCCTTTTGGAGTTCATTTGGACTTTAACTAAGTTAAAACTTAAACTCCACTTTTGTAATTTGTGTTCTCTTTTTTTTCAAAGGATTGTTCGTTTGTTTGTTTTTTTTTTTGTTTTTTTTTGTTTTTTTTTTAATAGGAGTAGATAGGTCACACTATCGCCCGGTCTATACTCCTCCCACGTCTATTGAACTGGAGTAGAGGCTCGTTCCTTGTTTCCTGTTTAGGATGTGGTTTCCGGTTTTCACTTCTCTCTCTTCAGACCTTGGTACTGGTGCTTCCGTGAGTTTCCTGCGATCTGGCCGGTTGGTGGCAATGGCTCATCACTGTGAGGGTACCGGGTTGGCAGTTTCCTGGTTGCTGCTTCCGACTGGTAGTTAGGAGCCCTAACTCTTGCGTAGCGTCAAGAGCGGCTGCTCTGATCAACAGTTGTATAATATCGGGGTTCTTGTAGTGCCATGTCGCGCATGGATAGGTGTCCCTGCAAGCGCTTTCGGTGGGCAACCCCGAGGCCACACCTTGTTGCAGCCCTAGCCAGTCTCCCTCCCAGCACAGATCGTGGGTAATGACCGCCTGTATCCTCTACCCTAGGTCCCTTTCTATAAACAAAAATCATGACAAAACAAAACAGAAATGACTCTAAACCAGTTAAATCCAAACCACCTAAGCCCATTAACCTCTCCTTCACTAATATCCGAGGCATTCGTACTAACTTTGCTAGTGTAGAAGCGTTCCTGCATGAAAAGTCCCCTGACATCCTCGCGCTCTGCGAAACTAACCTCAACTCAGCTATTCCCTCCTCTGACCTCTTCATCCCTGGTTATCTTCCCCTTTTAAGGAAGGATTCTACTGTCCACATGCATGGGCTGGGTGTTTATGTCAGCGAACACCTCCCCATAACTAGGGTGACTTCACTCGAATCTACTGACCACCAATACATATGTCTCCGCTTGTCTCTCCTCAGTTCGGTTAGCTACCTATTCTTCCTTTACCGTTCTCCCTCCTCTCCTGACTGCTCCCTACTAGATAGCATTGCCGACGACATAGATAAGGCTATTTCCTATCACCCATTTGCCCACATATTTGTATTTGGAGACCTCAATGCCCATCACTCTGAGTGGCTTGAAAACGCTGTTACTGATTCGGCGGGCATTCACGCCATGAACTTTGCTATTTCCCAATCCCTTACGCAAGTGGTGGACTTCCCCACTCGCTTCCCAAGCACACCCTCGGGTCATTCCTCTCTGCTAGATATATGTTTCACCTCTGCGCCCGACGCCTGTCAAGTCTCGCAGCTTTGCCCTCTCGGCAACTCCGACCACGCTGTAGTCTCCCTCAGTATTTCTTTCCAATCTCACTCCCCCCAGGATCCCCCTACTTATAGAACCTCCTACCTCTACCAAAAAGCTGACTGGGATGCCTTTCGCGATTTCCTCTGCGACGTCCCTTGGGGAAAAGTGTTTGACCTATCAGTTGATGACTGTGCCTCTGAGGTCTCGTCATGGGTGAAAGCTGGCATTGATGCCTTCATACCCACCAGGAAGTATTGCTTAAAACCTCATTCCTCTCCGTGGTTCTCTCCGGCCTGCTCAGCCGCCATTGCCCACAGGAACCATTTCTTCCATCTATTCCGGAGACAGCCAACTGATCACAATAGGCGCCTGTTCACATCCGCTCGCAGTGAGTGCAAGAGAACCCTAAATGACGCCAAACAGTTGTTTGCGGAGAGAATGCGACAGCGCATAGCTGACCGCAAGTTCGGCTCCAAGGACTATTGGAGGATTTGTAAACGAGTGCTCAACAATAGGAAATCCTCAATACCTCCTTTAATCTATGGATTTGATGTTCTCACGTCATCTGCTGAGAAAGCTGAGTGCTTTGCCCGCAGATTCTCATCCAACTCCACACTCAACTCGTCCGGAGTGCACCCACCCGACTTCCCTATTAGAACTGAGGCCAAACTGCATGACGTATATATTACCCCGACAATAGTATCCAGAGTAATTTCAAAACTCGACCCCCATAAGGCGTGTGGAGACGATGGAATCCCGGTGATAGTCCTTAAGAGGTGTGCCCCTGAACTTTCCCCTGTCCTCTCTAAACTGTTTAACTACTGCCTTTCTGCTTCCTGCTTTCCTGCATGCTGGAAATTCTCCTCAGTCGTTCCTGTCTTTAAGAACTGTGGTGAACCCGCGGACCCATCCAACTATCGCCCTATCAGTCTTCTACCAATATTCGGGAAAGTGTTCGAGGCTATAATAAATGCTGAAATAGTTCATCATCTCACCGCCCATAAACTGTTCTCCGACAGGCAATATGGATTCCGATTTGACAGGTCCACAGCCGACCTGCTAACTACTGTAACGGAGTACATGCTACAGGCCCTTGATGAGTCTGACGAGGCTCGCGCGGTTGCTCTGGATATCTCCAAGGCTTTCGACAGGGTTTGGCACCCTGGCCTCCTATGCAAACTACGCGGTTATGGTATTACCGGTCGCCTGCTTGACCTAATCCAATCTTTCTTAAATAACCGCAAAATGAAGGTCGTTCTGAATGGGCGTGCCTCTTCGTCCTACAGCACGAATGCTGGTGTCCCACAAGGCTCTATCCTGGGCCCAACGCTCTTCCTTATTTTCATCAACGACCTCCCAGATGAGATCAGGTCCCAAGTAGGCATCTACGCAGATGACACTACAATATACTCCCGCTCCAGTAAGAAACCTGTCGTGGCGGACAGACATAATCTCGCTGCTGACCTTGAGCGGGATCTACACTCTGTGGTGAACTGGGGCAAGAAGTGGCTTGTCAACTTCAATTCCTCTAAGACCAAGCTGTTGTCTGTCAACCATTACAGGCAACCTCTTCTGCCTCCCATAAGCATGGACCAGATGATTCTCCCGGAGAGTAATACACTACGCCTCCTCGGACTTACCCTGTCCTCAGACCTCAAATGGAAGCACTATATTGAATCCATAGCAAAATCTACTGCTAAGAAGATTGGGTCACTATGTCGATCCAGGATGTTTTTTCCACCTGAATCCATCCTGCATATATACAAGTCAACCATCCGTCCGTGCATGGAGTACTGCTGCCATTTATGGTCAGGTGCCCCTGCCGTTCTCCTCAGTGTTCTTGACAAGCTCCAAAGGAGAGTCTGTAATGTGATAGGTACTGATCTGGCGACTCGTCTGCAGCCACTTTCCCATCGTCGAAATGTGGCCTCCCTCTGTCTCTTCTATAAATACTTTCATGGCTTCTGCTCGGATGAGCTTAAGTCACTGATGCCTCCTCAACAGGTGTTTACCCGTTCAACCAGACTGGCAACTGGGTCCCACCCATTCACAGTCAGGTTAGCCAAACGCAGACGACAATTCTACTCCTGCAGCTTCCTCTCTCGCACTTCCCGCCTGTGGAACTCACTCCCGTATTCTTGCTTTCCTGACGGCTACGACCTCCAGAAATTTAAAAGCAAAGTTAATACTCACCTACTAACCACTGGCCTCTAGCTCTCTCCCCTCCCCTGTATAACCTTCCCTTTCTCTCCGCCCATGTACCTGTCATTGCACCTGCTTTCTCAGTTTTCTATTGTTCCTTTCTAACTAGCTTGTACTCCTCACTCTTTTCTAATTAATCTTTCTACATTTATGTAACCTCCTGCACATCAGTGGCGTTTCTGCCTTGCTCGGGGTGAAATGATTTAAAAAAAAAAAAAAAAAAAACTCAGAGTTAAAATACAGACAAATATTTAATTCACAAAACATTAGACAAAAATATTTACAAATATACAGTTTTGCATTCAAATAGAAACATAGAGTTTACTACTGTCCAGCGAAGTGTTATGAGGAGAGAAAGAAAAGGTAAGGGGAAGTGTTACGAGGAGAGGAGGGGAAGTAAGTTATCAGATGTCTTACCCATTAAGTTAGCGGGGCACATAAGTGCTATACATTTTGGAAATCCTTAAACGCGTATATAAAGACTAATTATTGGCATGGTCAATGAAAAAGGCAATATGTATTTACTCAGATGGTTCCGCGAGGTTTTCTTTCAGGTTTTAGTTGCTCTGATTTTGTCTGAGAAATTTTTTCGGCTGGATCTCGATCCTAGAATTTTTACCGGGGTTGATATGATAGCAAAATCATTAACAACTCTTTCAAGTTTTTGTTTGTCGTCGACTAGATAGATTCTTTCGGCTGGAATATAATTCCTGAATCAAAACCGGTGCTGATGAGGCCAGCATATTCCTTTCTCAACTGTTTACAAGTTTTAGTGTCTTGTCTTTACGGCTGGATAAACATCCTGAATCTACCGGAGCTGATAGGTCAACCCATCCTGCTATCAACGGTATTTACCAACCTTCACACGCAAGGCTAGATGTGACACAGGGTCTTTTATTGTGGGTCTTTTTATTGTGGGTCTTCCAAGCCAAAAAATATCTGTCTATTTTTCCCCAGTCGTGATTCTACCCTTCGGCGGAACCACGACTGGGTTAGTGCTCTCCACCCGAAGGCAGAGAGCTGACAGTGTCATAGCAGAGTACAACTACTCAACTCATCCTGCTATCAACTGACGGCTCCCTGCCCAAAACCTATTTTTATAGGGGCTAACATCTAATTTGCATACTTCTAGAACCTTTCGAAATATCTGGAACATTCTACAAACTGCCAAACATTTTATTTCTAATTTCTTTATTTTTACGACCACTTTCTGAATTAGAACTTTTTTGAAACAACAAGCAGGACTCAATAGAGCTCTTTACTACAACTTTTTATACATTATTATTAATATTTTTATATATAAATGCATCCTCGTAACACAACCAACAGCCTTATTAGAGTTCATGAAATGCGCAAAAATGGTTAAAAGAAGTTCCGAAATGCATAATCTAGTTAATCAGTGTTTAATTAACAATCATTTAAATTGTTATTCATCCGTATCTTCCGAAATAAAGACAGTAGTTGATGATTTAATTAATATATGAATTTTCAAAAATACTTTGAACGTTCGTATATATTATTACGCTTTTCTTATTCTGCATACTTGTTTATTTATGGTCATTAGTACATGACTGAATACTTGTACCTGTATTAGAGTTTGTTTTTATCTTTACGTGCATGTATGCGCGATAATGTAAATATTTGTTTGCACAATAAGAAAATGATTACCTATTTAACAGGTAATAGTGTATTGTTACTGTTGCATTGTTGTGTTGTTTTACGACACGTGACTTCCGCCTGTCTCTTACTTTACTATACACTTTATATCTCTTCTACTTAACATATATAAATAGGTACAATCCTATTTACCAATTCACTACAATTACAAAACTGAAATACAATTTATTCATTGATGCCTTACATTGATTATAAACAAGTTTTAGAAATACGTGGATTTACGTTAAATTAAAATAAATTGTTACAAACAGAGGAAATATGTACGTCAAATGTAACACTAAATCTCTGAAGTTGATGCAGATTACTATCAGTATATTCTCAAATATAAAATTTGATACAGTAACTTTTACTGTAGAATTTTCTAAACATTATATACCACATATAATATCTACCAAGTGTTTTATTATGATACTTTCATTTTAGTTAATGTCATTGTATAAGATTAGTTATTATTATGAAATACAACAAACGCGGTATAAGATATAAAAATTGGGGAAAGGGAAGGCTGATAAACACCGACCTATCATTTAAAATCATTAGAAAATTTCTTCTCTTGACCAAAAATTCATATTTTCACTTTTCATACGCACTACAGTCACCATAATGCCCCATTTTCTCTATGACGTCTTAACTAGTCCCATATGTAAAATTTTGACGAAGATGGAAGAAAAATGACAATTACATACAAAATACAAAACTGTGTCTGTTTCATCTGCTCGCATCTGTTTTAAATGTTGCCATCCACGTTTCTCTTCCAGATCTATCGAGAGTAGGAGAAGCCGAAAATAAGTAGATGCAAGACGAAACAGCGTCCATATTACCAGCATCTGTTTCATCTGCTCACGCCTGTTTAAAAAAAAACAATTTAATAAAGGTAATTAACGTTATTTCGAAAATAATTATTTGTACTCTTTAATAGCATTTTTGTTAGTCTGGCTAAATTTTCGAATCGAAAAATGTTATGCTTAGAATGAATATTAATATATAATTTGATACCTAATACTTGAATGAACTTCATTCCTCCTTCACGAAAGCATCAATAATTTGAAAACACAATTTTAGTTCACCATAAATCTTAGATTACATACTCCAAATGTTAACATTCTTATTTCTCTTTCAGGTGTATTTTTCATTATCCAATCAGCTTTCAAACTGACAAAGGAAATTAAAAGTTATGCAGTGTTCATGGCATAAGCCGCCAACCACAATAACTCAGTGATAGCCAACTTCTTGAATGCTGACCCGTGAACAGAAGAAACGACATGTAACTGTAATTACCACCATAAGATACTCACAATAATGTGCATCAAGTTTACGTCAACTTTGAAACGAGGGTCATGTGATGCTGAAACTCTTTTTAGCGCAGTACAATATCACCTCCAACTTTGACGTTTTAGACACCCTGGATCGTGTCGGTGACTTTCCACACGGTCCACCCAGGAGTACCCGAAGAAGAATTTTTAACGATCGTGTCATTTCCCTCATCCAACATGTGAACTCCTAGGCTTCATAAGTTGTATCTTTTGGTTTCATAAGTCTTAGATACCATCAAAAGAGAGATTAACCAGTGGTCCCACAATACTAAGGACTTGTTAATCTCCCCCATCAAACGGGAGATTAACCAGTGGTCCCACAATATTAAGGACTTGTTAATGTTCCCCATCAAACGACCTGACACCCATGTGCGAGAATTCTAAATGCATAATACTTTAGTATGAATAAGCTTACAATTTTTATTTTTACTAAACAGGTAAAATGTATACATTTTTTTCTGTTGAATATTTGGTTTTCTATCAGTTGTTTTCAATTACTTGGCGCACACTGTATATATACACATATGAACACACACATACATATACTTTCTTTTTACTTTCTTTTGGTCTCAGTTTGTATTTCTGTTTGTCTCTCTCCCTCTGTGTGTGTGTGTTCCTGTAATATATACATTTTTAGAAATATGACTCATCTTCCTTAACCTTTTTACTTGTATTCCTTCCTTTTTTCCACATGACAACACAAATTCTTGCAATATACTGACCTGATCCACTTATCATATACAATATATACGGTAGATACGAGTGCCAAAATCAAAGACGCATGACGCACGCAGAACGTCCACAAAGCATTACTTTCTGAAATGTTTATCTCGAGAAAGTAATTACAGTCGTAGTGGGGGACATAAAAATAACTATCTTACTGTGTTGAGCTCGCTATCTGACCTTTCAGTGATGAGATTCGTAATGTTTTCTTAGGCCACTCAGCGTGAGATCAGGTTCATTGGTGGTGTAAAAATATCGATAGGATCCATAAAGAACAGAAAGTTTTTGTAAGTGGCTTTGCTTAAGTAACGTTTCTTTTTGAAGAGAAGGACCAGATAAGTTTCATTTCGACCTAAGAAAAATTATCCATGCATAATAACATTGCAATATGAAAACCTAATTATAGACGTGTGTGTGTGTGTTACCAGATGATCATCGAGGTTAAGCAACGTCAAAGGTGTGTGAATACGAAGTATTGTAAGCTTGGACGTGCGAATGGTGTAATGACTCGGAATCGTAAATCAAAGGTCCGAGTTCTAGTTCTTGTTTGGTTCGTTATATTCACTTACGAGCAAATACCCTTAGGAAAGGGTTGAGTCTACATTTTCTCCCCCAGCTATAGGTTAGTTGGTAAAACTTGTATCGCTAAACCATTATTATCTGAAAATGTTTTGTGTCCCATATTTAAAAACTAGTTTTAGAAGAGGTTCGTTGCGTCCGTTCATATAAAAAAGACATCAGAGCTACTAGAATAGAAATTCCATCTTACTGGCAAAATGTTGTCTACCAAAGAAAACATACTTTCAAACTTCTTCAGAAATTTTCAATTGGTCTATAAAACAAGCTGGAAATTTTATAAAGGGAGTATCGTTCTATTCAGACATTCATTCGTTGTATTCATTAAATGTAATAGAGCATAGTCGGGAATAAAAATCATCTTTTCTTTGGTTTCTCCTTATAGCTCTATTTGTTCATTCAAAAATCAAAGTATATATAAGCTGTTCTTTTAATATTATCTAGAACTCACTGTGGGTCTATCACTTTATCACCTATTATAAAAACCATCACAGCGCCTTCGCCTTACTGAGGTTTCAGCCAGTGAGAGTAGTTTCTAATAGTAGTCATCCAGACTTTGTTCTATCCAACTATATACTATCGAAGATAGCACGAAGGAAAGAACCTTTGAAAAATCGGAAAAAATGGTTTCTTACCCATTTCATTTCATTTTAAAAGTAGATTCCGTTCAAAATAATATTGCGGTCAAAATAGATTCTATGAATTTCTTAAAAATAAGTTACGTTCGACTTAATTTTGTTTAAAAGTACGTTTCGTTTATCCTAATATTGTTCATAAAGTAGGTTTCATTCGACTTAATACTGTTTTCTGTTTGACTTAAACTTTTGTTTTACAGGTAGCTTCTTTCAACCTAATATTTTTATTTTTTTAATATTTTTTCCGTTCGAACTAGTAATATTGTTTTAACGTAATATTGTTTTAGAAGTAGTTTCAGTTCGAAATTGTTTTAAAATTGGATTCCGTTTGACCTAATATTGTTTCAAAAGTAAATTCCGTTTGACCTAATTCTATTGTAAAAGTAGGTACCTTTCAAGATAATATTGATTTAAAAGTAGGTTTCGTTCATGCTAATCCTATTTTAAAATAGATTTTATTCGACCTCCTTTAAAAATAGATTCGATTTGATCTATTGTTTTAAAAGTACGTTCCGTTCTAGCTAATATTGTTTCAAACGTAGGTTTCGATCGAACTAATATTGTTTTAAAAGTAAGTTTCGTTCGACTTAATACTGTTTTTAAAATACTTTCGTTTGACTTAATATTGTTTTAAAAGTGGGTTATTTTCAACCTAATATTTTTATTTTTTAATAGTTTTTTTCCGTTCGTACTAATTTTGTTTAAAAAGTAGGTTCCGTTCAACGTAATATTGTTTCAAAAGTAGTTTCAGTTCGACCTAATATTGTTTTAAAAGTAGGTTCCGCTCTTCCTAATACTCTCTTAAATATAGATTCCGTTTGACTTAATATTGTTTTAAAAGTACGTTCAGTTCAAACTTAAATTGTTTCAAGAGTAAGTTCCGTTCGACATATAATGTTTTAAATATTCTACTTAATTTTGTTTTAAAATTAGGTTCTGTTCAAACTGATATTGTTATAAAAAGTAGGTTCTGTTCTACCTAATATTTTTTCAAGTAAGTTCGTTTCGACCTTATACTGTTTGAAAAGTAAGTTCCGTTCAATCTAATTTTGTTTTAAAATTAGGTTTCATTTATTCTGATACTATTATATAAGTAGATTCTGCTCGACATAATATTGTTTTAGAATTAAGTTAGGTTGGACATAATATTGTCTTAAAGGTAACTTCCGTTTGACCTAAAATTCTTTTAAATCTAGGTTCCGTACAACCTAATTGTCGTAGATCCGGTTAAAAGTCCAGCCAGAATAACGTAAAAACAACCAAATAGGAAAATACGAATATATATTAAATACGGAAAGAATACAATACTTGGAACTTGATTTGTAGGAACGATAATACGAGTTAGTGTGGAATACTATGATTCGAACCTCAGCCTTAGAACTGGGACTCGTAATGGTCGTTAAGGCAATATATACATGAACTTAGCTCTTAATAAAATAGGATTTTTTGTCATGTCCGAAAAATAGTGTCTCGCAAGTTTTCGCAAAAATCACAAAAAACTAAAATTATCAAAGCCAAACTAAAAAAAATGATTACACTAGTAGTGGATTTTCACTCCTCAACTACGTACTCAAATGTTTTTGGCACTAGTAACCACCTTGAAGTACTTTTTTCAAAGTGTCCGAAAAATATTGTCGGGCCACCTGTAGAAAGAAGGCGAGTGGCAGGTAGCTAGAAACATCTCTAAAAAGAAATCGTTTTTGCCACAGGAGAAATCATCTCTGTCACCTCCGCCACCAGAAAGGAAACCCCTCCCAAGCAGGATGTCTCGCATGGAAAAAGGAAGAAATCCACGAAAAAGGTGAGAAGCGTCCAGATTCAACCCAGGAGGAAATGGAGGTCAACATGCCGCCACCAAGATCTTCATCACTAAAAAGAGGAAGAGAGGACGAAGAGGAGGACAGTGACAACCCAAAAGTGTTTCGAAGGAGTAGATCGGAGAAGAAACAAGAGCGCGTCAGAGCAGCTTCGCTACCTGTGTCACGGGAGAGACCAAAGGAATCCTACGCAGCTAAGGCAAAGAGCTTCCCTTCGTCCCCCCCCCAAAGCCCCAATCGGCCCCTTCGTTTGAATTAATCCCACTGACCCTGAATGATTCTCCTACTTCTTATCCCACTCCCACTCCATCTTCCACTCCCACCCATCTCAAGAAAAAGAAGCCCCTCTCCCAGGGGTATGCACTTTGTAATACAGACAAAAAAGACATTACCAATGAATGGCCAGCCCAGAGAAAGAATCTTTTAAAACCCCTACTGAAATTAACGTCTGTGGATGAAAAATCCACAGATGACGCGAATAACTTCCCGAAGGTCCCAGGTTTCCTCACCCTTATTATAAGTACTGAGGAAAAACTTCGGGTTTGAGACCATCTGGTTCGGCCAAAGAGCATTATGGAAAAATTGTGATTTCCCTGACTGGAACTCCAGAACTTCACAAAAATGGCAAAAAAGTGTGCAGGGAGTGTCCCTATTTTGCTCCATCCCTGCATATATAGAGTTTTAAAACTAAATTATCCCACGGACGTCGGCGGGATTGTCCTAGACGGACGGATTACGTCCGATGTAGAAACTGGTTCCCTAGGAGAGCCCGTCGGGGCCCCTACTCCCGGAGATTTTCCCCCCGTATGTGATTAGGAGTAAGTTTCTCTATTTTCTCATTTCAGATCTAACGGATATCAATCAAGCTAGCTAGTTTGAATGTGAATGGATTGAGGAATCGGAGTAAAGCATCCCGCCAGCTTCAGGACCTCTTGTCGTTCGGCGTGGATGTGGCCACGATCCAAGAGACTCACTTTGTTTGCAACGTCGATGCCTGTGTGCTGTCTAATGACTTTGTCGTCTATTCAGCATATGGGGACCGATTGGCCAGAGGAGTTTCTTTGCTGGTCAAGCGTACCCTGGACGCGAGGGTGGACCTTGTTCATGTCGGTGCCGTGAGCCAGTTGATCGTGGCCGATATTGCAGTGAAAAGCAACTGGTTTCATCTGATTGCGATTTATGCGCCCAATGATCGGGAAAAGCGGGTGTCGTTTTATCGGCTATTGGAATCCTTCCTGGTTGATTCTTCACGACTAGTCCTAATGGGGGACTGGAATGCCATCCTGAACCCCAAGTGGGATAGAGAGAGGGGCGCTAACGGGTGGCGTGGTGATCGTAGCCTGGTTGATCTCATTGACGAATTCGTTCTCGTTGATAGATACCGGGTCGATCATCCGAGTGGGAAGATGTGGACGTGGACTCATAGTTGGCCTTCTACTTGGGTATCTAGTTACCTGGATAGAATGTTAGTGATTGAAGCTGACATAGATTTCCTAGTTTGTCCTACGTTGTACTGGCTACACGGACCACAAACTTAGACTTTAATCCTAGAATGGCTGCTTACTGGAAGTTCAATCAGTCCTTACTGGACGGGCAGGACTTTTGGCACCAGCTAATTAATGTAGCGCAGCGGGCATTAACTGGGGCAGTCATTGGGAATAAGTGGTGGAAGAATCTTAAGAATAGTATTAGGTCTTTCATCACTGAATATAACCAACGGCTCAAACTAGATAAGGCTAACAAGGTGAAGACGCTTAAAGCTAAGGGAGCTCCTAGAGATAGCCTTAGCTAAGGAGGCCCTGAAGCGTTCGACTAGCGAGCGGTACATGGGTCAGGTAATTAGACATAGGTTAAGCAAGATGTCTTCCGAAGCTGTGAATATGGGCACAGAACTGCGCAAGGAAGAGATTCGTCGAGGCGGCGAATCTCTTCGAGAGGTGCGTGAGAGAGGTACATTCGAGAGGTACATTCGAGAGGTACATTCGAGTGGTGCGTGACCCGGAGGGACATATTATTCGGTCGACCGACATGTGCGAGGCGTTTCGGCGGCATTTTGAGAACCGGTTTACCAATAGCCTGGACTCCATGATGAGGAGTTTCGCAGCTATTTTGCTGACTTCCCTCGGCTTTTGCCGGCAGCCGCGAAGGAGAGATTACAGAGGACGAAGTCTACGTGGCTTTGAAGAAGGTTGGTAGATGCAAGTCGCCAGGTTTGAATGGTTTGCCTGTTGAATTGTAATTGAGACTGTCGTACATCTTTGTCCCGATCTTGACTGTCTTGTTCAACAATTGGTTCCGGCAGGGGTCCATCCCCAACCGGTTCACCAGGGGTGTGGTCACGCTGTTGAGAAAAGGCAAAAATGTTAAGAGGGAACTAGATGGTTACAGATGCATAACTCTGCTAAACACAGAGTTAAAGATTTTCGCTAAGATCCTGACAAATTGTTTGCAGCTAGTTACCGAGTCTCTGTTGGGACCTAAACATACTTGTACTGTGAGGGAACGAACAATTCAAAGCAACCTGCATTTGATCCGCACGATCCTAGTGGGTGTAAAAGACGACGATGAAGCCACGCTGATCAATTTAGATCAGTCCAAGACATTTGATAGGGTTGACCATGGCTACCTGGCGGCTGTCCTGCGGGTCGCTGGATTCGCACCCGACTTCTGCCGTTGCATTAGTCTCCACGACTGTGGTACAGGTGAATGGGAAGCTGTCGAGCGCTTTTGTACTGTCTAGGTCGGTCCGAAAGGGTGGTCCACTATCGTCCTTATTTTATGCTTTGGCACTGGAATCCCTTAGCTGGAATCCCTTTGCCGGCTAAGAGGCAGGACGTGCAGTCCGGCCCTACGTGGAATCGCTGTCCCTGGTGGAGCTCGAGCCAGGGCTTCCGCGTACGCCGATGACGTAACCGCTTTCGTACCGTCCTGGAATGACATTGAGGTAGTACAGAAGGCGCTTGAACGGTACGAACCAATCACAGGGGCCAAGATTAACCGCAACAGGTCTTCCGGCTTGCGGTTAGGTGCCTGGAAGGGTGCTACCCTCCCGGGACTCTTCGACTAGACGGACGGCCCTGTCCGCATTCTTGGAGTGTGGTTTGGGCTCGACCTCCAGTTGAAGAAAAATTGGTCTGAAGTACAGGGAAAGGTCGGTCGAGATTTGGCGTCGAAGGAATTTCTTCTTAAACGTTTGACTGAGGCGTGTGTTACATACGTCTTTCCCATTATCCTTTACCGGCTGTCTGTGCTTCCACTTTGTGAACGGCGTGAGGAGGCGATCGAGCGTTTGCCATTCTCTCTTCTGTGGAGAGGACGCAAACATCACGTCGACAAACGTGTCTGTTACCAACGTTCGTATCATGGGGGTCCGGGAATACCGCACTTGAGGAGTTTTCATGTCGGAGAGTGAGTATAGCTCTTGGGCGCCAGTTGCCGATTATCTCAGCAACTTTTCGCTTACCTGGCGATTCGCTCGGAATCGGTTGTCTCTTAATAACGTGGCTTTCAGATTGTGAACGCTCTGACCTTGGTTTAAAGGAGACGTCTGCGCACGCTTTCTACCATTGTTCTCGGGTTCGCCCTCTATGGGACCATGTCGGCGAGTTGACTGCTCGTATCGCGCTGCATAAGCTCGTGCTCATTGATCGTGCATACGCCTGTGACGATGTGTCGCCCCCGTTTTCGGGAGTGATGCGAATGGTGTTTCTGTTGCTGCTGGCCACGGCTCGATTGGTGATTTGGATGACGCAACTGGAGGAAGTCTTGCGGGGTGGCCGACTTTCATATCAGGATCTGATCCGATATTTTGAGCATCAGCTCAAAATAAAGATTAGAACTGATTGGAAACGGTTGACCTCGACAGGCTTTGGCAAAAGGTGGGTAAATGTGCCGAACCTGCTTTGCGTGAACGGAGCTAACCTTGATTTTCTCTTTTAGACCTGCTAGTCACATCGGGGTCGATACCTTTGGAACCCTGCCCTGGTTAAGGTAGTTCCTTTTTGTGTACCTAGTTAATGGGAATGAATGTGATTCCTAGCCTGTCCCCGGCATTGTCTTTTGCTATGATCCAGGTCGAGATTTTCCAATTTCACCAGTTTTTATTTTTCCCGTTTTATCTCGTCTGGGTCAGGATTATATTCTCCCCATCCATTTTATTTTCTCCTCTCAACTCCCTGTAGAAAGAGTGCCTCTTGATTTTGTCCTATGGACAGAATACAGCGGACTCTTTGTTTTGTGGGTTGGTTGAGTCCAACTAACATCATGATTTCTGTTTGTGTCTTTAGTTAAAAAAAATTATTTTGAGGATTTATGTCATGCCCCACACCACATATCATTTCATGATATGTTTTTAGATATATTTTTGTATGTATTTTTGTATGTATTGTTCATAATAAAATTTTTATGTTCATTTGGGTTTTTTTAGGTCCCTGGAACGTTTGAGGTATTTTGATATATGAAGAATTGAATGCTGACGAATGCTTGTGGTGAATGAGAAAATTGAAAAGTTTGTTTGGGTCGTGAGTCGGATTAGCTAGGTATAGGATAGGTACTGAAGACCAACCTGAGTCCCCCCCTCAAAAAAACGGCCTTGTGCCACAATTGTATTTTTTATACAATAAATATTAATTTCCATTCAACCTAATATTGTTTTAAAAGTGATTTCCGGTGGAACTAATACTTATTTAAAAGTAGGGTCCGTTGGACGTAATTTTTTAAAAGTATGTTCCATTCGAGCTAATACCCTTTTAAAAAGAAGTTTTCGTTCGACCTAATACTGTTTTTAAGGTAGGTTCCGTTTGATCTCTTACGAATGCCCTTTAAATGAGGCTTTCACTACTAATAACCCGATATCATTTACCCGATTATGCATAACTTTACGGAGACCGTTCTTATAACCTCTCTCCTGACATAGAACACAAGTTTTCAATTTTACCTTTTCAAGCTTGTGTCTTATTCAACCAGTAATCAGTCAGCTAACGAACTTCTTGAAATTCACACTTCATACCGATTAAAATTGCAATTTTTAGCGTTTTTTTAACTTTGGCAAGCTCTAAAGTATTTACATTAAAGTAACTTTACGGGCCCATTTTAAAAATTGAACGTTGATCTTAATTTGGCAGTTCAAAATATTTCGGACAAATTGCTACTGTTATTTGACATCAATGCTGATAGATATTGCCATCATTGAGTAAACAAACCTATTGAGTACAATGAGCATTTATTGTTACATTTCAAAAAACATGAAGTGGCTAATAATATAAGAAGTTGCATATTCTGAGAGTAGACATTTTTTAAAAAATAGCTAATAAAATATCTCGCTACTATCTATTAATATCATTTTATGAACCTATCAGCGGCAAAAAGATAGATGTTGACGTATTAAGATTTCATTGGAATTCCGTTTAATGTCAGAGAAAATCCTACAAAAGGGCTATTATTCTTCTTCACTCTATCTATATCTTTTCTACACATGTATTTTCATGAATATTGATTTTTAGTTTTTAGGAAATAAGTCTATACCTAATAAACTTTTACATTTATTTAAATGTATTTAAAATGAAATGAAATGAAATCACTGTAAATCAGAGATTCTAAGATCATTTTGCAATGAATATCTCCAAGTCACTGTTGTTTCTGGCTTATACGATAAACATGATGTGCCTTTTAATTTCCTCTGTTAGTTTGGAAGCTGCTATGTTAATGAACTCGATACGCCAAAAAGAGAAATGATAATGCTAACATTTTGTGCATATCATGTAACATTTGTAGTCTACAAAGGATGTTTTCTAAAATTCATAGAAATATGTGCAAGTATTAGGCATATATATATATATATATATATATATATATATATATATATATATAGCTCTGTTGCTGTGTGCTATGCTGAATGCCAGTCTTACTCAGGTACGTCACCGTTAGTCTGTGTCCGGCGTGCCAGCTCTGCAGCCAAAGTTGTATTTCAATATCCGCAAGAATATCGGTGAAGAATTGTTGAAGATTGTGGTGATACCGACCGAGCAAAAGGGATGGACCGGATGTTTGCACTCTCACGACAAAAAAGCAAATGACCAAAAGTCGTCGTTGCGCAGCCTAATTCGCGCAGATGTTCCGGTTGAAAAGTAAAAATTAATTAAATATTAAATTTCCAGTTCGCGAGCCTACGCGAATTTCATTTATCGGCCAATGGGAAGCCCGGAATCAAATACGGATGTGAATTCCCAAATGATCTGCTGAGATCCAAAAAGTCGAAATAAAAAGCCGATACAGAAAGCATTGCCAGACAGACAGACCCACACGGACTGACTCGAGAGAGAGGAGTGTAATCAGTATCCCCCTTGACCTACGTCAAGCGGCTTACTATGCTAGCCTCCCTTCCCTCTGATCTTCTTTTTCGCTGTCTCAAAACTACTTACTGACCCAAGGAGCGGATACATCAAAGACTGTTTCCTTAAATACAACGCCCCGCACCTACCGTATGCAAGAATTATCTTGTCAGCCTTCTATTGCCGCTATAACCTGGCGACCTCGACGTTCCACCATAAATTGGTCTACCTCGACGAGATTTCAACACACCGCACCTACCCATCTTCTCAACAACTATGGCAATGAACAACTCCTACTACCGTAAACCAAATTACTCTTTCCAGCATTTCGGCACCAAAATGAAAAACCAAACGTCCGTCGGACGCACCACTAAAAACTCCTTGTGCTTCAGACACGTGGTCGAAAAATAAATAGGCCCCCGGCGCAAACAATTAATGAAAAAAAAAACGAAAGAAAGAAAAAACGAAAAAAAAAAAACGGAAAAACACCAGAAAAACAAAAAAAAGAAACAACAAAACAGTCCGATAGTCACTTGTGAATTTAAAAGAACGACAAACCCACAATAAACTGGTGACTATCCGACGTGAGTTCAACACCCATATATATATATATATATATATATATATATATATATATATATATATATATATACAAAAAAATTTGTTTGGACTTTCAGCGAAATTGGAATATTTCTCTGCAACACGAATTCAACATGGGAACGGACGCGGAAGAAACTACAACAAATCCAAACCAACCAACCCATGGCTATACCCACAAAGGAAAACAAATTCACTACCAGTGTTCGCACTTTCAACAAGAACCAAAAACCAAAAGATTCCATCGAATCAAGACGGGATTTCGATAACTCCCCATCTTGTACCGAGGAAACTAAGTTTGGTAGAACGGTTAAATGGAAGAAAGAAAACACGTATTTTTATTCCTAACAACAAAAACAAAAAAAAACGGAAAAAGAAAAATGAAAAAGAAAAACAAACAAACAAACAAGCAAACAAAAAGAAAACAGCAAAACAAAACGAAAACTACTATTTGAGAAGAAAAAAAGAGAAACAACAACAGATACCAAAAAACAACTCCGTTTACAGTTATGTGGTGATACCGACCGAGCAAAAGGGATGGACCGGATGTTTGCACTCTCACGACAAAAAAGCAAATGACCAAAAAGTCATCGGTGCGCAGCCGGATTCGCGCAGATGTTCCGGTTGAAAAGTAAAAATTAATTAAATATTAAATTTCCAGTTCGCGAGCCTACGCGAATTTCATTTATCGGCCAATGGGAAGCCCGGAATCAAATACGGATGTGAATTCCCAAATGATCTGCTGAGATCCAAAAAGTCGAAATAAAAAGCCGATACAGAAAGCATTGCCAGACAGACAGACCCACACGGACTGACTCGAGAGAGAGGAGTGTAATCAGTATCCCCCTTGACCTACGTCAAGCGGCTTACTATGCTAGCCTCCCTTCCCTCTGATCTTCTTTTTCGCTGTCTCAAAACTACTTACTGACCCAAGGAGCGGATACATCAAAGACTGTTTCCTTAAATACAACGCTCCCACATACCTAAGTATTAATTCTCTTTTCATCATTTTATTGCCATGAACATTTTAACGTCCGTTGTACTCATATTCAAAGGATTACTTTAATTGTAAAAACCTTAATTGATATGTATATATATTATTTTTCAACTCAATTTGCTTTTCTTGATTTGTAATCATTTTATGACTTATAGTGGGCTATCTACAACGAAGCCAAATTCCGTTAATCTGCAACAACATAATACTCCCCTTCACTAGAACGGATTCCCCACTATAAATTTGGAAAGAAAGGATAACTCTCTCTATATATATATCACGCTTGACTTCTTTCAGCACTGGCTATGCTTGCGAAAGATTGAATTCGCCGGTGTCACTAGAAGCCTTATTTTAGTCCCAACAACACTCACTAAGAATTGTAAACGCAACTTTCATTAATTTTACTGTGATTAAGATTATGAATACATAAATAAAAAGAATTTGAAGAAGTTTCTATGTATAAGGAATTTTTGAGATTGGAGGAAGTTGACTGGTAGTTGCAGTTATGGCTGAACTGCCCAGATTTGTTCAACTATTTAAATGAAGGCGGTTGAGAACAGATGATTGAGGCCAGTTCGACATTTTCTCCTCTTTCGGCAATTACTCTTATGGGGTGAAAACCCCAATTGCATTGCTCTGATTGGCTAGCCAATAATAATGCTTGGTCAATGGTCTTATATCATGCATCGAAGGGGAGAAGGAAAAACCTCAAGTGGTCCAATCAAAATAATGACTCTGTATCTTAAGTATCGGAGGGAGAGACGAGAAGCACTATCCCAGCCACTCTCTTATTGGCGGGCAAATAAAAGTTGTGGCTTTGTCTCATTCATATCCTCCTTCCGTGGAACATTTTCTAGGTTCGGGAATCTCACTCTCATTTTGCCTGATTATTGTCAACTCTATCTGAAAGTGTATTACGTCCCTTATAAAACCTGACCTGTAAAGATTTACTTCGTGTAACTCGTTTCGACTAATAATTCCCGCATCAAATGAAAGCAACACTCAAGTTAAACAGACCTAAGACTGTATGCCAATTGACCAATCTCACCCAGGCTTACAACTTCACCTTTCACGCGATACTTTATAAGTGACACAGGCCAAGAAATTCATTTTATTGCATTGTCAACTCTATCTGAAAGTGTATTACATCCCTTATAAAACCTGACCTGTAAAGATTTACTTCGTGTAACTCGTTTCGACTAATAATTCCCGCATCAAATGAAAGCAACACTCAAGTTAAACAGACCTAAGACTGTATGCCAATTGACCAATCTCACCCAGGCTTACAACTTCACCTTTCACGCGATACTTTATAAGTGACACAGGCCAAGAAATTCATTTTATTGCATTGTCAACTCTATCTGAAAGTGTATTACATCCCTTATAAAACCTGACCTGTAAAGATTTACTTCGTGTAACTCGTTTCGACTAATAATTCCCGCATCAAATGAAAGCAACACTCAAGTTAAACAGACCTAAGACTGTATGCCAATTGACCAATCTCACCCAGGCTTACAACTTCACCTTTCACGCGATACTTTATAAGAGACACAGGCCAAGAAATTCATTTTATTGCATTGTCAACTCTATCTGAAAGTGTATTACATCCCTTATAAAACCTGACCTGTAAAGATTTACTTCGTGTAACTCGTTTCGACTAATAATTCCCGCATCAAATGAAAGCAACACTCAAGTTAAACAGACCTAAGACTGTATGCCAATTGACCAATCTCACCCAGGCTTACAACTTCACCTTTCACGCGATACTTTATAAGTGACACAGGCCAAGAAATTCATTTTATTGCATTGTCAACTCTATCTGAAAGTGTATTACATCCCTTATAAAACCTGACCTGTAAAGATTTACTTCATGTCACTCGTTTCGACTAATAATTCCCGCATCAAATGAAAGCAACACTCACGTTAAACAGACCTAAGACTGTATGCCAATTGACCAATCTCACCCAGGCTTACAACTTCACCTTTCACGCGATACTTTATAAGTGACACAGGCCAAGAAATTCATTTTATTGCATTGTCAACTCTATCTGAAAGTGTATTACATCCCTTATAAAACCTGACCTGTAAAGATTTACTTCGTGTAACTCGTTTCGACTAATAATTCCCGCATCAAATGAAAGCAACACTCAAGTTAAACAGACCTAAGACTGTATGCCAATTGACCAATCTCACCCAGGCTTACAACTTCACCTTTCACGCGATACTTTATAAGTGACACAGGCCAAGAAATTCATTTTATTGCATTGTCAACTCTATCTGAAAGTGTATTACATCCCTTATAAAACCTGACCTGTAAAGATTTACTTCGTGTAACTCGTTTCGACTAATAATTCCCGCATCAAATGAAAGCAACACTCAAGTTAAACAGACCTAAGACTGTATGCCAATTGACCAATCTCACCCAGGCTTACAACTTCACCTTTCACGCGATACTTTATAAGTGACACAGGCCAAGAAATTCATTTTATTGCATTGTCAACTCTATCTGAAAGTGTATTACATCCCTTATAAAACCTGACCTGTAAAGATTTACTTCGTGTAACTCGTTTCGACTAATAATTCCCGCATCAAATGAAAGCAACACTCAAGTTAAACAGACCTAAGACTGTATGCCAATTGACCAATCTCACCCAGGCTTACAACTTCACCTTTCACGCGATACTTTATAAGTGACACAGGCCAAGAAATTCATTTTATTGCATTGTCAACTCTATCTGAAAGTGTATTACATCCCTTATAAAACCTGACCTGTAAAGATTTACTTCATGTCACTCGTTTCGACTAATAATTCCCGCATCAAATGAAAGCAACACTCACGTTAAACAGACCTAAGACTGTATGCCAATTGACCAATCTCACCCAGGCTTACAACTTCACCTTTCACGCGATACTTTATAAGTGACACAGGCCAAGAAATTCATTTTATTGCATTGTCAACTCTATCTGAAAGTGTATTACATCCCTTATAAAACCTGACCTGTAAAGATTTACTTCGTGTAACTCGTTTCGACTAATAATTCCCGCATCAAATGAAAGCAACACTCACGTTAAACAGACCTAAGACTGTATGCCAATTGACCAATCTCACCCAGGCTTACAACTTCACCTTTCACGCGATACTTTATAAGTGACACAGGCCAAGAAATTCATTTTATTGCATTGTCAACTCTATCTGAAAGTGTATTACATCCCTTATAAAACCTGACCTGTAAAGATTTACTTCATGTCACTCGTTTCGACTAATAATTCCCGCATCAAATGAAAGCAACACTCACGTTAAACAGACCTAAGACTGTATGCCAATTGACCAATCTCACCCAGGCTTACAACTTCACCTTTCACGCGATACTTTATAAGTGACACAGGCCAAGAAATTCATTTTATTGCATTGTTTTAGCATGAAAGATATTTTCTTTAGAAATAAAAGTTAGATCTCCAGTCAACCTTTAACACCAATCATTGTATCATATATCATTATTCGTTATGAGCATAAAAATCACGTTAAAAATCAATCGGGACATGAAAGAAGCCATTTAAGAGTATAGGTCAGATTTACTTTGATTGATCGGCACTTTTGTGAACTTGACTTTTTAAATCGACTGATGTGGACAAATGAAACAGATACTGAAAATATGTCCTCTGTTTGCCTTTTATCCACTTATTTAAGAATTACTCAATTTCTAGAGGTCTGCTTATATATTCACTCTTCTTTTCTCTTTCTTCATTTACAAATGAGAGGTCATTCATATCAATATATTTACGCTCTGTATATGTGAACACACACACACACACGTGTATGGGCTTATGTGTATTCAGAAACATCTGTTTTTCTAGCCTTTGTGAAGTTAGATCTTTTTATTACGTAATTAATGCAGCCAAATCACTCAGTCTAACGATGTAATAGATAAGAAGTTTGTTAATTTTGCGAGCTGAATGTCCATTGAACCTTTTTGTGCATCGCACCTTCTACAAAGGAAGAATACTTTTGTTTGTTTTAACAACAAATAGCAGAGATAGTGTTGGAGAAGCAGGATCATTTTCAATTGCCAACTGCTAAAAATCAGCATAGCTAACAATGGAATCGAGTAAAAAAATCATAATCGTATAAGAGAAGTGTAAATGTTTGCTAATTGTTAATCGATAAATAAATGGTGGTATTGATAAGGTGGGCGACTCTGAGCTAAAAGACTGGAGAAGCTAAGACATGACAAAGAAGAAAAACAGGACAAACAGCAAGACAAGAATGCCAAAGGGAAGAGCAGTTTCTAGAAAAATATAAGAATCAGAAGAAAAGGCATGGATAAAAAAGATATAGGAGCGGGAAAGAATAAAAGTGTCAACTGGAGCAACTCACAGCGTCTGAAACTGAAAGAAGCCATCTGATGTCGTGTTTCGTTTTACATCTGTGCTAGAGTGAAGAAAAAGTGGGAAAGATTCGATCTAAGTTTGCACATAAATGAAAGGTGAAAATATCACCATAACGAGAAAAGACTAATCCTTTTTCCAACGTATTTGGTTATTTATTCACGCACGGTCTTCGGGTAAGTACGTGACACTTGGGACACCTGCGTTGCCCTTTCTCTCTTCTCTCATGACAGAGTAAATGTCCATATCTTTTTTTCGGTTATAAAAACTCCAATCAATCTCTCATGCCTATCTCTACATTTCTGGCTGCTTGTCTTCCACAAATAACAGGTTTCTTTCTGGTCATAATTCCCTACGGGCTGCTCGTAACAAACTGCTCTATTATAAAGCCTGGCTATATAAGCCCGCGATCGGAACTACCTACCTTTCGGTCGTGTGGCCTTAATTTTTTGCTTCACTAATTATTTGCTTCACTTCATTCTCCCTACTTTGTACCAAGTAGGCATCTACTCTGACGACACCACCATTTTACTTCCGCCTCGTTAAGGCTGACAAAGCTAACCTCGCTGCTGATCTTGAAAAAGACCTACAATCTGAGATGGACTGGGGTAAGAAATGGCTCGTAAATTTTCATCCTTCCAAAACGAAGCTGCAATCCCTTAACCACCATAGAGAATCACTCCTACTCCCACCCACATCAGCATGGATCAGACTAGTCTCAATGAAAGCAAAACACAGCACCTCATCGGTCTAAATATTAGCCGATCTCATGTAGAATGATTACATTGAATCCATAGCTGAATTTGCTGCTAGGAAGGTCGGTTCACAGTGTAGGAGCAGGGAGTTTTTCTCGTCTGAATCCATTTTGTACATATATAAATCTACCATCCACCCCGTGCATTGAATACTGCTGTCACATCTGGTCGGGTGCCCCTGCTATTCATCTGGGGCTTCTTGACAAAATCCTACAGTGAATCTGCAATGTAAATGACTCAGACCTGATAGCTCAACTTCAGTCATTTTCGCACCGATGTAGTGGTTTCCCTCTGTCTCTTCTATAAATACTTTCACGGCTCCGATGAGCTTAGCTCCCTGGTGCCTCCTTTACATAAATTTACCAGAATTATTAGACTTGCGACTAAGTTTCACCCATTGACAGTAAAACCTATCAAATGTAACCCCAACGTCTACTCTATCAGCTTCTTTTCTTGCAATTCCTGCCCGTAGAATTTCCTTCCATATACTTGCTTTCCTGACAACTACAATCTCCAAGAATTTAGATGCAAGGAAAATTGCCATCTCCTATCTTTTTGTCTCACATCCTTTCCCTGGCAACCCTTGTATCATGTTCTTCTCCCTTTCCACTCTACTCTCATGCAGCTCTCTTCCTATCAGTATTCTCATTCTTCCCTTATCCATTCTCTGATATACCCTGTCACTGGCAGTAACAAAAAGGAACAGTTTTAGTTAAAAAATACTCTTCACGAAACCTTCACTGAGTTCAGTCCTTCCTGGAGGCTCTGTACTTGTGGCCTTGTGCCTAACTAAGCTAAACTTAATAAACAACTGGTAGCGAATCGATCTTGTAAAATATTTCCAAGTGAAAATACATATCAGTTTAAATAAAATGTTTCAGTCATCCTTCAGATTTGGCGTTTTCTTTCATTTCCAAACTAAAAAGCGTTCTTGCTGTTTTTATTCTCCATTTGCAGTTTTTTATGATGAAAAACCCTTCAGACAAAAGAAACTATTAAAAAAACGCTATGATTGACAGACTAAAGCAATCAATAAACAAGACTAAAGTTGCCACCAAATCTGGAGTATAAATTCGTTTGTTTTCTACATCTTAAAAACATTTCTTCGGCATCAGTTTGATGAACAATAAGAACATCATTTTATATGTTTATACATATAAACATTATATGTTTTTGATATATAGATTGCATGATGAACATAGATTACGTCTTCTCATGGAAGTACAATTGTACGAATGTATATGTAAGCACGTATACATACACATATGAAGGAGAATATAGACTATTCACTTCCTAAACAGGACAAGAGAAATAGTGAAACATTTGGATCAAAGAACGAATGAATTTAGACCATATATAAAACCTTCCAAACCAATGATTGTGTTCATAAACAGTGGGAAAAAAAGAAAGCAGGCTGGAAGAAAACTTGTCAGCATCGAGAATTGTGTCGACCCTGTTATAAACTTAATACATAAGAAACTTTATTCAGTTTTCTATCGATTTTTGTTTTCCTTTTTGTCGCTATTGCTTTTAAATATCCCACATTATAATAGCAGTACCTTTTTTAGGAAAGAAGATATGTTGGATGACAGTGGAGGTAAATTTGCCATGGAAGATTCCGAAATTAGCGCACATATATTAACAGATTCCTTTCTGTTTTAATTAAAGCCACATTCTTCAAGTTGAAATTACATTCAAATTTATTACGAAGAACCACTAATGCAGTGAATGTATTGTTTTGTAAAATATATCCTTTGTATTCCTATCATTTTTAAACTAAATTCCTAGATGTTTCACCTATGTATTTCTTAAGGTAAATGACGTTATAAGTGTATGCAAAATGAAAGAAAAATATTAGAAACTTACATGACAGGATAGGAACAGTGATACACTAGGACTTATGCAAACGACTTCATTTCGAGCCTGTAAACATAATTAAATCAATACAAAACAGACGCTCTACGGGAAAATAATAAATGTAAAATCATTTGGTGACAACTTCATCCCCCCCACAAAAAAAAAGAGAATGGATTCGTTACTACCAACAGCGAAAAGAAACTCTTCCAAATCATAGACGTAAGTTTAATCAAAAGTGTACAAGGTAAACATTAAGGAAATCTAAAAAGATAGACTCTAGTAATATTGAATTTGTTTAAACATATGTGTTCTGAGGCGAGTGAGAATATTGTGGAAAATGTTGAAGATATGAAAAGACTTATTGTCACTCGATATTTAGTGGTAACCACTAGACGCATGATGTTAATATGAAAGAAATATTGAGTCATAAATAATTTCCGTTTTTTGGGAACCAATTGTAATGTTGAATATATCATCCTAATTAATAATCATAAATGTGAATAAAAATAAATTTGAAGAAGCACACAAAAAGATTTGTTTTTGCATAGCAGTGGATGAACGGAAAAATATTGTTCTCCTCCATGACAACACATGACAACACAAAGTCCATAAACCAAGAATTTTTTTTTTAATCATCTCACCCCAAGCAAGGCATTCCACTGCCACTATTGCGCATGGAGCTACATAGGGGAAGGTAAAGAGAATGAGTGGTTAGACATAAGGAATGTCAGGAGGAAGGTGACAGATGAGTAAGGATAGCGAGGATGAGGGTTGGGCAGATGGGAAGAGTGTTTGATAGAATGGGAGCAGGCTAGTGTGTTAGGAGGTGTCTATTGACCTTACATTTAAACTCCTGGAGATTGTAGCCGTCGGGGAAGCAATCATTTGGAAGAGAATTCCACAGTCGGGAAGTGCGAGGAAAGAAACTGTTGGAGTAGAAGTTACGGCTGCATTTTATCGGTTTCACTGTAGAAAGGTGGGATCTAGTTGCTAATCTAGTATCTCGTTCAAATTCGTATTTAGGGGGCACTAGTGATCTAAGTTCATCGCAGCAGAAGCCGTGGAAGTATTTATAGAAGAGACACAGGGAAGCCACGTCGCGCCGGTGGGAGAGAGACTGTAGGCGGTCCGCCAAGTCGGTATCTATCACATTACAGACCCTCCTCTGAACATTATCGAGAAGCCCGAGGAGAACAGCAGGGGCATCCGACCAGATATGGCAGCATTTATAAATGTGCAGGATAGATTTAGACGGAAAAAACTTCCGGGCCCTACACAGAGAACCGACTTTCATAGTAGCGGATTTAGCAATGGATTAGATATAGTCATTCCATTTGAGGTCCGCTGAAAGTGTGAGACCAAGGAGGCGTAGTGTTTTACTCTCTTGGAGGCAAGCTTGGTCCATGCTAATGGGAGGTAGGTGAGATTGTCGATGATGGTTAATTGAGAGTAGCTTAGTTTTAGAAGCATTAAAATTTACTAGCCATTTCTTCCCGCAGTCCAATATGGATTGGAGGTCTTTTTCAATCTCGGCTGCGAGGTTAGCTTTGACGCCTACACCAGATTTTTGTAGGAGGCGAGAGTAAACTGTGGTGTCATCGGCTTACAAACCTATTTGGGCTCTTATGGAATCAGGGAGATCATTAATGTATATCAGGAAGAATGTAGGACCTAAGATAGAGCCTTGGGGGACACCTGCGTTTGTATGGTAGTTCTGAGAGGCATGTCCGTTTAATACCACCTTCATTGTGTGGTTAGAGAGGAATGACTGGATTAGTTGAAACAAATGTCCAGTTATACCATAACTCCGCAGTTTACATAGAAGGGCAGCATGCCAAACTCTGTCGAACGCCTTAGATATATCCAATGCAACGGTTCGGGCTTCGCCATTCCTGTCGAGTGCCTGGTATATGTACTCGGTGATGGTCGTTAGCATATCAGCAGTAGACCTGGTGAAGCGGAAACCATATTGCTTGTCCGAGAGGAGCCTGTGTGCTGTGAGATGCTGAACCACCTCGGCGTTGATAATGGCTTCGAACACTTTGCCAAAGATCGGAAGAAGGCTGATAGAGCGGTAATTTGCAGGGTCAGAGTGTTCTCCAGTGTTTTTAAATATAGGAACTACAGTGAAAGATTTCCAACAGGCAGGAAAGCAGGAAGCAGATAGGCAGAGGTTGTAGAGCTCAGGGGCACATTTCTTTAAGACTATGGTTGGGATTCCGTCCCCACCACTCGCTTTGTGAGGGTCAAGTTTTAAGATTATCTTAGAGACAAGCGAAGGTGAAATGTGGACATCATTCAATTGTGTCTCGGTTCTAGGTGAGAAGTCGGGTGTAGAAACTCCAGATGAGTCCAGACTCGAATTGTTCGAGAATCTGCGGGCAAAGCATTCAGCCTTATCTGCTGGGGAGGTGAGGACCTCAAATTTGTTGATTAGCGGGGGTATTGTGGACTTGCTCTTGTTAAGTACTCTTTTACAGAGTCGCCAGTAGTCTTTAGCGCCGAATTTAGAGCATGCTATGCGTTGCTTCATTCTGGCAGCAAACAACATCTTAGCTTCGTTAAGTATCCTTTTACACTTATTACGAGCTGAAGTGAAAAGGCGCCTGTTTTGGTCCGACGCGTAGTTCCGATAGAGTCGGAAGAAATGATTCCGGTGGACAATGGCAGGCGAGCAAGCGGGTGAGAACCATGGAGACGAATGAGATTTAAGATAGAATTTCCTAGCAGGGATGAAGGCATCGATGCCAGCCTTAACCCAGGATGAGACCTCGGATGCACATTCTTCGATGGGAAGACTAAAGACGTTGTTCCAAGGGATGTCACAGAGGAAGTCTCGGAACGAATCCCATTCTGCTCTTTGATAGCAGTAGGATATTCTACTTGTCTGGGTTTCATGGGTCGGGCGGGAGTGGAGTGAAATATTGACGGTCACTACAGTTTCCGAGTGGGCAGAGTTGTCTGGTAGTGCAAGAGTCTGGGATGGAAGTGAAGAAGAGGTCTAGAAGTGAGTCCCTTCCGTTAGGGTTGTCGGAGAAACGCGTGGGGAAGTCCACTACTTGCATAAGGGATTGGGTGATTGAAAAGTTCATGGTGTGGACACCAGCAGGGTCAGTGACAGCGTTCTTCAGCCACTTGGTGTGGTGGGCGTTAAAGTCACCAAACACGAATACATGGGCAGAGGGATGGGAAGAAATGGCTTTGTCAATATTGTCAGAAATGATGTCAAGTAACGAACAGTCAAGGGGAGGAAGGAGAGCGGTAGAGAAAGAAGAGATAGCTAATCGAGCTGAGAAGTGAGAGGCGGAAGCACATGAAAGAATGATCTGGGGATTCAAAAGATGACACCCTAGCTAAGAGAAGGTGTTCGCTGACATAGACACCAAGCCCATGCATATGAACATTGGAGTCCTTCCTGAAGAGGGGAAGGTAGCCAGGAACGTAGAACTAAGATGAGGGGATAGAAGGGTTAAGATTAGTTTCACATAGGGCTAATATATCAGGTGAGTTATTATGGAGGAAAGAATCTCCGCTGGGGAAGTTGGTGCGGATGCCGCGTATGTTAGTGAAAGAGATGCAGACAGGTTTGGGCGTTTTCAAATGAGCTGGTTTAGTTTTGCTATTATGTTTGCTTTTTTCCATAGTGATTCAGTTAAGGAGAGGTCTTAGAATAGAATCAGTCGGTCAATCATTTGCAACTTGTGAATGATGGAGACTGGCGCGGCCTACAACATAATGTGGCCTCGGGGTTGCCCACCGAACGTTCATGCAGGGACGCCCGTCCATGCGCGATATGGCACTACAAGAACCCCGGTATTATTCAACTGTTGATCAAGACGCTACGCAAGAGTTCGGGCTCCTAACTACCAGTCGGAAGCAGCAACCAGGAAACTGCCAACCCGGTACCCTCAGAATGTAAAGACGTTGCCACCATACTCCGTAACTGCAAAGAGCTTCCAGCTTAACTAACACTAAGACCGGAGAAAGGGGATGAACTGGGAACCCCTTCCTAAACAAGAAACAAGGCGATCACCTCTAAACCCATTCAAAAGAAGGGGTGGAGTGTGAGACCGGGCGATAGTAGGAACTATCTACTCCAATTAAAAAAGAAAAAGAAAAAAAAGTGACTGAGCTTTACAAAGTTTTAACTTTGTATAAGTCAAAAATAACCTTCAATTGCAAAATAATTTACACAAACTAAGTGACAAAAAAAATCAAAGACGAACAAAAAACGAAAAAAAAAAAATTTCCAAACATTACAGAAAAACAGGCTGAAAAATGAACTGAATCCCGGTTGACTTACCACAAGCAGCTAACACTGTAAAGTTGATTTAATTCAATTTCTGAAGACAAAAATAGAAATTAAACCGTTTTTTACAGAATATAGTCGAGTTATGTTGTTTGCGTTCGCTGACCAACCGTTACGAATTCAATCTCTCGAAGACAGAAATTTAAATCTTCTACAAGACGAAACTAATGGAAATAATTGAACCGTGATACTATTTATCTTAAGTCAAAAATAACCTTCAATTGCAAAATAATTTTCACACACTAAGTGACAAAAAAAAAATCAAAGACGAACAAAAATCGAAAAAAAACAAAAACATTTCCAAACATTACAGAAAAACAGACTGAAAAATGGACTGAATCCCGGTTGACTTGTGGTAACAAGCAGCTAACACTGTAAAGTTGATTTAATTCAATTTCTGAAGACAAAAATAGAAATTAAACCGTTTTTTACAGAATATAACACATGAAACATATGTAGCACGCCTAAGACACGGCTCTCTCTGTTAATTGCAATAGATACAAATTCAGGGTCTGCTCGATAATGATTGGAACCTCACTAGTTTGGTTTACGAGATATTGAATGTGATCAGTCAACCCCCCCCCCCCAACAGACACATACACACACTGAGCTGCAAAGCTCTGTTCATCTTGAATTTGGGAGGTGCACCCATATACCATTGTATCATCAGCATAGATATTCACAAAATTTCGGAGTATACTCTTAGATCATTTACGTAAAGTAAAAAGAGAGTTGACCAGAGAAGCGAGCCTTGAGAGACGCATACGTTGATCCCTCGAGAACTGTCTAACAACTAGCTTTAGGTACCTACCCGTTAAGAAGGACTTGATAACTGAGAAGATTCTTCCGATGATTCCATAGGTGGAAGACCTTAAAAATATCTAATCCGATTGTTAATTTGATATATTTATTACTTAGCACCTCCCTGATTCTGTGAGTAATGACAGGATATCAGCTGATCGAAATCCATACTGCTTGTTGATTGTAGCAATGACACGGAGGAGACTGATGGGTCTATACTCACACGGGGATGAGTGCTTAACCGCATTCTTGAAAACAAGGCATACATACACCTGACGCCTTACACAAACTTGGAAAGAATCTATCCTTCAAATAGTTTTTTGCTAAAATCAGGGATAACTCAGGATTATTATTCTTAAAGACAACCACTGGGATTTTATTTGAACCAGTGGCTTTCTTAGAGTCAATACTTTTGATAAGTCCTGAGATTTCCTAAGCGGTGATAAAAATATTACTAAGTTTGTGCTTTATCATACAGCACAAAATTAGTAATATTGGGATGAGGTTGGGATGATAGTGGCCTTTGGCATTTAACGTGGATTTCGAGGCAAAGAACGTAGCAAAGAGATTCACTGTGTCTGATGAAGATGCAATCACCTCAGGGCCATTTATGATAACTTTGCCTTTATTGGGAATTTGGTTAGAGATTTACAGAACATGTATCATCAAGTTTTCTCATTTATGCGGACTAAAAGACACACTTGTAGAATGGTTGATAAGACAGGTTGCTATGGATGCATCAGCATCAGACTGAATATCATCGTAAAGCAAAATAACATAACGAGACTTGGGATTGGCACGTAATTATATGTGAGCATAGAAAAAAGAAAGATGTATGTATAAAGTTTTATCTTTGAAGAACAGAAAATGTACATTCCTAATAACACGGGGTTGAGTGAACAAAAAAAAAAACGACTGAAATTCATTAGGGACCAGAAAGAAATATTAAAATTTTCGAAAACAATGAGCAAAAACGAATGAAGTTGAATAGAGTTCCAGATACCAAAATTAAACAAGTTCAAAAATGTTAATATCTAGAGGATGAAAAATGCAACACAAAATCCGAAGGCGCTTTGAGATAGCAAAAGAAGATTTCCAAAACGTAAACAAAGTATTAAGACACAGGAAAATTTCATTAGAAACAAAGAAAATAGTACTGAAGTGTTATGTAATATTTATTCTCCTATATGGCAGAAAAATGCTAGACAATATGATCACAGATGACTTGTGGCAACAGAAATGTGGTTCTACAGAAGGGAACACCATGGACTGAACATGTGAACAACGACGTTTTAGAGAAAATGGGAGACAAAACGGAAATTGATATGCAGTATAAGAAGGAAACGGTTTTAATTTCTAGGGTACATGATGAGGATAGAAAGCTTAGAAAATTTGGCACTCACAGGATATATTGAAGGTAAGTTGAAAGTTGAGAAAAAGTACAGAGGAAAGCAGCACATAACCTACCTCATAAGCAGGTGTAAATGGTAGGCAGATCAGCCACGTCCTAGAGAGATTCGGCACATAAAACAATATATATATAATATATATATATGTGTGTGTGTGTGTGTGTGTGTGTGTGTGTGTGTGTGTGTGTGTGTGTGTGTGTGTGTGTGTGTAAAGAAAACGAAACCGTGAATGCCAGGAGTAATTTCGAAAATGCAAAAGATTATTTTAAAACAAGATTCAATTCCCTCAATTGATTCACTTGAAAAAGGTTTGCTGTTTTTTCTTATTTTCTTTCTTTCTTTTTTTCTTTTTTTTTTGTTTTTTTGTTGCAAATAAAAATATGGAAGAATTAAACCAAATGAAAAAGGTGGAATTTTATCTTTTACAAGTCTTAGACGCCATTTCTTTGACATTAGTTTAATTGCTATTTTTTATACACTGCTCAATTCCCAATTTATTTCGTCATTAATCTATGAAGGAGAAGATAAAGAGAAAGTGAAAGAAAATGAAGAAATAATCGAAGGAAAAGATTAAGAAGATTGCATAAAGATGGTTCCCACAGAAAAGACGGAAGTGCAGTAAAAAAAATGATAACTTTAAATCGAAAACTGTCAAAAGAGGATAATGTGTCGATTTTAAATGGAGAGTTTGTAATACAAGAAGATATAAAAGAAAAAGTAGTGCATGTCATAAATGGCCTTTTATCTTGAAAAAAAACGTTATTATTATTATTATTATTATTATTATTATTAAACGAGAAGGCAGAAAAAATGAACTTATAGAAAATTGTTTAGAAACAAAAAGAAAGGAGAAGGAAAAAGAAGAAAAAACAAAATTTATAAACAAAGGATTATCAAAACAAAAATATTATCATAAAAAAAAGAATTGTGGATAATAATAATAATAATAATAATAATAATAATAATAATAATAATAACCACAACTCTAAAAATAATACTAAGAAAAAACAAATCATGTGACATGATCCAATTGAGTAGCAAAATTAGTTTTCAGTCTTCATTTAAAATAATGCTTTTATTTCAACTGTTATTATTAAAAAGAGAATCAAAACCGAGACTAGATATAATAGTGATCATCATAATCACTTTCTTTCATAACAGAAGAAACCAGAATCCTTATTGTTTTGCGTGTCGTCTTTATCAGCTTTGCAATTTCTTAATGTGATAGTATGCAGAAAACTTTTCGGTTCTACCAGGAAACCATTACCCCCCCCCCCTCCGATTTTTCGTTAAATTTAGGGAAGCGGATCAGAGTTCTTTTCAGCAACCTCTCGTCGAACATAAGAACAATCTATATATTTAAATAAGATAGAAAAATATTAAATAAAATCTTCCAATATCGTTTGAAAGATTCCTTTACGAATATACACTAGGAGTAAAAAATATGATTCATTTTTGAGAACTTCACAAAAGTATTCTAATCTTCTCTGTTCGACGCTAATAACCCTTATATTAAATATAGTACAATATAATTATTCATTGCTAAATACTGTTTGTAGAAGATACAGTCCAACGTTGTTAGATTTGTTACGTATTGCCATTAGTTGACATACGCAATGCTTTTTCTATTCGTTTACACAAAAATATCAGTGCATTGCAGAATGAGTAGTTTATGCAAAATATTTTACCACTGAAAACTTAGGAAGTATTAGGCACATTGTAAGTACATTGGTAAGTTTTAGTTATTAATTGATTCATTGGTATTTTCGCAACAGCGGTAAAAAGCTAGCATTCACTCTATGTACTTAGATAGCTAGATAAACAGTTGCTGTAGACTTCACAATGAGATAGTGTGATATACTTGGAATATTTATATAATGCTTTTATTTTATTTTATGGATATCCTTTTTGAGGCGACATTGTCCGATACAAGCGCCCAGATAAATATTTCTCTGGCTGTGTTTATAATCGTCACTATTGATGAGCTCTGCTAGATTAAGCGGTGGGGTTTTGGAAATTCATCTGATGATGTATGCCTTGTGCCATACCGTTTTACTGTATCGTAGATTGTTGCATTATATAAATAGCAATACCAAAGGGTATTTTTTTATTGAATTCCAGTCAAGAGAATTCTTTCGAATATTTTAGAATAGACCGCCGAGGAAAGATAAGAAACAACTTTAAAGACAATTGCTGCTCACAAACATTGAGACATTTATTTCAAAATTAGCCTGCCTTATATTTTATACCAACGTAGATAATAGATTATTCTTCTGTAAATGTAAACCATTTTTGGATGACTTATTCAAATTTTCTTGGATGGTTAATCAAATTTCCTGCAACTTGAAGTCGACTCTAAAATGATCCCTACTTTCTTAGGATCTGTGTTTCGTTATGTTTAGCACAAACAAAATATACAGGCAAAAAGATAATTTTCTTGGATATTGCAGGATTAGATTCTTTTCACTTAACTTATTATAACTGGTCTTTGTACTTGTTATTGTCATCAGTTAGACTTCTGAACATTGAATAATTTCATAAACTGCTAATTTTAGCATAATCACAAATTTGTACAAGAAAATCACACCTGAATATTACCAGATCTTCTGCCGTCACTGTTGACTAAAAAGTGAATAAAAGCATACTTCTGACAGACAAATATCTCTATTGAATTGAAATGGTAAACTGATTGAATTCAAGACTGTATCGAAGCGCCTTAAGCACGTTTTGAAAGTTCATATGAAACAAAACCACTTGATTTTGACTGTTGTATCACATAAAAATAAAACATTTTGTCAGACATCATTGACAGGCATGAAAAGGCAGAATACTTGGTGTTGCAATAGAATGTCATGGCAATTAACCTCGTCATTGCAGGAGGAATGCTAAATGCTGTCATATCTTATAAATCTTCGCGTTTCATTTCATTCAGTAGCATTTGCCGATAGCAAATTTTGATAACCTACGATTCGTTTTATATTTGAAATAAAAACCTTTTATTAAAATGTGCTGCCTTTGATTTGATAATTAAATCATTTATCTTTTCATTCCAACTTAACAAAAATAATTACAAGTCGAAAAATCATCCTCATTTTATCAAAAATAAAATACGACCTTCATAAATGCAGTATGCAGGGTGTTCCAACAAGGAATGTAATCTATAAGTGACAATAAATGCAGTGCTTATTAACTTGCAACAAGATTAATGGCTAAGATTAAGAAATATTAATGTTTATTGACTTACAAAGAAGATAAACTGTTTGAATTTAATATCAAATGAAATTAATTGAATGGATTTGGAAAAAGGAAAAATTCAGGGAGTTATAGGGAGTCAAAATGTGACTACTTTTTTAGTGACCACACACACACACACACACACACACACACACACACACACACACACACGATCAATATATTAACAGTGATCCTTTTTGTTTTACTTTATTTTCTTGCTGATAAAGAATTTCTTGTTGTTAAAGAAATGAGTAGGGTATGTGAAGTAACATTTGGATATTAAAGCAGAATAGATGCTAAAGAAGTCAAATATGGCAGCGTGGAGAAGGCAAATGAATTTGTAGTAATAAAATAGAATGATCGAAAATTTACGGGTGGGTAAAGTGTAAAAAGAAAGAAATGTAATAAAAATATAAAAAAGAATGAGATTAAAGAATGTAAAAATATGGGTGAACAAAGGGAAACGGAAAAAGAATAAATAAAATTGCGGAAGTTTTAATAAAAAATTAAAGTAAAAAAGGGAATATATATATATATGTGTGTGTGTGTGTGTGTGTGTGTGTGTGTGTGTGTGTGTGTGTGTGTGTGTGTGTGTTCTTATTAAATATTTATCAGAGAATGAGATATGGAGAAACCATTAACTTGAAATAAACAAATATCTGCGTAACAATAGCAAATAAGATTTTAAACTTTATCGCATACCCGCTAGCAAAAATGATTTTGTTCATTTTTATTCCCACTACAGCTCCCCTTCTCCCAACAAAAAATAAATAAATACAATCGGCACTAATCATAGAATTTTACCTCAGATTCCTTAAGAAATGTGGCCAAAAATATCTAAATAAGGAGAAGGGATATATTGAAACAATCATTTAGATTTCTTCACAACTCAGGTCATTTCGTTCCTAACACTAGAAAATGAGTATACAATGTTCAAAAGTCCCAAAACGGAGACAGAACCGACGAAACATCTAATAAGAAAAACACAAAATTCCTAATATAACCATCCAGCAATCTCTCTACAAAGTTTGAAAATGAATTAGTCATCCCCAATACTAGAGTCTTTACCACCACCTCCAAGATAATCGCAGATATAGTTAGGAAGAAAAATAGATCAAACACTACATCAGATTCCGGGATTTGTGAAATAAAGCGTCTGCAATGTCGAAATAGTTACATTTATGAGACATCAAGAAATTTAAAAGCCCGCATCTATAAACATAAGAGAGACTTACGTTAGGACAACCCTTTAAACTAGCCCGTAACACATACAAACAAAACTAGGCAAAATGACGAGTTGTGATGGTGCTTAGTGCCAAGATGTTGCTTTTCATAGGTTTACTGAGAAAAACACATTTCGGCAAGCAGGGTTTTTTTTTGTCGTAAAGTGCACGATATCAAGTTTGTCACTTAACTCAGCAGAGTCATGCAGACTTCGAAGTTTTGTGAAGGAGTGAGGACATCATAGTGATGCTTTCCCGAAACTTCAAAGTCGGCATGACTCTGCTCAGTTAAGTCACAAAATTCGTCACATTAATCTCATATATATATATATATATATATATATATATATATATAATTATTAAAAAGTTGTGAGTTTAAAAATGTATTTTTGACAGTATTTGTTTATTTCTATTCAGTATTTGTTTATATATATATATATCTGTAAACTCAGATTAGAGTTAGTGGGGAAATAGCCATTTTCAAAATGTCATTTTAAAGCATGCATTCTTCGACCCCTTATATATATATATATATATATATATATATATATATATATATATATTAAGATTTTCCAAGATCATATGGCCATTCTAACGAGTGAAAAAAACACCCGCATCATCAGTAATTATAATCATTAAGAACGTAGAAAAAAAAAGAGATGAAGAAAGAAAAAAGGATTTAGGGGAAGAGAAAAAGGACAAAGAGGAAAGAAAAGTGTGTCAGATTGGCAGACGGAACAGAATAGGAGGGGAGAAAAGTCGAGATAAATACATTAAAAAAATAATAAATAAATAAATGTATATAGAAAAGGAAAGTGTCAGGCGTCGCCTGGCTTTTTCAAATTTTTTCCAAATATTTTCCAATTTCTTTTTTGAAATTTGCTATACTTATAAGGAAAGACATCTAGAACGAGCATTTATAAATATGGGCGATTATGCAGGTGTTAGTTTAACTCATTGAAATGGCCATACGATCTTGAAAAATTTGAATTTTTTATATGTAATATATATATGTATATATATTGGCTTTGTATATAAATAATGTTTTATTACATTGAGCCCTCTGGCTAGATAAGTCTTAATATTTAATTTTTAATAATTAATATAAAGAGGATCTATGTGTGTGTGTGTTTATATATATTATTAGTTCCACGCTTCAACGTGATCTTAAAACTAACCTAAAGTGTGATACTAACACTCACTACGCAGTGTTGATTCCGATGTCAATACTGTTTATATCTATAAATGATCTTTCTCCGTTGTCGAACAATCTTTCTTTATAAGTATAGCAAATTTTAATAGCAATATATATATATATATATATATATATATATATATATATATATATATATTGATTTAAGAAACTTTGTGAAGGATTATATACCTTGTTGTGAAATATTAAAATATCACATGTAAAACTTGAATTTACCGTGAAATTGAAATAGTATTAAACTAACAATCTATTTTATGTGCTATTGAATCTGGCAAGCAAAATATATGCACATGCAAGTGAACACACACACACACACACACACACACACACACACATATATATATATATATATATATATATATAACACTTCTCTCTACGCAGTTTAACCCATTCCTGTTTCCCCCACAACCTCCCCATAAATTTCATGACCACACTTGTCAAAACAGTACGAATCTGATCAATAAGTATGTCCGAGAACAGTTGCGAGTGTGAGAGAGACCAACAATGTTAGTTTTATTGTTTTGTCCCATTTTCCTGTTTTGTATTATACATGATTTACTGCGAGATCTTTCAGTGGTTCGCTGGTTCACTCGTTTGTTAATCCAATACAAAATACTCTATTTGCCGTCCTGTGGTATATAGAATTTTAGTGTGCAGATTTAATCAATAAAACACCATTCTTTAATAGGCGTGCGGTGGTGTGACGTTTCAATCAATAATCCTAGAAATGCTGATCACACTCTCACGTGGTAAACGATCGAATGGTGCGTGACTATCTGTGCAAGTATAAAATCGCTTGCAAATGTTGTCAGTCAAAAGAACCCCAGCAAAAGCAAAATAATGTGTTCAAGGCAAACCAATAAAGTTCATGTAATATCACCAAACGATTAATTATGAAACACTAAATATGATTGTGATCAAAATAGATGCTATATATTTATGCTAAATAAGTAACTATGGGCATATTTTGCACATATGTCCGGCAAATATTAGCATCAGAGACCGTCTGGATTGATGTTGAACGTCACGGCTGTTCGATATTCCTGCTTTAAGTCCTTAATCAGGTGTAAAATGAATCATGCGTTATCTGATATCACATGAATGCTTTTAATAAAAAAGAAGTCAATCAAGGTAAGAGATATGTTGTGCTGTGCCACAAAAAAGTCGACTAGTTACACTGGCTTTTGAACAGAATAATATGTGTTGAGAGGAATGAATAACAAAAGCTTAATTTCCATGACTAGAAAATACGAAGTCAACTATTCTGGACGTGTCTTTTTATCGATTTCCTGGAAAAGTATGTTTGAGGTACGATTCAAATCTTACCGCCCGTAACTCAAACTTAACTCTGCACATATATGTATCTATTTTTATTTTTATTTTAACCGTTTTCCCACTGCTCAGTTGAAAACAACAACGAAAGTTATTTCTGTATTTTCTGCAAATATCAGTCAATAGTGGTTGAGATTGAGTCCTATTAACTGAAAGCATAAATAAACTTTTCATAATGATCGCTCTTCTCTCTCTCTCTCTCTCTCTCTCTCTCTTTATATATACCTTTCCCTATCTCTTACTTTGCTTGCAAAAATGCACAAATAGCTTTCTCATTAACAGTGATCCTTTTTTTTACTTTATTTTGTTGCTGATAATTCAGGGAGTTATAGGGAGTCAAAATGTGACTACTTTTTTAGTGACCACCACACACACACACACACACACACACACACACACGATCAATATATTAACAGTGATCCTTTTTGTTTTACTTTATTTTCTTGCTGATAAAGAATTTCTTGTTGTTAAAGAAATGAGTAGGGTATGTGAAGTAACATTTGGATATTAAAGCAGAATAGATGCTAAAGAAGTCAAATATGGCAGCGTGGAGAAGGCAAATGAATTTGTAGTAATAAAATAGAATGATCGAAAATTTACGGGTGGGTAAAGTGTAAAAAGAAAGAAATGTAATAAAAATATAAAAAAGAATGAGATTAAAGAATGTAAAAATATGGGTGAACAAAGGGAAACGGAAAAAGAATAAATAAAATTGCGGAAGTTTTAATAAAAAATTAAAGTAAAAAAAGGGAATAAAATAGAAAAACTGAAGAAGTCGCGGAAAATAATGTCATCAATAAAAAAAGAAAAGCAAGAAGAAAGGAAAAGCAAATAACGAAAATGAAATCAGAAGAAGAAAGAAAGAAAATGTAAAGAATTTTTATAAGTTCATCTCTCTGACAGATTATTGAAGTTCCACCGTAGAAGTCAATTGAGTTGTTGCAGACACTTCCTTGGCTGTTCGGGGATCAGACGAGTCTCTTTTCAGCTGAACGGCCTGTTGTTCGTCTTCGAAGACTTCGATTAAAAGTTATGATACCTAACAAACTTTTCAGAAATCTCGATTCTTTAAATTTATGCGATAGCTGTGAAGCAGCTTAACTCTCTTAACTATTATATTCAAAAAGAAGTCTTCATTCCTAGAAGACATGACCTTTGTGTGACTAAGTTTTTCCGTGACCATTACCAAGGCACGAGGAGTACTTGTCAACATGGTTGGAATAAATCTGAGTTCTCCATGCTTTCTCCATAGCCAGTTACATGCGGGATGTTTTAAAGTTGAATCGTTAAATAAACTTTTCATACTGGCACTCAGTGAAAGAAGCATTAATGTTGTTTATGCAGAATCCTTTTCAAGCTACTGGGCCACATCACATCATTTGGGGGGGGGGGGATTTTAGCATCAGCATTTTTTAATGATTTGACAGCTACATTTTGATGCGGAAATAAACATTTTTCTGTATTTTTCTATTTGGAAAATATAATTCTTCATAGTTCTTCACAGTTATCCAGGTCAATATTAGGGAAAATAATTTTCCCTAATATTGACCTGGATAACTGTGAAGAACACTTAGAGATTTAAGCAATTTTGGTATTGTGCCATATGGTTATTAAATATTGAGAATATTTCAATAATTTCAGTTTATTTTGCGATTTGATCAACAATTATTAATCGAATGATTACAATTATGCGTCTTCATTTTTCAAGTGTCATTCTTAAAGTTTTGTCCACAATTTTTAATTTTGTTTCTGAATGAAAATATTTCTCATGTTGGGAAAAATATAATATTTTAATAAAAATATAATTTACTATAATATAATATAAATATACTTATTTCATGTTCATGCACCAAATGTTATATTACACGTTATTATCAGGGTAAGAAAAAAAATCGCTATTCTTACAGTTGCTACTATCCCACACTTCATTCGAATGAAGAAAGTGAGTGAAAGAGACGTCAATCAAAAGATAAAGATTCTTTATTTCAAATTGACTCTCTACTGACAACATTCTGAGCTGCATACTCCGAAAAGCTGAACGCTAGGAAAGTATGAAAGAAAAAACACCTGAAAATACTTTTCTAGAAGTGTTTAGAGACCTGTTACTTGATCAATTCAACATCAGCACTTATTGACGTCTATTCAGTTTTAGGATGTGGATTGTGGTGCAGTGGATATAAACTCGGAACGACAAATCGGAGTGCCGAGTTCGAATTTGAGTTGAATTCCTTGCATTCACTTACGCATAAATATCCTTAGGAAAGGTATTAATCCGTCTCTTCCCTCCTGTTATGGGTCAAATAATAGGAGAGATTGGGTTCTATAGCCTTGGCTGGCAACTAGTCTACCGCAGAAAGCAATAGCAACCTACAACGGGATAATCTTCTGCCCAGTCAGTCATATCTCTTTCGAGACAGGATCGCTTAACTGACTGATTCAGTTTTATCACGTGATTTGCGCGTCTTCCTTTAATCAGGGCATGTCACGGGATATGCGAGGCTTTCCAACTGGAGCTATGTTACTGCATATATTTTGTTTTATATGTCATCATATAAAACAAAACTGTTATCTTGAAATAAAAAAGATATCGGTCAATTGATGTTATGTTTAGCAATTTCCATTTACTCGGTGTTGAAATTGAAATTGAACTAAGAGCTCTAAGGTTCCTAGTTTTCTGTTCAATGTTTTCGTTGAAAAACAAATTTTGGGGAAATATTAAATGCTACTTAAGTATCATTTAGTCTATGTAATTGAAAAATGCAGTAATTGCAACGAGAATATTTTGATGTCCGATTGTATGTTCGAAAGAGGTTCAAGTAGTAAACAAAAGATCAGTCTTAAGAGAAAGAGCCGTGGAATTTTGTTTGCAACGGAGGAATTCATATATCTGTTTGCAGAAATCATTAAAAAGAAATAGAAAGAATACGAAATATGTGCTGGGATCGAAGAAATTATAATAGAAGATACATAAAAATAGCCTCAACTTTAGAAGACAATTTTAATTTAAACGGAATAAAGTTGAAATTAATAATCAACAAGAAATTTTCTTAAAGAAGAAATTAATTTGACATAAAAAGGTGCAAAACAGGCGACAAAATAAAACATAACTTAAAGAAGAATTGACAAAGAGGGAATGAAGCAACTTACATTGAAGAAACCATAGAAAGAATTAAAAGCAGTATAAAATTAATCCTAGCAGAAATGATAAAATTATAGATAACAAGGGAAATAAAATACATCCATTTCACAATATACCAGACAATTGTTAATATCACTTAGCAGAAATTGAGCTTCACAGTACACTAGTGAATTCTTTTGAAACAACTTTAGTTTTGTAATGGCCTTCTCCTTTGTGTTTCCCTTGTCAACCAGCGACAGCTTAGATACATTGCACACCTCAAAATGTAACATTTTGTAATTTTTACTACCACCAACTAATTTATTATTAGAGACACTTTAATCCCGTCAAAATTACAATATCAGCAACAAACAACTCACCTAAGAACTAAAAAGATCTTTTTTAATTATTAACATATAATTTAATTAGTACCTATTATGAATAGGTACATAATATTTGCAATTTCTCATATCTATAAGAGAAGTAAATATGATACTACAGTCGATTCATATCAAGCATTATTTGATTATTATCAATAGCATTTTTATCATGAAGGTTATAATTATGTGATTATTCAGCTTCTTCAGATTATTATAAGCTGACTTCCTTTACATATTGATTAATTTTGTCTAAGGTTTTGAAGAAAGAATTATGATTAATGATTTTATCACGTAATTTCGACGGACTATTTTCCGGTGTTCTTCAACCTAGTAAAAGCTTTTAATGATACCTCGAGTGTCATATATACACAAAATAACCGTTTATAATATATGCTGTCCTCATCTTTACTGTCATATTCACGGCATTTTGGTCTTCAGGTAACATACACTGAAATTTGGAACCGAACCCTTTATTTAGTCAACTAGATTGTTCTAATTTCCCATGTCATGCCTTTTCTGAATACCTCAGTTTCAGTTATTTCCCTTTAGTAACTCAACTGTGTTTGTTCACCTCTGCTGTGACCAGGTACTGAACTCACAACTCTTCGGATTAAGTCACTTTTAGATTACTTCAACAAACGTTTTTATCCACTAGGCTAGAGATCGCTTTTCGCTCATCACCAATGTGCTTGAGTACAGATCCTAATACAAGCGCGAAAGCAAGTTAAAGATCAGCATGTGGATTATGAAGGGATAAATAGACCAGGTGAGTTAAATCCTCTTTAGCCTTTTCGAAAGTGTCCGACAATTTGATATCACAGTTATTCTTTTTTGTCCAGAGATAATCTGTTTCATATAATCGCGGAACAAAAGCGTGATAAAAGTATTTAGCATATAAAATTGTCTTAATTTTCTAAATGTCGAAATTTACGTTTAAACATATGCATATGTAAACATAAAATTTCAAATAATCCAATAGTTGTAATGATGACTGCTTTTGGTGTATCCAACAGTTTCATGCAAATATATGTTCATATATGTTCAGATTTAGTAAAAATGGATTTTTTATTCGTGCAGTAAAATATTTAGTATGTGTTACAGGATAGTGATCTAAAACGGTAATATTATTTAGTTTGCGTATTATTTCCAGGAGTTAAATGCTTTTTAAAGAACGATACAAAATTATAAATTCAACTATTAAGTGAAAATCAACTTTATCATGTGATCAAACTTGTTCTGAGTATTGTCAGTTTGCTGAGGTATCGTGAACGAGCGAAAATTCGTAGTTATTTTATTAAAATAAGAAATTATATAAAATAATATAATAATGAAAAAATATTCGGTTTAAGTTCAGAAAAATTATCGAGCATGAACTCAGTTTTAATGAAGGGTTGTATACATGCATTTAAATCTGTAATTAATAACATACGATCGTAAGTTTTTAATACAAGGAGTTAAATGTAACTGTGTTGTCTTCCAGTCTGCGATGTAGAAGCATTTATTTAACGAATAATTCCATTGGTTTGTTAGCACGAGGCCAAAGAGAAAGTGGGAAAAAGTAGGTCGACATTGTCTATCTTACCTCTAACAAATACAACTTGCGATCCATAATCTCTAACAATTGACGTACTTACCACAAGAACCCATTCCCCTTCATTCAACTTTAGCATGTACCAAAGTTCCACATTTTCGCAGGTAACTTCTTAAAATACACATAATGATAAACATTTCGGAATATGTACAATATTTTTTAGAAAAATATATAAACATTTTCCATCAGACTGAATGGTGGAAGAATGGGGGTGAATCTATTAAATCAAAATAAAACAAAACAACACCTTCAAACGAAAATAAATCTGTGTTTGTATGGACATGCCCAACCCACAAAAATAAGTGACCGCTGTATTCTGCCGATAAATAGAATCAAGAATCTTGTGCGTTTGGACGGAATCGATTCCAGGTACTGATAGTCTACGCTGTCGAATACCTTTGACTGATCCAAATTGATCAGCACGGCTTTCTTCTACACTTTCCATGATCGTACACATCAGATGCAGGTTATTTTGATTTGTTCAACCCTTTACAACAAAAGCCTGCCCCGCTCCCAACAGAATCTTAGCAACTGACTACAAATGTTCCTCAGGATGTTGGCCAAAATCTTTAACTATTTCTCTGCCCCGCTTCGCCCACTATTCTTCTTTTTCTTCTACTTGGTACGATTCGTGTCGGCTTTGTCCTCCCTTCCCGCTTTAAGTGATGAAAACCTAGGTAGAGTTATTTCCTTCACCTGATTCGTTGTGGCAGCTTCTGGTCCTGCATTTGCTACAGCTGCCGTTATTGCTGCTGCTGGTGATGTTGTTGCGGCTGTTGCTTTTGAAGAGGTTGCTGCTGCTGCTTCTTCTTCTGTAACATTTGTCATATTAACATGCCGATTAATATTTGATAGTCGTTTCTATGCAAAATAGGGTAAATCCATTTTTGATATCTCACTACCCTTCTCTACCAAAGTTAAAAATAATCGTATGCTTTAACATGCACATGGTACATTCAAACCTTGCGTGGAGAGAATCCCAGACGAGGCTCCGACGAAGGGTAGGGGCTCATCTGGGGAAAATCAGACAAGAATTTTTGTCCGAGCTTGCGAACTCGATTTTCCCACTAATTGGTTTTGTGCCGCAGACATCTGCTATATGGGGAGGTGGTCAATAATTTTGCTTTTATTTTGATATATATATATATTCTTTTTCATCGGAAGTTTAAATATTGCCAAAAAGTAACCTTCATGGTTTATGAAGGTGTTGTAATAAAATATCCTACAATCACTTTTCCCTATGTAGATATACTAATACAGAGAACTATATATAGTGAGCACTGAATTCACTAGCGTCTTGCTTCGCAAATTAGTTGGAGTAGTATTTTATTACGAAAAAATTTGTGACTGAGTAAGTTGATTTGTTTCTACGTTTGTTATTGTCTTCGTTTAATTTTGTTTCTGAGCATGTTTTTGTGAACTTTCTTTTTTCAGATTTCTTGCTATGGTGAGACCCCAATAGATGAGTGTCTCCAGCGAGATGTTGAATTAGTGGTGTATAAAACGCCGTCCGTTTGGACTAAAACAATGGAAAAAATATGCGGTCAGTTATAACCAAATGCGGTAAAAATGCCAAGAATTCATTACAACGAATGAATTAATTAGCATTCGCGAAGGACTAGATGTCGTGGCGGCAAAGACAATTTCCCTCTTGACAACCGACATGAAAACGCGAAAATTTGTCAGTGCCTGCAGGGAGACCGTGGAGGAGGCCCTAAAAAGCCTCAAAATATCGGCTAACGTTTTGGCAAAGCCTTCCTGTTCCATGTGAGATGTGCTTCTTGCATCTAAGGAGGAGACGAAAAATCTCGCTGGCAGTATTCTGACGACGTCATTACTGAAGCGGGGGAGAGAAGACGAGATAGAAGCAGAGAAAAGCACGTAAAAAGAAAAGAAGGCAGATTGAAGCAGGGCAGAAAAGGCTTGGTTGCCCTCAAGACCCAATCTGACCTTGCTTCGCCTGTAAAACAAAGTAACATGCCAGCTAAGGTAAGAAGTCTCTCTTCTTCCCCATCTCAAGTTCCTTCTACTCCCAGTATGTGCTTAAGGAATCTGACTTAAAAAATGACTATCCAGTTTGAATGCAAGGTGTCTGAGAGATCAGGGTATTGCGGGCAAGCCTGCTTTGGGATTTCTTATCCTTCGGAGTAGATGTGGCTGCGATCCAGGAGGCACACTTGGCTTGAGAAGATGTTCGTGTGCTGTCTAGTGACTTTTTGTCTATTCAGCATACAGAGATCAGCAGGCCATAGGTGTTTTCTTGGTTAAGTATACACTGGGTGCGAGGGTGGACATTGTTCATGTCGCGTGGGAAGCCGGTTGAACGTGGCCGATATTGCCGTGAATAGTAGTTCGTTTCGGATCGTTACGGTTTATGCACTCATCGACCGGGACGAGTGTGTCTCGTTTTTCCGTCAGTTGGGTTCTTCGCGCCTAGTCTTAGTGGGGGACTGGAATGCCGTCCTGGACATCAAGTTAGACAGGGGACAGGGAGCTAGCTGGAGGTCGAACGATCGTAGTCTGGTTGATCTGAATAGATGATTTCAGTCTTGTCGATAAATACAGGGTCGATCACCCTGGGGGTAAGATGCGGGAACTTAATTGGCCGTCTACCCAGGTAGCTAGCTATCTGTATAGAGTATTAGTGAGAAGGGTTGATCTAGATTTGCTAGATTATTCCACGTTTCACTAGTTAGGCTATTCAGACCACAAACTCGTTTGTGCTCGGCTGGCGTTAGATTGTAGGCTTAGATTGGCTGGACACTAGAAGTTCAATGGGTCTTTACTGGACAAGCTAAACTTCCGACAACAACTAACTAAACTAGTCCAGCGGGAATTGGTGGGAGCAGTTATCGGAAATCGGTGGGGAGGTCTTAAGGATAGCATTAGGTCTTTCTCTGCTATCTGCAACCGTCGACTCGCCCTAGCTAAGGCTAACAAGGTGAAGTGATAGTCTGTCCTGTGTGGAAGCAGGAGGATCCCTTAGAGAAAGCATTAGCTAGGCAAACCCTGGAACGGTTGGCTAGAAAGTGTTACACGCGTCAGATAGTTAGGCATAGGTTAAACAAGATGTCTAACGAAGCCGTAAGCATGGGCGCAGAATTGCGCAAGAAAGAGATCCGTCGAGGTGCCGATTGATATATTCGAGAGGCCAAGATCCCGGAGGGACGTACACTGAGGTCGACAGACAACATGTGCCAGGCGTTTCAACGGCATTTCAAGAGCTGCTTTACCAAGGAGCTTGGTCTCTGTGGTGAGATGTTTATCTGACTTTCATCAGCTTTCGCCGATTGACGCAGCTAGCAGCGAGGGTGAGATCACGGAGGGCGGATACAGTAACCCCTCTGAATTTTTGCGGGTTAGTCCAGTCTTCCTAACATTTGTTTATTTTAGTTTGAAAATTTTGTTATATTTTGGTTTGTCTTGGGCACTTCATTCCCTACCATTTTCATTTTCATATCATTTTCATATCATTAAACTTTTAAATATATTTTTGTATTATTGTATATAGAAACAAATGTTTATTTCATGAGTTTTGTTTCCCCCCTTTTTTTAGGTGTCCCTGTAAATATGTTGTATTGTGGTGTGTGAAGGATTGGGTGGGGATAAATGGGTTCTTGTGGTGAATGAAGAAATTGTAATGAGTGATTGGGTTGTGAATTTAATTAGCTAGGTATATGATAGTAAAAGAGTACCAACCTCAACCCAACCCCCTTTCGGCCTTGTGCCATATTTACTGTAACCAACAGCAATAAATATATGCTTTGGAGATTAGTAATGTCTAAGAACAAAAGCTAAGAAATCCAACCCAGAATATTGACCATAGTGGATCCAGAACATAATGCTGCAGATAATAATCCAGATATAACGATGTAGAAACTAACTGAAGAGTGGCAAAAATTGTTAAACGTAAAAAGAAACAGCACGAAGATTGAGGAAAAAATACTGCTCATCTTAAACCACAGGAAGTTACAAAAAGTAAGGCAAAACTATCTCCGTGCAATGACTGTGGGGATCACATTTAAAAAAAAGACTGTTTTTTCATAGACAAAGCTTGTTTTGTGTCTGGGTATATCGTCCCTTGTTTTGTGTCTGGGTATATCGTCCCTTATTTTGTGTCTGGGTATATCGTCCCTTGTTTTGTGTCTGGGTATATCGTCCCTTGTTTTGTGTCTGGGTATATCGTCCCTTGTTTTGTGTCTGGGTATATCGTCCCTTGTTTTGTGTCTGGGTATATCGTACACAAAAAGAACTCACTGCTGAAATAATCTACAAAACATAAAGACGAAATTTTAAACTGAAGTAAATGCTGTCATGTCTGAAAATGTAATCAAAGATGGCAAGAAACGAAAGTATGTGAATTCGAAGATAAACGGTCAAACCGTAAAACTACTTTTGGATACTTATTTCTGTCATAAACGAATAAAAGTGGAAAAAGATAGGTAGCCATCCATTGAAAAATAGTGAAAAAGTAGCGCGAGGTGTATCATGGAAAAGGCTAAACTTCAAAGGCAAATTTAGCTGCAACTAAATTCAAATCGAACGTTTATGTGCTTCCCGGTACGACAAATCTGTTCAGTATAGACTGGATTGTGCTTTTTAGTTTGTAGAAACTACTTGTGAATTCGTTTTGCAATAAAGTAGATGTGTCGGCTAATAGAAAAAATAAAAAAACAGAAGAATTTTTTTCTGATTTAAAAAAAAACAATTTTCACACGTATTCACGGAGAATACACGAAAATCGAAGTAGGGTTTGAATTAAAAGACAACATAAATCTGTTATTTAAGCCAGAAAGAAATGGAAAATCGATTTTAGAACCAGTGAATCAAGAACTAGAACGCTTAGAAGAAATTGATTTCAAAAGTTGAATACTGGGGTTGGGCATCACCGACCGTGTATATAAAAAATAATAGAGTATGTGCCGATTTTTTGACTGAATTGAACGATTGCTTTCGCCGGCGGACATTTTTTCAAGACTAAATGATAGCAAAACCCTTTCAATATTAGATTTACCAGACGCTTACCTCCAGATAAAATTGGACGAAAAATGCTCGAAATTACTAACAATCAATACCCATACAGGCCTCCATAAACAGAATTCCATTTAGGTTGAAAGTCGCTCTAAGTTTATTTCAACAAATGATGTTTACCATGTTGGCAGGATTATAGCGGGAATAACGAGCAACATAAAGAAAATAGACGAGTATGGTTTCAAACTCGGCTCGGAGAAATGTAATTTTTTATAAAACAAATCAAGGAATTGGGTCAAATAATAGATAAAAAAAATAGCAGAAAGCCTGACCCTGAAAGAGCTAAAGCCATTAAAACATGACAGCACCTCACAAGGTCCCTAATTTTTAGGCATTTTTAGGCTTGGCCATCTATATCCCAAAATGTGACCTTAGTGCTCCTTTGAACAACCTACTAAAAAAAGGGGAGCAAAATGGAATTGGTCAAAAGAGTGCGAAGAAGCTTTTCGGAAGATAAAAGTTGTTTGTTCTCAAATCGCTCGTTCATTTTGACGCTGAACGTGAAATAATCGTGGCATCCGATGCTAGTAATTACAGGATTGGCGTAGTGATTCTCCATAAATTTTAGGATGAGACAACAAAGCCTATTGCCCATGTTTCTAGAATTTGCTTCCAGTAGAAAGAAACTATATCCAGATTGAAAAAGAGAGTCTGGCCATAATCCACGCAGTACAAAATTCCACAGGTATATTCCCAGACAAAAATGTACTCAACAAACGGATCATCGGAAGGATTCATTAAGAAAATGAAAAAGCAATTATGGCTGAATGAAAGATATAAAAAAGAGTCTAAAATATCAAATTTTCCGGTATGTGATCAAGTATACTTACGTGACACTAACTCCCGCGGGTATATTTTCTTTTGTTTGGTTTAATACAACCGAGAGAGAGAAATTAATATTAGTGGTATTATTAGTTGTGCTTTATTCGCGATGTGAGCTTATGTAAAGAACTATTTTAATACTATCATATACTTGTAAAATCTGGGGAATAGATAAATTAGCTAACAGATGAGAAGGAGAGGGAGAAATGTAATTTTATTTCTTTTTCATTATAGTTTTCTTTCTTTTTCATATACGATAAGCATTATTTTGGGCTAGGTGGAAATTTGACGAAATGGTAGCAGTCATAATAAAATGTCAGGATTACTTGATGAGTTCTAGTAAGGTTAGATCCTTCAACAGATATTCCCTGAGAACAGAAATTTGTGGGAATTGGAAAATCTAAATATGATGTAATCGAAAGGAAGTGAGCTGTTGATATTTCATTCGTCGTGCCACGCCTCCCCCCTCAAATCGAGTAGGTGGAAAACGATCTCATTGGACGAAGGCTTCGAGTCGGCTAGGTTTCCCGAGAGGATTGATGAGGGTTATGAAAAAAGAAACTCAGCAACAAAAATCATTTGAGCCGGGATCAAACTTCCAGATGACAAGGAAACCAAACCTCACGCCGCCGCCGTCACGTCGCCGCCTCTGATTCGGCAAATCCCGTCAAGTTTCGATAAGAACCCGAAAGAACTTTGTTATATTTTTAAAATCAATTTAATCCAATTTAAGAGAATACTTGAAAAGACCTTAAAGAGAACTGAAGAGTTCTGTTACTTTAAAGAAACTTAGAAAAGACATTCTTATTTTGAAGATTGGAAGCTCTGAGATTTTGAAAACGAGCTCTCATTCTCTCTCTCTCTCTGTTGTAAACTGGCATTCCGCCAACTGTATTATCATTCTGACAACTGTATTGTCTGCTCCTGTGACTAAAAATTGTTTTTTTATATAAAGACATTCTTCGTAACTCTCCAGGCGGGTTTGACCTTATTCATTTATTTTATTATTTTATTTTTTTCTGGTGCCGTGTTTATTTTTAACCACGAGTGTACACAAGTGTCCAGTCTGGTGGAAAGACGACTACTGAAATTGCACAACGCGGCTTTTTGAGATCAATTCACAACGTGTGCAGTGGCCCATTGTTGCAATAGACGTCTTGAAAACCAGCTTTTGTGACGAGATTGTCACGACCAGCAACAGCGACCAAACCAACCGGCCAGCCGGGTGGCAGTGTCACAACTGATATCGTCACGACCGTCTACAAGGATAAGCGTCACAATCAACGAGCCAGCCTCGGGTATAAGGTGTCACACTTATACGCAGATAGAGTAGTAATGCCTTCTTTACTACAAAAAAAAATTCTGAATTAATTTCACATCGGTCATTCTGGTGTTTCAAGGATGACAAGCTTAGTGTGTCATTATACGTATTGGCCTAGGATAAACGAAGGCATCAAAAAGATTGTGAAAGAGTTTGCCAACTAGCGGCAAAGGAACCACCGGTAAAATTTCAGACATGACTCAAAACAACGTTCCGTGGATGAGACTGTGCATCATCGATTATGCTGGGCCCCTAAACGATCACTACTGCCTAATAGTTGTAGACAGCTACAAAATCTTCAAATGTAAACACTCGATATCCTCAACCACTACAAATGTGTTGAACAAACTTTTTAGTTGCTTTGCTGCTTAAAAATAATAACCGACAATGAAACAATGTTTACCGGAAAAGAATTCTAAAATTTCTACGCATCCCTGGCTATTGATCACACTGCAACCCCTTCTTACTCTTCCAGATTCAGTGGTCAAGCAGAAAAAATTGTGTACAGTTTCAAAAGAGCATTAACAAAGAATCACGGCTTGGACACGGATGAGAGGAACATTCAGAAATTTATATCAGTGTACAGAATCACTACTAACCAACCGAACTGATGTTTTCAAGAAGAATTCTCTCGATATTTGACAGGCTTTTGCCGAGTTCAACAAAGAAAAACATGACAAAAGAAAACTTTGCGAACAAAACTTTCAAGCCCGGAGACAAATTTTTTTAACTATAGAGGGGGGAAGAATTTCTGGGAATATGAAACAATCACTTGATCATAAGAGACAATTAAACCAATTAAGGCCCAAACTTACTAAATATGTCACAGAAGAAATAGATGAAGAAATGCCGATGGAAGTGTTGCATGATGTTTTTAACATACCAGTTCCTCTAGCCCCACCAATGAAGGAAGTACCAGCTCCTCGAAAACCAGTAATACCACAACTACCAACAGCACAAAAATTGGTAAGACATAGAGTATTAGAGAGAAGTAAAAAGTGAAACGGTTGTATCTGACCCAAAAAAGAAAAATATTGACAGAATTTCATGAGAAATTAGCTCAGAGGAAGGTGTTGTACTAAAATATTCTGAACCACCTTTTCCCTATGTAGACTTACTAATACAGTGAACAGCACATTCACTGGCGTCTTGCTTTGAAGATTAGTAATGTCTTACTAATTTCTGTCTATCCACTTATTTTACTCTCTATTGCAATAACCCTTTCTTCTTTCCATCTACTATCGTGTTGGTTGTTCTTTCCTTTGGAGTAACAACCTTGTATACTGTAATCATTTCTCAAGGATACAACAGAAAGAAAACAGAGAAAAATCTATCAAATCCTATCGGAGAAAAATCTAACAAATCCTACTGGAGCAAATAATAGTAACCCAAGCCTAAATAAATAATATTATTTAAAAAGAAATTATATTGCAGTATTAATATAAGCCTAAATACAAAATCTAATGTAAAAACAAATCATATCGCAGTAATTAAAAATAACACTAGGCTAAATTGAGAATCTACTGCCAAGCCAAATCATATTGCTTTAATTGATAGTAACCTTGTCCTAAATACAGTAACTTATGGTAAACCAAATTTTATTGCAGCAATTAATCATCAAGGAATCAAATGCATGACCTGGCCATAGTGCAGTAATTAATAGTAAATTTAGCATAAACGCAATATCTAATGTAAAACATAGCCATATTGAAGTAATTATTAATATCCCTCACCTTAAAGCTGACAATGGAAAACCTGACAATATTGTAGTGATTAATATTAATCTAGGCCTAAACATCATATCTAATTCACACTGTATGCATATTGCAATAATTACTAGTAATCCGAGTCTAAACTCAGTATTTAATTGAAACATTTCATTCATACATAATCATACGATAGATGGGGTTACGGGATTTTCTACCGTGTTCCGTTTAACTTTTAATTTCCTCTTTTAATTTAGGAAATGCAATTATATTTTGCGTGCAACCGCCAAGTAATATTCTCGATTAACTTCAGCGGTCAAGTATAGAGATACTGTATCATATAAATTATAGAGTTGAATCTTTACCTCTTATTTGTTGTCTTTTAGTATCACATAATAAATTTCCAATTAGTGTCTATTCTTGATTTTTCTTCATAATTAGAATCTAGCTATCTCTGCATCATTATTGATGGAGTGACATGTATTTTATCTGATGTTTTGCTTTGAGGCTGTTGCGTTCCTTCTATAATAGATAGCTTCTTAACACATCACTCAAAAAGTCCCGGGCCTGACATATAGATGGCGCTACTAATAAAAAATCCATATGATTTTTATGAAGTACTAACCTTTAAATGGCATGTGACAAAATTTGGGCCCACTCGGATTATGAGTTTACAAATTACAGTTATATAAGTGAAGCTAATGTTGCAAATTTTCAAAACAATGGAGAAATCTGAATTTAGTGTGTTGATAAAGCATTGCTTTCTGGTGAGAAAAATACTATACAAGCAAAGCAATGGACTGATAAGTGTTATTCGGACTCTGCTCCGTCGGAAACAACAGTTAAGAGGTGGTATGCTAACTTAAAATGCGGTCGTACAGACACAAATGATGCTGAAAACTCAGGTCATCCAAAATCGGTAGTTGTCCCTAAAAACACGAAAAAACATTCACAAACTCATTTTGGCCGATCGTAAATTGAAGTTGCGTGAGATAGTACATTGTACATATCAGAAGGCAGTGTATTCATCATTTTGCATGAAGATTTGTCAATGAGAAAGCTGTGTTCAAAGTTTACTCACAGTCGATCAAAAACAACAACGCGTCGACGATTCAGAGCATTGTTTGCAACTGTTTAAAGGCAACAAGAAGGGCTTTTTGCGTAAACATGTGACAGTGTGTTCTGGAGAGATATTGTTGTAGAGGAATGTCCTGGTCCTACCACGCAATGGGTATGGCCCGGGTCATAAAAGACCGCGACGGGAACAAACTGTAGTAGAGCGTTAGAAAAGCGAGCGAGCGACTGACTATACTTGACTCTACGTCATTACATGGGAGTGACGGAAGCTTTCTTGTCAATGTGAAGGTTCATACCAAATTTCAACTAAGAATCGTTTGCAGAAAAAAAAGAACAGGAGTTGATGTTTATGATATATTTCGGCATCAATGTACTCGGTCATTTACGGCATCTGTCTTCTCGTTCATTTTCTACATCTGTGTGCGCGGTCGTTTTTTTCATTTTACTGATGTTCATTTAGTGCATCTGTGTACTTAGTAATTTTGTGCATCTGTGTGCTTGGTCATTATTTGCATTTGCTTAATTGTTCATTTTGTGCATCTGTGTACTTAGTCATTTTGCGCATCGTGTGCTTGGTCATTCTTTGCATTTGCCTGATTGTTCATTTTGTGCATCTGTGTGTTTAGTCATTTTGTGCATCTGTGTGCTTGGTCATTATTTGCATTTGCCTGATTGTTCATTTTGTGCATCTCTGTGCTTAGTCATTTTGTGCATCTATGTGCTTGGTCATTCTTTGCATATGCCTGATTGTTCATTTTGTGCATCTGTGTGCTTGGTCATTATTTGCATTTGCCTGATTGTTCATATTGTGCATCTATTTGCTGAGTCTTTTTGTCCATCTGTGTGCTTGGTCATTTTTTGCATTTTCCTAATTGTTCATTTAGTGCATCTCTGTGCTTGGTCATTATTTACATTTGCCTGATTGTTCATTATCTGCATCTCTGTGCTTAGTCATTTTGTGCATCTGTGTGCTTGGTCATTTTTTGCATTTGACTGATTGTTCATTATGTGCATCTGTGTACTTAGTCATTTTGTGCATCTGTGTGCTTAGTAATTTTGAGCATCTGTGTGCTTGGTCATTTTTTGAATTTGCCTGATTGTTCATATTGTGCATCTCTGTGCTTAGTCATTTTGTGCATCTGTGTGCTTGGTCATTCTTTGCATTTGCCTGATTGTTCATTTTGTGCATCTATGTAATTTGTCATTCTGTGCATCTGTGTTCTTGGTCATTCTTTGCATTTGCCTGATTGTTCATTTTGTGCATCTGTGTAATTAGTCATTTGTGCATCTGTGTGCTTGGTCATTATTTGCATTTGCCTGATTGTTTATTTTGTCCATCTGTGTGCTTGGTCAGTACCTGCATTTTCCTGGTTGTTTATTTTGTGCATCTGTGAGCTTAGTAATTTTGTGCATCTGTGTGCTTGGTGATTATTTGCATTTGCCTGATTGTTCACTTTGTGCATCTGTGTAATTAGTCATTTTGTGCATCTGTGTGCTTGGTCATTATTTGCATTTGCCTGTTTGTTCATTTTGTGCATCTGTATGCTTAGTCATTTTGTGCATCTGTGTGATTGGTCATTATTTCCATTTGCCTGATTGTTCATTTTGTGCATCTGTGTGTTTAGTCATTTTGTGCATCTGTGTGCTTGGTCACTATTTGCATTTTCCTGATAATTCATTTTGTGCATCTGTGTGCTTGGTCATTATTTGGTTTTGCCTAATTGTTCATTTTGAGCATCTGTGTGCTTGGTCATTATTTTCATTTGCCTGGTTGTTCATTTTGTGCATCTGTGTAATTACTCATTTTCTGCATCTGTGTGCATCGTCATTTTGTGTATCTGTGTGCTTCGTCATTTTTTGCATTTTCCTAATTGTTCATTTTGTGCATCTGTGTGCTTGGTCATTATTTGAATTTGCCTGAATGTTCATATTGTGCATCTGTGTGCTTAGTCATTTTGTGTTTCTGTGTGCTTGGTCATTTTTTGAATTTGCCTGAATATTCATATTGTGCATGTCTGTGCTTAGTCATATTGTGCATCTGTGTGCTTGGTCATTTTTTACATTTGACTGATTGCTCATTATGTGCATCTGTGTACTTAGTCATTTTGCGCATCTGTGTGCCTGGTCATTAATTGGTTTTGCCTAATTGTTCATTTTGTGCATCTGTGTGCTTGGTCATTATTTTCATTTGCCTGGTTGTTCATTTTGTGCATCTGTGTTCTTGATCATTATTTTCATTTGCCTGATTGTTCATTTTGTGCATCTGTGTACTTAGTCATTTTGTGCATCTCTGTACTTGGTTATTTTTTGTATTTGCCTGATTGTTCATCTTGTGCATCTGTGTGCTTGATCATTATTTGCATTTGCCTGATTGTTCATTTTGTGCATATGTGTGCGTAGTCATTTTGTGCATCTGTGTGCTTGGTTATTATTTGCATTTGCCTGATTGTTCATTTTGTGCATCTGTGTGCTTGGTCATTATTTGCATTTGCCTGATTGTTCATTTTCTGCATCTGTGTGCTTAGACATTTTGTGCATCTGTGTGCTTGGTTATCATTTGTATTTGCCTAATTGTTCATTTTGTGCATCTGTGTGTTTGGTCATTATTTGAATTTGCCTGATTGTTCATATTGTGCATCTCTGTGCTTAGTCATTTTGTGCATCTGTGTGCTTGGTCATTTTTTGCATTTGACTGATTGCTCATTATGTGCATCTGTGTACTTAGTCATTTTGTGCATCTGTGTGCTTGGTCATTATTTGAATTTGCCTGATTGTTCATATTGTGCATCTGTGTGCTTAGTCAATTTGTGCATCTGTATGCTTGGTCATTATTTGCATTTACCTGATTGTTCATTTTGTGCATCTGTGTAATTACTCATTTTTGCATCTGTGTGCATCGTCATTTTGTGTATCTGTGTGCTTCGTCATTTTTTGCATTTTCCTAATTGTTCATTTTGTGCATCTGTGTGCTTGGTCATTATTTGAATTTGCCTGAATGTTCATATTGTGCATCTGTGTGCTTAGTCATTTTGTGATTCTGTGTGCTTGGTCATTTTTTGAATTTGCCTGAATATTCATATTGTGCATGTCTGTGCTTAGTCATATTGCGCATCTGTGTGCTTGGTCATTTTTTACATTTGACTGATTGCTCATTATGTGCATCTGTGTACTTAGTCATTTTGCGCATCTGTGTGCCTGGTCATTAATTTGTTTTGCCTAATTGTTCATTTTGTGCATCTGTGTGCTTGGTCATTATTTTCATTTGCCTGGTTGTTCATATTGTGCATCTGTGTGCTTGATCATTATTTGCATTTGCCTGATTGTTCATTTTGTGCATATGTGTGCGTAGTCATTTTGTGCATCTGTGTGCTTGGTTATTATTTGCATTTGCCTGATTGTTCATTTTGTGCATCTGTGTGCTTGGTCATTATTTGCATTTGCCTGATTGTTCATTTTCTGCATCTGTGTGCTTAGACATTTTGTGCATCTGTGTGCTTGGTTATCATTTGTATTTGCCTAATTGTTCATTTTGTGCATCTGTGTGTTTGGTCATTATTTGAATTTGCCTGATTGTTCATATTGTGCATCTGTGTGCTTAGTCAATTTGTGCATCTGTTTGCTTGGTCATTATTTGCATTTGCCTGATTGTTCATTTTGTGCATCTGTGTACTTAGTCATCTTGTGCATCTGTGTGCTTGGTCATTTTGTGCATCTGTGTGCTTAGTCATTTTGTGCATCTGTGTGCGTAGTCATTTTGTGCATCAGTGTTCTCGGTCATTTTGTGCATATGTGTGAATGTTCATTTTTGCATCTGCGTGCTCGGTCATTTTCTGTATCTTTGTGCTAGGTCATTTGTTCATTTGTTTATTTGGTCATTTTCTGTATCAGCTTCCACTGTTATTTTTTGCATCAGTGTGCTCGGTTATTTTCATAAAGTCTACAAACCATTCATAAATATGAATTGTTTTTCAATACTTACGCAAATGTGTTGTTTACTGTAGAGAAAATTTTGAGAATTTGCGTCATCAGAAAACTTCAATTTGGGAAATTTCAACTACACTATTGTGAGAAGGACCCCGAAAGTAAAGAAACAGTCAGACAATGATAGAATTTTATCTTATGCTTTAAATAAACTCTCTTCAGCAGATAAGTTTTGCATGAAATCATTTATTCCTAAATTAAATACAGTTTAAAACAAATTAAGTTTGTACCTGTGTACAATGATGGTGTACACATGTTTTCCTTTCTGGATAATCTGATCGCATCAAGAAATTTAACATGGTGTTGTACTGTTAATGAAAGCATACTCAGAAAAGGTTGACTTGTATGTGAGAAAAAGCTTATAATTTTTACCAAATAGTATTCTCTGTCTCATTCAGATTTATCCAATGATATACAAGGAAAAATGGTTTTACTTATCTAGAATCAATCTGATAGATTTTTCTCATCATGATAGTTATGTGGACCCAAAGTGGGGGCCACGGAAGGAAAACACGGAACACAGGTTAGATGTAAAGAAAGATATATTAAACAGAAAGGTTACAAAGAATAGTGTAAGAGTAAGCGGAGCTTACTATCCACTGGTGTCCGATATTGGTAGTCGTACGCGGCTGCGCACTACTGGTGCTACAATATTTAGTCGGCCTTCGAAATGTGACACAAGGTCATTTTTTAGCCATATAGCCCGGCCAAAAATATCTGTCTATCTTTACCCTGTCGTGACTCCACCCTTCGGCGGAGCCATGACTGGATTAGTGTTCTCTGCCCGAAGACAAAGAACTGACAGTGACAAAGGTAGCACTTCTGGTGGTAATCCCATAATACTACCAGTCACATAGTAATATAGTACTGGAAGAGTCCATGATGTAGTTAAGTATCGGTCTTACAACAGATAGCTAGAAACTTCGGGAGATCATTTTTTTAACGACTCAAAAAGTTTAAAAATGAGTTAATGAGCACAAAGTCTCAGTAGAAATGGTCTTCATTGAGAATTCTATGCACCTCTAGAATAGGTAAATTAATTTTAATAAATTTCTCTCTCTCTCTCTCTCTCTCTCTCTCTCTCGCTATATATATATATATATATATATATATTGTGTCAGAGAGACAAGTATTTTTCATCTTTCTCTTTCAATAATGTATTGTTGTATCTTTTCAGTATTTTCCTTTAAACATTGCTCTGTCTTTTAGATTTGTCTTTTAAGAACTAATATCACTATAAATTTCTTCACATTTCAATTATTGACTGCCATTTATTTATTGCTTTTGTTGAAATCCATTAAGCTTGACATCCATTATTATTTTCATTCTCGATTTCTTAAGGAAGAAATAAAATTATTTCTCAATTCCTGCACTTACCTCTGTCCAGCAAAAATGTAAACCAAATCACCCGCTCTTCGACTCCCAAAAAGAGTCCGTTCTTTATTTAAATTTCTCAATTCGCTTTCGTCAGCAAAAATATAAGCCCTCTCCTTGTTAACTGTATGTGTTTCCTTAATTCCTCAAAGAAGAGATAAAATTATTTCTCAAAAATTTTCACCCGCATGCCAGATTGAAATGTAAACCAGATCTCTCTCTTGCTCTCCTTCTTAACGAAATTTGTTTTGTTAAATTCTCTAGGAAGAGGTAAAGTTATTTCTCAATTAATTTCACCGCATGCCAGATCCTTTTGGGTGCATCGTTACTTTCGTAAGGGCGAAACATTTAAGATGGCTCCTTTCACTTCCCATCACCAGGGAAAATCCTCTCTCTCTCCCTGTGTGTGTGTGTGTGTGTGTGTGTGTGTGTGTGTGTGTGTGTGTGTGTGTGTGTTCCAGCTTATACTTAATGCTAACGACTTCATGACCGCAGTCTCACAGCATGTTACGCTACATATTTCTTATTTTATCTCATTTCATCTTTATATCATTATTTTATCTTCTGGTTTTCATATATCTCCTTATTGCAGTTTCTTCATTTTAATCATGGCTTTATTTTTATCACCTTTCTTTAAAATTCCTTTATGTAAATTCTTTGTGTTTCATTTTTTTATAAATTCTTCTTGTTTGTTTATATGAAAACGTTTCATTTTCTCATCTCCATTTTATTATTTTAGCTTTTATTTCAAATTCCGTATTTTTATTTAATTATTTTATTTCTATTAAACTCACTCAATTTTCCTTCCATTTTTCCTTCACTCGGCTTTCTTCCTTAACTCTACTACGTATTTCTGCCTATTCTCAACTCTCTTTTTCCAACCCATGTCACCCTCGCCTGATTCGACGTTTCTTAACTTATTTGAAAGTTTTCTTTCTTAACCTTCGTCATTCTTTTCTTTTCATATTTCAGTTACGTAGAAATTAGGCGAACAATCCTCGTGGTTAATTGTTAATGGAAAACTTTAAAAAAGATGAATGTTAAGAAAATATGAGAAGGAAAGAGAAGATACAAAAATTAAGCGAGAGATTTGAGAAAACGAGAAAAGAAAGTATAAAGAGAAAGAAAAGGAAAATATACAAAGAAAATGAAGAGTAAAGCGTAGCAGAGGAGTTTTTGAACATTAAGGCATTGTTGTGGGAAAAAAAGGCAGAAAAACATATTAATGTGGAAATAGACAAGAGAAAAAGATGAAGAATCTTGTCTTTTACCTTCCATTCTATTCTTGCTTTTCTTGTTTTTACTTTCACCAACACTGCCTGCTTTTTATCATTCACTCAATACGTTCATCAACCTCATTTACCAGATTTGCAATCCCACTAGGCTTGCTGTCATTTCACGCACGATCCATTCTGAGTAGAAGCTGAGAGATAAAAGAGTTGAAAGAAAAAGTGAACAGCTGAACACACCCAAAAGGCCCTAACTTTCAAATTATAGTTGGCTTGTCACTCAACAATTCAACATGAGAACCATGCAAATCACCTTTCTCTCCCGTGTGTGTAATTGAAGATTATCTCTTAACCTTACTCACTAATTTTACTCAAATCATAATTATTACCCTCTCTAATAACCTGAGTTGCTTCTTCTAGTAACGATTTGTTGTTCCAGACCTTCTCTTTCTTTCCTTGTGACGTTTTCTTCTAAGCTCTCTTCACTTTTTCTTTCTTTTTTCTCTCTTTCTCACTTTTCCTTTTCTTCATATTCGATTTTTCTTCTTTGCCATTTACTTTGTCCTTTCCTTTCATTCTTTATTAAGAATTTCTTTTTACACTTCTTTTTAAATATGTTTGCGTCTTTCTTACTAATTGTCTTTCATAGTCATTAATTTTCTTTTTCTTTCTATCCTTGACCTCATTTAACCTCTCCTTAACCTTTAAAATCACTTCACTATTCTCATCTTGTGTTTTCTCCATAGCCACAGTTTCGATTTCGCACAATTTTATTGTTCTTTAATAACAATCACAGACATTCTCTGTGCAACTGCAAATGATTTCCAGCAGATGCTTTTGGCATAACCAAACAATACATCGTGTCTCAACGATATTCTTCCATTCAGTTTTAGTTCAGTAAGAAATATTTCGTTATTGTCAATGTGTTTCTTTTAATTAATGTGAAACTAGGTGAGCAATTAATCGATTTCGTTAGCGACGAATGCAGTCATATATGCAGGCGGAGAGAAAAATGAAAGGCCTGTATGATTTATATTAAACCAAGATATAAAAATATGTGTTCTGGTGTACTATGAACTATCTGATAGAATTCTTGTAGTTAAACAGAAAGGCACACTTTTTAACAAATCTATCATAGTTCTATATGCACGGACAGCACAAAGTACGGGAGAAGAAATTGAAAAGTTTTACTGGCTCAATGCAAATCGCCGGAAATTACAATTTTCATGGGAGATGGGAATGCCAAAGTAGGCGAGAGATAATAAAATAATTGACAAATTCAGATTAGGAATTTGTTAATATCGCGGAGAAGAATGGATCCAATGATGCAGGCGAACAATCAGGTAGTAACCAATACATGATTTCAAGAACAACCGAGGCATACATGGATATAGAGAAGTTCAAGCGGAGAAACAGAGATTCAAATCGACTACATAACGATCAATAAAAGATTCGAGAATACAGTTTTACACTGCAAAACATACCCAATGCAGCATCCAAATTGCAATGACAGATCATAATGTGAAAATATATAGACAGCGTTCAAGTAGATAAATGAAATAAATGAAAATTAAAAATAAAAATGTCATACATAAAGAGGATCTTTAGTAACATCAGCAAACGATATCATACCAAATAAAATAGACAAGGAAAAAAAGAATCGATCACAGATTAAATTCTTGACATGATGAAAAAGTGACAAATACAGTGCCAATGTATGGCACAGAATACAATACATTGCAAACAAATTCAGAATAACTGCAGGGAGGCAAAAGAGGAATAGCATAACGAAATGTGTGTAGAAATTGAAAGAATGAGTATTGCAGATGTGCACAAAGGATTAAGACAGGCAAAATACTGTATGCATAAAATCTAAGAACGAGGCACTGGTATTAGAGAAATAAAATACTTGAGAGATGGAACAAATACATGGAGAACACTTTCACATAAAAAGGGGACAACAAGTAATACACAGATATATCGAAGTACCAGTACCTTATTATGCTAATTCTGATGAAACAGAATTAAACTGAAAATAGGTAAAAAAAAAGTGCATTTTCATTAAAGATACTGGAAATAGTAATGTGTTATTTAAGTTCAGAATAATATCAGAAAGCGAAATTCAAGTGCAAAAGGATGTATACCTATATTTAATAGATTATTCAAAATACTGAAAATCATATTCCTGCATACGAATGAATGTAGTAAATATATAAAAATTGGAAGGGATGTAAGACAAAGATGTATCTTTTTTATCTTCTCACTGGACTTACCTTTACAGTGATTGGGTGAGAATTTCTACCAGGATTCATTTTTGACGGCAACAATCATAAGATATACAAATGACACAGTTCTAACAGCAGACACGAAAATATTACAGGAAATCCTACGGAAAGTAGTAAAAGAAAGCGAGAAGAAAGGACTAACCATAATTTCTAAGACAGAATGTATGGAACAGCCCAAGATGCAAACTGCGAATTGGAGATACCAAAATAAAGAAAGTACAAAATTTTTAATATCTACGAAGTGCTTTAATAAAGAACAGAAAAATGCGACACTGAAATACGAGCTTCGTATTGGTATAGCAAAAGATGATTTCCAAATCTAAACCAAGTACTAAGATACAAGAAAATATTGTTAGAAACAAAGAAAAGTTTACTGACCTGTCATGTAATACCAGTCTTCATATATAGCAGTGAACGCTGGACAATCTTCTCACAGATGAAGGATGGATTTTGATAAGGAAAATAAAAAGAGCACATACTTAAAATTAGAAAACGACAGTTGAAATTTCTTTAGTACTAAAATAGGGCTTATAAAATTTGTGACTCAGAACATGAAGGTAAGTGAGAGGAAAGTTGTGCATAACCTACCTAACTAGCTTGTGTAAATGAGCAGGAATAAGGAGAGATAGCCAAAAAACAAAATTTACTAGGAGCTACAAAGGACAGGAAAATGGGGAGAGCTATTGTCGCTCACGTTCTGAAGAGACACGACACATGGAAGATGAATTCCACAATAGAGCCGATCTTTCATTGTTGAGACTTTGCAGAAGTTATCTGATTCACAGATTAACAAGATTAAATGTTTCTAATAGTGTTCGTATTAATTATATGCAATCTACAAGCAAAGTGAAACAAAACTATAAATCAGAGTTTAAAAGTGGTACAGATATAAAGTCGTCTATCAGATATAAAGTTTAAAAACCCTTAAATTTATTTTTTATCTCATGAAGAATGTAGATCGATTATTTCAGCCCCTCAACGTGCTGGAGGGTGTGTCTGTAATTTTATGTGCTGATATAGCATTACTAAAACATTTTTAGTCGAATATAAATAAACAGATACTGCCCACAAAAAGCTTAACCTCCGTACTAAATACGTCCATATATATGTATTTGTGATCATGTATACAGGCATAATTATAGCTGAAAAATATAACTATGTGTGCATGAATTCATATATATGTGTACAATTCAAATGTATGTGCCCTCTGTATATATCTAACTTGCAGAATAAATAAATTTTTCAATAAAAAAGAGAAAGATTTAGAAAGAAAATAAACATTAAAAGAGAAATTAAATCTTATATATAGTTGTGCTATCTGTGATTTATATATATATATATATATATATATATATATATATATATATATATCACAGATAGCACAACTCTGAGTTTCATGCACAATGCAATCGTCAGGTGCTAATTAAAAACTGTTATTATACATTGAACACTGATCTATTAGCATCAGTACTCAGTATGTAATACTTGACATGTACATTTTGTTCCTCATATATATATATATATATATATATATATATATATATATATATACAAACCCTTTATATATCCACCCAAAGTCTAAACATCTTCTGTCTATTATTAAACATGTACCCTTGCCCATAGAATATAAAACTTGTAGAAATTCAACAAATGAAGAAGTGTTTAATAAGCATAGTAATTTTTATAATACTGTCTTAAAAATAGTGGATATAAAAGCCCAAATATTAGATATGTAAAAGAGAAAAACTACCCTCGGAGAAAAAATAGGTATAGAAATATTATTTGGAATATACTTCTTTTCAACCAAATGGTTAGCAGTAAATTAGGAAAAAATTCCTCGCTTTGATTAAGAAACACTTTTTGAATAATAATCCATTAAATAAGATTTTCAATAAAAAATACTCTAAAATTAAGTTATAGTTGTGTGAATAATCTGAAAAAATATAAAAAATCATGATAATAATTTTAATAAAAGTTTAAACCTAATTGAAAATAAGAATTATCCAATAACTGAAATCAATAATTTGAACAATAATAAATGTAATTGTAGAAACTCTATAGAGTGTCCTTTGGAAAACAGGCGCCTTACAGAATCCATTGTTTATTAATGTACTCTTTCTTCTATGAAAAATCATAGTAATATAAAGATTTATGTGGTTAGTAGTAAGAACTCTCTGAAAAACGATTTTATCAGCACACGTTTCATTTAATGATAATAATGAGTACCGAAATAAAACATTCCTAACGAAATATTACTGGCATCTAAAAGAAACAAATAAAACTCCCACATTAAGGGTGGGAGAAGTGAACAAGAACGGTATTTAATGAGCAGTACTACCCTCTATATTGGCAATCTATCCTTTTATACCACAGAAGAACAAATCCATGAACTTTTTACCAGATGTGGAGATATCAAACGCATTGTCATGGGTTTGGATAAAATTACCAAGACGCCTTGTGGTTTCTGTTTTATAGAGTATCCTTTCATTGTCCTCTTTTGTTTTCTTTGCACTTACATGAACTTTCAAAACTTTGTTAAATTATGATCAGGTTACAGCAACTTTTAATGGTCAACATTTGTGAAATTTTTTATTTGAACGTAGACAATTGTGTGTATACATAACTATTATTATGTAGTTTGTTTCAAACCCATTGTTTAGCTGCTACATGGCCTGTTCGTCAATGGTAATGAAGCCAGTTTATGCTTAATCTTGTTAAAGAGAATGTCGACAAAATTATTTCTGGACTAGGCTAGAAAGGAAAGTAGATTTTGGTTATTTGTGACATATTCTTGACAAGCTCTCAAAAGCTCAGTTTCAAACTTGACTTTTGTAAAGAACAGCTATATAAAAGTCAAATTGATTTAACACTATTGATTATTATAAATGGAATCTTCTTTTTAAATCTAAGATTCAATATTCTTTTGATTCTGCAAAGTGTCATGACTTGAAGAGAGCTAATCTACAAAAAAAATTGCCCTCTTCTTTTTTTCTTCCCTTTTCACAAGTGGAGCTAATCTAATTAAGTAGTACTAACATTGAGAAGTAAAATATAATTTCAGTCATAGGAGGGTAGATTTAAATTAAGTTTTAAGTTCTATTTGTGCCTCCTCAACAGGTGTTTACTCGTGCAACCAGATTGGCAACTGGGTCCCACCCATTCACAGAATAACCAAATGCAGACGACAATTCTACTCCTGCAGCTTCTTCTCTTGCACTTCCCGCCTGTGGAACTCGCTCCCATATTCTTGCTTTCCTGACGGCTACAACCTCCAGGAATTTAAATGCAATGTCAATACTCAGCTATTAACCACTTGACTCTGGTTCTTTCCCCACCCCGTATATCCTTTCCTTTCTTTCCACCTTTGAAACTGTTCTTCTATTGCTCCTTTCTAACTGGTTCGTCTTTCTCTTCACTCTCTTCTACTTAATCTTTTTACTCTTATGTAGCCCCCTGCACATCAGTGGCATTACCGCCTTGCTTGGGATGATACGATTAAAAAAAAATTATTCAATTGCAATTAGCAAGTATAAATTAGAAAATCGGCTCATTTCTGATAAAACCAGGTTGTTCCCATGCTTTTTTTCCCTTTCTTATCCAAACTTGCAGATGAGCATGAAAACTATAAATGCCATCTGCTGTTGTTGAATGATGTAATCCATATTCTTGATTTAACTTCTATCTTTGTATATTTTTCTTAAGTTGTTCTCAGATATTATGATCGGGATGATGCAGAAAATGCAATGCTTTACATTAACGGCACAACGCTTGATGATCGTATAATCCGTACAGATTGGGATGTAGGATTCCGAGAAGGGCGGCAATATGGCAGAGGAAAGACTGGGGGAGGGGGGCAGGTAAGTGCTTTATTATTTTAATTTCTCTTTGAGCGTCACATTTTTTCTCCATTATTTTTAATTTATTTGCAAATAAGATGACCCACCCCACCTCCCTTTTAGTTGTTGTTTTACATTAAATTGGAGTAGACGAACTATCGCCCGGTCCACACTCCACCCACGTCTATTGAACAGGTGTAGAGGCTCATCCCTTGTTTCCTGTTTAGGATGCGGTTTCCGGTTTTCTCTTTTCCAATCTTTTACTCTTTTTCATTCTTTTCCTCTTTTTTTTTTCAATTGGAGTAGATAGACTAAACTATCGCCCGGTTCGCACTCCACCCACGTTTATTGAACGGGTGAAGAGGCTCATCCCTTGTTTCCTGTTTAGGATGTGGTTTCTGGCTTTCTCTTTGCCAATCTTTTACTCTTTTCCATTCTTTTACTCTTTTTTTTTCAATTGGAGTAGATAGACTAAACTATCGCCCGGTTCACACTCCACCCACGTCTATTGAACAGGTGAACAGGCTCATCCCTTGTTCCCTGTTTAGGATGTGTTTTCCGGTTTTCTCTTTTCCAATCTTCTTACTCTTACGTAGCCTCCTGCGCATCAGTGGCGTTACCGCCTTGCTTGGGGTGATATGATTAAAAAAACATAATAATAATGGAAAAGTTTAAAATAAGCTAGAATATGTAAGTCTTTAAACGATCCATGCACATTTGTCGCTCTCTCTCTCTCTCTCTCTCTCTCTCTCTCTCTCTCTCTCTCTCTAGATATATATATATATATATATATATGTGTGTGTGTGTGTGTGTGTGTGTGTGTGTGTGTATATATATATATATATATATATATATTAAATTTCTTAATATATATATATATATATATATATATATATTTTTTTTTTTTTTTTTTTTTATAAGCGTTTCACCCCGAGCAAGGCATGTCACTGCCACTACTGTGCAGGGGGCTACGTAGAGAGGAGAAAGGCTGGTTAAATATAGGACATAACAGAGGGTGGGTGATAGGCGGGTGAGGATACCGAGAATGAGGGTTGGGTAGATGAGAGTGTTGTGAGAATAGTTGGGAGTTAGTGTGATAGGAGGTGTCTATTGACCCTACATTTAAACACCTGGAGATTGTAACTGTCGGGAAAGCAGACTTGTGGAAGGGAGTTCCACAGGCAGGAAGCGCGAGAAAAGAAGCTGTTGGAGTAGAATTTACGGTTACATCTTATTTGTTTAACTGTAAAAGGGTGGGACCTAGTTGCTAATCTAGTATCTCGTGTAAATTCGTGCTTGGGCGGCACCAGTGATCTAAGCTCATCGGAGCAGAAGCCATGAAAGTACTTGTAGAAGAGGCACAGGGAAGCTACATCACGCCGGTGTGAGAGCGGCTGCAGCCGGTCTGCCAAGTTAGTATCAACCACGTTACAGATCCTCCTTTGTATTTTGTCAAGAAGCCCAAGGAGAGCAGCAGGGGCACCCGACCAGATATGGCAGCAATATTCAATACACGGGCGGATGGTAGATTTGTATATGTGCAGAATAGTTTCAGGTGGGAAAAATTTCCGGGCCCTGCACAGAGAGCCGACTTTCATAGCAGCAGATTTGGCAATGGATTCAATATAGTCATTCCATTTGAGGTCCGCCGAGAGTGTAAGGCCAAGGAGGCGTAGTATTTTACTCTCTGGGAGGCTAGCCTGATATATATATAAAAATAATAACTAAATAGACTCTGTAAGTATGTAGGCTGTAAATTTATACTAAAATAAACCTTCAAAAAAACTCCTAACAAACAGAACCTAATTCCGTTACAATCCGGTGCACTAAGGCGTCGGATAAATGGGGAGAAAAAAAGAAACCCGCGGAACAAGAACAAAACATTCAATACTCCGCAGCAAAGAAAAAAAAACCCAAACGGAACTAACCACAAGAAAAAGTGCTCGATACAAAGTACAAAAGAAAATATACAAAAGTAGAGCAAAGACACACAAAAATCTAAAGTGGGCCAAAACCTACCGCGGTTTCACACTACGGATCGTCAGGGCAAAGGCTGAAGCACTAAAGATAAAACCAAATAAATAGACATACACTAAGATAGGGGGAACCATACCAACACAAAAAGGGGGGTTAGAACAAAAAAAGCAAAACACACTAAATTAGGAAAAAATTTAGATTTTTGTATATATATATATATATATATATATATATATATACGTAATGAAATAATTGTCATATGTAAACATTGCAAATTGTTCACCTTAGAAAATGGTTAAAAAGATTCTTCATAAAAATATTTATTAGCTTACATATACCTAATAATTTGTTTTATATTATGAAATAATATTAATTAAATAGATAGTTAAATTTGTAATAATTAAATAAACAATAAAAATTGTATTATGATAGTAAAATTGTATTAGAATATGATAATAATAATAATATTATAGATTTTATAAAAATAATAAAATAGATATTAAAATTTTAATAAATAAATAGATATTTTTTTAAATTTATAAATTAAGAGCTTTATGATAAATTAGAATAAAATCGAAAGAAAAATAGTATAATTATACTCAGAGATCCCTTTAAGTCAGATCAAAAATATAAAATGTTTTCTTTCTTCTTTGTTTTAGAAAATGATGAGATGCAGAGAAAACTAAGAGAATAAGTTTGTAACAATAATGGATACATCAACGGAAATGAAGTCTAGACAGGGGTTTTGATCGACTGACACTCTTGTCATTAAGATTGAAAGAAAAAATTTTATTTCCCAAAAATATAACCTTTGTTTCAAATTTAAAGTGAATCTCTATTCTGATTAGTTAAACTGAACATACACATAAATTTTTCTATCTTCCCACATCCATAAATAACAAACATATTGTTTCTTATATTGAAACGAAAAACATTTTCACAACAATGAGCTAACATTGCCTTATGACTAGGTAAAACTCTCGAAACAGAAATTTCCGTGTCGCAATATAAAGTATATTAATTTTAAATAAAAGCATATATATATCATATATATATATATATATATATATATATATATATATATATATATATATATAATAAAACAAAAATTTCGATAGTTAAATCCGTTGGATAGCCAATTTTACGAGGAAATCTTTGCTTCTTGAGCAACATTGAAACGAAAATTTTATCTACGCAAATTCAAATGTATTAAAACATTTTATACCGGTAAAAGTAAAAAAAAAATCATCCATACACAGGAAAATAAAATGGCGTGTAATTAACAATTTTTGAATGTAAGGAATTAAGAAGGTGAAAGCAGACAGATCCCTATGTCTAGAAGACATACCCCTCCCCTATACAAAAGCCAAGAGATAAAAAGTTAAAATTTAGCCTTGTAAAAGGAATAGAAGTTGTAGGGGGAATAGAAAAGAAAAAAGGGTAAGGGGTGGTTGACTGTTAAGTAAGCTATGAAAAAGTTTTCGCTTAGAAACAAAAGAAAACTGCTGACATCAATGTTGAAAAAAATGGTTGAAAAATTTACCAAAGAAATTTTAGTTTAAATAAATAATGACTTGGACAAATGTTATAGAAAATTTGGACATACAAATTTAAAAATAATTCTTAAATTTTAAATTTTAAATTAAAAATATTAAATTCAAAGATAGATCTAAAAAAAATCCATTTCTATTAATAAAAGTACACACACAGACACACACACAGAGACACTCACACACTATACACACTCAAGCACATAATTTACTTAAATATCTAAAGGATATTCGAAATTCATGAAATAAATTTACTTTTAATTCTTTTAAAATTAAGAAACCAAATTCATGGCGGCTTAGTTTGAAAGAAACCGAATTATTATATATATTTCTCTATAGAGCTCTGCTAAAATTTAACTGAAATTAATATTTTTGTTTAAATTAAAAGGTAATATGGATTTAGCATTAAAATAAAAATTATAAATAAATAAATAAATTTTATTTTATTTTCAGCTGGGTTCAACAAAGTTCTATATATACATATACACACACACATATATAGATATATACACACATATATACATATATATATATATACATACACATATACATGCATATACACATACATACACACATACATATACACACACATACATGCATACACAAATAAATAATTATAAACCCAATACATATACACACATCCACACCCATACATACACACATATCCACATATACATACATATATATATATATATATATATATATATATATATATACGCATGTACATACACACAAATCCATACAAAAGTACATGCACGTGTATAAACCCACCCACCCACCCGTTACAATTATAACAAGGCGCAGGGAAGTTATATGAGTAATAGCGTCATAGAAAAACAAAACAGAAATATGAATCGTCGCAAAAACTAAACAAAATATTGTAAAGGTGCAGGAAAAGTAAGGGCTAAAGAGTTGGTCTACGGGTTCTTACATATCAAATAGTAGGTAATTAGGAAAAGGAATAAGGAAGGTATGTATAAGGCTGGGGTTAGTATTTAGTAGTGGGGTCTAAATTAACTAGCTTAAAAAACTTTAATTTACCAAGTTCATAGATTAAATTTAAAATTTAAATCTTAAATTTTAAAATTTAAAATTTACAAAGGCGCCGTTTGCTTATGAATTCCTTACATAAATTTAAAAGTAGGTGTTGATTTGGGTACTTTAACATTTTTATTTTTTCCCCTAAACATAGATTGCACCTATCGTGAAGGTTTCTGGGGGTACGGGCTGAGCCTATCAGTTTCCAACAAACTATGGGGTTTTGTTCTTCCTTCATTTTCCAAAATCTTCGGGAAAGGGCTATTTGATGTTTTTAATTGAAGTTGGAAAAAGAATGCCTAACGCTGCTTAAAAAGAACGCCTAACGCTGCTTAAAATCCCCCGCAGATATACCGATATAAATTTGGTAATTTGTTCTATTGTTGATTGGTGAGATTTGAGCTTCGTAGATTACCTGGGTGGATTTACACTTGCCTTCCACCGAACAGATACTTACGGATCTACAATTACAAGCATGTAAAATTCCTGATTTTCAGTTGGTATTATATTAATTTTTTAGAATCTCATTATTGTGTGAATTAATAATATCGTCCATATTTGGAGTACATGAACAACTAATTTTTAAAGTGTTCCTATTAAAGAATTTAAGTAAAGGATTGTTGCTATTAAAATGTTTATTTATTAGCTTTAGAAAATATTTTCCTATATTAATATTAGTTAGTCGACAGTATGGGGTGTTAAACCATATTACATTCCTTTTTCTACATTTATTTTTATTTTTGGTAATTGATGGTTCAGGGTTAATAGTTGGTTTTACATACGTTAATTTATTTTTGTATCTGCTCTCCTGAAGGGTTTTGTTGTGGATTTAAAATATATATATATATGTGTGTGTGTGTGTGTGTGTGTGTGTGTGTGTGTGTGTGTGTGTGTGTGTGTGTATTTAATATACACACATATATATATATATATATATATATATATATATATGAGGAACAATATGTATATTTATTAGTAGTATAAATTTTAGCCCCGTTTAGCGCTGTTTTATTACCAATAGTACATATTGCGCTATTCACTAAAAATTCATAAAGAAAAGATGGTACAAACTCAAAAGCAAAAATATTGATAATGAAAAAATGATGATAGATAATGACGATGCTGATGGCAATGGTAGCTGTGTCGACTCAGGTAACGATGAGGAAAAAAAAGATAAATTTAATTATAATCGTATTAATAGATAATTCCTATGATCCGCATCATCATCAAAATATATTATTGTCCCTGGTATGACATTGCAGCAATTCGATAATCTGATAAAATGCCTAATTCCCGTGCCACTTGTGGAAATAACGTCCTGCCTGCGGCTCTCTTTCTGCCATGTAAAGAATTAATGATGACTCTGTTGCAATAACAATTCCGTAATTAAGTCACAACAACAGTAATTCGTGAAGGATGAGTGAAAAACTAGAAACAATACTGTTTAAACTGGCATAAAGAAAAGTTGAATCATTTAATGTTAAATGTTAATTAAAAATCGTTGCTGCTATTCATGATTGGATAATAATGGGCTAGTATGAATCATGTGACAAAAGGTCATCTTCTGAAAGAAATGAGAATAGTCGTTATTATTTCCTTTCATTAATAACTGATAAGAACACTTTAGCTTTTACTCTGGCAGTGTTTACAAAAAGAAGTTTCAATGTGGTCACATGACAAAGAATTGTCTTTAAATTCATTTTGGAAAAAAATGATCAAAACTTTTTAGTCATCTGCGTATTTAGATGAATGCATCTCCTAAGTGGTCGTGACTTCAATTTCTGATACAGGCTTTTTTATATACTCTGGGTTAATGGAGACCGAAAGTGGAATTACAAAAAAATTTAATTGATAATATTCTATGGATGAGGACAATTTACTCTGTAGATGGAATAAAGGGTTTTGTTCGAATTTCCCAGATTACCGAATATGACAAAGACTAGCGAGCGCACTAAACAACAACACTGATCTGAATAGACTCATTTATAACATGGAAATATTTTGAACATTACTGATATACAGAATCTTGAAATATCTACTCCAAAAATGATTAGAGGTTCGTTAAATGGAAATACTTTGTTTGTTAATATGATATAAAATTCATACAGTCCATTTTGAAAACATTCAGCGTTTTCTTTATGATTTATTTACCGTATGAGCTTTGATTTCATAATTATGTTGTAAATTGTGTGTGTGTGTGTGTGTGTGTGTGTGTGTGTGTGTGTGTGTGTGTGTGTGTGTGTGTGTGTGTGTGTGAAATTAAATTGAGATATGCACAATAAACTATTAATCGCAAGAATTCAATAAATATCTAAACCAAATGAATGAACGTTCTTTCATTATATTGAGCAATATTTAAAACGAATCGCCTTTTCAAGTAAAGCTCTAATGTCTGACATTAAAAAAGTAACAAGCAGTAACAGGCAGATTAGTTTTAAGATTTAAAGTTCTACACTTCGGATTTTCTAACGGAACAATAGCCTATCATATTAAACCGTTGGTTTTTGAATGTTGTGACATAGTAATTATGAGAAGTGGCACAAGCAAATTAAAACAGATGCTCAAAATAAGACGCACTAAGAGAAGATCTAATAACATCAGCAAGCGACATCCTTCCAAATGAAAATCACGTCGGAAGAAAAATGAGTGGATCACTGAAGAGGTTCTTAACATGATACAAAAGAGACAGAAAACAATGCCAAGATATGGGACATCATGCAGGAAACTACACAAGCAAATAAGGAGCAAATGTTGACAGGCTAAAGACAGATGACTCAAGGACAAATGCGCCGAAATAGAGAGACTGTGTACGACAAATAAAGGAGTTATGCATAAAAAATAAAGGAACTAGCAGGACAAAAGACCTGCTCAGCAACAGGATGTACTAAGGCAAAAGACGGAAAACCCACACGAGAAAAAAACAAATACTTCAGAGATGGAACGAATATATTGGAGATCTCTTCCACAACAAGAGAAAGCAACCAGCAATACACAGAAATACGGACAAACCGGAAATAATAAAAAAAAACGAAGTGGAATCAGCACTGGCTAAATTGAACAGAAAAACAAACAGAAGGACCCGACGGTATTGTAATAGAGATACTGATGTCGTTAAACATCTTTGGCGTAGACAGAATCACAGAAAAATAAACGAAATCTACAGCAAATCTGCAAGAGGTAGCAAGAGAAATCGAGCAGAAAGGACTGAGCATAAACTTTAAGAAAACTGAATGTATAGTCATCAGCAAAAAGAAAACCTCAAAAGGCCAACTAAAGGTCGGAGAAACTAAAATAAAACAGGTCAAGAAATTTAAATACCTAGGAAGCATTCTGACAAAGGCGGAAAGTACAACATTGAAATCCAAAGACACATAGCCATAGCCATAGCCAAGGGCGCATTTCATAAGCCTACCAAAGTACTGAGAGTCAGGAAAATCTCATTGAAAACAAACAAAAGAGTGTTAGACTGCTACGGGATATCTGTCCTTCTGTATGGTGAAGCTTTGTGGAGATGGTTAATATTTATTTGATTCGGCCTTGAGTTATACATAACTGAATTCCCTACAGCTTACAGGTTTTATCCAGAATAATCTTCATCAGAATTATCATCAGAAGGTTATTATCAGAAGGTTATTATCAGAAGGTTTTCATCCAAAGGTTAGTTGCAGGTTGGAACGTGTGAATTAGTGTGGAAAAGTGTAAGAATAAAATATATACATTTTTCATGTTAAAATGGAAATTTATTAAAAGAAACGAATAACAAGAATTCGTAGATTTTAATGTTCAATTAAAAAATTAGGGTATCAAGATTTGTAGAAAGTGTTCGTAGTAGTAATTGTTGAAAAAGTATTTGCGTATGTACGTATGTATGTGTTTGTTTGGTAGGAATTTATTTGGATGGAGAAGAAGAAGTAAAATGAATCAGCACACGAGAAGGAAAGAGAAAGAGGACAATTGTCCGGGTCACTTGAAGCTTCTCCCGTTACATTTGAATTTAGCACTGGATCGCTAACTCTTCAAATCATGCAAGCCGCTCCCATTAAAATCAATTTAATACCTACTTGCGAAATCTGGTTTCGACTTTGTCTTTAAGCACATGGTCAATTCTTTTTTTATTTGGGAAAAACCGGGATTCACACATGTCATTGTGAATTTTTGTAAAAGTGAAGAAGAGAGTTGATTTTATTTCTTAGTTTCTTATCCCACTACAATGGCAGTGAATGTTGGACGATCTTCTCAAGAATGAAGGAGAGGCATGAGGCAGCAGAAATGTGGTTCTACAGAAGGATGATGAGTATACCATAGACTGAGCATATGAGCAACGATGAAGTGTTGAACAGGATGCAAACGATGAGCAAACTCAGTTCACAAATTTTCGAAGAATATTTAAAAATGTAGGCATTTAATTTTATTGGGAAAAGTGCACTTGTTTTTCATATTTTGTTTTTGTTTGAAAAACACTTTTAAATTAAATATAAATGTTCATTTTTTTAATAAAAATATTTTAGTCGCGTTTGACACGTGTGATTTGGTTTCTGTGACGTAATTCAGCAACCATCTTAGATGTTAGGTGTTTTACGGAGCAAATGTAAACAATCCCCTCCATTGGCCAAAAAGTGCGAAAGGGAAAATTACTGAACTTAAAACTCAAAAAGTATGTGTCGACCTGACTTCGCTGTAGATATGTGCCCCTAAAAAGTTTGAATGGCGTAGCTTAAAACATGTAGGCGTGCATAGGGAACAGTCACACACAGATTCACAGATTGCTTTTTATATATATAGATATACACAATTATCATCTCAAACATTATGTAAAAATAATACGAAAGGGGAAAAAACTAATCTGAACAAGATCAATTTATAGTAATATAATTAAATGGGAAAATGTAAATGTGGAAGGAATAAATTACAAGTTTACTTTTTGTCGTAACAAAATAAGCACGGCTTCTCGTTTGTAACTATCCATCACAATAAACATTTTCAGCGCTAAAGTTGTTACTATATCACACGTTTTAAAAACTTTTCTTTTTAATTAAATGTTAGAATTTTAATAATTCTTTGGAATTTACATGTTTTCTATCAAGACTTCCAATTTTAGAGATGTTGGTTTCTCACAGCGTTAAATGTTTTTGTTTTTTTAGTTGTCTACTTGCCATGTGTCTGGATGTGCGTTGTAGTACAATGGATATCGGCTCGGAACGAGAAATCGGGGAGCCGAGTTCGAATTCCAGCTGAATCCATTTTATTCACTTACGCGAAAATACCCTTGGGAAAGGTATTAATCCGTCTATTCCTTCCAGTTATGGGTTAAATAGCAGGACAGATTGGGTTCTATAGCCTTGGTCAGCAGCCAGTCTACCGCAGAAAGCAATGGCAACCTACTGCGGGATAATATTCTGCCCAGTCAGTCATGTCTCTTTCGAGACATGATCGCCCAAGCGTGTATCACGTATGGTACTTAACTGACTGACTTGCCACCTGACGCAAATAAGTGTATTATTTAAACAAATTAACAGTAAACAATATGAAGGGCCTTTTTATAGCCAATCTGTCGCTTGTATTATTGCCAATTAAGACTTTTTATATTTTTATAACATTTTATCAGTTGAAGATAAGGCTATTATAGACATTTCACATTGTTTAATTATGAACAAAAATTACAGCCACTTTTTCTCAACTGAATTATACCATGTCGCCTTGAACTTATGAAGATGAACATTCGTCAATAAAAAAAAAAACGAAAAATACACGAAGATTGAAAAAAAATCACGGCATTTTAAGGAAAAAAATTCACTGGAAGTATTGCAGAATATCGATTGTTGAACGGCCGAGAAAAGCAACTCTAATAGTTGACTAAAACTGCATTTAAATTAAATTTAATTTAAATGCATAATAACTAATAATAATGAACTTGCATATTTGAAGTCTTTGATATTCGATTAAATAGATTCAATCCACTTTTATAAGAAATCATTCTAAGTAACGTGGTTAATCGAAATAACTGCTGTGTCATGTTACAGATTAAAATCAGTTGAGATAGGAGGTCAAATGTTGGCGTGAAAATTCTCAAACATCTTCTCTTGACCAAAGTGAAGAAAGCAAAGTCCTGTCAGAACATGTAAATTCACCCGCTCGATACAATATCAAAACTGGAAAGCCATAGTCTTCGTCATTCGCGATCCCAACTTATATAATTAAAGTTCAAAATACATATAAATTAAAACGGGAAAAGATGTAACGATTTTAATTTTGAAATTAATTTACAGCTGTGTGTATATATATATATAGAGAGAGAGACTAGTTTCCACATATTTGTTGTCATTATCACACTATTTCAGCCGTTGTTACCTTTGACCGTCATCAAGAGGACGCCGATCCGGATAACTGACAGGGAAATACACCTAGAGCCGAATGTAAATATGATAGCTCTTGATTCCAGACATTCAGACCGAATATATATATATATATATATATATATTATGACCGTAAGCAATATATATATATTGCTTACGGTCATATCACGTTGAATACACCGGTTCCCGCGCTCGATCACCGAAGTTGAGTCTGGTCAGTACTTAGATGGGTGACCGCTTGGGAATACCAAGTGCTGTAAGCGTTATTGACGGATGTGCGTTGTGGTGCAGTGGATGTCAGCTCGGACGGGGGAAATCGGTGAGCCGTGTTCCAATTCCAGTCGAACACTTTGCATTCGCTTACGCACTGGGTTAAATAACTGAGGTCTGTTGTTCATGCGATCTGTGGCGGACTTCTGCACCGATTGTTTGTTACCAGCAGTTCCAAAATGTGTGGATGGTGCTACACAAGCCTTCACACTTTAAACAATTCTTTAAGTGGTAGTCTAACTAAGTTAGATGCTAATACGTCGAAATCGACGGGAGAGTCCATAATATATATATTATCCATACCAGAATCCGTTACACGGAGTTTCACGTAAACGGAACTGATGATCGTTCCGCCTGATGATTGTTGCTATATAAAATTGAGTAGCGAATTTTGGTATTGATAATATTATTATATTATAATTAGCCTTAGGATGACTTTGGCATTGATCCCTCAGTTTATCTTATATTTTAAGGTTTTACCATATTTGAAGATTTAGCTTTTATTCTTATTATTTGTATATACATATAAGCTCTGAAAATATCATTTTCTGATGTTAATATGGATAAAGACTGCATAATAATACCTACCTTAACGCCAAATACACACAATTTCATACATATAACATGAATACAGTAGATAGATCTATCTATCGCCCAGTCCACACTCCACCCACGTCTATTGAACAGGTTAAGAGGCTCAATCCTTGTTCCCTGTTTAGGATGTGGTTTCCGGCTTTCTCTTTTCCAATCTTCTCACTTTGTTTTCTTTTTTTTCAATTAGAGTAGATAGATCTATCTATCGCCCGGTTCACACTCCACCCACGTCTATTGAACAGGTTAGGAGGCTCATCCCTTGTTCCCTGTTTAGGATGTGGTTTCCGGCTTTCTCTTTTCCAATCTTTTCACTATTACGTAGCCCCCTGCACATCAGTGGCGTTACCGCCTTGCTCGGGGTGATACGATTAAAAAAAAAAAAAAGAACTTATTCATATCAACATCAGAAAATGATATTGTTTGTTTTGATATCAACATTAGAAAATTATATAAAATATTGTCTTACCCAGACAAAGTAACACTTTAACATTTAATAAATTACAATGTGTCATTTAATAAATTACAATGCTCCAATATAACTTAAAAATTAAAAATTGATAAAATAATTGACCCACACAATACTTAGTTGTTTTTCTTAACTTCAATATGCCTAAGTATACCATAATCATTTAATCCTAATTCTAACCCCTTTACTCATGAGGTAGTACAAAATCTAATTTTAAAAAAAAAAACAACCTAATCTCCAACCGGCTGTTAAAAATTATTGTCTGCCCATTTAAATAATCTATGGTCCCATTATGTATCTTATCATGACAAAATTAAAAGTGACATATCTAGACACTAGGCCATCTTGCTTCCTTTCACGACCCAGATCTTCAACTCCATAGTTACCTAATTCTCATTTTTAATTGAACAATATTGACACACCTAAAAAACCTATTCTGCAATTACTAATCCTTTATTCTCCAAATAACCATAAACACATCATATATTTTCTAAATAAATCATTTTCACCATTTATTTTAACATATCACCTGAAGAAGAACAGTCTTATTCTGATAGATGAAAATTTTTGTGTAATGATATAATGCTTTTACAAACCATTGTAATAACAAAATTACAATATATACTTACATATATATATATATATATATATATATATGTGTGTGTGTGTGTGTGTGTGTGTGTGTGAGTAATGTCTGTTGTCGTCACCTCTATGTGAGTCAGTGAGACACAGCAAGATGTGATAAACTTGTTTTGACTAGATTTTTAATTAAAGTATTTCTCATGCATTTTTGAAGACGGATTTATATTTTTTAAATTATTTTTATGTATTAAGTAGACATAACTTAGATTCATGAAGAATTGACTGATAGAAAGATGTTGATATAATGTTTAAAACATGAGTGTGTTTATAGTTGCCAGTAATGATATTATGTCTTCAAAATATTTTCTCCCTAAAGGGTTACGTTGTTTTTTTAATTAGACTGGCATTAATTATGAAAGTTATGTCCCCCGTCGTTTCGATGTAAAACGTGAGTTAGAACGTCTGTCTAAATGCAAGTATTTATGTATATTTGTTCATATAGATGTATAATTTGAGTGCATACAATTTTAAATTTACTCTATATACACATGCACACATACTAGCTAGCATAAGTATTCAATACATACCGCAAAAAATAGTTTATTATTACCTATGCGTGTTGTATGTATTGCACCAAGAATTACGTTTATATAAACTAATAAAAGTTACAACTAAAAAGATGAAGTAAAAGCGTCTACCCAATAAAGTAATATCGTTGAAGAATGTAAATTTCTAGGTGGTTGGTTCTAAGCAGTTGCAGGTTATTCTATAATGTTTGTATAGTTTATCAATTGACCTCTAACCGTCATTGCAGTAGCTACAATAATGCCGAAAATTGAGGAAATACTATAGTTAGTCCTTATCGTAAAGTCATAACCTTCAACCGTACACCGTTGGTTCAATAGTTCACAAATGGAAGGTGTCTCGACAATGAACTGTCTGAAATTTGATGCCCCCATCGAAAGATATCCAGCCGAGCTGCCAACAAGATTGTCAAAATTATAAAAAGTAAGCAAAGTATACCACGGATCAGGAACGACCAAATACTTTGATCCGATGAGAGCCAAGATAGTGTTATTTGGCTTCAATTCACATAGATGAGCTTGGAGGAAGATAATGAAAAATTTTGACATGGAAACATGGAAGCGGCAATGTAATGGTATGTTTTTTTTTCCTTTACATGATGCTAGAAAACTTCACATAATCAAAGGAAGAATAAATAAAGTCCCGTATCGAGATATATCGAATTAGTAATATATCAGTAATATACATTTTAACTTTACATCAAGTTTTTAAAATGTAGTCATTTCAGAAAGGCAGCCATCTTAAATATACTGCAAATATAATCGAATTCCTGACCTGATCCTGATTGAAAATGTATCGATGCTTGTCAACCTAGTTCTTCGAGCAAATTGAAAAATATCTGTAATGTAAAGTGGTTCAAAATAACAGTATAAAAGTGTTGGAATCAAACAGCTGCCTAGATTTGCCAACTGAAGGCTGTCGTTGCAAAGGATATTCCACAAAGTAATGTTCTGTTTTATTCTGTTGTGATTAGGGGTATTGAATACATTTTTGATCCGTTTTTATGTTATAGTAATGTTTCATCAAACTTTGCTTATATTTACGGCTGTGAAGAGGAAACATATATATATATACTGTAATTTTTATGGAAATACTGCGTGTAGCTGAAGAATACAATAAATGATGGAGTGCACTGAATACTTATTTTGCCATTATATATATATATATATATATATATATATATATATATATATATATATATATATCGTTTGATAAAACCAACAAGGAGAATTTAATTAATTTTGTTAAGGTTTTACACCATTCTAACATTTTTCCGTTTTGTAGGAGTTAAATGTAAACATTTTCTATATTTTTCTATTCCTTAACTCCTACAAAATAGGAAAATGTTAGGATGCTGGAAAAACTTAATCAAAAAATTAATTAAATCCTCCTTGTTGGCCGTTTTCAATAAAAGATGTTTGAAAAACAGGTTGCTGCCTTAGTATACATTAATATATATATATATATATATATATATATATGATCATTCGACAGAATTTATTTTCGAAGTTATATATATATATATATATATATATATATATATATATAAGAAGTAGGTGCAAAAATCCTGGCTAAATTAGTAATACATTATTGGAATTATTTTAACAGATGTTTTAAATAACACTATTTCGAAATTACTTAAATTATTTGGTCAGAAGCGTGCGCGTGTGTGTAATTATACGTATGCAGTTTAAGTATACAACCTTTTTTACAGCATAAAGTTTTTGTGTTCCATACAAGAAAATTTTTCTTCTATTTCTGTTGTAAAAAAAATAAATCTTTCTTTAGCCAATATATATGAAATGTTGACAACGACAAACACAGACGAATCGAAGACTCTGTACTACAATGCTCATAAGTATCTTTACCACGACTCAGTAACAAACTATATTCAACTAACTTTTATGGTAAATGTAATAACTGTTATTAAATACAATATCTATGACTTGTAATTCTCACTACAGCTACGACGAGTGCTATTGCTGCTACTGATTGTCTAACCTCAACGCCTGTAATACGTCGGCCGTTTCATCGAAGACAGATGACGTTAACTTTTCGACTTCCCGCAGCTTTCTTCTATCTTCCAACACAAATGAATGGTTGGTTTCAATCCTGGTTCTACTTTAATACCAGAAGAGGGGGCGCTTAAGCTTAAATTGCTTCGTCTTCGCCGTATTTCACCAGTCTTCTTGTTTGCTATTATTATCTCTTTCTTTCTCTCTCTCCCCCCCTCTCTCTCTCTCTCTCTCTCTCTCTCTCTCTTTCTCTCTCTACCCGTTTCTTTTAAATGAAAACAAATCTCGTGTGTATTACAAGTTATGGCCATAAGGAGATGATGATGAAAAAAGTGTCAACAATGACATAACGAACTTACGGGACAAGGAATTTAACCTAAAAATCACTCCTTTAAAAAGTGTCGTAGAGATTAGAACATGGATGTAAAGAAATCTAAAGCGTCAAGAAGAACAAAAACCATGGAATGGAAAAATTCTCTGACAAAGAAGAAAATAACGAATCATTAAAGATAACTCAAAAGGGAATACACAGATATCTGGCCATTAATGTTCACTGTCCTTTTAAAAATAAACGTACGTACTGCCAGTTATTTTACAGAATCCTCTTTAAACAATATTTTGCATATGCACGTATATGCAGCTGTGTGCAGGGACACAAGCGCGCGCACACATGCGCTTACACACACACACACACACACACACACGTCACAAATACAAACTTGATGACAAGAGATCAAAATTTGGTAGATGAAGTCAAGAATGAAATAGAAAGTGAAAATAAATAATTCTAATATTGTATCTACCAATTCTAAATACATTTAATGAATGTTTGTTTACACATTTAAAAGTTATGTTTTAAGGCACTTTCAATTTTTTAAAGAAATTCTCAATTACTGTCTGTCATAAAAAAAATACTCCTGTGATTTCGCTTTAAATTTGATATTGATCAATTTTTCTAACCATTTTTCATTATATTTTGTCTGTTTTATTTATTATTTTGTTCTTCAAAATGTTTTTTTTTTGTTTTTTACCTCTAAGTTGAAAGCCACAACGTATTAATATTTAAAACAATAAAGAAAACGTAAAATCCGCTTCCTTTTAGTTTCTTCTTTTTTATTAATTTTTGTTTTTATTTTTATTTTTATTTTTATCAATCTATTTATTTATTTATTTTGCAAATATTTCTTTACTTTTTAGACCCTGCAAATATACTTCATTTTCCCAACATATTAATGATTTTTAGAAAATTAATAGGAAGAAAATTCAGTCTTTGTCAAAACGTCCTATAATCTACTTGATCAGTTAATTTTTTTCTTAAAAACAAAAACAAAAAATCTAAATCTGGAAAAATCCATAAAATCTGTATCTTTTGGTGGGGATCCCATCTTATGGAACCAATGCAGCGTCTCTTTACGCGTTTATACTCGAGACTGTGTGTTCCCTTCTCATTTTCCTATTCTTTTCACCGAATCTAAGGATTTAATTCAAAACTTTATGTCGGGTTGTCTTATGAATGTCGGCTGATATAATACTCTTGTTACTGCTGTTGCTGTTTGGAGTCGTGTTCGTGGCGTCCATCAGCTTCTGGCTTCTACTCGATCTAAACTGGGATTAAATAAAAAGTGGAAAGAGAGGATGCAAAATTACGAAAGAGAAAAGAGTGGAGAAAACATTACTCTTCATCATATAACTAACAGTGCTTGCACACAGGCAGATACACAGGCAAACTGATTGCAAGCTACACTACAGATATCCCCCCACATACACAGCAACACTTGAGGCCCTTAAAAGCTCCTTACTACTCACTCTCTCTCTCTCTCTCTATTTTCCTTTTGCTATCTTTTCCTCTATCTCTTTCTTTATCACCTCCTGAATAAATTTATACATACTTACATACATACATACATACACTAGCTTGTACATATGTACTCATGTACTGATAACAGGTACACGCAGTCACGCATATTACATACGAATAAATATTTAAAAACCCAGTGGACGAAATTTGAAACAAAGCAGCTTCTTAATAGACACGGTTTATTTTTTTAAAAAAACATTTTCTTTTATTTGCTCTTTTTCTTTCACCTTCTACTTTCTCCAAAAAGAAGATCGAAAAAGAAAGATAGCCACAACATTAACAACTATTCAACATTTACTAAAACACGGAGCTATAATAATAATAATAATAATAATAATAATAATAATAATAATAATAATAATACAAAAAGGCCTCATTGTAGAAATAAACGACACCTTGTTGGTAAAATGCGAGAACGAGTGTTGAAGTACTCGATGTTGGAATGGAACACAGTAATAAACCTACGCGTTTAATATTATTACTGTTCATCACACTAAACTTATTTGGTAAGTAATAACTTATTTACTTAAATATTTTTATTGCAAAGTCTACATAAAACCTCATCATGACTTCGTTATCAAATTTGATAACATGATTAATATTGATTTTATTCTATCTTTAAACATAGGCACTTTGGTTGGATCTTTTTTATTTCAGGACAGTTCTGCGTTATTCTTAATATAACTTACCACTTATAATTATTATTATTAATAATAATGATAATTTTTCTCGCGAGCAGTAATTGGTAACTGTTTTTATTGTTATTTTTGCTGTTTTTTCCCTAATTAATTAAGAAAAAAAATCAAACTTTCTGTTTTCGGGTATTTTGTACATATTTCGGGTGGGTTAATCTTAGTTTCTATCTCAAACAGAAGCAATCAATAATTTTCTATAGAAAATTGTTTTGTTGTCTCTACTTATAACTATCATTTCATTAAACTCTTAACATTTTATATTTTATAGAATACTCTAACAATTGATTCGCACTATACAAAAGTTTCTTAGTTACTGTAAATGTATTTTTCTGCATGAAGAGGGAAGGATGTGACCTGCTTTAATAAGGTTCATTGGCACTGCTTTTTTCAGTTCACAACTCGTAATTCTTAAAACGTTTAATGCGTCTTATTTTATTTTTTATGCTCTCATCAAAGTCGCAATAAAGTCTTGAGAGAATTTAGATACTCTTCTTTGATCTTCAGTACCATTAGGGCAGTGTTTGTTTTTTTTCTGCAAACTTTTTTGTGAGAGTAAAATAGGAATCTTTCCACAGTGCCATATCGTGTGGAACTGTCTCTTACTGTTATTAGTATTGATAGCAACATGCCACCAAAAAGACGCTGAGGTACAAACGAAGCCCAATATACCCATCTTGTTACTCAGTCTGATAAGGGTATGCCAAGCACACGAAAAAGGTATACCAGACGCATTCTTAGTATTTGTATTAGTGTTCATGTCTAGCAAGATATCTGGTTGTCATCGGGACTGAGCAACAATCTTTAGAAAATTTTCTCTGTTCCTACGCCGAACCCCAAAACACAGTAATCTCAACCCGTCCTCGGATTGCCAATTCATCCTATTTCGATTCCAATGTTTCCGGAACAATTCCACGTGCGCTTACTATTATGGCTACGGTTCATAATAGTAAGTAATAATAGTTTCTTCTACAGAACCAAGAAAAAGTCTTGATATTTTTCTCTTTTCACTCAGCCACGTCAACGATCTGACGCATTTTGTTTCCTTGTTTATGATTATATCTCATCTTCTACGTTTTTTTATTATAGGATAGTCGTCCTGGCTGTTAAAATCCTAAAGTATTTCATGGTTTTTATTTACTGAGAATCTCTGCTTTAACACCATTTGTCGTGATAACTTATGATGTTATTTGCATAGTTTCCAGTGCATGATTGTTGCCACCCATTTGTGCTTAATTTTATCTTCTTTTTTTAAATCACCGTTTATATGATTCATTGGTCCCTTGCAGAAGTACTCCACATTGTTTTTGTTGGTTTTCTCAGCTTTCGCTATATCTTTGGCCTGATGAACTTGTTCTGGATTGTGATGATGAGGGGTTACGTTTCTCTTTTTACCTTTCCTCTGCATAGCCATCTCCATCATTTTTCGCTCCAGATAATTTTTATCTGCCCTTTAAATTGTCTGTAAAACATTTTCTTTGTACATTTTTTTTCTTGAGTTCTTCTTCATATATCCTTTTTCTTTCTTTCTTCTTTTGTCATTTCTTTCAGCATTGTTTTATGTATCTATCTTTTCCCATTTTGGCCATTTTTAGTACGGTCTTCGGGGCTGGTAAGTCCTCTTCCTCATTCTTGCCTTTTTATATATAATCTCTTAGTGTCTTATTTGATATATAAAACTGCTCGTGGCCATGAGTTTCGATAATATTCAAAAGCTTTCTACGCGGCTTTGTGGGCGATTATTTTCCACGTTACACATGTGTTTATTTTCCTCTTCACATAGACGAGACATCTGAAGCCCCTCGCTACTCTATTGCTATTTCCATGGCAAGCTTTCAGGAGCTACATTTCTTGGTTCCACTAGACCTGTCCTTTGCAATTTGGAATGCCATGCCACTTACACAAAGATTAATCATCCTCATTTCGTATCCTATTAGCAAAAACTGCTGCTTTGTGGAAAAGACTGCCGACAAGATGTTTTCTCTATCACTACAATCTTGACCTCTTCAAGTCTAGGGCTACCCCCGTTATATCTTTTCTATATCACCTCATGAACTACACTTGATTTTCATACGCTCATACAAAACCACACAATAACCATATACCTTTAGTTGCTTTCAAGTCTTATATTTGGTGAACATTAGTTAAAAAAAAAAATTGGTACGATGCCCCTTTCATGTTACAGAATTCCTTCAACTATTATTGTGCAAAGGAAGAGGATGGGAAAAATCGGACAAAAACAAGTAACATTGACTTATTTTTTGACAACGCATTTCTCAGTGTTCTTTTCGCCTTGAGTTTTGCTATGAATTGAAATCTTATTTTATTCGTACTTTACTTATCGGAAGTTTTTTTCAGAACAGTTGCCAGTGTTTCAGCACATAAAAATCCTGCCAATTTTATATACTTCATTATTATTATTGTAATTGTTGATAGTGATACCTTAAAAAAATATGTAAAACCAAGTACTTCAAAACTTTAAATTCTTTCTAACTATCCTTATCTTTTGTGGAGTCTTTAGTCAAACAACAACATCCGGTATCTGACGAGATCTGATCTTCCAGTCGCGATTAGATTAATGTATAAATTTCAAAATACCAAAGAACTATCTTTTTCTTTTCTTTAGGTCAGCTTCTGATCCGTAAATATACGTAAATATAAGTTTGCATGATTTTTCCCTCATTTTGTTTGCAATGCAAACAATGCATCACCTTCTTCACTCAGTCATGTCAACTTTTCCGCTAGTTTTTTTCTATAATTTTACTATCTTCAACATTTCGAAAAATCATTTATTGTTTCTACTATTCATGTTATTTTTTTTTTTACATACCTTTATATCAATCATCGTGTTCGAATAATTAGGAACACAAGAGCAACCATCCCATTCCACAATTTTTGAAACTGTCAGTTTTATCTTTATACTTTTTTAGGCCAGCATTTAGGTCTGCAGTCTGATAAACCTTTTTAATTCTTATTAAATGATGTCTAACATGTGTTTTCCTTCTATTATCTAATTCATCTTCCGCATTATCGTTATCACAAATATTATGTGGTTGTTATTGGAGATTGAATCTAAATTCGTCGGTAGATATCTAACGTTCTCTCTCTCCCTCTCCCTCTCCCTCTCTCTCTCTCTCTCTCTCTATATATATATATATATATATATATATATATATTTCAGTTTTTATTTTTCACTGGATCTCTACTTCTTTCAGTTTTCTTGTTCCCAGTTCACTTATGATTATAGGTACGACTTTCACTTTCAACATCATCAATCTTCAGTGTGATTGTTGCCATCAACATAGTCCTAATTATCGTCTTTTGATTATTATTATTATCATTATGTCATTTTTCATTATAATTCGATTTCTACTATGGTCGCACTACCTAGCAAGTCTGCAGGAAGACCTAAAGCAGGTCGTGGTGTGTTGTTATGGCTCCATTTCATGTTTTTTCATATCTCCCTAACATCCCTAGCGTTACATAGACAAAGTTCTCCTTAGTGTGTGGGCTGTACTTAACAAGACAATTTTTTGTATATCTCTTAAGCTGGGGTTTCCAGGGATTCTTTCAATGTGTTTTTTGTTCCATTTTTTGTCATTCCAAGTGCACCCACTATCACTGGTACGATTATTATTATTATTATTATTATTATTATTATTATTCAGTAAAAAAGATTTTGTCAAGCTCTGTAAAGAGATATTTGATTTTAAAAAATAAATGTATCTTTGACTAGATTTCTTTCCGAATTCTCATGCATGAAGAGTAAATCTTTTTGTTTGCCGCACGCTTTACAGAATTTTAGAAGTACTAAACTTGCAATATTTAAAAAATGTAATAGTTCTAAAATGTTCTAAAATCACTTGCAGAATTAGAGTTTAATAAAGTTTTTGTGCTTTTTTTCCTCACTCGGTAGCCATAAATTCAACTCTGAGTCTTTCTAAATCCTTAATTGCTTAAAATTAGTTTACTTGTTTCTGGTGCGAAAGTAAAGTTAGCAGATATATCTCAACGAAAAATGTGCATTTCTTAAATAGGATAATTATACATTGCCTGGCTTGAAGGAGTTCGTCCAGTTTAAAGGGAATCAGGTTAGATTACTGTAGGAAGGCGTATTTTCTTTAATAAAACTCCGACAGAGATCGAAGGCCGGTAAATCTTAATTTCACTGTTTAAAAGCACAAAACACGTGTACCGACTAAATAAAGCTTTTATTATAATAAGAAATAACGTCGAATTGAAAAAAATTCTTTAGTTGCTTGATATATATATATAGTTTGTCTCTATTCTTTATATATTCACGGGATACGCTTTTTGTACAGCGGTGAAAAAAGAAAGAAAAAATTAAAAAATACTTTACACTTACAGTATTTTCTAGTGTTCAACATCCCTATCTGACACAAAAACCCACTCTGTATAGATTGCTAATAATACAGTGTATTTTGTCAAAAACGTTCTGATGAGCTTTTTTTTATCATTATTTTCGCCTGTAATATTCAATTATTAACTTAAAGGACATCAAAGAATAGGCTGGGTCAAATGTTCTGAGAAAAAATATAAAATAAGACAAAAGAGAAAAAAACTATGGGTATAAAAAGAAAAAATTAACTTCATTCTCCAGAAATTCTAGTACTACTCATAATTATTTTTTTCTAGAATTGAAAATTTGTTTTCTTTAAAAATATCTTTTTGTTGCATAGTTTCTGATTACATTTTTTATATCAGACAGTAGCAATTAGTTTATTAAAAGATTAGAAAACAGCAGAAAACGTCATTGTTGAATCTGGCAAACTCGTCTAATGATAAAATTAAATAAAAAGTCCTTTTTTTAGGGTGAATTTTCAACTGATGAGAAACATACAGAATAACTTGAGTGACTCATCCATAAAAAGAAGTTTGCTTCTGTGTGTTGCATTTTAGAAATCAGATACGTGTCTGTATATGCATATGTGTGTGTGAATGTTTGTAAGTAAGTATGTGTGTATAAATATAAGTGCATATATGCTTGTGTAGATTTATATGTATATGTGCGTACACATCTGTGTTTGTGTATATATGTACGTGTACATATATACGTCTGTGTATATATGTATGTAATTATGCATGTGTGTATGCGTATATGCTTAGGTGTGTATGTATGTGTGCGTATATATGTGCGTATATATATATGTTTCTGATCTATATATCTATATATATATATATATATATATTATGTTTCTGAAATCAGATAACTGTTATTACTCTTTTCAGTATTGATAGGGATTTCCTTCCTAATATTTTATTTGAAGTAGTGTGAATCTTGATTATGTCAATATTTTCTCTTGAAGTTAAATGCGATATTCATTTTAGTTGCTGCTGCTGCTACTGCTGCTGACGATGATGATGATAATCCTCAAGTGATATGGTTTCTATTATTTGGCACAGTTCTGTGTGATTGTGTAGCGCCACCCCACAAGATTCGAAAAAGGAAGATAATCACCTAGACTCATAAGAATTCATCCGCTCAAAGCATTTTCAACCATTGATCTTAGAAAACGGTTGTATACAGCTGATATCTTAGATACTTTTTAACGGGTTTTGGCGTCATGCATGACATGCACATGAAACTTTCGATTTATATTCTTAAATAAATCTTTCGATCTATTTAAGAATATAACATGAATTTTCAGGATAATGTTTTGTTTTTTAACCAAATTGCGGTATTGGGCGAAACTACATCTAGCACAGTCTGTTTTATATCCCATCCCCACCGATGTATTTGAAGTGATTAGAATTTACTAATTTCACATTCTGAATTTTTATGATGGACTCAGGGTATGTCTTTTGGAAATTTTATATTGAGTTCTCTTGCTTGAAACACTTGGTAGAGAATGTTGATTTTCTGTTCAAAAGCTTTCCTTTCCCAGCTATGAATATCAATCTCATCCGCATCGCCCCCACTCCATATTTATCAGTACCTTGTTCACGGAAGGAAAGTACGATTGTTATCTTATATTAACAGATTTGTTTGGGATGTGGTAAGGGATGTTTAAATGATCAGTGTCTATCTCTTCACACCTTGCCTTGTAAAGGAGCAGGGAACAGTCTAGGAAAAGATTAAATAAATTAGAGCTCTCATTTACTCCTTGTTTACTCCTTTACTCCTGATGAGGTTTGAAAGGTTTCTGTATTGGAGTCCTCGCCAAACTTGTAAGATTTTATTAACCGATAATGTTCCATTTTTAGATCGATCCATTCAGTGGATTTGAAACTTGGAAGGCGGTTTTTAATGGATGAGAAAATGAAGCCTTTATTGATGCGGCCATATACTGCTGTGAAGTCAACCTAATAGGTATACAATTTCGTGGACTTGTTCGATAACATATATTCCATCATTGCATCTCTTAACAGAACGAAAACTAAATTAGCTAGCAAGAAGTTGGCTTTCAGAAAAAAATGCGAGCCTAGTTAATATAATGTTCATAAATGATTTCACCATAATGAATTCAGTTGAGATAACTCTGTATGTATCTGTGTCTTGAGGAATACATTTTGTTTCCATAGTGTATTAATGCGTAATAAACCTCACATTTTAGGTACACTTGAAATAGAAGGACTATATCGAATCTATAGCTGCATTTACTGCTAGGAACATAGGGTCACTGTGTCAGGCCAGAAAGTATTTCTCGATAGAAACCATTTTGCACATTTATAAATCTACCATTCGTCCGTGCATTGAATACTTTTACCATACCTGGCCAGGAGCTCCTGTTATTCATCTTGATATTCTCGAGAAAACCAAGAAGTATCTGTAATATAATCGATCCTGATCTAGCAGCCCAACTTCATTCATTTTCTCACCTATGTGATATGGCAGGTATTTTCATAGCAACTGCTGTATTTACGCGTGCTACTAGATTGGCATCAAGGTTACAACCATCTTCCACCGAAATAATTAAATATAACCGACTCTTCTACTCTGACAGTTTCTTTTCTCGTACTTTCCGTTTGTGAAACCCCCTTCTGTTTGCATCTGATAATTCCCGATCTCCAAAATGTTAAATGCAGCATCAATTGCTATCTTCTATCTCCTTGATTTCCATCCTTCTCTTATCCGTTCTTCGACATCCTCTGTACCTTGTTTTTTTCTCTCATTGTAACCCCCGTTACACTAGTGGTGGTCCTGCCTTGCTTGGGCTGAAATGGTTATAAAAATCTTTTAAAAACTTAAGAAACTTGGTATTGAAATCCGGGAGAAAATAAAATATTTTTAAAATTCCGGCCTCAATGTCAAGTGATGTTTATTATTCCTTAGTTTTTTTTATAGCTTTGTTATCAGAAGGTTCATTACTATTTATGTCTGAAGACGGACTTTGTAATGATTAGATGAATATTACTATATGTTTTATTTCTGTGAGCATCTTTAGTTTAAAGTTGTCAGGGTTGAAATGTAATTCAGTGTTTTTGAAACCAGGGCATTTTTTCTGTGTTGGTTTTGATTGTATGACGTTATTGTGCTTTTTCATTTCTTTCCAAAGTTTAAAACATTGTCTATGGCTTGATTAATGTTGTGTCCAATTTTTCGGAGATATTGATTTCTCAACGAGTTAACTATTTTTTTATATTATTTTTTAAAATTTTTTCTTGATTTTCTCTTCCATTTTTCTTTTCCTGTTTCCTTCTTTCTTGTATCAATTTTTTCAAGTAATGATTATCCTCCCGTGGGTGTATCTTTTTCATTTTAGGTATTCTTTGTATACTCTAATATCTGTTACAAACTGCATAATCCAAGAGTGTGATGATTCGGTTTTTTTCCTTACGTTATATGGCATATGCTATGTGATGCAGTGCTTCATGCGATAGTCAAGCCTGTGTTATGGATGGAATATATTTTTGAGTAACAAAAGTTTGACAAGTGTTCTCTATTACTGTTTGAGGCTTCTGCAAAAAAAGAATATTTTTTGCCATCAAAGGAGGAATGTCTTTCAGCAATATTTGAGGTAGCATTAAAATCTTCATTAATGCGCGGTTCTCTTCTTTTTTGCTAATATAATAACTTTAATTTACTCTGGGTAGAATGTCTTCCGGAATGGTTGCCATCTTTGATGAAATCCTTTGATATGATAACGATCACTTGACTGATTTGATGCATAGAAGCATCCTGAATATCTAGAATGCTATAATATTCCAAAAGATTAGAGAGATTAGATTATATAAAAGTAAAGGTATAAAGTAGCTGTGTGGGCATTATCATTGTATAGCTTTACTCTCATTCTAATTAGGATATTGTTGTCTCAACTAAATGCTCGCATTGTGGATCCGATACTGCCAAACTTACAATGTGCCTCCGATCTAAGAGGAAAACAATGGATATGATTGTCACAGTGCAAAAAATCAAAGAAAAGTCTTATAGACAACAAGACCTGTTTCGGATCTTTGTAGATTTTACCAAGGCCAACGAAACGGTAAACATAATTTATGTAGAAAAACTTGTTACGCTTACTATTCATTTCGTTGATATCATCAAGTCTGTAAACGTTGGTGGTTTACTTTCAGCAACCATAACAGTACAAAATGAAATCAAGAAAGGTGAAATTGCAGTACTGAAATTATTCGTGATTTTCTTTTTTGTTGTTTTTCTTGTGCCTTTATGTGGTGTGCTATGAGCAAATATATTCGATATCGTAAACTATTCAACATATCACGCTTCTCTGCTAAACGAAAGATATTTCAATTTCTTGCCTGAGGTATTCCGTATGCTGATAGCTGTTTACTTATTTATACAAACAGAACAGGAAATGCAAGCCCTGATAGATAATATTTCCTGTTCTGTCTTTGCTGTCATCATAGACAAGACAGTAGTCATGTTCCAATGTGCTTCAGGCTTCCCTTATATCGAACCATCAATATTAGCAGATGGCCTGAAACCGAAGAAGGTAGAGAAATTCACTTACTTTTGGAGGACTATAAACAAGCACTGCACTTTTGATGGCGAAATATCTTCCCGTGTGAAAGAAGCATCTGGTGCACTTTCAGCTCTAAAAGACGGTAGTCAACAATGCATGTATGCTGACGTGCCTGTTATACTCCTGCGAGACATGAATTGTGTATCGCAGACAACTAGACGCCCTGGAGTGATTCCACCAACGTTGTTTAAGATCGATTCTTTGTATCTATAGAATATCTTATTCACTAAACACTGTGGCTATCGAAAAAGCAAATTCAATCAGCATCGCCACAAGTTTTGCTAAGAAGGACATGTAATTAATCTTGAAAACAGCATAATATCCAAGCAAATGCTCTACGGAGAATTGCTTTAAGGCACTCGACCAAGGACACAGTCAAGGACATTAATAGAGGAATTCAATGATCCAGTAATTCATCAAATTACATGTGATGATTGCGACAAGTATGTCCCTCTATTGTAGACATTTGACAAATTATGCTGGAATGACTTAACATGCGGAGTGTGTCAAAAGACATAGAAAAACCGCTGTAATCTCACCCGTAACCTAAAAACCATGGGCAAACTGGACAGAATTTACAAAACAGGCCAGGTACTGTACAGAACAATCTAGTTTATCATGTCTGGAATAAGCGCTGCTAGTCACTTCCAGGTTTTAAAAGCTTATGTCAATCTCACGAGAACTAAAACAATAGATCAACATTGTCAGCGTAGGTCATACTGGTTGAATGAGTCAAGAGCCATCATATATATAAACTATATATATATTATATATAAACTCGGGTGGGAAGAGACTGTTTCATGCTGAGCGCAATCATCATTTACATACGCTCTATATCTGATAGTGATCACTTTATCCTATAAATATAGAAAACCTTAAAACTATATATATATATATATATATATATATATATATATAGTACGTATGTGTGTACATATGCATTTATATGCAAGCATATGTATATACAAATGCATATGCATACATATATACATGTGTACCTCTATGTACACATTTGTGTACACACATTTTAAAGTGCAAACAAAAATCATTACGTAGAGATCTGCATACTGTTTTTGAATATGTAAATGTGAACATGAAAATATATTTTAAGTGGGAATTATATGCATAATATGCAAACTCTATGAAGTACTACGGAAAAAAATTTGTACACTTTTTTCTCCCCACCTCAATTAATTTCAAGTAACCTGTTTGGACATGTATACAGAAATCTTACAAAAGGTAGCAAAAGCCGTTCACTTGCACACATTTTACAATATCCTACGTGTAGTACCGAAGCTGAAAGAGAGTGTCGAAGGAAAAGAGAAGATCTAAATGACCATAACAGAAACACAGATGTAAAATTGAATATATATATATATATATATATATATATATATATATATATATATATATAGCCCGATTTTGCTCGGGTGTTTTTAGTGGTTATGTTGAAATGGTAAGGTCAGGTGCTTATTCAAAAAGCCCCAAATGAGGTTGCCGTGATGCGCAAGTTACAAAACTGCGATGTAAGTATTGGTTTTTGTTGTATTTGCAAAACGGGATTCATGCTTGGTAACATCGGGAATTACGTATGTAAAAGGGCGGGCATTACGACAACTTTTAATGTGATGTGATTAAGTTGTGATGCAGAAGAAGTGGATACAATACCCCTGCAACGTCGGAGGGATTGGCACCTTATAGAAAGCGTAAAATTGTTATGGCATATGATAAGGTATAAATTATAAAAAGATCAGATTTTGTTGGAATACAACTAAACTTTTCGGAGAAATAAACGATCGCAAAGAGAAATATTTTCCATTCATTTTTGCGGTACCCTGTGTGTCAATTGAATTTTTTGTTCGCATATCAAGGCATCAGATCTTGATCTACCAGTGACTCGATTTTGGTTGAGTTTGACTTGAGTGTATTGAAGAAATGCAGAAAAATGCACAAAAACCACCCGAAATTGTTTGTCGTTAAATTCTGACGAACCCTGTACATTGATTTGAAAAAAAAGTTGATCTACAAGTTACCCGATTTGGGTTGAATTCGAATAAGGCGTCTCGAAGGATAAGAGTCCGTAAATTCTAAGTGTTTCGGTGATTTCTACCGTATCTTGTGAATCAATTCGAAAAACATTTGCGTACATCAAAGGTTCATGTTATGATCGACAAGTGACCCAATTTTGGTTGAAATCAGACTATCGGTTTTCGGCGGAGTAGGGTTTGTTAGAATGGAGACATACAAACACACACGCACAACAAATATCCATATATATATATATATATATATATATATATATAGTGTACCGAGGTAGCAGATAATTTTCTAAACATATATTTTTAAATATAAGAGACAAGGAATTATGTTTAATCATGAGCCGTTCTAAACATCGTGTTTTGGCTTTAATTTCTACTGAAAATAAGGACAAAAATTGTCCAACATTTGAATATTTTTATTATGCTGGTGCTAAGCTTTCAACTTACATGAGACATTTTCAGAGAGGTTACAGGGACGTTAACATAAAGGCATCCACCATTAAAGATGATTTTATCTCGTGTCGACATAAGATAATATTAAGTTTCGCATCTCAGTTCTCATATAAAAACTTTAATAATTTTGTTAAAACTATGGTGCATGTTCCATAAATCGATGTTCACACCAATGAAAAATAATAAAAATAACTTTTTTTGTAAAATCTTCAAGAAAAGAAGTGAATATTGGAACTTAATAATAAAATTTCTTTCATTAAAATTTTAGTCGAGGCTAATAGTTACAATTTTATGACTTCACTATAAGAAAATCTACAAGTAAAAACTTACCTTTAAAATATCCTCACTGATATCATATAATTATAAAAAACGTAACTAAGCGATCAAAAATATTGTGTATTTTGCACACATTATTTTTAAAGAATTAAGCAACATGAAACAAACACTTAGGAACAGTAGTCTACATTATATGTGTGTGTGTGTGTGTGTGTGTGTGTGTGTGTGTGTGTGTGTGTGTGTGTGCAGAGACACGTGCACACACTTCCAAAATATTTCGTTTTTATGTAATGTTCCGCTATATAAAATTACTATAGATAATTAACCATCGAAAGTCAAGGAAGTTAGGAATTGATTAATAATTCAGGAAATTGAAATGCCAATTACTTTTTGCCCAATAAACAGGAGATGAAACATCTGAAACGGATAAATAAATACATACTTTCTAGTTTGCATTCTTAATATATACAATTTCACACCTACAGAATATTCTTCGCGAAGCTGTAAATATATTGGTAGTTTATTCAAATTCATTTTTCCATAGGTTTTCTGAACAGAAATTACGCTATTTCTATAACAAGTATACTAACAAGTAGGGATAACTACAAGCCTGTAATGTATCATTGCTTATTGTTACTATAGAAGTCTACACATCTAAAAATCTGAAAGCAGAATATTCCAGACACTATTAAAAGGTCTTTTTAATATATATATATATATATATATATATATATATATATATATATATATATATATATATATATATATATATATTTTACAGTTGACAAGCTTTTCTTTTAGAGACCCTATAATAATTTCCGAAGTAAATCTACAATAAAATACAATATCAGTTAAGTGCCATACGTGAAACACGCTTGGGAGATCATGTGTCGAAAGAGACATGACTGACTGGGCAGAATATTATCCCGCAGTAGGTTGCCATTGCCGGTAGACTGGTTGCCAGCCAAGTCTATAGAACCCAATCTGTCCTGTTATTTAACCCATAACTGGAAGGAAGAGACGGATTAATATCTTTCCCAAGGGGATTTGCACGTAAGTGAATGCAATGAATTCAACTGGAATTCGAACTCGGCTCCCCGATTTCTCGTTCCGATGCCTAACTTGCCAGGAAAATACAATATAACTATCCTTATAAATTTGTATATTTTCTTTGAAAACATATGAGGTATTTATAAAAATGGGAACTATTTTTCGAATCATTCAATTCAGACGACAAAGAAATGGATTGCCGGATTCATGCAAAAAACCAGATCTAGTAACGTTCATCAAAAAAATATGAATTGTGAAATAATGAATATTACTGTTTTAGAAAAAGAAAGTAAGCAAGTGGAAAACAATATCTGCACTTTGCCAGAAAAATGATAAAAGAATATTTGAATATCAAAATGACAAACGACACTCAATAAATAATTTTGCAAACGAATTGTAAATCTATACAAGATTCAGCTAAATACTGGGGTGATTACTAGAATTTAACTTCTAGTAAAAATTACAAATACTTCTGACACTAATACTCTCTCTCTCTCTCTCTCCCTCTCTCTCTCTCTCTCACACACACACACATCGCAGACTCACTCACTCATTTTCTCCCTCTCTCTCTCTCTCTCTCTCTCTCTCTCTCTCTCTCTCTCTCTCTCTCTATGCCTTTATATTGTCAGACATCGTGATGGCTTTCAAAAACCGTTTTGGAAAGATGCATAACTTGCCAGGAAAAATCATCCCTAGTTCTTGGTCATATCTAACTAGAAATTCTACCATCGGTACGGCAGATAAGGGCAATGAAGTATAAGGGCAACTGGCTTCACCTATCAATCGTTATATATTTGCCCAGGAAAGCAAAATCAATTGAGCTACTTTCATAATCACAATTATGATCATCTAATGGAGAAATCTTGTAATCAGTGATGACTCTGAGTTAAATGACTATTGCATCACTGCTTCTTGCTTTCCTGCGTATTGGAAGTCCTCATCTGTAGTTCTTGTTTTTAAGAACTCTGAGGATCCTCTGTTCCTTCTATCTTGAGCCTCATGGCGCTTTTTAGCAAAGTGTTCGAGGCTCTTGTCAATACTGAAGTAGTTACGCATCTCACATCTCACGACTTACTCTCTGACAAACAATATGGCTTCCTCTTCGCCAGGGTCTATCGCTGATATGCTAACTGTCATTACTGTATATGTATAACAGGCTCTTGATAATATTGACCAGGCTCGAGCTGTTGCTCTTGACATCTCGAAAGTGTTTGACAGGGCTTCACATACTGGCCTTCTACGCAAGCTCTAGTGCTATAATTTTTTAGATGAGTGTTTGATTTAATACAATCGTTCCTATCAAATTCTAAACTGAAAGTCATTTTGAACGGGCATGCTTCCATAAACTTTCATATGAACGCGGACATCTTTCAAAACTCTATCCTAGGTCCTACGCTTTTTTTATCTTCATCAATGATCTTCCTAATGTAATTATTTCCCAAGTAGGTATCCATGCAGATGACACCATCATTTACTCCTGTCTCGATAGTAAAACTGTCAAGGCTGGTATTGGTCCATCTATTCTCCCTCCAGCTATGGATTGAATAGCAGGACGAATTGGGTTCTCTAGCCTTGGTTGGCAACCAATCTATCGCTGGAAAAAAAATAGAAAACTACTGCATGAAAATCTTCTGCCCAGTCCGTTATGTCTATTTCGAGACATGATTGCCCAAGCGTGTATCACGTGTAAAACTTAACTGAAGAAAAAAACGAATTATCAATTTTGGAGAGAAGTTTAAAAAGCAGTCAACAAAAAAGAAAATAGGCATTGTCCATAAAAAAAACTGAACGGAAGCGGAATTAAAATCATTATATCTGTCGATTAAGAAATTATTGACAAAAGCTTATACCTTATCATCTATCATCTAATAGCAATTTGTCATTTAGGGAGATAATCTGCTTTCTCAAGGGTATTTGTGCGTAAGTGAATGAAACGAATTCGACTGGAATACAAATTCGGCTCTCATTCCGAGCCGATATTCATTTGTTTCTTTATGTTTTATAAAATCAATTTTCATTCTTACATTCAATCCATTTTCCAGTTCTTCCAACCTCTTTGCAATATTCTTTTTGGCTTTTTCAAGTATATCAATAATGATGCCGTTGTCATTTTCTAAATTTTTGTTTTTAATGTCGAAATATTTGAACAACTTTCTTTCTGTCCTATTTGAACAATGACATCAACTGACATATTTTCATCCTAAATAAACTGGTTGAGTTTACACATGTTTTATGATTTGATTCGGGAGAACTGCTCATAGTTTTTGTATATAACATTGATTTGCATGATCAAATAACTGTAGCTTACACAGTACCGAAAGGATGACTTGACCCATCTAATTATAACCCAATTTTCTGATCTTTTGAACCTACTTGTTGGTTATTATTGAATGTAGCACGCCAAATAAGTGATACTAATCCCAGTATATCTATCAGGGAACCCAGTCTGATAAATATGTACCAGGCACATTACATATAAACATACACACGGTGTGGTGACAGGCTTTTTATAAAAGCAGTGTATACACTTTCAGGTAGGATTAGAGTTTGAAATACCTTTTAAGTTACCTTAGACTGTCTTATCTTTGGAACACACAAACAACCAATTTGACAATTTTTTGACTCCCCCACTACTCCCGCTCATGAACAGAGATACACAGTAATTAAGGTTAAACACCTGACAAGCAAATCTGTGGTCGTAAACGGGATATTGACTGTAGTTCATTTGAATTCTCCAAAACAAAATTGTTAATAACTCCAATCAATTAAGTTATTATTATTATTGTTGCTGTTGTTACAAAATGAATAACTGTTCTTAAAGGACAATCGAATGCTAACCATAACTTTTTCTTCTTTTTCTTTGCTACTGCTAGTGTTTATTGGGTGCGGTATAAACTGTAACCTTTGACCAAGTTTGCATCAATTACTAAAGAAATTCCGTCTAAAATAATCATTTGAGTGCGTGAATGTAGTAGGTTAAAATAATAAAGTGACAGAATGAGTTAATCTCTTTTTGTATATGTAAGTCATCGCTCTACATGTCTTGTTGTCTTGATAAGACAAGATTATTTCACTCTGACACTGACATTTTTTTGGATTCTCCTATTTGTTTATTTCTTTTTATTTAATTTGTTGACACTCGATTTCACGTACACTTGTATATATATATATATATATACACATACGTACATAAATGCATACATGCATAGATAGATAGATAGATAGAGAGAGAGAGAGAGAGAGAGAGATGTAAAATGCACATATTAATACAATTAGTGAGAATCTATGATAAAATATATAGTTTATATAATTTAGCGTATATGCATGCAGATGTTTTATCAAACTGAATGTCTGATTTTCTGATTGTATAATGTGTGACTGTGTGTTCTACTGTGACTTGCGTCTCTAAAGTTTTATAAAAATGCGTACATTTTGGCCTGTACTTGTTTACACACACACACACACACACACACACACACACAATATATATATATATATATATATATATATATATATATATATATATATATTTATATATAGAGAGAGAGGGAGAAAGCGAGAAAGAGATAAAGTACAACCGTTGAATGAAATAAAAATTACAGTTCATTATCTCCCAGAACCTCGAGGCTTTCGTCAACAAAATGTCACTGAAGGAGAAGACTGAAAAAAGATCCAGTACGAAGTGAAAAATCTGAAAAAAATATCTTTCAGGCAAGAATTCGATGCAGCCAAGGTCCCCTAAGTACAGAAATTAAATAGATTAAAAGATTTGTAGTTGACACATGAGGTCCATCACTCCTCTGTGAAGGCAGTTATCAACATTAGTCAACATCACTTGAATGCCTTTGAAGAGTCAGTGCTGAACAAGAGTTTCAACTTCGCAACAACTATCAAGCGGATACCATACTTGGACATCACTGCCCGAGTCGAGGAAATAGCCTTGAACATTACTCAGGCCCAAGAGGATGAGCTAAGATGGAAAGTGAGACAGACATTGAAGAAAGCCAAGCCGCCAAAATCAAATATCACAAAGAAAGAGGGGCTAGCAATCAGGACCCTACAGAGGAATGAGAACATCATCATACTACCAGCTGACAAAGACAATGCAACTGTAGTGATGGACAAAACAGAATACACCGAGAGACAGGAAGACCTCATTAGAAGTGATAGCTATAGCAAAGTAAAGGCCCTACGTTGAAAACAGAACAACAACTGTCGCAGATCCTAATCAAGAACAAGGATAATTTCTAGCCTAAGACATATAGGCAGTTGTTTCAATGCTACAGTAAGTTACCTCACATGTATAGTCTACCCAAGATTCAAAAAGACGGTATTCTGCTAAGGTCGATTCTTAGCAGCCAAGGCTCTGTGTGCCACCCTCTGAGTTGCTTCCTTGTGGATATAATTGAGCCACTGATAGGAAAGTTATCATCCTATATCCGAAACTTCGCTCATTTCGGAGAACTAATCATCTCCCATCCAATGCAACCAGATGGTGAGCTTGGATGTGCTAAGTCTGTTCACCAAAGTGCTCACGGTGGAGGCACTATCGGTAGTCAGGAACAGACTGGTGATATACTGGTAGGTTCTCCTAGGGCTAAAGAAGGCTTAGCAAATGGCTCGCCATTATCACCATCATTGACTAACATATACATGGAATACTTCGAAGAGATGCATTAGAATCCACAGTACTCTATGACTGAGATACGTTTATGATACCTTCATACTCTTGCCACACCAGGAAGAGGTCCAGAAACTACTGGACCATGTGAACTCAATTAGATTATCGATACAGTTCACAATGGAAAAAGAGAACAACAAACAAGCACTTCTCAATGTACTAATATCTTGAATAGAGAATGGGTTAAAGACATTCGTATATCGCAAGCTAACTTTCACTGAACAATATCTCAAGTCCCACAATCCATAACAATGAAAAGAAAGGGATCATCTACTGCTTGCAACATTGAGAAAAAGTCATAAGCGGTAACCCAGAGACATATGAACAGGAAATTGTAGGTATAAGCAGTACCCTACAACGTAGGGTGCAGCTTATACCTACACTGCCCAGAGTACATGACAACAGGGAGGGAGGATTCATGAGGATAACAACTCTCAGAAAACAGCTTTGGTTTTCCCACCCTATGTGAAGTGGTTGTTGGAAAAAATACAAAGGATCTGCGATCCATATAACATCAGGACGACCTTCAAAAGTGGTTCTACATTTCACAGCTACCTCAAACAGAGGAGAACATGACTAAGTACTGTGCGTACGTCATTTCATGGAGCTGTGGAAAAAATATTAAGGACAAAGGTAAGGCTGCAAGAACATTGCAAGGCCGTAACACAAAAGGGGATAGAAAAATCAATCATAGCTGATCGCATATGGAGGGAGAAAGAGGAACACTGCTCTATGGGATGGAGTTAAAATAACTGATAGAGAACAATTTTGAAAAGTACGTAAACTTAAGGGACTAGCGCATATAAGTCCGAAATATTCATAAACTGATGAAGGACACTGATCAAGGGCACAAGCCCCAGTGGACATAGGCGTTAGTTAGTTTCAGTGACTTGACCCAAAGAGTTTTGAGTTCAATACATACATGGCTACAGCAGTGGTGAACAAATAATTTAGAGAGTTAAGATAAAGGGATATAACTACATGGTATCCGGAAATAGCATCGCACATGGAATGAGAACAATCTACCCGAGTAATTGAAATAAAGGGTTCGGTTCAAAATCCCTAGCACCTGCAGAAGGTCGGAGTGTACAACGGCCGAAATGTCGTAAACACAAAACACAGCAATAAAGAGGAGAACCACAATCTTAACAATGTAAATAATGTAGAGGAAAAGTAGCATTAAATGCATTTATATATGTAGGAATATTAATATCCATAATCAATACTTAATATCGCTACCACTAGACGAACTAGAATGTCAAATCGACGTCGGATAGAGAAATCATTTTTTTTTCAATCATTCCTCTTGACGGTAAATCTAAAATTCCCGTAAGCTTTCGATTATGCATTCAGTTTTCCAACGGTACACATAAATTTGATTTTGTCAAGGTCAGAACTTTGAGTAGACCAATTTGTAAAACTCTGTCCTCATCAGAAAGTACATCGTTACAGACAATAGAAAACCTATTCTTGAAATAGTTCATCGTCTGCTATAGTTGGTAACAAGTTATACCTTAGCAAAACATATTTTCCACTGTTCTATATTCTATGGGCTTTATCAACTTTCCATTGCTTTTGATGTCGCTTTTGGTTCGCACCTACATTCTGTATCAAAGGGTGCAGTATAATTCTTACTTCATTCATTACTGTTATGTATGCGTAGGCTTAAGTTTTCCTTTATTTTCAATTTCTTTATTGTCAATCAATATTTTTTCTTTGCTGATATATTTATTTTTTTAACTTTTATTTATTATTATTTATTTTATTTTATTTTTTATTTTATTACTATTACTAATTTCATTAAAATCGTATGAGCTTCGCAAAAAAGTAGAGATTAACATTTTTGTCCTGAGAATTATACAACAAATAAAAATAAAATAACAGTTATTGTTTTGCTTTTATCATCTGACGTCACATAACAGAAAAATGCATTCTTTACTATTATCTATGCAAATGGAACCATTTTCCTTTCTTTTCTTTTCTTTTCTTTTCTTTTCTAAATGATTTTTCTTTTCTACTTGGCTACAAAAAAACTTATAAAATTGATATGGATAACTAAAGGTAGCTTATCAAGCCTTGAATTAATCCTGCTTCATCTGATCAAAGAAGTAATGTTCGTAACGGTTAGGTTCCCGAATAATGCAAGTTTTGTAAATTTTAGCAATATATCTACACTAAATTTATGAATGAAATTCCACTTTAATAGTTAATTGGCAAGAAAGACAAACGATATAGTCAGTTGTTCAGTGTAAGATATTCAGTAATTTCATCATCAGACCTCATTTCACTCTATTCCAAATTCAAACGTACAAATATTTTACTTGGTACCTCCACTTGTTCGCAGAAAAACAGCATAGCATGAAGAAAAAAGACCCTAAACCTAATAAAAACAAAGTTTTACCGTCAAAATATTTATGTTATTATTTTTAAAAAAAGATCAAAATATTTTAAATTATTTTTTGAATATTTTAATCCTGACTAACACATTGAAAATTATGTTTAAAAACCTTTTCTTTCCGTCAGCGACTGCAGACTTTTTACTAGAGTTTACTTTGGCAAACATAATATTACTTAACTCACTTTTTGCCGGTGAAAAACATATTAATTTGGAAGTTCTTACAAAATCAAATAATGGTCGGATTTTGTTGAAACTTTCAGGGCTTGTTTACAAAGGACTGAAATTACTTTTTAAAATCATTAGTTTTATATAACCTTGGTAGAAATAATTTATTTTTTTTAATATGTTACTCCCCACTCCAATTAATTTCCTTTCGGAATTTTGTTTTATTAGTTAAATGCAGAATCACATTTTTTTTTCTAAAAGTCGCTCATTTTCAAGAAAATCTTCTCCGAATAGTGAAAACAAAAAAACTATGCCATTTTTTATACAGACAAACTTTTGATTGCTTTTATAAACAATATATATTAAGGATATTATAGTCTGAAGAGAAAAATTTACGATAAATAATGATTTTTTTACAAGAACTATTTTTATTTTTATTTTTGAATTATAGTAATTTATCAAGCCTCAAAAATCTTTTAAAATGTTTTCTAATAATCGTTTCAAATAGATTATTAAGTTAATAAGTGAAGACTATATTTACTAATCGAAAATTGAAAAGGTTAATATAAATCTTCATGCACCAAGATTTATTTAAAATAACTAAAACATTTTTTGTATTCAGATATCTGTCTCTCTTTTTTTAAATTCTATAATAATCTATAATTGTCATATCATTAAAACGCCACGTATTTCAATGGTTGTATCCCTTACGAAACGTTTACGTAGGTTTTTATAAATTTATATCAATTCTGGTCAACTATATATGGTCAGATAAGTAAACATGATTGACGACAGAGCTGTCATCGCCTACTTGAAAGGTCAGAGAGTCAGACCTCCGTTATTAAGAAAAACTTTTATTCTAAAGTTCATGCCATAAACAAGTAATATTCGTTTCAAATCAGATTAAATTAACTTTAAATTTGCTAATTTTACAAAACTAACGTGTCAAAGATGTATATTATATTTTTGCATGATTTTTAAAATCGATAATTTACTTTTGTTTACAAATGTGTCGATCGCTGAAAAATTGAAAAAAAAAAGACTAAATCTCAAAATTTTAGATTCCAATCAATACAATTTCTGTTTTAAATCCAACAGAGTATTTTGCTTACCGGAAATAGTTAATTCATCTTTCATTTAAGCACAAATTCAAGAATTTATTTTTATTTTTTAAAATTTACTTTAAAAGTTAAGTATGGAAAATGAGTGGTGGTATCTAATTTTACTCCCCTTTTGTTGTTGCTGTTCTTTAACTTCATTTTTTGTTGGGGTAAGTAATGGAGAGAGCTAACTGATTAATCTAATTACTATGTACAAAAATATTTAAACGCCTTAAAGAACCCCCTATCTCTCTCTCACACACACACACACACAAACACACACACATTCTCTCTCTCTCTCTCTCTCTCTCTCTCTCTCTCTTCCCTATATTAGATTAGTCCGCATACCAGGTGAATCCTTTATACAAGGTGAGTCCTTATACCAGGTGAGTCCTTTATACCAGGTGAGTCCTTTATACCAGGTGAGTCCTTTATACCAGGTGAGGCACGACAACGAATTGTGCTATGAAATAAAATGCAGAATAACGAGTCGAGCATGAAATTTTAATTCTTTAGCTTCTATCTTTATTGTTTTTGTTGTTTTTAATTTCTGTCAGTGTTAATTTTCATTTTTTCATAGCAGAATGCTATGAATCTGCAGGAGAGTAATTCATCGTTTCCCATTGATATAAATTAAAACGATTATATCGAGTCAGTTGCTAAGTTTGCTACTATAAACGTTGGTTCACTGTATCATGCTAGACAATATTTCTCAACAGTCACTCTTGCACCTTATACGTGTAACATTTTTATCTGCATTGAATATCGTTGCTACATCTGGTCTGGTGCGTTTGCTAAGCATCTAGAGATGATAGACAAAATCCAGATAAGAGCTTGAAATGTTATCGATCCCAAACGGCGTCACTCCCTTTTCCTCCGTAGCAATGTAGCTTTCTCTTGCCTTTTCTACAAATATTTTCATCGCAATTGTTCTGATGAGCTTTCCTCTTTGGTAACTTGATTTCACGAATTTAAGCATAGTAATATATTAGCGGATGGGTCTCTTAATTTTACTATTGAATTGGGTAGATGTAAACGTAAGTTATATTCTAAGCGTGTCTTCTCTTGCCTGAGGAACTAGCTTCTCGCTTTCCTATCAACTACAATCTTCAAATCGTTAAATGCAATGACAATCGTCCCTTTGGTCGGATATTGCAGAAAAGTTACATAGAAGAAAAGACGAATATCACAAAAGTCAGTAGACAGAAGAGTAGTAACTGATAGGCATTACCTCCCCTAAGCGTGGGAAGCTGAATACAATTGAATAAAGGGTTCAGCTCAAAGTTTCGAGCAGGTTATTGCATCAGAATTTACTTTTTAAGTGAATCGATGATTCCGCTAGGATCGAATTTATGTTTCCAAGGTTTAAATATTTTATTAAGAAGCTATTTGCATGAACTTTATTAAATAAGGATCCCCGTTTTTTTACATGCGCACATACACACGCACACAGAGAAAACACACACACACATATGCTCTCATTACGACTGAGCCCTCTAGAGAAGAAAATTTAAAAAACATTTCCAGTTCTGCGATATATGCATTACTCTTCAGAAATGAATCGAATTCTTTCAGTGACTGGCGTGTGTACACACTGCTTATATACACAACACGTTAAAATTTCCCTTCTCTGATTCTATGGTATAGTGGGGTAGCGACTCCGATTGACACCAAATCCGTCGAGTTTCGATCCCGGCTAGAAGCAAGTGGATATGTCTAACCACACCGATGAGCTGTGATACAGCGAAACAGGCTTGTATGTGGATGACTAATATATATATATATATATAATTAATGTGGAGAAGTTTGTCAAGCTGACTTCGAAGTTTCAATCGTCAAGACTTGTTTTTCAATTTACTTAACAGCAAATGTCTAACCGACAACACCTACAACACAACCACCGAGACAACTAAAAGATTTACAAAGAGGCAACAGAAACAACCTTCAAAGAAAGTTTCAACAATTGCAAAACATCACTCAAGACCCTCACGAAACTTCGAAATCGGCATGACTTTGTTCAATTAAGTTACAAACTTTTCTACATTAATCCCATTAACGCTCTATATCTCTCTCGATATCGAGCACTTTACGATCAAAAACCTGCTTGCCAAAATATTTTTTTTATCTGTAAACCACTGAAAAAACTAAAATCTTAGCACTAAGCATTATCACAACTCAACACTATATATATATATATATATATATATATATATATAATTTACAAATATCTCTCTATATATATATTATTTACAAATATCTATATTATTTACAAATATCTATATTGTGTTTTATTTCATGTAAATCGAATACTCTTGGCACACTGAAGTTAAATGCTCTTGACACACCTAAAGATACCAAAATGAATTTTTTTGGGGACCTTTCTTGTTAATATGATAAAACGTTAACACAGAGAGGAAAAAAAAACAGAAATTTGACAATACCGTTTCCTATATCTGCAGTGTAGTGTCCACTTTTATTAAAATGCAATACGATTTCTTACTTTCTTTCAATTACTCACTAGTTGATATTAGAAGGTGTATTCATCTTTTATGATGACTAAAGACGTATCCACTGTGACAACAGAATTAGTGTTGAAAAATTCTTTCTACTTGCACCTGTTTATTACAACGATTCTAGTAACTGATTATCCCTGCTACTTTTATCACATGCTGTTTCCAGCCTCTCACATTTACCTAAATAATTTATTTCTCCACTAGATTTTAGAATCCTAATTAGTGAACCACAAAATACAGCTCCCTCACAATCACTTGGCCATAACTCGGCTTGCATAACAATATATGTGTTTTTGATCAATCCGAATTCATAAATAATTATATTGGATATACGCCAACATATTTGACGGGAAAACTCCCGTTACAACTCTCTGATCATAGCTCTATTAGGTCTCATTTAAATGCACATGGTAACCTACCAAACTCTATCTGTAACATACTCGTTGATGATACAAATATATTAGCATCATCAGCATGTAAAAAAGGCTAAAAATTAGGGAAGCATTATTAATACAAAAAAAAAAGGAAAAAGCTAACACTCAATAATAACAAATATTAACACGCCTACAATATGCTGATCGTGTATTCAGTGAAAAATAAAATAAAATCTATCTTTGATAATTAAAAATATGTGTAGCCGAAGCGCTTGGATAAATAAAACATTCAGACAATTTTTATATAATTCATTTGCTTAAACGAAAAAAAATAGTTCACATAAAAAATTGTATGAAAAAAACTTAACCATGACACCTTGTCTGTCATTTTTTGATGAAACTTGCACAAAAATCATTGTTGCCTAAATACACAAATATATATATATATATATTTACGTTCTCACACCCTGACTGAGCACTCTGGAAGAAAGGTAGACTTTGAAAAACAGTGTACGCATCGCTCATTCAGTAAAATGAATTGGAGTACGCTAGCTATTGGGCGCGTAATATGATATGTGCTTAAAAAGACTACGCCCCGTGGCCCAGAGGTAGAGTCGCCGACTGACGCCAATTTGGTCGGGTTTCAAACCTGGGTTAGGGAGCAATCGGAATCTAACCGTACTGATGAGCTGTGATACAGCGAAACACATCTTTCTACTGATGACAATATATGTAGTAAATATTATTGTTATTATTATTATAGCATACTGCGCTCTAATAGCTATAAAGTTTCGGTGTTAAAACACCATCATCAGCTACTTCTCTAGATATCTTCTGATTACTAGTGGGACTGATGCAAAGTCGATTTGCTCGCCTACAGCGAGATTTTTTGCAATGATCCTAATGGATAATAGGCACTTAACTAATGGCTTCTGGTATGTAGGTCAGGTATGGTGAATAGAAATATAACGAGTAATATATGCAGAAATATATCAGCGTAGGCAATAGAAAGAAAATATTTACTATTTTCCTTCCTTTTGTGTTTGTCAATGTTTATAACCTTATTTCAATACCATATAAAAAGCGAAAAACAATTACATCAGAAAAAAATATGAATCAGATAAACAGATAAAACATCTCTATTGACAAATTAAAAAAAACTCTGTTTAAAACATTTTTAAACAAAAGTATTAAAATAGATTGAAAAAAATAGCTATAAAATAATATTTTAAAAAAAGCAGGTAGAAACGATTCATATGTTGAAGTGCAATTTTTTTAGAGTAATATAATCCAGTTTATTACAGCAATATTTCAAATTGAGATTAGGGACATTTAGACAGTTATATTTTTATAACCCACATATGAGACGTCATTGATTAGACTGCATTGAGAATCAAATTAGAGAATACATAAAAACGCAATAACACAGAAACTGGTATTGATATAATCACCTGTATTCGACAACGGCAAACCAATGATTCATTCAAATCTCGACCAGTTAACAGCCACTTCGATGATGCATTTAAAAGTTAATCGATGAAGAATGCTTGGTCAGAAAATGCATATAATGTACATTTTCAAGGTGTTAATTGATTGTCAAACATACACAAAAAAAATCATTACATGGATTTACGATCAGTAAGCACGGGTTATTTATGTATTTGCGATTGTTTAAGTGCCAGATATCCTCACTTGCATTGGCCATCGAAAGTTGATGATGTGTTTATCTTTTGAGTATGATTCGCTTGTTTACAAACAGCCATTAACTGTGAAATCTACAGATTATAACCAGGGAATATGGATTTTTAAGACAGCTATATATATATATATATATATATATATATATATATATATATATATAATATTTTTATTTTGTTAACGAGTTATTTCGCGACCCCATTATTGTAAATCGCCTGAAGACATTGAAAGGTAGAAACCTGGGTCCCGAAATAACTCGTTTACAAATGAAAAATATTCAGATGTTCCACTATATAATTGTATTGTGCACTTTTTAATACAACTGTGTACAGGTCTAATTTAATAATGTCCCAAAACTAAATAACTATATATATATATATAGTTGCCTTTATATTTTACTAATTAAGTAAGCGCCATTCTTGATCAAAATCTGCGGCATCTCCCTGTCCATTTTTACAGCTAAATCTTTCTTTTGTTTTGCCAGTTTTATTTGAGTACATTGACTTGTCAGTTGCTAAAATCAGTCAGTTAAGTGCCATACGCTTTGTCGATCATGTATCGAAAGAGACATGACTGACTGGACAGAAGATTATTCCGCAGTAAGTTGTCATTACTTTCTACGATAGACTGGTTACCATCCAAGGCTATAGAACCCAATCTGTTCTGTTATTTAACCCATAACTGGAGGAAACAGATGGATTAATCTCTTTCCCAATGGTATTTGCGCGTAAGTAAATGCAAGAAATTCGAACTCGGATCTCCGATTTCTCGTTCTGAGCCAATATCAATGCACCACAATGCACACTGCTAAAAGTATTACGAGTAAAACTTCAAATACTGTTCAAGCAATAACTTAATAAGTGTTATTCCGACTCTGCTCCGTCGGAAAGAATGGGTAAGAGGTGGTATGCTCACTTTAAACGAGGTCGTACAGACACAAATGATGCTGAACGCTCAGATCACCCAAAATCAGCAGTTGTCCCGGAAAACACAAAAAAATCTACAAATTCGTTTTGGCCGATCGGAAATAAAAGTTGCGTGAGATAGCAGAAGAGCTGAACATATCAGAAGGCAGTGTATTCACCATTTTGCATGAATATTTGTCAATGAGAAAGCTGTGTCCAAAGTGGGTGCCGCGTTTGTTCATAGTCGATCAAAAATAACAACGTGTCTATGATTCAAAGCATTGTTTGCAACTGTTTCAAGGCAACAAGGAGTTTTATATAAATATGTGACAATGGATGCAACATGGATCCACCACTTCATTCCAGAGTCAAATCGGCATTCAGCCGAGTGGACAGCAGCAGATGAAAGCCGTCCAAAGCGACCAAAGACGCAAACAACAGCAGGCAAGATTTTGGCCTCTGTATTTTGAGATGCACAAGGTGTTTTGTTCATCGATTACCTTGAGAAAGAAAGAACCATCAATAGCGAATATTATATAGCATTAATGGTCCGTTTGAAGGAAGAAATCGCCAAAAACAGCCACAAATGAAGAAGAAGAAGAAGAAGAAGAAAGTGATCTTTCATCAAGACAACACACTGTGTCACAAGTCGATAGCAACGATGGCAAATCTAAATGAATTGCTCTTCGAATTGCTTCCGTATCCACCCTATTCTCCATATCTGGTCTCAGCGACTACTGGTTGTTTGAATACCTCATAAGAATGCTCCAGAAAAAGAGAGTTGTCTCCAATGAAGAAGTGATATCGGAAACTGAGACGTATTTTGAGGTCAAGGACAAATCCTTCTACAAAAAAAAGCATTGAGCTGTTACAGAAGCGTTGAAATGATTTTATCACCCTAGAAGGAGACTATATTAATGAATAAAGTTGAATCTTGCCTAAAAGTTGTTGTTAGTTAGGCCCGGGATTTATTAAGTAACATGTTAAAGTGCGCTGCAAAATCGGGCCAGAGAGAGGACAAGAACAGCGCGGATCCGTTAAAGATACCGTAACAAGAAACGCAATATTTCTGCCCAGAATGTTATTAGAAAGAGCAATAGGAGTGCAGAAGGATGTTTACTTGTGTTTTATAGACTACGTAGAGGAGTTTGACAATGTACGTCACAAAGACTTGATAGATATGCTAGGCAAACTCGACATATTCAGGAAAGCATTAGAACCTATACTAGCAGCAAACCGTCTGCATACGGACAAGAAATTAATTCAGTAGATATAAATAAAATAGAAAAGGGAAGGATGTGTCTTCTCAACGAATCTATTCAACCTGAACAGCGAAGCAGTTCTTAGAGAACTAGAAGTTCTGCCAGGATTCATCATGGGCGGCAACAATCTTAACAATATATGATACGCAGATAACACAATGTTGATAGCAGACACGGAAAGGAAAATACAGGATCTCCTACAGACGGTATCAAGAGAAAGCGAGAAGAAAGTACTAAATGTAAACTACAAGAGAAGTGAATGCATGGTCATCAGCAAAAAAAGTTAAAATGCCAAGTACAGGTCGGGGATACTAAAATCAAGCAGGTGCAGAAATTTATATACCTGGGAAGTGTTCTGACAGAGGACAGAAAGTGCCCACTAAGATCAGAAGATGTATTGGCATGGCCAAAGACGCATTTCTAAAGCTAAGCAGTGTATTGAGAGAAAGGAAGATTTCTTTGGAAACAAAGAAAAAAGTATTGAACTGTTATGTGATATCTGTCCTCCTATATGGTAGCGAATGCTAGACAATATTTTAAAAATGAAGGAGAAACTCGAAGCAACAGAAATGTGGTTCTACAGAATGATGCTGCAGATACCATGCACCGAACATGTGAGCAACGACAAGGTTTGGGAGAGAATGCAAAGTAAATGAAACTTATACTTGACATCAGGAAGAGATAGCTGAAGTTTCTGGGACACGTAAAGAGGCAGGAGTGATTAGAGAATCTAATACTCACTAGACGGATAGAGGTAAAAAGAGACAGGGGAAAGCAATACGAAACATACTTGATAGGCTTAACCAAGTGGATGGCGGAGCAGGGTTTGGGAGAAATACAAAAAAAATGTTAAGAGTGACAAGGGATAGGAATAAGTGGTAGTGATCACCTACGTCCTGAAGAGACACAGCACACAAAAGAAAATGAATTAATGATTCAATGTTTTTTGCCAATAAAGCAAAACCTTGTCTCACTCCCAACTTGTACACTCCTGATCAAAAATTTAAGACCACTTAAAAATCTTTAAAATAAATATTTTTTACAGATAGATTTTAAACTCCTGCCACTTAAGGTTACCAATACTACAATCTAAAAGGTTATGGAAACGAAAAGCTACATTCCAAACATCTTATTTAGAAATTTACATTTTTATAAAATGAGGCGATTTACAATTTTGATCAGAAGTGTATATTCTATTCAAAATGTATGTTAATGATAAGTGCAAGAATGTTTATCTATTGGTACAATATGTTGGTTAGTCTGATGTCAACTGCTGGCGTTATATTCTGATCACCTTAAGTAACAAAGATTATAAAAGTAGCGCTATTGGAATATCAAGGACATGATACTTCAGTAGTTCTATTTTTTTGTAAAGATCAACAAAGATTGATCGTGTAATTAGTAGAAGGCAATTCATCAGTATAAATGGTAATGTCTGCTGCATATGAAACAAAGTCAAATTGAATTCAACCACTCACAATAATAACATTGTAACTAAGTCAGTATTGAGAACGAATAAAAACAGTTCAACAATTCAATGTGCTAAGTTTAATAGCTCCGACTGTAATTGGAGATTAAGATTTGTATCTGAAAGTCAGTCAGTTAAGTGCTATACGTGAAACACGCTTGGGCGACTGGGCAGAAGATTATCCCGCAGTAGGTTGCCATTGCTTTCTGCAGTAGACTGGTTGCCGACCAAGGCCATAGAACCCAATCTGTCCTGTTATTTAGCCCATAACTGGAGGGAAGAGATGGATTAATACCTTTCCCAAGGGTATTTGCGCGTAAGTGAAAGCAATGAATTCAGCTGGAATTCGAACTCGGCTACCCGATTTCTCGTTCCGAGCCGATATCCACTGCGCCACAACGCACATCCTGAAAGTATGTGTTCTTATTATGGGAAAAATCAAGACTTTGTAGGCAACCATCGTATGAGATTGGTCAATCAGGAACAATACAATGGAATCAAAGTCAGAAACTTGTTAGCACCGACAGAAAGAAATTCTGATCAGTACAGTTTATCGAAATATCTTTCTGATTATTTGCCTCTTCTATACTACCTACTACACATTACTTTGTTTTTTGAGTAAACTCTTTTTCCACTATATTTCATTTAACTACTAACTACTTCGTTTAAAATAAGGATTCGTTTCCAGTTTGTTCTTTCAATGAATTTGGCTATGTTCCAGACTTTCCTTATTTAGCAAAAGTGCTAACCAGTTATGTGCCAGAAGCCATTTACTGTGGAGAACATTTTAAAATAAAAAACCTATTAAAGGAATATTGTACTGCTTAATATGATACTCTCTCTCTCTCTCTCTCTCTCTCTCTCTCTCAATCCCTGCTGCAGCTGCCTAATCAGGCACATCTGTGTTTATTAAACACTCAAGGAGTTTATCTAAGGTTTATACTGCAACCATGGTGAACAGACTTTAGTTACAGTTACTTGGCAAGAGTGATCAACAATCAAAACACGGTCAGTGCTCTTAAGCCCTTAGTCCAGATGATTTGTAAATTTGTGCTCTTAAATAGTTCCGTCTAACATGTTTCACATACAAGGGTTGAAGGATTTGTAAATTTGTGCTCTTAAATAGTTCCGTCTAACATGTTTCACATACAAGGGTTGGAGGAACCAGTAGTATGGTTTTCAGGCACTTTTCAAAGGTGCAGCACGCTGGGATATCCTCCCCAATCTGATAACATTAAGAAGTCATCTGTTTGACAAATCGACTTTGGTGAGATTCGAACTCGAGTCTTATGGTCGGATAACGAACTTTCTCAACCATGTGTGTGCATGTGTGAGAGAGAGACAGAGAGACAGAAAGATAAACAGACAGAGGAATTTTGGTGAAAGAGAAAAAGAAAGAAATAGTCATGTATTCAAAAATATAAAAATACTATCGTCGTTTCTAAGCTCAATGGAGCCACAAAAGACAGAATGATTATTAGTTGCTAAGCTGTGTACACATTTTTGTTAAAAAAGCTATAAATTCTACCAAATGAAAAATTGGACTTGATAAACATACAGCAAAAAAAAATACGAACAATAACCAAAATGAAACCAAAATCAGTTTCCAATTTTTAGCATCGCAGCGTCAGTGCCAGTTAATGCAAATAGCAACAAGAAATGAATATAACCGAAAGCACCATTCATGTTATTTCTAATCCTATTTCGTTTGTCCCAAATGTATTGAGGACATATATGTAAAGAAGTTGCCATTAATCTGCACAATTCAAACAATCCATGAAAATTACCACAAAGGAAGAGAAGGTTTCATACAGAAAAAAACAACCCTTCAATGATATATCTATAATATAGTATATTTTACAGATATTCAAATTATTTTTTAAAAATCCTTGAAAGATAAAAAGTCCAAATTTAATTTTAACTATAAAATAATTATAAAATATTACAATTTATGCTAATTATGATGTTCTTTTAAATAATAAAATACACTTAAAATAAAAAATAGACTAATTAAAACGAAAGCCGTATATTAAATAACAAAAACAGGTGGCCTATACGACTAATTTACCTATATTACCTATATTACTTTCAATTTACAAATTTAACGCTTCAAATGACTAAATGCAAAAGATATAATTCATACTAGTGTTAGTGAGAGAGGCAATGTATTTGTTCTTCGAATCACAGGCTTAACATTAATTTATAATTAATTAGTAATTATATTAGTTTATAATATTGGTTTAACATGAATTCCAATTAACGAGTAAGTTACATCTGTTAAATTTGGTTATTACAAAAATTCTAAACTTGAAAAGAATATATTCTAAATAGGACACTCACTTTTAAAATACTGTCAGTGATATTGTTATTTTGAAATATTTGCTGGTAAGCATCTCTTTTCAGACGCCTTCTTACAGGGTAAATAATGAGATGGAGAATAGTTTTACTAAGAATATATGCAAGCTAGCGACATAAACGATGGAATGCATCTGTCACGGAACACATCACGTGTGTAAATTCTTATCTCAAAATACAGAATTACACCTACAGCGTTATTTTATCAAATTTATCCAAGACGATAACCTTTCCAGGTGCATAAAACGATGCCCCCAAGACCTGAAACGTGTGTCGAATCAAAAACCCTGAATTTTTTCACAATCAACAAAATAAAATGCGATACTATAAAATTTTAGTCATTGAACTTCACTCAGCACAAATGTCGGATGTTGTACACAAATAGACACACAATTGTACAAATCTGCTTTTTCATAAATAGGTTTTCTTTGTTCTTTACTAGGCGTCAAATATCCCAAATGCCCACAAACCCAAACCCACACACCCATCCACCCACATATACGCACACACACACACATATATATATATATATATGCATACGAGTAAGGTTTACGTAGCAAGTATTCATCTAAGCAAGTTTGATTAAAAGAAGCGACAATAAATAAATAAACATACAGATCTTGTCGGTTCTTTTGTGGATAGATAGATAGATAGATAGATAGATAGATAGATAGATAGATAGATAGATAGATAGATATTATCCTACGTATTAAGCATGAATCGGACTTTCGTACATTATGCAATCATCAGGTGCATATTATGAACTATGCAAGTATGAGGTAGGTATGGATGGAATAAAATTCCGTATCCAAAAACCACTATTCTTAAAAAAGGGCTCAATACAAAGTAGACCGAATAATATTTATTTAGAATTTAAAACATAAATATGTTATAATATCACTATAAAATTAGCTATTTTGTTTAGACGCTACCTTATCAAGTGATTATGTTTATTTTAAGTTGAATAGTTTTAAAAGGTTCAAAACTAGCCAAAACCCCTTAATCAGGGAGGTATTGTTACATGAACAATGTGAACCAATCTAAATAAAGTAATTTCTAATTTGAAGAATATGATAGCAAACTCTAAAAACAGTTTATTACATCTGATTAATCTTTGGGCATGTTGGACGATTTCAATTCGCGCAGGATTATTTTTTATCAACACATAGACTCCACCCAAAAATTAAGTCTGAATTTTAGTTCTTTAGATAGGACAAATTTAACCATGTCACATATATTTATGATGACTAGTTTACAGAGTTATTAAATTTACAGTATCCAAAAATGGAAAATATCAATGTTAACCGAACTTGCTAAATAGAAAATCAATATAGCAGATTTCCTCCGATGTTACAACCATGATGCAAAGTGGTTTCAAATAGGTTCCTTTGATTAAATAACGTTTTCATATTATAAGTTTTCGTCATTTTTTAAAGTTTTCAAAATTTCATCCCTTTTCCGGTTAATCTTGCAGTTACACTACATACTACTTTTTTTTCATCAGATCAAAACAGTATCGAAGTATCTTGTGACATAGAATTTAGTAAGACTCTATTCTCGAATAATTACTAAATCTTAACCGTTTTATGTGTTCTGTATTTCAAACACAAATCAAATAACTCATAGAATTTTCCTAAATTTTAATGTACTTGAAAGGGTTCCAACTTCTGAAACCAGTTTCTATCTCCTTGAATCAACTGCGTCAATGAATGTTGCCGATCTAGTAATAAGCATTGGCGTTTGCTTTAATGTTGCAATATATGCGTAAGAGTTTTATGAAACATGTCTCTTCTTTTTATATACGTATAAGCAAGACCTACAATAGGAAGTTCACACATTGCTTTATCATGTTTGTGCATATTAACATTCTTGCTTGAAATGTTTTCATCATCCGCACAATACTCTTTCTAAATATTCAGCTGGATACTTTTGCAAATGCATTAACATATGATCTGGAAATATCTTTTTAATGCAGTTACTGTAATTAATTATCAACCATATTTACGCAAGGAAAGTATATACAGGCTTTATATTTTTTACTAAAATATATAAAGCCTGCGTAAACAAAAGAGTTAATATTTTATAAACATAATTCAAGCAATTACTGATTTTAAAATCCGATATTATTTCTTATTTCTATAAACGTTACTTTAGTGGATATCCGCGTAGATATTGCTATTTTATACAAATTGTAATTAATATCTATTTAGATCAACGGGGCTTATTAAAGAAAACGTTAAAAGTTGCAGTATCTTTTATAAAACTTTTAATGATCTAAGCCAATGGAGGTTAATTTTACTCTTAGTTAAATAAAAAACAGAGATGTGAAATCAAACACGTGTACTTATTTAAATAACATATATATTTACATAAATAAAAATAAATATTTAAATATATATAGTTTATATTTCTATTTTTAAAACTGTGTCTTGTTAATATATCTAGAGAAAGACTCCCTACCTATAACTGATATACCAACCCTACAAGTACATTATATACTATCTATTTATAGCTCTATGCATCCCTGCTTGTCGTCTGCTACTATCTATTCGTCATCCTGCTGCGATAGGTATGTGTTAGGAGGTTTTCTCGCACAGAATAGATACTGTTACAAGAAAATCATTTTTCATAGAAATAATTGTTTTCTACATTTCCTTTTCTTTTTTATCTTCTTTTTCAGTTTGTTGGTTTAAGTCAAGACTTGTTCTTTCTTACTAAACCGTTTTTCAATGTCAGTTAATCATCTTACTAGCTTTTTCTTTAAAAATACTCACAGTTTAGATGCTGAGTGGATCATATAATATTATTACATATGTATCTGCAATGAAGTATTCATGCCTTTGTAGTCACGGTGAAAAAAAGTATATAGTAAATGTGTACACACAATTCAAAATACACATAAAGACTTATGTGAACAAAAAAAGGGATTCACTTTGCGTCCAACTGTAAATGCAAACAAGATGTACATATTATTCACGTATTAATTTACAAATATGAAAGTGATGATAAAACTTTCGGTCATAAGTCATTGTTAAAATATCGAACACGCAAACCTGTGTTGCTAAGAATGCCACGTAATCATAATAATACTCACATATCATTTTAACAGATATATTTACCAACATTACACAAAAATATCTTGGCATACTAAAAAATACATTTATCCAATTGGCTTCAACCACGGCCTTCACATGACTTCGGAATCTTCTGAAAATCTTTTGGACAGTCTCCTTGTTTAAGTTAGTGAATGCTGCCATAATCCTTGCCTTCCGTTCATTTTTGAAGTTACAAGGATTTTTAAAAGCCATTCGCTCAACTGCGCTATACATGGGAACAGATGTAAGGGGCGATGCCGTCACAAAAAAATAGTCTGACAGCCATAATTGGGTTCTCCTGCTCGTGTGACATGATGCAAACACTTGTTGTCAGATATAGGGTCGCCCAGTAACCAACCTTTTGACCCAGGGCAGAAGTGCCTCCTAAAAGCACTTGATGTAGGCCTGCATGTTGAGTGGGAAGATGAATGGAGGCATAACGTCACCACTCCAAACACTTTCATGATCACCACTAGACTTATCCAACTCTTTTCGAACCCTCTGCGCTGTCCTCAGACTGACAACCAAAGACTCTAAAATGTTCGTATTGGAGATTCCGGTATGATTACCAAGCAGTACAGCATGCCATTTCCAAATTTCTGGCAGAGTGAATTGCGTTATGGTGCTCCTTTTCTCGCTAACGGTGCCCAACTGACCATTCTATGCTGTGCAGTCGACAAAATCAAAAACAAACAACGCACCTTCACCAAATTAAAAATATATAATTGCGATAATTACCCATCACACCCTGTATCTGAGACTTCCGTATCTCCGTACCACAAATGACAAATTTCAATGATCTAATTTTCATCATAAAGACTTATGCCCAATTGTAACACAAACTTTAACTTCAGAGATCATTCGAGGATACTGGAAATAATTCATAGTATTCTATTTCAAACCAAATTAAGTTATTTTTAGGCAAATCGAGTAAGAGTTTGTGTTTGTTATTACCAATGTTTTTACTGTCACAACTCGGGTGGCGATACATTCCAATTCTACTTCCAAGGCGATCAAGAGTAATTGAAAATAGTATTACTTTATGATCCTTATTATATGTACTGTAGGCAAATAATTATATTTTGACTTCAGAATTTTCTCATTCTCTAACAATCTTCATGTGTTGAAACCCATTGAAAAAAGCATTAATGACGTGGACCCAGATAATTTGTCAATATCTTTAGAAATATTTTAGGAATTTTTCATAGGTAAAAAACAATCTCGTCATTCATTGTGCAGCTTAAGGGAAATATAATACAGAATATGTTTTGTTGTACGTTAACTGGTTACTTTTGTACTACTTTTTGCACGGGAAGAGGGTTAAATAAATATTAAATAAATATAAATTACTGATAGCTGTCTCTACTTATCACTGTTAGTATTCCCAATGAGATTTGACAAGAATGATTTCACAACTTGTTGTTTAATGTTTAAGTTCGTTAAAGCTGCGGCAAATGCCTCAGTTACAAACATTTCTTTATGATCTAGTGGAATATAACTGAGGTAAAGCGTTTTTGTCACCAATTTACTCCCGTATCAATGAGAAATCTGCTAAGGCTGACAAAGTAAACCTGGCTGCTGCCCTTCAAAAAGACCTCCAATCTTTGATTGGACAGGATAGGAAAGTTTTAATGGCCTCAAAACGAAGCTGCTTTTTTTTTAACCACCATAGAAAAACTTTCTTGTCTACCATCAGAATGGATGACGCTAATACACTTCATCTTCTTGGCCTTACGCTCTCAAATGATCTCAAATTAAATGACTAAATCGAATCCATAGCTGCTTCTACTGGATCACTTTTTCAAGAAGTTTTTCTCGTCAGAATCTATTTTGCACATTTATAAATTTACCATCCGTACGTAAATTGAATACTGTTGCCATAACTGGTCGGGTGCTCCGGCTATTCATCTTAAGGTTCTCAACAAAATCCAATGGAGGATCTATAATATAATAAATTTGAACTTAGCAGCTCACCTT